>CM054123.1:131354417-132011553 GCA_028751855.1 Ambrosia trifida | reverse complement strand
ACACACGTCGATTTAAAGGAAAATCATGGTTCGGTTTAAGAATTCGATCGCATAATAATAGGTTTAAAAGTTAATAATATATTGTGGTTTTTTTTGTCACTTGGTATGGTGTAACGTGCTAATCTTTCCGTGGTTGAACCATCGGTTTTGGATTGAACTAAAACCGGCAAAGCGTTTTGAAGTTGACTCAAATAAAATAATTGGTATTTTTCTATTTATAAGAGGAAATAATTAGTTTGGTGGAATGGATAAAGAGAAAATAACAAGAAATAAATAATTTATACAAAAAAAGGTGTGAGGCCGTGAGGGTTCTTACCAACTAATCTAAACTAGATAATTCATGAATCATAATTGTGTTATCTACATGTGTGAAGAGATTATAACCTCATAGGCTCTACCATGCTCTAGCTAGTGTCATTCTTACCACAGAATACATTGTAACACACAGTTATTATATATGACATGGCTCTCATGTGAGGACCACCATCAAGCCACATCATCTTCCAAAGGTATAATACCACCGGAAAATCACCAAAATACAAATTGACTAAGTTTAAAAATTCAAAATAAACATTGGATTTCCTGGAATCATAGGCCGTACATGCTCCAAAACCCACTACTTAGGTTGGTGGACGTGGAGAAGGTTAGTAATTTGGGGATGGTTCTTCACATCAGCCGTCACGTAAACGTGGGGCAGACTCATCAAGATAGGGATGGAGTAAGGGTGGTGAAGGATGGAAACCCCCCCCCCCCCCCCCCCCCCCCCCCCCTTTTTGGCCGTTACACGATTCCCCCAAAAATCAAATGGCCATAAGAGACCCTCCAAATCGTCGCTCCCTGGCCGTTTTTGACGTGCCAACCCCCTAGGTGGCGGTGTGGCCCAGGGGCGAGGCTCATACCGGGCTGCCTTATGGATATCCCAAAACGCCGTAATAGGTGGCAAAACTACTTTAAACTACGGGTCCAGTGGGGCGGGACATATAGTATGTGTAGGGGTAACATCCGCTACCCCTCAACTTTTTTCGGCGTATTGTAATTTATATTTCTTTTTTTACGTTTTTTGTGTTACGTTACCCCTGAATTTATATAACGTTACCCATCAATTTCTTTTAAAACTCAAAATATCCTGAAAGTTTTATTATTAGCCCGAAAAAAGAGAATGATAAAAGCCCATAAATCCATTACCATTTATTATTAGCCCGAAAAAAAGAAAGAAAGATAAGATTGAAGTCCGTAAGGCTTAAGCCCAATTAGTTTGCTTAAAGTTTAAATTGAAAAAAAATACTAGGGGTGCAAACAAGCCGAATGAGCTCGAGCTCGTTTAATTTATGAAAGCTCGAGAACCGCTTGATTGGAGCTTTGTTCCTAGAGCTTGAGCTCGGCTCATAGGTAGCTTTTTCAAGCATGAGCTCGGCTCGTTTATTATTTATTAAGTAAATTGTATTGATTATAATTATTATTTTATATATAATTTAGTTATTCTCATAATTTGATAAATAGTAATTATTATTATTTAAATATATATTTAATATATTAATTAAAATTTATATAAACAGTGGGCTCGTTTATGCTCGAGTATCTCGACTCGTTTGCACCCCTGGAAAAAAAACAAACGAAAAGAGCCAACATTAAACAAAACAGTCGAGAAGAAGCATTAGGCAACCCTGCCTGCAGTTGCAACCACCAACGGGACCCATCTTTGCTCCTTACTTGACGCTCGCGCCTCTGATTTCTCTGTCCTGCGATAGTGCAACTTTTGCATAATGCTTTGGTAGATATGATTGGTTAGAGTACAATATTAAACAAGAAAATTCATATTTCTTATCTTGTTACTTGTTTAATGAAAGTGTTAGTAATCAAGGAGGAAGAGATACTTACGCACAATGCTCTAATTTGTGCAATTGAAAAGGAAACTTTTGATAAAGCAAAAGCAAATGATGTAATTACTCGCTTTCAAAAACCTAAGAAGAGAAATCTATTAGCTATCTGTTTAAATTTATTATCGTGTTTTTATTTTTATTTCGTTTATGTTTGATGACCCCACGAAAAAAAAAATTTAACGTTACCCCTGAACTTTTAGTCTAGATCCGCCACTGTACGGGTCCATCTATTTTACACACGCCGTCCACTACACTTACTCTCTATCTCTCACCTACACACTAACTCAATCAAGTAGTATCATCCGTATACCCTTACCCACAGAGGCGGAACGGTGTTGACGCGTAGACACCCGCCTCCCACACCGTCATTACATAACCTAATTATAGGTTTTGTATCTAAAACGACACCGTACGGATCCTAAATCTCATGTGCGTTGATGATGGTATTATGGTAATTTGCCACGACCCCCATTCCCTCCACTCCCAACGATAGTCAAAACAGTCAAAACCTCAAACCACTAGTAATCTCTATCTCTATTATTTACCCAACTCTTAATTAAAAAAAAAAAAACACAATAGTAATCTCTATCTCTATTATTTACCTTATTAAGAGGAAATATGGATAAGAAGGTAATTTTTACTCAATTTTTTAATATGGGAGTTGAAGAGTCCCTTCACAAATTTTCAATATTTGGTCATTTTGTTCCCTTTATGCCTTTCGTGTACAACCTATAATGCTCATTATATATATATATATATATATATATGTATAATGGACACTTCATATCCATTTCAACATGTAACCCCTATTCATAACACTAATTAAACCCCAATTCAACTTCAATAAAACCCAAGCTTTGTTAAAAAGAAGCTCAAATTTCTTCAAAAGAAGATTAAAGATTGGGTGAAGGTGGAAAAAGAAAAGTTGGAAGGCGACTATAACCTGAAAAGGGCAGAAGTGGCTCGTCTGGACCACTTGGCTGAGTCGAGGGATCTTAGTACTCGTGAGCTTGAAACTCGGTCTGAGTTAAAAGCTTTTGTATTGGATTTTGACCGCCGGAAGCATCTTGACTTAAAACAGAAGGCACGAATTAAATGGGCTGTCGAAGGGGATGAAAACACCGGGTATTTTCATGGTGTAATTAACGCCAATCTTTCTAATAAGAGAATTAATGGGCTTTTGGTGGATGTGGAATGGATTTCTAATCCTGTGTTTATCAAGGATAGGGCGTTCAGTTATTTTGAGGAAAAATTCCGGGAACCTCTTGCGGATCGACCTGTACTTACCTGTCCCCATCTGAATAAATTGTCGCAGTCTGATGTTGAATTGTTGGTTCGTCCGTTTTCACTTCAAGAAATCAAAGACGCGGTGTGGTCCTGTGATGGTGACAAAGCGCCGGGGCCGGACGGTTTCAATTTTGTGTTTCTTAAAAGGTGTTGGAGCGGCTTTCAAGACGATTTTGTGAAGCTTTTTACAGACTTCTATAATGGGGCAGACTTGGGTCCGGGGGCTGCCTCGTCATTTTTAACTTTGATTCCGAAGAAAAAAGACCCGGTTGGCTTCCAAGATTATCGACCAATCAGCTTGGTGGGTTCTGTTAATAAAGTTTTGTCGAAGGTGTTGATGGTGAGGCTGAAATCGGTAATTGGTAAAATTATATCTCCTGAACAGTCAGCGTTTTTGTCTGGTAGAAACATTACTGACGGACCGTTGGTGTTGAACAAGCTCATTGGTTGGATGAAGAAAAGTAAGCGGCAAGGTTTGATTTTCAAAGTCGACATCGAAAAGGCCTATTATTCGTTGAATTGGGGTTTTTTAAAGTCGGTGATGGTCCAAATGAATTTTCCCCCCTAGATGGTGCGACTGGGTTATGTAACACCCCAAAACCATTCGTTCGCCTAACTACGCCATTAGGCGTGATTAGCAAAATATTAACACGAGACTTAGAGGATAAGAATATGGGTTATATTCTAATATGGAAATAACCTAGTTAATAATATTATGTTTATAAATGAATAAAAGGTGTTTGAAACTAGCTTATGAGTTAGTTTTTATACGAAAATGACCTGGTGGGTTAGTTGAGGGGCTATAGCTGCCAATGTGATGAACTTGATTATGATTAATAAAAAAAAAATAAAACAATACACAAACAAGTGTGTGTTACGAAAATACATCAGGAGAACACATCTCCTTCAAGACTCAAACCCTAAACACAAGAACATGCTTGAATTCAAGCCAAATCAAGGGGTTTTTCAGTGCATTAGCAAGATGCGGGTTATCTAAGGCCTATAGAACATCAAGGTACCTTTTATTTGGTAGAAATTGATGTTATATTCGTTTTTGATTCTTATGAAAATTTTGGGTTTTGATAAAAACGTGGAATTGATGGTTAATATGGGTTACCCTAGTCTTGGGGAGCCTTAAACATGTATAATCCGGTTACAAATCACACTAATAAGTGTATTTGATTTTGATCATATGCTTATATATATGTGTAGAATTTTGGAATTTAACCTCTAGGTTGAATCAACTTATATCCTAAGCAGTTAATATCGCCGATATATCCGCTATATCGGTCCGATATATCGGTTATCGGTCATCAACCGATATACTGATACCGATATTTTGACCGATATTTTGTACCGATATTATCGGTGATATTGACCGATATTTGACCGATATCTTACCGATATTTGACCGATATATCACCGATATTCCCGATATCAGTATCTTTCTTATTAGTTCTTCTATTTGTCTTGCTTCTTATTGATGTTGTTAGTATTTTAAGTCTTAATTGTTAATTGTCAGTGTTAAATATTAGTGTTTAAAGTCTTAATAAGTTCCCACTTGCTACAATTGTTATTTTTTGCATGTTGCAAGAGGTCAGTTTGTTAATTGTAAGAGATTATATTTAATTGTTAGTGTTAAACTTCTATATATATGGATATTGCATTATATAAAAATTACCGATATCCACCGATATCTCACTGCGAAAACCGATATATCAAATATCGGTCCTCGACCGATAACCGATATTTTCCGACATTAACTGCTTAGCTTATATCTAGTAATCTTTGTGACTCTTAGGAGTTGTTAATATGAGAAATTTAGGCAAAGTGGTTTAAATAATGTAATATGATGATGATTAGACAAATGGTTATGCTTTGGCTAATCTTGAGCTTTTGAAACTAAGTATATTGGTGGATGCACACCAAATGTTTATATTGGTGGATGCACACCAAATGTTTGATGAAATGCCTAGATGAGTTAATCTCAACTAGACATGTAAGAAAATGGCTATGGATTTAGCTATAAATGGGTAATGAATACATGATTTATGGATAGTGAATTAATTCCATGTTATGTATTCTAATAATCAAGTTTGACATGTCCCTAAGTTAGGTACAAGAACTAGGGATGCAAACGGGTCAAACGGATGCAAGTAATGCGTATGGAAGCAAGAACGGATATGAGGTAAGTTTTACTTACACCAATGTACTATAACATAGCTTAATTGTTATAAACATTAGTTTTAAATCTTGAGTGTGAGATAAAGATAAACCCCAAGGAGTAGAATCTATTAAGTGGGTCGCCCTATGTGCGCTCAATACAAAATGTGATTTTTGAACTTAATCGAGATAATGAGTTATGACCAAATGGAGAAATCCATCAAACGGGTCAACTAATAAATATATGTGAGAAATGATGTTTTAATCCAAATTAAATCAATTGAATGAAGTCGTTAAGCATGATGTTAAATGGGTCAAGTTTGTGTCACTTGATCCATAGATAAAAACTTGGGTATCATAGTATTATGAACTATGAGTCTAAACGGGTCAAATGGTGATGTCCTCACCATGTGAGACCAACACTTGATGCTTGTATTCCAAACATTAAGATTCATAAAGTTAAACGGGTCAAATGGCAAGTTATTGCCATTTGAATTCCGAGAAATTAATGTTGCCTATTTAGAAAGCATACAGGTAAATGCATTCGCGCGTGCATGCTCAATGCTAAGAATCATGGAGGATAAACACAAGGTATGGATATGGGTCAAGGCCACCCGGTAAGTCCGTAGTCAAATAAACATCTTCGGGCGAAGCAACATAGGTGATAAAAAGCACTCACACGAAGTGTGGATGCCCATCAAGTAAGTTATTTCCATAACTATGTCTAATGCGCGCTAATGCGCTTAGAATCTACTAAACAAGTGAAAACTTGAGAAAGGATGAAAATCTAAGTCCGGAAGGACTTAGAGGCTTTTAAACAAGTCAATGAGTCAAAAACATTGGAATTGGAACAAGAGGTTTCGCCATGAATGGCTAAATTGAAATATTTGACCATGAAGGGGCATTTTGGGAAGTTAAAAGATTTCTAAAGGTTGAATCTAAGAAACTAAATCATAATGAAACAAATCGGATAAACGCTTTTGTTGATCAAGTGTCTAATGACTTGACAACTTAATCGGTAGGCATTTTGTGTGGTCAAAAAGTGCCTTGTTTGATTCAAGGCCTTAACGGGTCAATATGGGTAAAAATCAACATAAACACTTAAAACTTTGAACCGGGTCATAGCATTATGAACCGGACTATAATTTCAGTCAAACAAAGGTTTATTTAGTCGGCAAGTCAATACTTAGGCTTCGGGAATCATCAAATGCGGTTGCGACATTATTCCCATGCTTAAAAATCACCAAATTTACATCAGAAGCTGTGAGAGGCCGCTCACAGAGACCGCGCGGCCGCTCACAGAGAACAGCATGACGACACGATCTTTAAAATTACATATAAAATCGTAGAAAAATCGTTAGGAGGCGTTCTTTATATGTCTGGAAAGCTCTCGGAGCATAGAACAATTCTTATTTGAAAGTCGAAGTCGGATTTTGGGTTTTAGAAGGGGTAAAAGTGATCCGAACAGCTGCTGCGCAAAAGTTGCAGCGGTTGCAGACGCACAGGTTTACTCAAGTTGATTTTGTACTAAAGAAAAATTCTTGGGTTCCTGGAAAAGCGGAAATACTTGATTGGCGGGCCGGTTTAGATAGATTACCTACGAGGGTCGCTTTACTAAGACGGTATGTTAATGTGGGATCTGACCTATGTTCCTTCTGTGGTGATCATGCTGAAACGGTGGAACATTTGTTCGTGGATTGTGGTTTCGTTCAGACGGTCTGGCAGCTTGTTGGCCAGTGGACAAAAGTGGGGTCAATCTAGGCTTTCCGATTTAAAGATCTCCTGGACCTGCACTTGTATATCGGTGGCTCGGCGAAGCGCTTAAAGGCCTTTTATGCGGTGTGTCTAGCTTCATCGTTGTTGGTTTTGTTGGTGTTGGAAGGAGGAGCTTCATCGTTGTTGGTTTTCGTTGAAGGTGAAGGATGACGTGGTGGTGTCGGGTGGTGGTTCGGTGGCGGTGGCGGGTGGCGGTGGTGGTGGTGGTGGGTTGTGGTGGTCAGATCTAGATTGGTATGTTTTAAACTGAGAATGGGTTACGATTTGAACAGGGAAGATAGGATTTATTGTGTTTAACTGTGGTTAGGTGTGGTTAGGTTAGATTGACAGGTGTCAATCTCTGGTGGCTTCTTACGCTTCTTATTTTAAGAGGCTTTATACCGTATACTTTCTCATTGAAGATCCCGATAACATTTTATCCAATTGGGATTAGTAAATGCATAAGTTCATTAATTCTCATTCATGTAAACTCAAATTTTGTTATTTAATTGGTTCACTTTAACATTTTTGCTTCGTTGTGTATGATCGGAAATTTTTCAAGGAAAAAACAAACACTAATGAAATAGCAAATTTGTATTGCATAAGCATGAAACAAAGATAACAAACCGTAAAACAAATTCAATATACAACCTCACATTACTAAACACCTCGCAAAATTATAGTCATTGTATAGATCGCACCATTGAGAAATGAAAAACCATGAATCACATTCATCCTTAGGTCTATCTAAAGAACATCTCCCCACTCAAACATCACAAGACATTAGCATGTTGCATTCAGTAAGCTTTGAGTTGATTCCAAGTGATTTGTATGTTTCTTCGGTCCGACTCCTCGAACTCAATATCTAAACTACGTTACGCTACCAAACTGATGCCCGATAACGAACCCACTCGATATCAAACTTAAAACAAAAAAAATCATATTTAAAAAAAAATTGTTTACAAAATTTCAGACCCTACCTTAGCTTTGCTATAGGTGGGATAAACTGAGTATGATGATGATGATGATGATGATATTTTAGTGTAATTGGATTGACTGTTTGACCAATATGTTCATAATAATACATCATATAGGTATGGTGGTGCGGAGTGCACGCCTATTTGAATTTATTATGAACTTAGGGGCGAAGCCCCTAAGGAACGGGGTTCCGGGGGCAGCGCCCCTGGGAGCAGGGTCCAAGGGGCAGAGCCCCTGGCTGGGTAAAAATGTCTCAGAAAATTAATTTTCGGAAATAGAGGGACTAATTTTGGCAATGATGAAACCCTTGGAAAAACTGCTTAAAAGGCAGTTAATGGCCCAAATTGTTTCATAACGTTTTTTTCTTCTTGGTCAGAATTCTCTGGTTCTTCATAATCTCAATCACAACATACAGAAAATTCTCAATCTCTGATTGTATCCGATTGAATATTCGATAGAACCGTCGAATTGATTTAATCTGAAAGCGATCACGTGCCTTCAGAGATTTTTGTTATCCGTTTGTTACGGTTATTCCCCAACATTATGTTCGTGAATGTTCGTTAATGTTTGTTCAACGACTTCAAGTTTAAGATGCGAACTTAGTTTTTAAAGACACTACTTTATTGTGTTTACCAATATTATGTTGAGTACCAAGTATGTTTAGATAATTACCTTATGTTTTGGGTAGATCTACATAATGTCTTAATATATGCGAAATTGATCTTATTCGAAAGTTAATATATGTCAGTTTGTGCTTGTTTCCGTTCATGGACACTTATTTGTGTTCATGAACACTTGTGTGTGTTCGTTAATGTCTGTTTGTGTTCGTGTTGGTTCATGAACAAAATTAACAAATGAACACGAACAAGATCGTTTTGTTAACAAACGAACACGGACAGAACATCCCGTTCGATAGTGTTCATGTTCGTTCGGTTCGTTTGCAGCCCAGCCCTGTATTTAACTCATAATTTTGAGGTTGTTGATCTTTTTTTACATTGGATACCTTAGTCACATGGTGGTACTGTGTCTTTATTACTACTGCTAGAAACTCTGTTATGCATTCCATTAAGGTTATACCTATGGACCCGCCGCCTACAGAAAGTAATTGCCTTTGTGGCCATGTTTTCAGCATCTGATGGTACCCAAAAGTTGCCTCAATCAAGGCACCGCTCGCGTAAATCAACAACAGGGTTATCGCGTAACAAGACTGCTAGTCGCTCTTTATTTTGTGACTCGCGACCTAAGGCCTCGTTTACTACTTCTCGTGGTATGCCAACTTTATTCATTCATTCATTATAGTAGTATGCTAAAATGTTAAATTTTGACAAATGTAAAATGTAATTTTGTAGAAGATTGATCTAAGCAAGCTAGAGATGGCCGCCTTGCGGAGATATTGGCTACACTTTAATCTTGTGAGTACCGAAACTTGAAGTATATATATATTCACTAAAACGCTATATACAAATGCTTATGTGGTTCTCAGGTTCTACAATTGTAAAATTTCATGATCTAATCTCTAAACAATCAACACAAGACAATATAATGACAACAATAACAAGAAGATAACAACACCAGAAATTAGGTGACAAAACAGGTGACAAAACTCTTATTAAAACCAACCCAAAAGTTTACCCCCCAAATACCCAAATCTGGATTCAACAATAGAAGAATCCAGATATAGAATGATGTAATAATATACAGATCTCAACTGATGAAATATCAGTTGAAGATCTGTAAGAATGAATGTAAATACTTACAGACCAAAACAACTAGACGAAGACAAGACCAAGGATCACACAGATGATCCAGGCTATACAAAGCCAATACACAGGGATGCAACCCTAGAACAAATACAATACAAGATATTAAACCTAAATCTTCAACAATGAAGATTATACAGACGAATAATATCAATGAAAGAATAAGACTGAGAATAATGAGACGAATGAGAGAGATGACTCGTGAAATGTGCATAACAATCTATATATAGTCCCTTCTCGAACAATCCACCAGCTCATACGTCAAAGCTTGTGAGCCACTCGATCAGATATCCATCCAACGGTCAAGATGAAACCTGATATAACAAACTTTATCCAAACACAATGGGCCACAATGGGCCAAACTAACCTCCCATATAAATGGGCCATATGAACCTGGATAATTATAATTATTCCATCTGCTTGATAAGACCAATAAGCCCAACATCATAAGTTCACAACAACATGATAACGTGTTACATTTCATAGCCATTTAGAATTAATATTTGACCATATTATTTTAACAACAATGAACGCACCCTGTGTAAAATAAACAGTTTTATTCTTTTCATTGGAGCACTATGTAGAACTGATTATGCGGCGGTTCTTATGGTTCTCAACATTATATTGGTTCTGAAATGAACACGCCCCTATGTATATATGTCGTGTCGTGTGTGTGATTTCCAGGCGAGAGTGATCCCCAACCCGTCAAAGGAGCAGCTTGTTGACATTGTTCAAAGGCATTTTATGTCACAGGTACTATAAACTATCCATTTTTTCGGTTAAGATTGTCAAAAAGAGCGGAAATTGTTAACAAGGCTGGGTTTAAAGTACACCTTTTGGGTCTAACTTGTCTTAAACCTAGCTATAGGTGGCAAAATAGTTGGGTTGGTCCGGGTCGGGTCACTTGTCAAAACGGAAGGCAAGTTTACATTTTTTTCTTATTCATAATTGTGTGATATCAATTTATAGAAGAAACTAATTAGAGAATTTTTATGAAAAAAGACCAGAAATAACAGATCGTTTGCCCTTTTTTTTTTGTTAAAATTGGATGACGATTTGTGCTGTGATGTGGTATGAAGACAATGGACGAGTTGCAAGTGATCGTGGGATTTGCAAAGAAACTGAAGATGGTATGCAAATGATATATCGATCCCTCAACGTGCAGTAACAGAAAGGGATGGAGATCATTCACCTTCGACTATGACTAACTAACAGATATATGTAGAATGCTCTAATCATTTTTAGTTTTACGGGTCTGGTAGCTTTTTTTGTACATTTTGCCATTTTTCGGCTTTTGAATGCAAGTTGTCGCGCTGGTGCTTTTAATATTCATCTATTTCCATCTTCTTCAATATACCATCATGTTTGGACACTCAAAATATTAAGATACTTGTTTGTAGTAAGGAATGGGTCTAAAGGTAGTAAGAAAAAAATCATCATGACTTGGTACATCCCTCAAATTAATATATATATATATATATATATATAGGATTTGGTTCAAATGAGAACCTTTTCCCAAATTGAGAACTAGAGAACCATTCTGGGCCACACATTTCTCTAAGGCAATTTTTTTTTTTTTTTTTTTTTTTTTTTTTTTTTTTTTTTGCAAAAATCGCTGCTTTATATGTAAGGAAAATTTTTTTTTTTATTTTTTTTGTATTTTTTTTTCAGTATACACATGTGTATAATTGCATTATACACATATGTATAATGCTATATACACATATGTATAACTGAAATATACACATATGTATAGCTGAAAAATGCTATATACACATATGTATAATTGCTATATACACATATGTATAATTGTCATATACACATATGTATAAATGAAAAAAAAAAATCAAAAAAAATAAAAAAAAAATTTTCTTGCATAAAAATGTGCGATTAAAAAAAAAAATTTTTTTTTTTTTTTTTTTTTTGCCTTTATATGAAATGTGTGGCTCAGAATGGTTCTCTCAGTTCTCAAATAGGGGTTGGTTCTCTTAGGATCTCTACCCTATATATATATATATATATATATATATATATATATATATATATATATATAGAGTAAAGATCCGGTACAAATAGCTTTTTTGGTAAGAACTGTGAGAATCAAAGGAGGGTATTTTTTTTTCAAATTTTTTTTTCCTATATTGTTAAACAAGTATTATAGTATTGAAAACTAAAAAAAAAATAAATAAATAAATTGGTGTAGAGTAATTACGTGTAGAGTAATTACATAATTACTCTAGTGTAAACTAATGTATTTACCTTAATGACGTAATTACACTAAAAACATTTTTTTTTTTTAAATTTTTTTTTTGTATTATTCATCTAGAAAGAATGTTTAAGCACATGGGAAAAAAAAATTCTAAAAAAAAAATAATTTTTTTTACCCCCTTTGATTCTCACAGTTCTTACAAAAAAACTATATGTATTTGATCTTTACTCTATATATATATAGAGTGGTGGGTGGTGGTGGGTGGTGGTGGTGGGTGGTGGACGGTGGTAGGTGGTGGACGGTGGTGGGTGGTGGTGGCGATGGACCATGGTGGGTGGTGGTGGTGGGTGGTGGTGGTGGACCGTGGTGGGTGGTGGACCGTGGTGGTGGACCGTGGTGGTGGACCGTGGTGGTGGTGGGTGATGGTGGTGGTGGGTGGTGGACGGTGGTGGGTGATGGTGGCGATGGACCGTGGTGGGTGGTGGTGGTGGACCGTGGTGGTGGTGGGTGATGGTGGTGGTGGGTGGTGGTAGTGGTGGTGGACCGTGGTGGTGGTGGTGGACCGTGGTGGTGGTGGGTGATGGTGGTGGTGGGTGGTGGTGGGTGGTGGTGGGTGGTGGTAGTGGTGGTGGGTGGACGGTGGTGGTGGTGGTGGGTGGTGGTGGTGGTGGGTGGTGGACGGTGGTGGGTGGTGGTGGTGGTAGGTGGTGGTGGTGGACGGTGGTGGTGGTGAACGGTGGTGGTGGACGATGCTAGGTGGTGGTGGTGGGTGGGTGACGGTGGTGGTGGTGGTAGTGGGTGGTGGTGGTGGTGGGTGAGGAGAAGAGATGAGGAGAAGACCTTTGAAGATCTTAGAAGACTTTGGTCCAAGTCTGCACCAAGAAGAGGTCAGGAAGAGCTTTTGGAGTGAAATGTCTTCCGAAAAACAAACAGTCTGCCCGCCCCAAACGTCTGCCCGCGTCTGCGCGACGCAGACAAAAGAGGTCAGAAGTGCTTCTGGGAGAAAAACAAACACCACCTAAGACTTTTAGTCAGACCATCAGCTATTTGATTTTCAGAACAAATTTTAACAGTTTCAATAATATTATTTGAAACTTTCTCTCTCATAAAATGAAGGTCAAGTTCAAAATGTTTAACTCTTTCATGAAACACAGGGTTAGCAGCAATAGCAATTGCAGCCTTACTGTCACAATACAGTTTGAGAGGTAAACTAACTGTTATACCTAACTCAAACAACAAATTTTTTAACCACATTAACTCACAAGTAGCAGAACACATGGCTCTATACTCAGCTTCTGCTGAGGACCTAGAGACTGTACTCTGCTTCTTACTTTTCCAGGAAATCAATGACTTACCCAGAAATACACAGTATCCAGTTATTGATTTCCTGGAAATAAGACACTTTGCCCAGTCAGCATCTACAAACCCAGTTAACTGAAAAGATTCATCTTTTACAAAAGATATTCCTTTCCCTGGGGACTCCTTCAAGTATCTAAGTAACCTTAGAGCCATTTGAAGGTGTCCCTTTGTGGGTTGATGCATAAACTGGCTAAGGCACTGCACAGCATAGCTGATGTCAGGCCTGGTTAAAGACAAATAAATAAGTTTCCCAATCAGCTTTTGAAACCCAGTTATGTTATCTAACACTTTATCATTTTTAACTACTTTAGTATTCATAACATAACTAGGTTCTATGGGATTTTGAACAGGTTTGCACCCAAGATAACCAAACTCACTTAGAAGTTCAAGACAATACTTCCTTTGTGAGAGACAAACAGACTGATCAGAATACAATACTTCTATACCAAGAAAATATTTTAACTTTCCCAAGTCTTTTATGAGAAAGTTAGAACTTAAGAAACTTTTAACTTGTTCTATTTTGGATTTATTATTGCCTGTGACAATAATGTCATCCACATAGACAAGTAAGACTAGAAAAACATCATCTTTTGACATAACAAACATAGAGTGATCACAGACACTCTGAACAAAACCAATATCAACCAACACATTAGACAGTTTTTCATACCATTTCCTAGGAGCCTGTTTCAAACCATACAATGACTTAACTAACTTACACACCTTTGACTCAGACTTAGAATAATAACCTTCAGGAAGTGTCATATAGACATCTTCAGTTATTGTTCCATATAGAAAGGCATTGTTAATGTCCAGTTGGTACAAAGTCCAACTGTTCTGAACAGCAAGACTTATAACAGTTCTAATAGTCACCATTTTTACAACTGGTGAGAAGGTCTCTCCAAAGTCTAGACCTTCTCTTTGACTATAACCCTTTGCTACAAGTCTAGCTTTATACCTCTCCACCTCCCCATTTGACTTATATTTAATCTTAAATACCCATTTACATCCTATGGGTTTTCTATTAGGAGGTAAGTCAGTTAAGATCCAAGTATTATTTCTATGTAAAGCCTCCATCTCACTATTCATGGCCTCAATCCACTTAGGATCTTTGGCAGCTTCATAGTAAGTGGATGGCTCGACAGTTTTATTCAAAACAGACACAAAACATTTGTTCTCAAAAGAAAGGTTAGAGTAGTTTACAACCTTTTCTACTCCATACTTAACCTTTCCTTCAACAACATACTCATCAAACTTCCTAGGAAAACTAGACACTCTACTTGATTTTCTAACACTACTTCCCTCAGGTGGAATGGCTTCATCATATGCCAAATCCACATCCTGGTCAACCCTCTCAGATTCACTACAACCTGGGTTAGACTGTTGACCCAGATCACAGTCCATGTCAGCCCTGGGAATGAAACCTGGTTGCTGACTAGTGGACTTGGCATTAGTGCCTTTGATTCCCCCTTCATCATAGGGAAGATTAGACCCCTCAGTCATTTTTAAGCTCTCAATGTTTTCTGATTCAATACTATCAAAAAAGTTTATATGATTTACATTTTCAAAAACTATATTAGGTTCTAAATCTTCCAGACTGTTTTTGAATGGAAAGATCTCCTCATAGAACCTAACATCTCTAGAGTATTCAATTTGTTTAGAATGTAAATTCCATAATTTGTAACCTTTTTTGAAATTTGAATATCCAATTAACACACACTTATCAGCACAACTAGAAAACTTATCAGACTCATTAAGAATAGTGCTGAAACATAGACATCCAAAACTTTTTAAATGACTGAGAGTGGGGGGGAACCCATATACAACTTGAAAGGGACTTTTTCCTAGCAACACAGAAGAGGGAAGCCTGTTTATAATATAAGTAGCAGTCAATATACATTCAGACCAGAATCTAAGTGGTAACCCACTCTGAAACAACAAAGCTCTAGCCATATTTAAGAGATGTCTATGTTTTCTTTCCACAACCCCATTCTGTTGTGGTGTATAGACACAGGTAGTCTGATGAATTATACCTCTAGTCTTACAAAAAAGACTCATTTGATTGTTCACAAATTCAGACCCATTATCACTCCTAAAAATCTTAACACACCTTTTAAACTGAGTTTTTAAGAGTTCATAAAAATCAGAAATGTTTTCAAACACTTCACCTTTATTTTTTAACAAATAACACCAAACAGTTCTAGAGTAATCATCAACCACTGTTAAAAAATATTTATACCCTTCTTTACTAGTGACCCTATATGGACCCCAAACATCTAAATGAATTACATCTCCTACTTCTTTGGTTTTATGGTCACTAAGTGGAAAAGGTAATCTTGTTTGTTTTGCCTTATGGCAGACTTCACATGGTTTAGTATTACTCTGATTAATACCAAGACTATCTCTTAAAATAGCTAGAACTTGGTCAGATGGGTGACCAAGCCTACTGTGCCACAAATCAGTGTCACAGGTGCTATTGAAACAAACATTTGATGAACTTACATGTTCACCAACAAAATATAGACCTTCACTTTGCCTACCAGTCACCAGGATTCTCTTGCACTTGGAATCCTGGATATAACAACTATTTTCATCAAACAGAACAGACAACTTGCTATCTTTAGCAAGTTTGTAAACAGACATAAGACTAACACAATAGTCAGGGACATAAAAGACATCATATAAAACAACTCCATTTGCAAGTTTAATGTCTCCTATTTTAGACACTTTAGCACTAGTACCATTTGGGTGCTTAACTTTTAGATCATAGTTAGACACATCTACACAGTTATACATGTCTTTATCATTACTGGTCATGTGCTGATTAGCACCTGAGTCAGTAATCCAACTATGACTTATAATGCTTTTAACAAAACTAGAACAACTTGAAAAATTTTTAAACAACTTTTCAATTTTAGACAGGCAGGACAAACTAGAAAAACCATTTAAGACAACACTCTTACCTCCAACATTGGAGTTCTGAGTGTCAACACTTTTTTCACTGATGAGACTCAACAATTTAGAAACCTGTTCTGCAGAGAAAGGCAAAGCAGAACTGCTACTAGTGGCAGCAGAGGACACCCCCTGCTTACTACTAGAAGCATTATTAGACACATTTGTTTTAAACACTTGTCCTGCTGGTTTCTTTTTAAAACCAGGAGGATAACCAACCAATTCAAAACACCTGTCAACAGTATGACCTATCATATTACAATGGGTACATTTTAGATTAGGATTAGGACCTCTATTAACCTTTTTTCTGTTATCAAAATTTTGGTTAGACTTAGTAACAAAAGCAACATTTTGACCCTTTGAGGTCCCAACAGAATTTCTGTGAGATTCCTCTCTAGATATTATTGAAAAAGCCACTTTAGTAGAAGGTAAAGGTTCCCTAGTCAACAAGGTGGTTCTAACTGGTTGGTAGACATCATCTAACCCCATCAGAAATTGCATCAGTTTTATAAGAGTACTGAAATCATTAAAATCCTTAGATGCATTGCAAGTACAAGGAGGTAATTGCAATATGGCATCTAATTGTTTCCACATTGTATTCAACCTATGATAATATTCAGCAACTGTACTACCATTTTGTTTAACACTGTTAATCTTTTGATACAAGTTAAACACAATTGACCCATCTACCTTATCATAGGTTTCTTTTAATTCATCCCAAACCTCCTTAGCAAATTTAGAAAACACTTGTCCTAGGTACAGTTCTTCACTAATAGAATTTAATAACCAAGACAGAACAACAGAGTTACACCTATCCCACTGTCTAGCAAGTAACTCATCATCAATAGACTTCACACAAGAACCATCAATAAAACCATACTTATTCTTAGCCTCTAATGCAAGTTTCATAGAGTTAGACCAGACTGAATAGTTCTTAGACCCTTTGAGTTTTATGCTAATAATAGACATGCTACTAGTGTCACTTGGATGTAAGTAAAGAGGATCACTGATATCCAATTTACTTATCAAAGTAACAATCTGTCCAGAAGAATCATGAGGACCCCCAAGTTGTGGACCTAGGTTATCCTGAGGTCCATGGGGACCTTCTGTTTCTTGTCCAGACATGATCACACAAGAAAAACAAATACCAAGAAAACAAAATATCAGAAAACACAAGACCTAGAGGACGAAGCTGTACCAGGGGTCAGATCATGGGTTCATCACTCAAGGTGCCCACGCAGATCTTAGTACAGGAGTCCTTAATAACTAATAAGTAATAAAAGAATATCAAGAATGTAAACAGACAATACACGTAGTCACAGAACAAACCAGATAAGACACCAGATAGTTTGGCCAATACCGGTCCACCTAACCCGGTCAGTGCCACTAGACACAAAGACAAAAAATATAGACAGAAGAGGAACAATCTCACCGAGGGGGGGGTCCCAAGTTAGGGATCTCCAACCTCACAACCTATACCTTCACTTAGGGTATAGAGTTGTGAGAGCAATTGAAGCTAATACTCCCACTATCAACAATAATTCCAGAACCTTGCCAACAATGGTTGACCACTGATCCAGATCAATCTCTTACAAAATACAACAACAATAAACAAGATCAGTAATACCAGATCTGAGATCTATGATACAAGATCTCAGACAATAGACAAGAACACTAAAGACGCAGCGGAAACAGATTAGATCGTTTTAAGTAAGAGAGCCTTAGGCTCTGATACCATGTAAAATTTTATGATCTAATCTCTAAACAATCAACACAAGACAATATAATGACAACAATAACAAGAAGATAACAACACCAGAAATTAGGTGACAAAACAGGTGACAAAACTCTTATTAAAACCAACCCAAAAGTTTACCCCCCAAATACCCAAATCTGGATTCAACAATAGAAGAATCCAGATATAGAATGATGTAATAATATACAGATCTCAACTGATGAAATATCAGTTGAAGATCTGTAAGAATGAATGTAAATACTTACAGACCAAAACAACTAGACGAAGACAAGACCAAGGATCACACAGATGATCCAGGCTATACAAAGCCAATACACAGGGATGCAACCCTAGAACAAATACAATACAAGATATTAAACCTAAATCTTCAACAATGAAGATTATACAGACGAATAATATCAATGAAAGAATAAGACTGAGAATAATGAGACGAATGAGAGAGATGACTCGTGAAATGTGCATAACAATCTATATATAGTCCCTTCTCGAACAATCCACCAGCTCATACGTCAAAGCTTGTGAGCCACTCGATCAGATATCCATCCAACGGTCAAGATGAAACCTGATATAACAAACTTTATCCAAACACAATGGGCCACAATGGGCCAAACTAACCTCCCATATAAATGGGCCATATGAACCTGGATAATTATAATTATTCCATCTGCTTGATAAGACCAATAAGCCCAACATCATAAGTTCACAACAACATGATAACGTGTTACATTTCATAGCCATTTAGAATTAATATTTGACCATATTATTTTAACAACAATGAACGCACCCTGTGTAAAATAAACAGTTTTATTCTTTTCATTGGAGCACTATGTAGAACTGCTTATGCGGCGGTTCTTATGGTTCTCAACATTATATTGGTTCTGAAATGAACACGCCCCTATGTATATATGTCGTGTCGTGTGTGTGATTTCCAGGCGAGAGTGATCCCCAACCCGTCAAAGGAGCAGCTTGTTGACATTGTTCAAAGGCATTTTATGTCACAGGTACTATAAACTATCCATTTTTTCGGTTAAGATTGTCAAAAAGAGCGGAAATTGTTAACAAGGCTGGGTTTAAAGTACACCTTTTGGGTCTAACTTGTCTTAAACCTAGCTATAGGTGGCAAAATAGTTGGGTTGGTCCGGGTCGGGTCACTTGTCAAAACGGAAGGCAAGTTTACATTTTTTTCTTATTCATAATTGTGTGATATCAATTTATAGAAGAAACTAATTAGAGAATTTTTATGAAAAAAGACCAGAAATAACAGATCGTTTGCCCTTTTTTTTTGTTAAAATTGGATGACGATTTGTGCTGTGATGTGGTATGAAGACAATGGACGAGTTGCAAGTGATCGTGGGATTTGCAAAGAAACTGAAGATGGTATGCAAATGATATATCGATCCCTCAACGTGCAGTAACAGAAAGGGATGGAGATCATTCACCTTCGACTATGACTAACTAACAGATATATGTAGAATGCTCTAATCATTTTTAGTTTTACGGGTCTGGTAGCTTTTTTTGTACATTTTGCCATTTTTCGGCTTTTGAATGCAAGTTGTCGCGCTGGTGCTTTTAATATTCATCTATTTCCATCTTCTTCAATATACCATCATGTTTGGACACTCAAAATATTAAGATACTTGTTTGTAGTAAGGAATGGGTCTAAAGGTAGTAAGAAAAAAATCATCATGACTTGGTACATCCCTCAAATTAATATATATATATATATATATATAGGATTTGGTTCAAATGAGAACCTTTTCCCAAATTGAGAACTAGAGAACCATTCTGGGCCACACATTTCTCTAAGGCAATTTTTTTTTTTTTTTTTTTTTTTTTTTTTTTTTTTGCAAAAATCGCTGCTTTATATGTAAGGAAAATTTTTTTTTTTATTTTTTTTGTATTTTTTTTTCAGTATACACATGTGTATAATTGCATTATACACATATGTATAATGCTATATACACATATGTATAATTGCTATATACACATATGTATAATTGTCATATACACATATGTATAAATGAAAAAAAAAATCAAAAAAAATAAAAAAAAATTTTCTTGCATAAAAATGTGCGATTAAAAAAAAAAAATTTTTTTTTTTTTTTTTTTTTTGCCTTTATATGAAATGTGTGGCTCAGAATGGTTCTCTCAGTTCTCAAATAGGGGTTGGTTCTCTTAGGATCTCTACCCTATATATATATATATATATATATATATATATATATATATATATATATAGAGTAAAGATCCGGTACAAATAGCTTTTTTGGTAAGAACTGTGAGAATCAAAGGAGGGTATTTTTTTTTCAAATTTTTTTTCCTATATTGTTAAACAAGTATTATAGTATTGAAAACTAAAAAAAAATAAATAAATAAATTGGTGTAGAGTAATTACGTGTAGAGTAATTACATAATTACTCTAGTGTAAACTAATGTATTTACCTTAATGACGTAATTACACTAAAAACATTTTTTTTTTAAATTTTTTTTTGTATTATTCATCTAGAAAGAATGTTTAAGCACATGGGAAAAAAAAATTCTAAAAAAAAAATAATTTTTTTTTACCCCCTTTGATTCTCACAGTTCTTACAAAAAAACTATATGTATTTGATCTTTACTCTCTCTCTATATATATATATATATATATATATATATATATATATAATGCATTTGAATTATGTCATTGTAGATTCACAGTTTTGTGTCATCCTAGCAACTAATAGTTGTATCAGTTGTGATAGGCAGATTATTTGGAACAATGTTGTTGACATTAGGGATATGAACATCCAAATCTTTCCTATTATGCACGACAGGGTGCGGTGTAGGCGCATACATAGGTGATATACTCATCACCTGGCTGGCTATCATATGACTCATATCCTATATGGTTGTGTAATGATACCTTGAACATTCGTTATATATACATGGGTGTTAATCGTTCCAGGTTGTTCAATAGGTCATTGGTGGGTTGAATTGGTTAACCTGAACATGATCTATTTTTATATTCGTGTAAATTAAGACATTAACCCTAACATGTACACACTTAAAATCAGGTAAGCCGAATACGGTCCGTTTAACTCATAGTCTAAATGCGTCAAACAAGATGGTGTATAGTAATTAAGTTGTAAAGTGTTAATCCGGCTGGTAGATTGCAAAAGATGGGTTAAACATGTTACCATGTGCTACTTAACATGATTCATATATTAAACAAGTTAGATATGATTACCCAAAGGCCAAAACCTAACTATTTCATTTCGTGCCTAACAAAAATTTCACCTATATGCAACTTGTAGCTTGTCTGCTTGCTATTTAATGTAAACTAGATTGTTGCCGTCCGCCGCGCGTTGCGGCGGTGTCGACTTAGTTGTTTATAGTTGACAGCAAGTTATGTGATACATTAACCATATGAAAACATGTGTTTCGCCATATGTGATATAAGGCATTGGTTAAGAAAGAAACGGAATCAAACCCGGGTTGATCCGTTTAGTTACAAATATGACTTCGACCAGAATCGAACCCTCAATCTCCACGTAATTTCGCTCTAATTCCTCTTGTTTCACCAATCGAGCTTGAACATAAACTATTCATATAAAATGCAACTCCAATTAATAACTAAATTATTATTATTACTCAATTAAAATCTTTGAAAGAAAATAGAACAGCTGTAACTTTGAAAAATGGATCTTGCAAGCATAGTAAATATCAATACGTAATAAACAATGTTGAAGTTTCACTCTCTTCTGCCCTCTCCCTTGATTTTTTCTCTGCACCACAGACACCGTGTAGCCCACCCACAACCACCATCCAACACCACCAACCACCCCACCACATCCAACCACAATGTAGCCACTTCCACCTCCACTACATGATGATCACCTAACCGTCGCCACCATACCACCACGATCTAACCTACGCCACCACAACACCAATACTTAAGTCGGTCCATCACATCACAACATAACCGTACCACTGTCGATGCCAATTTCAGTGAAACAGAATTGCAATCACTGTTGACGGAGTCACGCGACTGACTGATTAGGTGACCGGGCTCCTTGATAGCCAGAATCAATACCTCTACCCTAACCCCAAGTCGTTCTGGCGAATCTATCTAAAATGTGGTACATGCAGCCGAAAGACACCTTAGCCAACAACCTACTCAGTCGGTTGTGATGCCGCCGTCTCCGCCACCGAAGGTCGTGTGTGTGAGAGAGAGAGGAGTCTTGTGCAAGTGTACAACTACTGCTTGTTCTTCTTGTCTAAACACCACCGCCAACCACCACGTCTAACCATTGCCACTGGCCATCAAGCCTAACGACCACCGTCGATGACAACAAAATGTCGCAGTCACCATCACCGGCGACGACGCCTCCCTGGCTCACTCTCTCAGTTGTATCAAAAAAGAATGGCATTTTCGTAATTTTGATTAAGGGTAGTTTTGTAATTTCCGTCGGTGGCCACCGACCATGGTTTTTAAGATATATATATAATTTTGCAATGTGGAATGAAAATTACTTTTAAATGGTAAAAGGTCGCTAAGCACGGAGCACCCTGTTTAGAGAATCAACATGTGTTCTTGTCGTTTGCTTTTGACACATTTGGCTCTCTGGCCCCTGAGGCAGTACAGTTCCTGAAACGAGTGCAAAAGGTGGTCCACTGTGACTCGCAGAGCGCTAAGAACCAAGGGTTTGTGTTTAGCAAGATAGACTTTGCGATTCAAAAGGGGATAGCAGCGTAACTTGTTGCCCGCTTACCCACCATCTAAAATGTAACTTGTTTTATCATATATGGTATTTTATTAAAATGCTATTTGTTTTGATAAAAAAAATGGTAAAAAAATAAAAAATTAAAAGGAAATCCGAGAGAGTGTTAATAAATCGAGTATGGTCCTTTTTTGAACTTTAACTTTCATTAATACAAAACGTACAAAACGCCAAAACATACAAAATGCGCGACCTCAAGACGAGGCCTGTAAAAAAAACTAAAGCATATACAACGGGTAGTCCGACCAGTCCTTCGAGTATGGTCCTTGATGTCATATGCTTTTCTCTCTGGCTTATTAAAAATATAAATATAAAACGATTGTGTGGTGATAAATTAGACACCCCTTAAGAGTCCAAGATTTATTTAAGTCCTCACAATTTCAAGTAACCAGAATCAAACCAATGATAAGCTTAGCAGGTTGGGTAGAATCATCATCCTTAACCTAGTATTTTCGGTGCCAATCATTGTCAGCCGTTCTTAAGGTAACATATAGTACAAAATTAGTGGTTGTATTGAGGGCATTAGGAATTTAATCGAGATGAGGTTAAATTCTATAAGAGTTTAATAGATGATGGAGGTCTTATCAACGATGATGGTTGAATTTTGTATTGTAACTAGTAATTTTACGAGTCGCGTGCTGCGGCGGTGTCGAAATGTAAATGAACTTGAATTTATAGCGTAAAAAACTTAGTAATTTGATGCGACTAGTTTTACAACCAAAGTACGTCAAAACATAGATAAACTGAAAACATATATAAAGTTTAGCATGACAACATATTGTATTTGACACAATTCGTTTCTGACAAAAATTTATGTCGAAATATAAAGTAACTCGAACTTAAACCGTCTAAAGAAGACGCATTAAATTTGACCTGATTCGTTTTCGAACAAAACTTATGTCAAAACATAGACCAACAGAAAACGTACATAAAAAAGCACGGAAAGTTTTATATTTTATCTGATTCATTTCCGAAAAAGTTATGTAGAAGAAGTTCGCTTATACCCGTTTGAAGTCTGCTATTCGAACCATCATCGTCGGATGAGGGACCTCCAATGTGGGCTTTGGTCTAAGGGAATTAGGCCTGTAAGTGAACCTAATGTTCATGAACTTGTTCGGCGGAAAGTTTGTTTATGTTCGTTTATTTAATAAACGAAATAAACGAACAAACACGAACAAAAAAGTTTGTTCATTTTGGTGAGACTTGGGTTCGATCCCCATTGGGGGCATTGTGAGGGACATTGCCAAGTGATGGTTGCACCTACCCTCTTTGGAGGGGTCAGGTGCGATTCTGATGGCCCCCCGGTTTTCTACTACCGTGCATTTACTCCAGAGAGGTTTGCCTCTTGTGGAGGGCGCAACATCTGTCAAGTGGCAGGTGGCGGGAAATTTTTCGGGTGAAAGCCTTAGTGCCCCTTATGCGCAGCCTCAACTCACTTGTGGGCCGGCCACTCTCGCGTCAGCGTGGAACCGGTTAAGACAACATAGTCTGACCATTGTAGAGTGGCTAGGGGATCCCCGTCTGGGGGATTGTGATGATCTATGCCAAAACATAGAAAATTCACCTTCCAAAATAAAATTTAATTAAATAAATGAACATGAACAAACTTTGTGTTCATAAACGTCCGTTTATGTTCGCTCATTTATGTTCGTTTAAATTTTATTAATTACATATGTAGTTATATTTATATGAATATAAACATAAACTGGGCTTTAGCTACTTCTATAAATATAACTAGGGGTGCATATAAGGTAGTTCAAATCGTTCGCCGCTCGTGGATCGCTCGGAAAATGCTCGAAAAACGCTCGCTTGATCTTCCGCTCGGTTGTAAATGAGTCGATCGGCTCGGTTTGTAAATGAGCCAAGCACGAGCAAAGGTACGCTCGACTCGGTTTGGATCAAATAAATTTTTATTTATTTATTATATATTTAATTATAAATATACAAACAATTTACAGATAAATTTATGGCTTTATGTATAACATTCTATTGGATTTGACTCAACGTATGCAAACAAAATATAACTAACCCACTTAACTCAATAAAAAAAATTTATAACTAGATTGAATAGTAAAACCATAAATCATGAGGTGACAGTCTTGACTTCTTTATGTTATTAGTCGTCCATCGCTGATTGTTGCTTGATATCACCCTACGTCACAATGCAACAACCGTTCTCTGATATATGTTCATCGCCTCACCAGCCTCAATCTAAGCCTTATCCTTGGACGCTGGGATCTCAATATTAGTGTTATCATTGGACAGTTCGACCTTAGTTGTCACCCAACAATAAAAACATCGAAGGAAACATCCTAATTTTATGATCGTCCAAATTACTCTTCGCTCGATTCTCGCTCGGCACTCGCTCAGAAAATTTGCGCTCGAAAAATGCTCGTTCGGTTTTCGGCTCGATTGTAAACGAGCCAAGCATGAGCAAAGCTCCGCTCAGATCGGCCTTGCTTGTGAACAACCCTAGGTGCAAACGAGCCGAGCCGAGCCCGAGCTCGACTAGGCTCGAGCGCGGTTTGGTACGAGCTTTGTTTTCGAAGCTCAAGCTCGGCTCGTTGGAAGTTTCTCGATCTCGGCTCATTTATTTCAATTAGTTAATCTATTAAAGAAAAATAATATAAATAATAGGTTCGTTTAGGCTCGCAAGCTCGATTAGTGAAGCTCGAACTTGGACTCGTATACTAAAAAAACTTTAATTGATGGGTAAATATTATTAAATTTTAGTAAAACTAATATTTCACTAGGCTCGAGCTTGATAAATAAACAAGCTTTGTTTTAGGCTCAAGCTCGACTCGAGCTCGATAAAGCTCGGCTCGTTTCAAGGTTTTTACCGAGCCAAGCTTGAGTAGCTCACGAGCGGCTTAACTCATTTGCACCCTTAAGTATAACCAATCAGTAACTAGGTTTTTTTAGTAATACAAAATCGTTTACAAATATTATATATGTTCGTGAACGTCCGTTTATGTTCGTTTAGGTTTAAACGAACAAAAATAAACGAACATGAATATGACAAATTTCTTAATAAACGAACATGAACATGCATTTGTTTGGTTCGTTTACGGGCCTATTATGGGATGGGTTTAAATCTACGGCCGGTGTCACAATGATAGCGTTAGAGATGCTCTTATAGCACTAAAAAACTTTGAGTGAGTTTAATGTAACATTTAGAAAACTTGATTACTATTAAATAAACTTTTCCTAATATACAATATATTTAATATTTAATTTTATAAATTTTTTTTGGAAGGTGATTTTTCTATGCTGTGGCGGAGATCATCACAACCTCTTAGAAGGAGATCCTCTAGCCACTCTACAATGGTCAGACTATGTTGTCTTAACCGGGTCCACGCTGACGCAAAAGTGGCCGGCCCACAAGCAAGTTGAGGCTGCGCATAAGGGGCACTAAGGCCTCCACCCGAAAAATTTCCCGCCACCTGCCATTGCACAGATGTTGCACCATCCACAAGAGACAAGCCTCTCTGGAGTAAATGCATGATGGTAGAAAACCGGGGGGGGGGGGGGGGGGCATCAGAATCGAACCTGACCCCTCCGAAGAAAGTAGGCTCAATCATCACTTGGCAAAATATCCAAACCATAAATGTTAAGAATGAGGATTGAACCCTTAATCACATTAAGTGAACAAATGCCACTCCACCGCTATGGCTGGATATTTAATTTTATAAGTGTATTTTAACTAAACAAACACGGTGTTTAATATCCAATCAACCGTATTTTGTTAAGTAAGGAAGAGAAATTCATTAAAAACAATATGCTGATGCTAGCATTAAAGTTTCAAGTTAGTTGTTAGGTCAAATATAATATAAGCTCTAATGGTGCAATAATAGTCTCGGTGGATAAGTGTGTGTGATCATTTTATTAGTTGTGTCACAACGTCATAGCGTAAAAGTAATAATTTAAAACCTAAAGTTTGTGCATAAATATCAAGACTTATGTCATCATCATCCACACACCAAAATGACCGGAGCTACCCCATGACCAACTTTTGAGGACATAATGCTCATGGTAAATATCACAAGCCTTGTTTCATATGCGTTGATGTTTGAATGAAAACTGAAACTATAATTAGCATGAAACTCGGTCGCGTTCCTGAAAATTTACGTATCTTATCCGAACGGTTAAAAAATATGCCAATTAGGCACAAGTTTAAGTGTTAAATGAGTGATATAATATATATATATATATATATATATATATATATATATATATATATATATATATATATAGGGTCGAGATCCTGTGCAAAGTGTGTTTTGTGTGAGAAGGGTAAGAAGTGTTTTGGACCATTAGATCATCTTAATCTATGGTGTGGATTAATTGGATGTCATTTTTGTAATTAATATTATAATTTTATTATTTGATTATACCATTAAGGGTAAGATAGTAAAATACACACTCTAATTAATTGCATCATTAAAAACTCATCTCTCACCTCTCTCCTCCTATTTATTATGATTCTCTCCCTTTCCTCCTCTCTCTCATCAATAATTACAGATCAAAAAAAGACTAAGAAAACACTGTTGTATCGTAAAACACTATACTACACTGCTGTATCGTAAAACACTATACTACACTGCTGTAAAATCACAAAAAACATAAAAACACTGCTGTTTCGTAAAACACTATACTACACTGCTGTAAAAATCACAAAAAACATAAAAACACTGCTGTTTCGTCAAAACACTATACTACATTAAAAAACGATGATATGTATCTTAATATAAAAACTAAAACACAGTACGAACAGTTTTGAAAAAAATATAAAACACATTAATATGAATTGATTCGAATAAAACACACCAATATGATCGTGAATAATACAGAGAATGAATGATATTGTGTTGAATGTTAACAAAAAATCTGTAAAATAATGTAGAGGATGTGAAAACAAGAATCCCTAATAATGCTCGGTATTAATCACGAATTAAATGAGATATTATCTCCTAAAATAAGATTATCAAGCCAATTTACAATCTTACCCTTTTATGTAATATAATATGCCTTCATGTTATTGGTTCTCACACTTCTCACACAAATTAAGTTTTTCACATGATCCTAAACCTATATATATATATATATATATATAGGCTATGTATCCTTAAGAAACTTGGTTGAGTTGGAGAAACCATTGAAACCCATCCAATGGTCACCAAGATTCCACATCCTCCTTCTCATCCTTTTAGAAAAAGGGTAAGATGGTAATTTGTACCCATCTCATTTCTAACCAACTATTTAAATAAACATCACACACTCTAGTCTCTATCTCACACACTCCTCTCTTTCTCTCTCTCTCTCTCTCTCTCTCTCTCTCTCACACACACACACACACAGACACACACTACTTTCTCTCTTTCACACATACTCCTCTCTCTCTCTCTATATATATATATATATATATATATATATCTCGAAACAAATCTGAATGGGGGTTGGATCTCGAAACAGATCTGAATAGGGGTGGGGGTGGGATCTCGATCGTGGTGGGTTTTCGTGGTTGCGAAGATAGGTGGGTGGAGGTGATGGGTGGTGGTCTACGGTTGGTTTGGAGGTGATGGTGATGGTGGTTTTTGGAGGTGATGGTGGTCGACGGTGGTTTTGGAGGTGATGAGCGGTGGTCAACAGATCTGTACCAGGTATGTTTGTTGTTATTATTATTATTGTTATTATTTTCCATGTTTTTATTATTTTTATTATCTGAATCAGATCTGAATTTATATTATTATTATTATTATTATTATTATTAATAATATTAATAGAAGTGGTAATATTATGTTTGGTAGTCATGGTGACTCCTATCACTGGAAAACATTTCACGCTCATCTTTCTTTTTCCCATTTACTTTTTCTATTTTTTTCAATTTGAAATGTTTGATTCTATAACAAAATTATTTAAATAATAATATTGTAATCATCTTTTTCTATGGAACCTGTTCCCTTTTTTTTTGTGGGAAAAACTCACATCAACATATTGTACCCAACCTATTTGAGTGTTTTTGAATCAGATCTGAATCTATATTATTATTATTATTATTATTATTATTATTATTATTATTATCTGAAGGTGTTTGGATGAAGGAATAGATGATAAGAAGGTTATGATGGAAGGTCAACAAGAACCGTCAAAGATGGAAGTGGTCAAAGAGATGATAAGAAGGTCAACAAAAAGGTGTGCTTCTTTACCTACATGACCTTCCATGATGGAAGTAGTCAAAGAAATCAAGAAAGTATGCAAGTTTTGAAGTGCTTATTTAGTTTTTAAATCTTATGTTTGGTTAAACTTTGGATATTGATTTATATTTTTTGAGGACTGATTGATGCAGAAAGATTTTTTTATCCAACATTTGCAACAGTTTATTTTCTGTTTTTAAGTTTGAATTTAAAACAAGTTACATACGCACCATTAACTACGATACATATGTAAATATGTAAAATGCTCTTTTTACAGTGTAACATGTTTTAAAATGTAACAATGTAAATACATACAAATGACACATATAACATGTTACAACGTAACACGTAAGTTGTTACAGCCAAATCTGACTGAGTTTGAATTTAAAACAAGTTACATACGCACCATTAACTACGATACATATGTAAATGTGTAAAATGCTCTTTTTACAGTGTAACATGTTTTAAAATGTAACAATGTAAATACATACAAATGACACATATAACATGTTACAACATAACACGTAAGTTGTTACAGCCAAATCTGACTGATTCTCACCTATTAAAAGGTTTAAAATTGAAAAAAAAAAAGTAAAAGCAAGGAAAAAGTGAGGAGGGAGGAGAGAGAGTCAGGAGAGAGAAGAAAGATGAGAGAGATAAGATGTATTTCACATTTCTCAATGCATTTTGTCATTTTATAATTTTAACTTTCCAAAACTACCCTTTTAAATTAAACAAATAAAAATGATAACTATTTTAATATTATAAAATAAGTTGATAAATCTCAACCATTGATTGCTTTTAATCTATGGTGATAAATGAGTTTCATGGGTTTCTCCAACTCAAGGGAGTTTCTAATTTATCTATATTCTATATATATATATATATATATATATATATATATATAGGGGGAGGATAAATTGAAAACCCTCTCCAATTAAAGAAACTCTGAAAACTTCATCTCATCCATCCATGTTACATGATCAAGGGTCCAAAATCAATCCAACTTTTTCACCTTTATTAAAAGATTTAAATAATGTATAAAAGTACAAAAAGGGTAAACAAGTAAAAACACTCTCTAGACAAAATCTCACTCTCTCTCCCCTGACACATGTCACTCTCTTTCTTACACACTTTCTCTTTCTTTCTTTCTTCATTCTTTTTCTCACTTTTTCAACTTTCTTTCTCTTTCTAACTTTTTCAGCAACATTTTTTAGGCTGTAACAAAAAGGCAGGTTTCATTGTAAATAACACAATCTTTCATAAAAACATATAAATAAAGCTGGTTACAAATTTTAACATTGTAACAAAGATAAAATAAAAGACGAGTTACAAAATGAAACAAATTTCATTGTAAAGAACACAATCTTTCAAAAAACATATAAATAAAGCAGGTTAAAAATTTTAACATTGTAACAAAGAAAAAATAAAAGACGAGTTACAAAATGAAACAAATTACAAAACATGATAAATAAAATATGTTACGTTGTAAAGAGCAATATTACTAATTTTAACATTGTAACAAGACAGGTTACAGTGTTACATATCAAAACATGGTAAATAAATATAGGTTACATTTTAAAAGACTAATTACAAAAGACGAGTTACAAAGATTAATAAAAGACGAATTACAAAATGAAACACATTACAAAACATGATAAAATAAAAAATGTTTGTAAGACCCTAACCCGTAATCACGCGATTGTTGCCTAATCTTACGGGTTTGGACCTTAACTAAAAACCACTCCCGATTAAAACTTTGAAATTATGAAAACCCAACTTAATGAATCCCATACACGTTTAGTTCCAATAAATTTTTACATCATTGCTACAAAAAGAATGTATTAAAGTTTTTGTTTTTAACGGGAGTTCGTTAGATTCTAGTGCGGAAGCTTGATGAATGTTCGGGCGTGTTCGGTTCTTCTCGCGACTTGATCCTTGGTTTTAATGGGACTTCTACCCATTCTGATACAAGTGGTATCAGAGCCATAGGTTTGAGGGATCCGAGTGTCGGGAAGGATACTTGGACTCAAACCGTGCGCTCAAAGTGTTGAAGGGTGTTCGGTTCAGGACTTGATCAAGGAATCCGGTAAGTAATACCTATAATAAACATCCGTTTTGATCGGAAAATTGTTATAGGTAATCAATAGTGATATCGTGTAGATACTCGCTATCTCAAAATCTTGATAAGGAAATGGTTAGGTACTCATGGGGCCTATCCAAAAGATTGATTCGGGCAACGGGAATCTCGCATAACAAGAACTCTAACATCACTATTGCAGTGATGCATACTAATAATGAAATGTCATGTTACTAATTAATTGAAATTATAAATGTGACAGGGATGATAACATCTTATTCGATCGAGAGAGGATCGGATGATTCACCAAACGAGGTTGTAGAGGTTTCGGGAGCACGGCTGATAGCATGCTCACTAAGGACCAAGTCAAGTAACGACTCGGGCTAATGGATCAGTAACGAAAGGGAACACGGGAGCAAGTATCAAACAGGTACATGCTCGAAACCATAGTAGGTGCATTAGTATGCAATTATCACCTGAAGAGTGGTAATTGCATATGCAAGCAATAGGAAAAATGTGAAAGGTGCATAGTTCACGATAATGAACGATCAATGCACAAACTTAACTTGAACATCGAGACCGGGTTGGGGGTAATCATCCCAAACTAATGTTTAGAAAGGCGTTGTGATCATACCAATGAGTGTGATCACACAAAGCTTATTAAATTGAAAACACATCGCTTTTTCTTAATGAATAAAGGTAAAAACCTAACGTTGAATAATTTATCAAGGAAGGGTTTTACCAAATAAAAAGGGGGCACAAGCATGAGCTGAAAATTTGCTTGCATAGGGTGTGATGCCTTAATTATAATAAGTCTGTGCGTACCATATGCGAATTACTTACCCTGGCCAGGTAAGTGTTAAACATATGATACCATGGGTTTCTTATGATTAATACATATACAACCTATGTGACAAAGACTTAGTAAGTGTGAGGTGCCGGGGGATTCTGGACGTAGTCCACTGTCTAACACGGCAGGGATGCGATCCATGCAAGACCTTGAGCGAGGCACCAGCTAGAATACGCTGGGCTAGCAAAGAGGACAACAAACTGGAGCGTTTGAACGTAGTCCACTGTCTAACACGGCAGGGATGCGAACCATGCAAGACCTTGAGCGAGGCACCAGCTTATACGCTGGGCTAGCAAAACGGGCAATATACGATTCGAGTTATCCTGGGTTGATACAGAGATTGACTTGAACCTTAATCAAGGTCTAGTCATAAATAGATTCAGTTCGGAAATAAACTTGAACCTTAATCAAGGTCGAGTCATAAACAGATTTAGCTTGAAAACAGACTTGGGCCTTAATCAAGGTTAAGTCATAATTAAACTCGGACTTTTATAGAAGGTTAAATTCGTAAAGAGGGACTTGAACCTTAATCAAGGGTTGAGTCGTAATCACATTCGGGTAAATCATGAATCTTGGGATTAATGACCTAAAACAGCGGGCTTGGGCCATGATAAATCAGTAAATCATTCAACCCTCGGGTTAAGGATGAGAAAGTGTAAACTGCAACAACATTAGATTGTATTTTTGGTACAATTTAATACAAAACATAATAACGGTTGGATTGTATAGTTATTACAATCTGATGCAAACCGTGATAACAGGAAATTAGTCGATACAATACGTAGTAATGACCAATCTACACCGTGTTTTATGAAAAGAAAACTGACCTCAATTTGTATTGAGATCGGTAATCAGAAAGAGGACTTTTAGAAACTAAGCGTTCTAAATATATAAACGATTTGAAATCTAAAACTCAAAGGTCTTTAAACGGGTCGGGTGGGGCTATGACCACCAATCGAGTTAGCAAAACGGGAAATTGGGTAAACCCAATAAATGGCAAATTCTTGAAATAGGATTAGCCAAAGAAAGGAAAACGTTAGTGTAAAGCAAGGTTTGTTTATAGCATTCTAGCAAACCAAAAAGAAACGAGGGTTGGATTCGGGGATGAATCCAAGAAGCTAGAAAACGGCTATATTAAAAAGCCGGGTTAGTCTTGGAAACCAAGACAAATTACTTGTTAGAAATAGACGCATAGACATGTATGCCTATGCATGCTACAATCGAGTATTACAGTAGATGCCCTAAGGTGCATGATAGAATGGCCCCTTAAACCATTACATCATTCGTGATAATAGTAGACGGGGATAGTCTACGGATCTAGGGAAGACCTATGAGAACAAAAGTAGCTAAAATGTCGGGTAGGGGGTAAATATGTAGATATTGCCCCTAGTTAACCGAAATAATAGAATGACTCAAGTCATATTATGAAAGCTAAGGCTTCCATATAATAAAAGTTAGAAAGCCGAGAAAAGGGATACAAACAATAAGTATATAGTACTACTCGTTAGACTATAGAATGTCAAGGGATTGAGCGATGCACAAACTTTTGATTATTGACACTAAGGTTCTTGGCTGCGACCAAAGCAACAACACAAGAAAGGTTTCGAGGACGAAACCACTTTAAGGGGGGTAGACTTGTAACACCTCAAAACCATTTGTTCGTCTAATTATGCCATTAGGCGTGATTAGCAAAATAATAAAACGAGACTTAAACGATAAGATTATGGGTTATGCTCTAATATGGAAGTAACCTAGTTAATAATAGCATTTTTATAAACGGATACAAGGTGTTAGAAACTAGCTTAATTAGTTAGTTTTTATACGAAAATAACATTGTAGTAACTTGAGGGACTAGAGTTGCACATGGGATAATCTAAATAAAAAAAAATGGAAGAATCCACACACATATGTGTGGATCGATTATCAGGAAGGAAAAACAAAGGGGATTCTTCCCCAAAACCTAAATACTCAAGAACATGCTTGAATCCAAGCCAAATCAAGGGGCTTTTCGATGCTCTAGCAAGAAACAAGTCATCTAAGGCCTAATGAACATCAAGGTACCTTCTATTTTGTAACATTTCGCATTTAATAATTATACGTTACTAATAATTTGGATTTAAACGACTAGTTCTATTATTATTTATTTTGTAGCATTTTATATATATATATATATTTATATATATACAAAGATTTATAATAAATAATAATAATAATAATAATAATAATAATACATAATAATAATACATAATACAACTAATTTAAACATTTGATTAACCCAACCCAACTATAGGCCCACCCAAATCCAAGCACCCACCAGACCCAAGCCCAGTACCTGGCCCATCTTCCATCCCCTTATCCCCATTGCTGTTAAAAAAAATAAATAAATATAAGTGCTCCAGCCGGGTTTCGAACCCGAGCCGAGCCAAACCAACCACACGCACCAAACCATTGAGCCATGATCGTGCTTCTGATTTAATCCCAACCCAAAATGTATATAACCCCTCCTAAACATTTAAGGCTTCTCATGTTTCCTTCGCTGCAGCAGGTGTAACACCCCAACCGATGGCGGAAACATCGGGATGTCACGTATTGATGATTGTTCAGTAGCTCATGGTGAACAATAAGTTTCATAAATGATTTAAATAACTTACATACTAATGTTCTAGAATTTGTACATCAAATTGATTGAAACTATACACATATCTTCAAGCGTCAATACAAATCTTCAAGCAAATAGAACCTGAAACATGTTAAGTTGAAAATGTTTTGGGTCAACAAAAGTTGGTGAGAATTACATAGGTTTTTGATGATTGAATAAAATGTTGTGCAATTCATGTGTCATGTCAATCTAGTCCATATGTGAGAACATACTAGAAATAAATCGAGTGCATAATCAACCCTGATGACTGTTATAAAATGATACATACCATACGCTCATGGTCCAATAATGTTATACGATAACAAACACCCACGTAACCCTTGTAGGAGGCACGTATCCGGGTGGGATTGTCAGTCCAATAGATCTATCAATGTATACCGCCGGCTGATCAATGTTAATGATTATGCTAGAATGGTGCTTACTCTAATCATGCTCAAGACATAATGCAACATAGAAAACACATAGACACATTGATGATTGAATTGCAATGATGATGTTATAAACATGTTTCACCCCAAAAATGGTGATAAATAAAAAAGGGGCTATGTAAAACTCACCTTGGTAAAATGTTATATCTGTTGAGAAATGTGTTGACCAAATGTATCAAGTATCACCCTATAATAAGGTAATAAATATGTCTAAGTCTACCAAGTCTACAAATGTATAAGTTCTAGGGCTTTGAATTGGGGATAAATGCTTGTTTGATTATTATAAAAAAATATTCGCCAATTGAGAGAAATTTAGTAAATAAATAACTAAAAATCTTTTTATGAAATTTAAACTTAAGATGATTACAAGAATGTGTTTAAAGTGTAAAAATAATTTTTATAAAATTATTTCCTTTAAAATAGATTTTTAAATCTATTTATCACAAATTGTCAAAATTTAACTTTAATATTCAAAAATACTAAAATTAAAGAAATATTGTTTTAAAAATCATATTTCTGTTCTAAATGATTAAAAATAATTTGTATAAAATTTTGGTGCAAAAATGATGAAAATTGGATTTATTATGATTTAATTATGATTAAATCTAACAAAAATTGATTAAAAATATTAAATAAATGATTTTTCAGAAATAAAAATCATTTCTGAAAAGCTTAATGTTATAAAAACTTAGGATAATTTTTGTGGAAATTAATAAGATCGTTTTGATATTTTAATGGATTTTTATAAATTTAATAGCATAAAATTGATTTAATTATTATAAATATTAAATAAATAAATTTCAGAAAACTAAAAATTGTAGGTGGAACTTATACATCAGATTTGTTAAAAATAATTTTTTTAGAATTTATAAAAAGGTTTTAATAATTAAAAATGAATTTACAAGTTTTAATGTAATAATATATATATATATATATATGGTTTGTGAAAAAAAATGAAAACAACAGAAAATGGCGTCCAAGCCGGGACTCGAACTCGGGTCCCCTTGGTTACAAGCAAGGATCACAACCACTTGGCCTAGGCCTGTGGTTGTGATTTAGACCTGTTTTAATAAAATAAATACATTATGAAAAATCAGTTTCATCCCCAAATTAAGATTTCGAGCCCTAGCTTTTCTAATCAAGGGATTCACACATCAATACCCTGATTAAACTTAGGGTTAATGATGTGTGAATGCCGATAATCAAAATCCACTGGAAAAATCAAACTTACAATTATGAATTGAGTATGAATGCCGAGTCAAAGTAAAAGTCAAACGACGAACAATAATAATTATTTAGAGTGTTTCAGAATGATTGGAGGTTAGGAGAGATATGTGAGCGAGTGTACAAGGTTTGCAGAGGGTCAATTTATAGTGTGGAGGCTTCAGTGTTCGAATTGGCAAGGATTGACCAAGCATTCATTGTATACGCGTTTTTGTTCAATTGATGGTCAATTGATTGATAATTGGTGTGTTGCTTAGTCACACAGGGCCGATAATCATGTGTACAAGTCAAATTGAGATAAATTTCACGTTAATACAGTTAATTGATTGGTTATAAAATTGGAAACTCAAAATCTGCTGCTGCGCGCTGTTAAGGAAAAGGGAAAAAGGAGAGTTGAAGGTGTGTATTTATATAAATTAAGTTGGAATACAAACAGATATCAAGGCTAGCTCAGGTGGCTAACACTCGTGTGTGTGTGTGAGAGGTCCCGAGTTCGAAACCCGGCACAAACCATCTCTTTTTGTTTCAATTTAAAACAGAGAAGGGAGAGGGGAGGGGCAGTTGGGCCCTGGGTTGTGGGCTTCTGGGGTTTGGGCTGGGATAGTTCTGTTGGGCTTCCAGACTTGGGCTGCAATATTCAAGGGAAAGGGAAGGGTTTGGGTTTGATGTTGTGGGCTAAAACAAAGCTGATTTTTTTTTTAACTAATAATTATTATTATTATTATTATTATTATTATTATTATTATTATTATTATATATATGTATGTATATATATATATAAGCTGTGTAGTCGTGAAATAAAACTTAGGCACGTTATGTATACATTTTGAAATTTTTGGCGATGTTACAGTCTCCCCTACTTTTAGGAACTTCGTCCCGAAGTTAAGAGAAACATTAGGTTTTCAATTGGTCAACCACCGGAAACCTTGATAAAATTCCACACTACCTTAACGTACCTGTAAATTCGTGATTACGTTCCGGACCGTAATTACCAATTTACCTTACATTAGGGTTTTGCGTCCTTTTATGACTTTACCGATTGTTAAGCAGGTCTGATAGTCTCCGCCAGTCGTTGAGCAGGTGGTAGGGCCTCTCCCGACTGTTGGAAAGACATGATGACCTCTACCAATCGTTAAGCTGGTTGTTTGGTAGTTAACTAATTGTTTGTACAAGCAAGTAAGTATAGATATAGCAATTAGTTCACATTCAAACAAGCATGCACACAGATGTTATGATAATACTTGATTTTATTATTTGATTCAAAAAGTGGCAATACATGAAATTAAAAATAGATATTATTCGAATGGTAGGGTTTGCTGTTAAGTAGTTGGAAGGTCTCAAGTGGGGTTATTTGGAGCATCAAGAGCGTTTGTAGCAGGAATTCGACAAGCTTCCGCAAGATGCCCATACCTCTGACAATTGGTGCACTGTCGACAGGGTACTTGAGTTGGATGGTGATACTGGCAGGTGTCACACTTAGGTAGGTTCCCATTGTATTGTTTCTTGGTGGGTGGGGCAGTGGTTTCTATTGCAAAATTCCTGACCTTGTTCTTCCCGTTTGTTGAGGCCTCGATTTTGATTTCAACGGCAGGTTGGGGAGTATCCTTTTTCTTTTCCCCTTTACGAGTTAGGGTTCCTGCTTTCACATGGTTATCTGTTAGGGTGGCAGCCAAACGCTTTGCTTCTTCCAAAGTAGCAGGGTTCCTTCCCCACACTGTGTCTTGAATTTGCATTGGTAAACCACCAATGTATTTTTCGATTGCAATAGGTAAAGGGGTGACTTTGTGGGGTAGCAGTAAGCTAAGTTCGTGAAAGCGAGTGTTGTAAGCAAGGTTTTCCCCACTGTCTTGAGCAAGATCATAAAATTCGTCTTCCAGTTTCTTGATTTCATTACGAGGACAGAACTCTGCCTTCATAATGTCTTTAGCTTGATCCCAAGTTAAGGCTAGTGCAGCTTCAGCTCCGCGAGTGCGTTTTTCTTCATTCCACCAGGTGAGTGCTCGTTTGTGAAGAACACTCATGGCATAACGGACTTTAAAGTTGTCGGGGCATTCACTGTTTATGAAGGTATTCTCAATACCCTCAAACCATTGTAGGAGTCCTGTAGCTCCTTCTTCACCACTAAACTTTGGAGGGTTACAAGAATTGAAATGCTTAAGGGTGTAGGCTTGGGGTCCATTTCCATTGCCATTGCCGTTCCCGTTGTTGTGGCCATTCCCGTTGCCGTTCAATTGGATGACCTGAGCGAGTAAGTTGGGAACCAGAGTTGCGATTTGCTGCGCCATTTGTTGAGAAATGATTGCAGCCAATTGGGCATCAACACCATTGTTGTTGTGGTTAGGAACTTGGTCATGGTTATGGTTATCACTACCTTCATCGTGGTTCTCACCAGTGCTGTTGCGAGTGCTGCGACGAGGAGGCATGATCTGTAATAGACACAATGAAATGAATGAGAGTTTATATAAGGAATGTAATCATTTATTCATTAATTAAAACGAATAAACGAAAACGTTGACTTATCAAAGATTCTAAATTCTAATATATGAAGACATGCTTTAGCCTATAAGTGAACACTCATCCCGAGAATTCCCAGGTAGGCATCCGGGTCCCTCGTCTGATTGGGATATATGCGCAATGCCAGCCTAGACAGAAGACTCAGAATACAGGCGTTCACCCTTCCAGATTGCACGTGTTCGTTATTAAAATCTAGAACTTCGACGAGATCTCAAGGTAGTTCAGGTTAAACCTGAGGATTTTTGTCCTATTAGTCTAGGAGTAGATCCAGTGATGGAGAGTAACTTTTTTTGTAGGGATGATAGTAGGGATAAGAAGTAGGAGATAGAGAATAGCAAGCAAAAGAAGCAAGTACTTGTTAAATCCTATGGTTATAGACTAGATTATTTTTCTAATAACCTAATTCCCTATAACCATGGCTCTGATACCAATCTGTAACACCCCAACCGATGGCGGAAACATCGGGATGTCACGTATTGATGATTGTTCAGTAGCTCATGGTGAACAATAAGTTTCATAAATGATTTAAATAACTTACATACTAATGTTCTAGAATTTGTACATCAAATTGATTGAAACTATACACATATCTTCAAGCGTCAATACAAATCTTCAAGCAAATAGAACCTGAAACATGTTAAGTTGAAAATGTTTTGGGTCAACAAAAGTTGGTGAGAATTACATAGGTTTTTGATGATTGAATAAAATGTTGTGCAATTCATGTGTCATGTCAATCTAGTCCATATGTGAGAACATACTAGAAATAAATCGAGTGCATAATCAACCCTGATGACTGTTATAAAATGATACATACCATACGCTCATGGTCCAATAATGTTATACGATAACAAACACCCACGTAACCCTTGTAGGAGGCACGTATCCGGGTGGGATTGTCAGTCCAATAGATCTATCAATGTATACCGCCGGCTGATCAATGTTAATGATTATGCTAGAATGGTGCTTACTCTAATCATGCTCAAGACATAATGCAACATAGAAAACACATAGACACATTGATGATTGAATTGCAATGATGATGTTATAAACATGTTTCACCCCAAAAATGGTGATAAATAAAAAAGGGGCTATGTAAAACTCACCTTGGTAAAATGTTATATCTGTTGAGAAATGTGTTGACCAAATGTATCAAGTATCACCCTATAATAAGGTAATAAATATGTCTAAGTCTACCAAGTCTACAAATGTATAAGTTCTAGGGATTTGAATTGGGGATAAATGCTTGTTTGATTATTATAAAAAAATATTCGCCAATTGAGAGAAATTTAGTAAATAAATAACTAAAAATCTTTTTATGAAATTTAAACTTAAGATGATTACAAGAATGTGTTTAAAGTGTAAAAATAATTTTTATAAAATTATTTCCTTTAAAATAGATTTTTAAATCTATTTATCACAAATTGTCAAAATTTAACTTTAATATTCAAAAATACTAAAATTAAAGAAATATTGTTTTAAAAATCATATTTCTGTTCTAAATGATTAAAAATAATTTGTATAAAATTTTGGTGCAAAAATGATGAAAATTGGATTTATTATGATTTAATTATGATTAAATCTAACAAAAATTGATTAAAAATATTAAATAAATGATTTTTCAGAAATAAAAATCATTTCTGAAAAGCTTAATGTTATAAAAACTTAGGATAATTTTTGTGGAAATTAATAAGATCGTTTTGATATTTTAATGGATTTTTATAAATTTAATAGCATAAAATTGATTTAATTATTATAAATATTAAATAAATAAATTTCAGAAAACTAAAAATTGTAGGTGGAACTTATACATCAGATTTGTTAAAAATAATTTTTTTAGAATTTATAAAAAGGTTTTAATAATTAAAAATGAATTTACAAGTTTTAATGTAATAATATATATATATATATATATATATATATATATGGTTTGTGAAAAAAAATGAAAACAACAGAAAATGGCGTCCAAGCCGGGACTCGAACTCGGGTCCCCTTGGTTACAAGCAAGGATCACAACCACTTGGCCTAGGCCTGTGGTTGTGATTTAGACCTGTTTTAATAAAATAAATACATTATGAAAAATCAGTTTCATCCCCAAATTAAGATTTCGAGCCCTAGCTTTTCTAATCAAGGGATTCACACATCAATACCCTGATTAAACTTAGGGTTAATGATGTGTGAATGCCGATAATCAAAATCCACTGGAAAAATCAAACTTACAATTATGAATTGAGTATGAATGCCGAGTCAAAGTAAAAGTCAAACGACGAACAATAATAATTATTTAGAGTGTTTCAGAATGATTGGAGGTTAGGAGAGATATGTGAGCGAGTGTACAAGGTTTGCAGAGGGTCAATTTATAGTGTGGAGGCTTCAGTGTTCGAATTGGCAAGGATTGACCAAGCATTCATTGTATACGCGTTTTTGTTCAATTGATGGTCAATTGATTGATAATTGGTGTGTTGCTTAGTCACACAGGGCCGATAATCATGTGTACAAGTCAAATTGAGATAAATTTCACGTTAATACAGTTAATTGATTGGTTATAAAATTGGAAACTCAAAATCTGCTGCTGCGCGCTGTTAAGGAAAAGGGAAAAAGGAGAGTTGAAGGTGTGTATTTATATAAATTAAGTTGGAATACAAACAGATATCAAGGCTAGCTCAGGTGGCTAGCACTCGTGTGTGTGTGTGAGAGGTCCCGAGTTCGAAACCCGGCACAAATCATCTCTTTTTGTTTCAATTTAAAACAGAGAAGGGAGAGGGGAGGGGCAGTTGGGCCCTGGGTTGTGGGCTTCTGGGGTTTGGGCTGGGATAGTTCTGTTGGGCTTCCAGACTTGGGCTGCAATATTCAAGGGAAAGGGAAGGGTTTGGGTTTGATGTTGTGGGCTAAAACAAAGCTGATTTTTTTTTTTTAACTAATAATTATTATTATTATTATTATTATTATTATTATATATATATGTATGTATATATATATATAAGCTGTGTAGTCGTGAAATAAAACTTAGGCACGTTATGTATACATTTTGAAATTTTTGGCGATGTTACAGCAGGGATCGAACCAAAGGAAGAATTTTGACCAATGATTAAACATAGTAATGATGCTGTAAATTGTATTGTTATGGTATGATTGATTATCCGCGTCCATTACACGTCAAACATCATCAAATTTAGTCAATCATCATAACATTCACGCGTATACATTCAAATCAAATTCAACGCTTTCCAATTCGAACAATCCAGACCATTACACTATAAATTGAACAATGCTGGACATTCGCAACACACCATTTCATCTCTCTTAACCTTCAATTTTTCACAATAATACTCTGTTCTAAGTTAAACGATCGCGTGTTGACTTTTAAGTTGACTTATCATTCGTCTACGATTAAGCACTGTAAGTTTAAAATTTTCTGTGGGTTTTGTTCATCGACGTTCACTCATCAATAGCCCCATGATTAATTGGGCTATTGATGAGTGAATCAATCAATTGCAGAAACTAGGGTTCATGGCATATTGAATTGGGGATAAATTGAATTCTACATCGTGTATTTAATTTAATTAAAACAGAATTAATCACAACCACAGGCCTAGGCCAAGTGGTTGTGACTGAGGCTTATAACCCCAGCCACCCGGGTTCGAGTCCCGGCTGTGGCGCTTCTTTTCCTTTTTGTTTATTTTTAAACAACAAACCAATTATATATATATATATATATATATATATATTATACTTTTAATCTTGTAAATTCATTTTTAATTATTAAAACCTTTTTATAAATTCTAAAAAAATTATTTTTAACAAATCTGATGTAAAAGTTTTACCCACAATTTTTAGTTTTCTGAAATTAATTTATTTAATATATAATAATTAAATCAATTTTATGCTATTATATTTATAAAAATCTATTAAAATATCAAAACAATTTTATAAATTTCCACAAAAATTATCCTGAGTTTGTACAATGATAAACTTTACTGAAATGATTTTTAATTCTGAAAAATCATTTATTTTATATTTTTAATCAATTTTTGTTAGTTTTAATCATAATTAAATCATAATAAATTCAATTTTTATTATTTTTGCACCAAAATTTTACATAAATTATTTCTGATTATTTGGAACAGAAATGTAATTTTTAAACTGATAATTCTTTAATTTTTGTATTTTTAAATATTAAAGTTAAAGTTTGACAATTTGTTATAAATAGATTTAATAATCTATTTTAAAGAAAATAATTTTATAAAAAAATTATTTTTATACTTTAAACTTAATATTGTGACCATCAAAAATTTAAATTTCATAAAAAGAAAATTTGTTTATTTATTTACAAAAATTCTCTCAATTATCAAACAATTTTAATATTAATCAAACGAACCGTTATCCCCAAATTCGAAGCCCTAGAGCGTATACATTTGTAGGCTAGATAGACTTATTTATTACCTTATTATAGGGTAATATTTGGCATTGTTTGGGCAACCCCATTATTCAATCTTTTCAAGAAGTGTAACATTTGCTAAGGTGAGTTTACATAGCCCCTTTTTCTATTTTATATTTTTGGGGTGAAACATGTTTAAACATTTTATACACTATCATTTACTCATTCTTACATTGTTGAAACTCATGATTCAATTACACTATCATTTACTCATTCTATCATTTGACTGTAACAAAAAGACACAGTACAATCATTAACATTGATCAAGCCGCCTGTTTAGATTATAGCGCTATAGGTCTGACAAACCCATCCCCCGCATAAATTCAGGGATGATCGATAACAGTAACAACATTTAACTAACTTGCGAGTTAGTCAACAGTCGACACAAGGTTTGGTTGTACAAAGACGCATTGTTACATGTCTACATCATACTCTATCATCATACAACTTTGAATGTTGTACAAACTATTGTTATCAAGTATTTACAAAAACCTGTATTCTCACCAACTTTTGTTGACCCAAAATATTTTCAACTTAACATGTTTCAGGTTCTACTTGCTTGAAGATTTGAGTTATTGTTTGAAGATGTATGCATAATTTTATTCAAGTTGATGTACGAATTCTTGTAGAACAATTGTATGTATTTTATTTAAATCATTTAATGAAATTTATTATTCACCATGAGCTACTGAACAATCATCACTACGTGACATCCCGATGTTTCCGCCATCGGTTGGGGTGTTACAGATTGGTATCAGAGCCATGGTTATAGGGAATTAGGTTATTAGAAAATAATCTAGTCTATAACCATAGGATTTAACCAGTACTTGCTTCTTTTACTTGCTATACTCTATCTCCCTCCTACTCCTTATCTCTACTTTCATCCCTACAAGAAGGTTGCTCTCCATCATTGGATCCACTCTTAGACTAATAAGGCAAATTCCTCAGGTTTAACCTGAACCACCTTGAAATCTCGTCGAAGTTCTAGATTTTAATAACGAACACGTGCAATCTGGAAGGGTGAACGCCTGTATTCTGAGTCTTCTGTCTAGGCTGGCATTGCGCATATATCCCAATCAGACGAGGGACCCGGATGCCTACCTGGGAATTCTCGGGATGAGTGTTCACTTATAGGCTAAAGCATGTCTTCATATGTTATAAAAATCTAGAGTCTTTGATAAGTCAACGTTTTCGTTTATTCGTTTTAATTAATGAATAGATGATTACATTCCTTATATAATCTCATTCATTTCACTGTGTCTCTTACAGATCATGCCTCCACGTCGCAGTGCTCGTCTTAACAGTGGTGAAAATCATGATGAAGGAAGTAGCAATCACAACCACAACCACGATACTAACCACAATAACAACAACAACAATGGTGTTGATGCCCAACTAGCTGCAATCATTTCCCAACAAATGGCACAACAAATCGCGACTCTGGTTCCTAACTTACTAGCTCAAGTCATCCAGTTGAACGGCAACGGGAACGGTAACGGCAACGGGAATGGAAATGGAAACCACAACGGGAATGGGAATGGTCTCCCAGCCTGTACTCTCAAGCACTTTAATTCTTGTAATCCCCCAAAGTTTAGTGGTGAAGAAGGAGCTACAGGACTCCTACAATGGTTTGAGGGTATTGAAAATACCTTCATTAACAGTGAGTGTCCCGATAACTTTAAGGTCCGTTATGCTATGAGTGTTCTTCACAAACGAGCACTCACTTGGTGGAATGAGGAAAAGCGTACCCGAGGAGCTGAAGTTGCACTCGCTATGACGTGGGATCAAGTCAAGGAGATAATGAAAGATGAATTTTGCCCACGTAACGAGGTCAAGAAATTAGAAGACGAGTTCCACACCCTTGCTCAGGATAGTGGGGAAAACCTTGCCTACAATACTCGCTTTCACGAGCTTAGCTTATTGTTACCCCACAAAGTCACTCCCTTACCGGTAGCCATCGAAAAGTACATCGGTGGTCTGCCCATGCAAATCCAGGACACGGTGTGGGGAAGAAATCCTGCCACCTTGGAGGAAGCCAAACGTTTAGCAGCTACCTTGACTGATAATCACGTAAAGAACGGGACCTTAGTTCGGAAAGACAATAAAACAAGTATTGTAGCCGCGGTAACTACTGAGAATCAGAAGCGTAAGGCCAAGGATCCTGATGTCAACCTCACTACACAAGCTTCTAACAAGAAACATTATACAGGAAACCATCCATTGTGTAACACATGCAACCGACATCATCCCACTACTTCAGCGTGTCGCTTGTGCACCAATTGTGGTAGGTATGGCCATCTAGTTAATACATGTCGCGAAACCCCAAATCCTAACCAACCCACTAACCCTGCTCAGGCTATTAATCCTAATCGATACAACTATGGCCAGTGTTATGAATGTGGAGACCCAAATCACTTCCGTAACCGATGCCCTAAATTAAACAGAAATCAAGACCCTCCAGCTACTTAACAACATGTCCCACCATTCGAACGTTGTTTGCTTTTATTCTATGTATTGACGCTATTTGATCCAAGTAATAAATTCTAATATTGTTATGTTTGTCTGAGAGTTGTTTACATGGTGTATGCATGATTGTTTGAATGTGAACTAAATCTATACAACTACAATTCATATACTGTGCTTGTAAACTTGCTTGCATAAACATGTTATCAATTTGCAATCTATGTGCCATCATACCTTTTCAATAGTCGGGAGAGGCCCTGCAACCTGCTCCACGACTGGTGAAGGCTATCAAACCTACTCAACGATTGGTAGAGGTCATCATGTCTTTCCAATAGTCGGGAGAGGCCCTACCACCTGCTCAACGACTAGTGGAGACTATCGAACCTGCTCAACAATCGGTAGAGTCATAAAAGGACACAAGACCCTAATGTAAGGTAAATTGGTAATTACGGTCCGGAACGTAATCATGAATTTACAGGTACATTAAGGTAGTGTGAAATTCTATCAAGGTTTTCGGTAGTCGACTAATGGTAAACCTAGTGTCTTCCTTTAACTTCGGGACGAAGTTTCCAAAAGTAGGGAAGACTGTAACAGTTCGCATTTAATAATTAATACTAATAATTTGGATTTAAACGACTAGTTCTATTATTATTTATTTTGTAGCATTTTATATATATATATATATTTATATATACAAAGATTTATAATAAATAATAATAATAATAATAATAATAATAATAATAATACATAATAATAATACATAATACAACTAATTTAAACATTTGATTAACCCAACCCAACTATAGGCCCACCCAGATCCAAGCACCCACCAGACCCAAGCCCAGTACCTGGCCCATCTTCCATCCCCTCATCCCCATTGCTGTTAAAAAAAATATATATAAATGCTCCAGCCGGGTTTCGAACCCGAGCCAAGCCAAACCAACCACACGCACCAAACCATTGAGCCATGATCGTGCTTCTGATTTAATCCCAACCCAAAATGTATATAACCCCTCCTAAACATTTAAGGCTTCTCATGTTTCCTTCGCTGCAGCAGGGATCGAACCAAAGGAAGAATTTTGACCAATGATTAAACATGGTAATGATGCTGTAAATTGTATTGTTATGGTATGATTGATTATCCGCGTCCATTACACGTCAAACATCATCAAATTTAGTCAATCATCATAACATTCACGCGTATACATTCAAATCAAATTCAACGCTTTCCAATTAGAACAATCCAGACCATTACACTATAAATTGAACAATGCTGGACATTCGCAACACACCATTTCATCTCTCTTAACCTTCAATTTTTCACAATAATACTCTGTTCTAAGTTAAACGATCGCGTGTTGACTTTTAAGTTGACTTATCATTCGTCTACGATTAAGCACTATAGTTTAAAATTTTCTGTGGGTTTTGTTCATCGGCGTTCACTCATCAATAGCCCCATGATTAATTGGGCTATTGATGAGTGAATCAATCAATTGCAGAAACTAGGGTTCATGGCATATTGAATTGGGGATAAATTGAATTCTACATCGTGTATTTAACTTAATTAAAACAGAATTAATCACAACCACAGGCCTAGGCCAAGTGGTTGTGACTGAGACTTATAACCCCAGCCACCCGGGTTCGAGTCCCGGCTGTGGCGCTTCTTTTCCTTTTTTTTTTATTTTTAAACAACAAACCAATTATATATATATTATACTTTTAATCTTGTAAATTCATTTTTAATTATTAAAACCTTTTTATAAATTCTAAAAAAATTATTTTTAACAAATCTGATGTAAAAGTTTTACCCACAATTTTTAGTTTTCTGAAATTAATTTATTTAATATATATAATAATTAAATCAATTTTATGCTATTATATTTATAAAAATCCATTAAAATATCAAAAAAATTTTATAAATTTCCACAAAAATTATCCTGAGTTTGTACAATGATAAACTTTACTAAAATGATTTTTAATTCTGAAAAATCATTTATTTTATATTTTTAATCAATTTTTGTTAGTTTTAATCATAATTAAATCATAATAAATTCAATTTTTATTATTTTTGCACCAAAATTTTACATAAATTATTTCTGATTATTTGGAACAGAAATGTAATTTTTAAACTGATAATTCTTTAATTTTTGTATTTTTAAATATTAAAGTTAAAGTTTGACAATTTGTTATAAATAGATTTAATAATCTATTTTAAAGAAAATAATTTTATAAAAAATTATTTTTATACTTTAAACTTAATATTGTGACCATCAAAAATTTAAATTTCATAAGAAGAATTTTTGTTTATTTATTTACAAAAATTCTCTCAATTATCAAACAATTTTAATATTAATCAAACGAACCGTTATCCCCAAATTCGAAGCCCTAGAGCGTATACATTTGTAGGCTAGATAGACTTATTTATTACCTTATTATAGGGTAATATTTGGCATTGTTTGGGCAACCCCATTATTCAATCTTTTCAAGAAGTGTAACATTTGCTAAGGTGAGTTTACATAGCCCCTTTTTCTATTTTATATTTTTGGGGTGAAACATGTTTAAACATTTTATACACTATCATTTACTCATTCTTACATTGTTGAAACTCATGATTCAATTACACTATCATTTACTCATTCTATCATTTGACTGTAACAAAAAGACACAGTACAATCATTAACATTGATCAAGCCGCCTGTTTAGATTATAGCGCTATAGGTCTGACAAACCCATCCCCCGCATAAATTCAGGGATGATCGATAACAGTAACAACATTTAACTAACTTGCGAGTTAGTCAACAGTCGACACAAGGTTTGGTTGTACAAAGACGCATTGTTACATGTCTACATCATACTCTATCATCATACAACTTTGAATGTTGTACAAACTATTGTTATCAAGTATTTACAAAAACCTATGTATTCTCACCAACTTTTGTTGACCCAAAATATTTTCAACTTAACATGTTTTAGGTTCTACTTGCTTGAAGATTTGAGTTATTGTTTGAAGATGTATGCATAGTTTTATTCAAGTTGATGTACGAATTCTTGTAGAACAATTGTATGTATTTTATTTAAATCATTTAATGAAATTTATTATTCACCATGAGCTACTGAACAATCATCACTACGTGACATCCCGATGTTTCCGCCATCGGTTGGGGTGTTACATATTTGATGTAATTTGATGTTAATACCCGTTTTTGATTTGGTCAAAAACTAGGGTTTTGATAAAACGTGAAATTTATGGTTAAAAGAGGTTGCTCTAGTCTTGGGGAACCTCAAACTTACCTAATTTAGTTACAAATCACACCTAATATGTGTATTTGGTTTTGATCATATGATTATGTTCATGTGTAGAATTTGGGGTTTAACCTCTAGGTTGAATCCACTCATATCTAGTAACCTTTTGTGACTCTTAGAAGTTGTTGTATGAGAAATTTAGGCAAAATGGTCTAAATAATGTATTATGATGATGATTAGACAAATGGTTATGTTTTGGCTAATCTTGAGCTTTAAAACTAAACAAATTGGTGGGTGCACACCAAGTGTTCGATTAAATGCCAAATTGGTGAACACTAGCGAAACTATGAAGTTAGAATCATGTAAGAGCTATCAATCGTATGTGATATTGGTTTGTAATAAGCCAAGTTAATCGGATATTCTATATAAGAAAATGGCTATGGATTTAGCTATAAATGGGTAATGAATACATGATTTATGGATAGTGAATTAAATCCATGTTATGTATTCTAATAATCAAGTTTGACATATCCCTAAGTAGGTACAAGAACTAGGGATGCAAACGGGTCAAACGGATGCAAGCAATGCGTATGGTAGCAAGAACGGATATGAGGTAAGTTTTACTTACACCAATGTACTATAACATAGCTTAATTCTTGTAGATATTAGTCTTAAATCTTGAATGCGTGATAAAGATAAACCCCAAGGGGTAGAAGCTATTAATGGGTCACCTTATGTGCACTCAATACAAAACGTGGTTTATGACCTTAATCAAGACAATGTGTTATGACCAAATGGTGAAATCCATCAAACGGGTCAATAAATAAAGATATGTGAAAAATGATGTTTTAATCTAAATGAAAGCATTTGAATGAAGCCGTTAAGAATGGTGTTAAATGGGTCAAGTTGGTGTCACTTGAACCATAATAAAAACTTGGGTAACATAGTATCATGAACTATGGGTCTAAACGGGTCATATGGTGAATTCGTCATCATTTAAGTCCAACACTTGATGCTTGTTTTCCAAGCATTGAGATTCTTGAGGTTTACGGATCAAATGGTATGCTATTATCATTTGAGTTCCGAGAAGTTAATGTGTCTATCTAGAAATCACGCAGGTAAACGCACTCATGTATGCATGCTTGATGTTAAGAATCATGGAGGATGAGCACAAGGTATGAATATGGGACACGGGCACCCGGTAAGTCCGTAGCTAATAAAACACCTTCGGGCGAAGCAACATGGGTACTAAAACTACCCACATGAAGTGTGGTTGCAAATCAAGTAAGTTATTTCCACAACTATGTCTAATGCGCGCTAATGCGCTTAGAATCAACTAAAACAAGTGAAAACTTGAGAAAGGATGAAACTCTAAGTCCGGAAGGACTTAGAGGTTTTTAAACAAGTCATTGAGTCAAAAATATTGGATTTGAAACAAGAAGTTTCGCCACGAATGGCTAAATTGAAAGATTTGGTCATGAGGGGCATTTTGGGGATTTAAAGGATTAATAAAGGTTGAATTCTAAGAATCTAAGTCGTAATGAAACAAATCGGACAAACGCTTTTGTTGATCAAGTGTCTAATGACTTGACAACTCAAACGGTATGCAATTTAAGTGTCAAAAGTGCCTTGTTTGAATTAAGGCCTTAATGGGTCAAATTGGGTAAAAGTCGCCATAAACATTCAAAACTAAGAACCGGATCATGGCGACATAAACCGGACCATAATTTCAGTCAAACAAAGGTTTATTTAGTCGGCAAGTCATTACTTAGGCTTCGGGTATCATCAAATGCGGTTGCGACATGATTCCCACGCTTAAAAGCCACCAAAATTACATCAGAAGCTTCGAGCGGCCGCGCGAATAAAACCGACCGGCCGCGCGAATAGACCTGCATGTCAGCACGATCTTTAAAATTACATATAAAATCGTAGAAAAATCGTTAGGAGGTGTTCTTTATATGCCTGGAAAGCTCTCGGAGCGTAGAACAATTCTCGTTTGAAAGTCGAAGTCAGATTTTGGGTTTTAGAAGGGGTAAAAGCGATCCGAACAGCTGCTGCGCATAAGTTGCAGCAGTTTGTTCTCCTGATAAAGGGTCGTTTGGCCTGGTTCGTTCCGTATCAACGTGTAACGAATACCGTACTAGTTTAAATGTATCATTGGCAACCCACTAACCATTTTTGTGAAATGGTGCTAGGTAAACAAGTGAAGGAAGTCCCGGAGCAAGGATCAAGTCGCGAGAAGAACCGAACACGCCCGAACATTCATCAAGCTTCCGCACTAGAATCTAACGAACTCCCGTTAAAAACAAAAACTTTAATACATTCTTTTTGTAGCAATGATGTAAAAATTTATTGGAACTAAACGTGTATGGGATTCATTAAGTTGGGTTTTCATAATTTACCAAAGTATTTAATCGGGAGTGGTTTAAGTAAGGTCCAAACCCGTATGATTTGGGCGTTGATCACGTGATTACGGGTTAGGGTCTTACAAGTGGTTGGGTACAACCAAGAGGGAGCAAACGGGTCAAACGGATGCAAGGCGAATACTTATGGAAACAAGAATGGATGCGAGGTAAGTTTTACTTACACCAATGGGAGTTCCTTAGATTCTAGTGCGGAAGCTTGTATGGGTGATCGGGTGTGGTTTAAGTAAGGTCAAAACCCGTATGATTTGGGCGTTGATCGCGTGATTACGGGTTAGGGTCTTACAATGTTACATTGTAAAGGGGAAAATTAATAGTTTAAACATTGTAACAAGACAGGTTATAGTGTTACATATCAAAACATGGTAAATAAAATAGGTTACATTTTAAAAGACAAGTTACAAAAGACGAGTTACAAAGATAAATAAAAGACGAGTTACAAAATGAAACACATTACAAAACAGGTTAAATAAAAATATGTTACATTGTAAAAGAGTAGATTGTAAAAAAAATTCCATTGTAACACGATCTCCTTCTTATAAAAAAACATTCGTTTTAAGTTGTAGATTTATGTAACATGATTGTTTTTCTATAAAAACATGTTCGTTGTCAAAAAAAAAAAAAAAAAAAGACAACTATTAACAACAAATGTGGAATTTGAAATAAATTTCAACAAACTTTTCACCAAGCATGACTAGGCGTTTGGATGTCAGTCTAGAAACATATCATTACCTACTACAACTTTAATAATCAAACGCGTCTTCGTCTCCCAAATATCTAGAGGGTTTCAGATCTGGTTTGATAGAGGGTTTCAGATCTGGTTCGTCGCGCCGGAAGTCTGTGCTTCGTGGTGCCCGGATCTGGAAGTACAAACCGTGACCGATCTGGTTCGTTTCTCTCCAAAACATCAAATTTTTTAAACCATAGTCGTGTTGTCCAGTTTGTTCCTCTGCATCGTGTTGTCCAGTTTGTTCCTCTGCATCGTGACAGAAACACCAGCACCTTCTACCTGTACAGATCTTCATCATCACTTTTGCCAATGTCACAAACCTCAAAAAAAAAAAAAAAAAAAAAAAAAAAAAAAAAAAAAACTGGATTTTGAGTAATACAGATCTAGATTTTGAAAATAGAAAGAGAAAGTTGTTGGATGATATGAGATATAAAGTGGAGAGATGTGATTATTATGTTATGAAAGATAGAGAGGTTGTCTTTGATATTTAAAAAGAAGATGAATGAGAGAGAAAGCTATGGAGAAGATGAATCAATAAGGAAAGAGAGAGAGAGAGTTATGCAGATATGAATGAGTAGAGAGAGAAGAATGAGATGTATAGTGAAAAGATTTATGTAAATTTTAAATTCTCTCACTTCCTGCAAAAGTGCAAATACCTATGACAACTGCAAAGAAGTTATTTTGCAATCTTCCAAAATTGCCCTTTGTACGTGTTTTAAATAAAGAGATGTGGAACTATCTCAGCCTTTCATTGGGTTTACAAAGTTTCTTTAACTCAAGTGGGTTTCCTACTTATAATTCCCATATATATATATATATATAGGTTTAGGATCTTGTACAAAATACATTTTTTGTGAGAAGTGTGAGAAGGACTAAGAATTGACATGTAGACATCATGTTTTGGATTTAGGAATGATGTTTTAGGTTGTTTTAACTTGAAAAACACCAAACACAACAATCTAAAACACAATACAATGTATTATAGTCATTAAATTTAAAAAACAGCTAAAACACACTACTTAACGCTTAAAACACGCTGCTAATGTTCTTAGCATGGTGTTTTAAGTTTTAAGCCTAAAATACATTGTTTTCGGTTTTTAATTGTTATGTTTGGTGTTTTTATAGGCAAAACAATCCAAAACATCACAACTAAGTTCAAAAAATGATGCATAAGTATCAATTTTTAATACTTCTCACACTTCTCACAAAAAAAAAAAAAAAAAAAAAAAACACTTTGTACACGATCTTGACCCTATATATATATATATATAGGGAAAGGATAATGTGAAAACCCTTGTTATATGGTAAACTCTGGAAACTCTGACTTCCCAATTTTTTTTTAATTTTGAAAAAAATAGGGCATGTAATGTACATGATTTTAAGCATTTTGAGCCAAAAAAATCAAAAAAGCGCCGAGTAGTTTTTTTTTTTTTTTAAAAAAAAATTAAAGTTTTGACTAACACATGTTAAGCAAAACTAACACGTGTTAACCATTTGTTACCCGAAGACGGTTTTTTATTTTTTAAAAAAAAATGGCTCAGCGCTTTTTCCATTTTTTTGGGCCAAAAATGCTTAAAATCATGTATATTACATACCCTAAAATTTTCATATAAAAAAAAGTCGGGAAGTTAGAGTTTCCAGAGTTTACCATATAACAAGGGTTTTCTATGGATCCCTACCCTATATATATAGGGTCGAGATCGTGTACAAAGTGTTTTTTTTTTTTTTTTTTTTTTGTGAAAAGTGTGAGAAGGATTAAAAATTGATACTTAGGCATCATTTTTTGAACTTAGTCGTGATGTTTTGGATTGTTTTGCCTATAAAAACACCAAACATAACAATTAAAACCCGAAAACAATGTATTTAAGGCTTAAAACTTAAAACACCATGCTAAGAACATTACCAGTGTGTTTTAAGCGTTAAGTAGTGTGGTTTAGCTGTTTTTTAAATTTAATGACTATAATACATTGTATTATGTTTTAGATTGTTGTGTTTGGTGTTTTCAAGTTAAAACAACCTAAAAAATCATTCCTAAATCCAAAACATGATGTCTACATGTCAATTCTTAGTCCTTCTCACACTTCCCACGAAAAATGTACTTTGTACATGATCCTAAACCTATATATATATATATATATATATATATATATATATATATATATATATATATATGGAAATTATAAACTGAAAACCCTCTTGAGTTAAGAAAACCCTTGTAAAAACCATCTAAAATTTTGTAATTTTTTTTGAAAAAAATACACAAGGTAACATACATGTATTAAAGCATTTTGGGCAAAAAAAATAAAAAAAGCGCCGATAGGATATTTTTTTTAAAAAATAAACAAAGTTTGTGCTGTTACATATGTAACATCGCAAATTTTGTTTATTTTTTTTTAAAATATCCAATCGGCACTTTTTTTTATTTTTTTGGCCCAAAACGCTTTAATACATGTATGTTACCTTGTGTATTTTTTTCAAAAAAAAAAAAATTAGATGGTTTTTACAAGGGTTTTCTTAGTTTTCTTAACTCGAGTGAGTTTTCAATTTATCCTCCCCCCTATATATATATATATAGGGTAAGGTTCCTTTAGGAAAATTGATTTGTGTAGGAAGTGTTTTCAATCACTGGATCTAGAAATGGATGGTTGAGATTAAAAGTTTGGGTTTGTTAAGATTCTACTAATTATATTTTAATAATTAAGGGTAGGATGGTCCAATATGTGTTTTAAATTAGGGTAGTAATGTCATTTCTTGTATTTTGATATAGAAACCATTTGACTCTCACCCTTAAATCATGCCCTCTCTCTCTCTAATCTTAATTTTAATCTTAAATATTATTAGTGATTATAATCTCTCCCATACATTCAAACTAATTCATCTTTCAAAAAGAAAAAAACAAATACAACCACAAAACTTTCTTTGCACCGGTTATTCTTCATCTTCTATAATAGTGGGTTTAAAGTAATAGTGTTTTTTTTTTGTTGATCTAACCGAATAATAGTGTTTTTTTTACTAAACATGATTCATATGTGTAAAGATTTAATCAGGTTTGATCTAATAGTTGAAAATACTTCCTACACTTCCTACACAAAACAATTTTCCTACCGGATCCTCTACCTATATATATATATATATATAGGTGAATTATAAAATGAAAACCCTTTGAGTTGAGAAAACCTTCGAAAACACATGTAAAAAAACATTTTTTTTCTTTGAAAAAAAATAACCAATGTAGAATACATGTTTGTAAGCGTTTTGGACCAAAAAAATAAAAAAAAGCGCCGATGGGATTTTTTTTAAAAAAATAAACAAAGTTGCTAAAAACATAGGTAAATAGCTGAAAACATATGTTTTTTTAGCAACTTTGTTTATTTTTTTAAAAAAAATCCCATAGGCGCTTTTGTTATTTTTTTGCCCAAAATGCTTAAAAACATGTATTTTACATTGGTTATTTTATTCAAAAAAAAAATAGTTTTTTACATGGGTTTTCAAAGGTTTTCTCAACTTAAGAGGGTTTTCGTTTTATCCTTCCGATATATATATAGGTTTAGGATCCTGTACAAAGTACATTTTTCGTGAGAAGTGTGAGAAGGACTAAGAATTGACATGTAGACATCATGTTTTGGATTTAGGAATGATGTTTTAAGTTGTTTTAACTTGAAAAACACCAAACACGCCAATCTAAAACACAATACAATGTATTATAGTCATTAAATTTAAAAAACAGCTAAAACACACTACTTAACGCTTAAAACAGACTGCTAATGTTCTTAGCATGGTGTTTTAAGTTTTAAGCCTAAAATACATTGTTTTCGGTTTTTAATTGTTATGTTTGGTGTTTTTATAGGCAAAACAATCCAAAACATCACGACTAAATTCAAAAAATGATGCCTAAGTATCAATTTTTAATCCTTCTCACACTTCTCGCGAAAAAAAAAAACACTTTGTACACGATCTTGACCCTATATATATATATATATATATATATATATATATATATATATATATATATATATATATATATATATATATAGGGGGATCAAATAAGAAAAAACATATGTTGAGAACAAAAAAGAAGAAATGAACATTAAATAGTTTAACTTTTATCTCATTAATTAATATCATTTTAATTAATTAGTCATTAACACTTTATCCTACACACTAGATCAAGAGGTCATGTTTTTTATCAAATTTAGTCCTACACATGTCAAAATTTATTCTACATATATCGAAATTATCACACGTTTATCCTACACATATCGAGATTATCATACGTTAATCCTATACATATAAAAATTCAACCTACATTTGTCCTACACATATCGAAATTACCCTTCACTATAAATTAGGATTGATATAAAATAATATATTTTGAAATTGAATTAAGAGTTTCATTAATTTAACTAGTTTAAGGGGGGTTACAAAAAATTAATCATTTACTTTATATTAAATACAATTATTATATGGAGGATTCCTATTGGTTTAAATTTGTTCTTTTTCTTCTTAAAATATTTTTCTTCTCATTTGAACTCTCTACTATATATATATCTAGCGGAAGCGGTTTTCTATTTGGTTTAGTTTGTTTATTTTAGCCCTGCAGCTGGAGGGCTATTCGGTTGTAGTCACCAACTCTCAAAACGGCTAGGTGGTTTTGATACAAGAAGTGTAGAGAGAATATGAAAGATATATGTTTTCTTATTAATGTTTGGTACAATTACAATGGAATGAGATGCTACAATTTATAGGAAATACAAGTCTAGGATAAAAGGAAATGAGCTAATCTTGAGGCACAAGATAATGTGTTAGTCTTGGGGCATAATACATGGAGGAACAAATCTTGGAAGAGCATGTTGGTCTTGGCCAATGGTCTTCAATAATTATGGTCAATGGTCTCCAATACTCCCCCTCAAGTTGGAGCGTGTATGCCAATAACGCCTAACTTGCAAAGTAATATTTCTTTTTTTCGAACACTCCTCTTCAAGTTGGAGTGTTTGTTTTTCTTGCGGGCTCATAGATTTGGACCCGATTTTTCTTCTTGCGGGTTCAAGAAACCCGACTTTTCTTCTTCCGAGTTCGACGAACCTGGTTTTTCTTCTCGCGAGTTCAAAGAACCCGACTTTTCTTCTTGCGAGTTCATAGAACTCGACTATTCTTCTCGTGGGCTCAAAGGAACCCGATTTTTTCTTATTTGAACCCGACTTTTCTTTTTCTTGCGAGTTCAAAGAACTCGACTTTCTTTTCTTGCGGGCTCAAAGAATCCGACTTTTCTTTTCTTGCGAGTTCAAATAACTCGACTTTTCTTTCTTGCGAGTTTAAAAAAAACTCGACTTTTCTTTTCTTGCGGGTTTAAAAAAACCCGACTTTTTTTTTCTCGCGGGTTCAACAAACCCGACTTTCTTCTCGCGAGTCCAAGGACCTGACTTCTCCCTTTTTTTTGTAGGATAGTTGGTCTTCGATCTCCTCCATCTTTCTTCCACCCCCTCATTGCCTCCTTTATTTTTTTTATTTTTTTTAATTCATCTCCTTTCAAAAAATAGAAAAACAATTTTTTTAGCAGATTATTCCAGGATCAAGAACACTGCTCTGATACCATATAGAAATCTAGCGAAAGCAATTTTCTATTTTGTTTAGTTTGTTTATTTCAGCCCTGCAGCCGGAGGGCTATTCGGTTGTAGTCACCGACTCTCAAAACGGCTAGGTGGTTTTGATACAAGAAGTGTAGAGAGAATATGAAAGATATATGTTTTCTTATTAATGTTTGGTACAATTACAATGTAATGAGATGCTACAATTTATAGGAAATACAAGTCTAAGAGAAAAGGAAATGAGCTAATCTTGAGGTACAAGATAATGTGCTAGTCTTGGGGCATAATACACGGAGGAACAAATCTTGGAATAGCATGTTGGTCTTGAAACTTATTAGGAAACCAATTCTAAACATTTCCCTAAATGCGCTATCGTATACTTATACACACTCATAAGCTAAGGATGTGGAATTATATGCATCTTGAATCTTGGTTTGGACTTAGGTTGATGGACGATTAGGGGCGCATCTTTTCAAAGGCGGGGAGGGGCGGCCGACCCCCCTCCCCCCCCCCCTCCAATTTTCGCTCAGAAGTTCCGATTATATAGTATTAGTATTGATTTTTTTTTGGTATATATATACGATTTCGACCCCTGAAACTGGTTTTCGACTCCTCGAAACTAGTGACTTCCGACCCCCCGAAGTTTTGGGTCAAGCTTCGCCACTGTGGACGATCATGATGTCAATTTTTAAGTTTGAAATTTAGTTCTAAAGCGAAAGATTAAAGTCATATGAGATTTTGTCTATGTTTTGTGTTGAACATGTTACATTGAACCGGATGCTAACACTTAGGTTGTGTATAATAAAAGAGTATTTAGTATGTTAGATGTTGTAAGTGTTTGTATCATGAAGTATCTAGTCTGGCTTGTTAGTTCTTCTCTTTTCTTACCTTTTAGTTAAGATCTTAATTTGTGTGTAAATAACCTCATAGCATATCCAAAATCAGTAAGTTAAGATCTGAAATGCTTGCATTATCACAGACCTTAACCGTTAAGAAAACTAGTGGTACAATGTTTGGTTTGACATAGATAAAAGAAAACCACGGGCACAATGTTTGGATTGACCTAGACAAAAGGCAGAAAGACCTTAGTTAAAATTGATGCGCGTCTTTTTAATTTGGAGTAAATTGTTGTTTTAGTCCATGTGATTTGGTGACATTTGACAATTCCCTTCAAAAGATTTGTTTTCACATATGGCCCCTAACGTGTCGAGACATGTATAGAAATATTATATATTTTGAGTCCGTTTTCAACACGATTTCAAGCTTTAAATTTATAAGTACGATAAATTACAATCACTTCTACAACACGTTTGGGCAAGTGCACCCACTATTAGTGTAGTATAGTGAAGGTAAGATACCGAGAGCGTCCAATGACATAAGAGTTTTAGTATCAGAATGTTGTTAAAGGCTGTAGTTAACTAGTTGGATGGAAATGACAACATTTAGAAACATCATGGATCATATACAAAAAAAAATGCCTTTTGGATGATATACGAAAATGATAGTCTACTCTTTAACTTGTTTGCCTCTCAATTTCTTGATCAATTCTGGGTTTGAACAAAATGATCTGAATACTGAGATTTTCAAGATTTTGTCAATATAAGTGCTTTAGATACAAATTTTAGTAAGCAATTAACACATATTTTGGGTTATTTTAATCAAATTAAGTAAACTGTAATTCGTATATTTGCGCCAACAACAATTACAGTAAAGACATATCAGCGCCAACACCAGTCACGGTGAAGACAATTACTAACTTCTTGTTAACATTATCCCAAAATACACCATCGTCTAATAATGCATTCGAATTTCGATTCTCTTTAATCTCTTTTATATCATTTACATTTATTTTTATGGTTTTTACACTAAATTTAAAAGTAGTTTGACATTTTTTTAAGAATGTTTATGGAAGGTTGGACATGAACCTTGTGCCACCAGGATCGCATCAATGACTCCACTTGGATTGCCATTATCGGCTTAGGTAAGATATATATTAGGATTCCACCAGTGACAATGACATAACAGGTTTTAAGATACTCATGCTCTAGTAAGAATATATATTCATCTAGAGAGAGATAATATATAAAAGCCAAGTAACTTTTGTATCATAATAATTAACCTATTGCACACTACAATAATTTAGTTTTTTTAACAATTAAATCACAAATTAGAAAGAAAGAAAGAAAAAAAATTATAGCATGAATGTAAAGACATAAAAAATGTGGTTGTGCTTTCAAATCAACATATAAAGGTATACACGATGAAAATTTATATATAAATTTCAAACAATTGGTAGTGTGATTTTTGCTTTGTAAAAGTATATTTAATAAATTGGTACACTTCTATACGAACAAATGGGCATTTACGACTGCTTTGTGACTGAAATCAGGCCGGTTGCAAAATTAGCGACGCACACAAATCTGATCATAAACGGTCACAAAATTTGCAATCTTTCTAACAGTTTTATGACCAGATTTGTGTGTGTCTACCAATTATTTTATCTTATTAATTTACTATTACATTGTTTATTTAGGATTTACCAAGAGAAGAAAGCTTTCTTGTGCTATGTGAATTTACAAGTAAGATATTACCAATCAGTTATAAACACTAATTGCCCCCATCCTTGTGGTAGAATGGCATGAGAAATGATAGGTAGAGCTTAGCTTTTTTGAGGTGTCAGGTTTGATTATTGATCCCACCAGATTTTACTGATTCTTCACTGTCATGCATTCGAACGGGTGAGGAGTCAGGTTTTCCTCGGAACTGTTGGCTTGATAGGTTCTGCGTACCCAGCGCCACCTGTGGGCGGACACCTAAGACGTGTCTTCACCCAGGGACATTTGGAGTGTTTCTATAACCAATTAGTAAATACCCCAAATAGTCGGGAGTCTGGACATCTTGTTTGTTGACAGCTAAAAAAATTATAAACACTAATTAATAATGCCCGGTCTATTTCAACCCCCCCACCTTCTATTTTCACCCCCCTCAAAGCGCCTCGCTTAGGCCTAAGCGAGGCGCTTTGCCCCCATTTCGAGGAGGTCAGTACGAGGTCAGAAAAAACTGAAATTTTAAAAGCGAAGCGCCTCGCTTAGGCCTAAGCGAGGCGCTTCGAATCTAACTTTATTTTTTGGTAGTTTTTTGGTGTTTTAAATTTTAAAAGCGAAGCGCCTCGCTTAGGCCTAAGCTAGCGCTTTACCCCCAAAGCACCTCTCTTTGGCCAAAGCTAGGTGCTTTGGCCCTTTTATTTAAAATAATATATATATATATTGTTTTAATTAAATTTAAATGGTTTTACTTAATTAAAAAAATATTTTAATTCATTTTTAATTGTTTTAACTAGTTTCCAATCAAAGAAAAATTGGTTTGGCGTGTTTCGGTTCGTTTATTGCTCGTTTGTAGTTTTCAGAACATACAACCGAGAATGAACAACTTTCATAAATATATATACGTAACACGTGAAGTGTGCAATCAATACCATGTTTTACCAAATTTCAAATTTTACATCTCTAATCGATATACTAGATTTCCGGACATTGTTTAACGCGTTTTGGTTCGTTTAGTTGCTCGTTTCAGAGCAAACAGCCGAGTATGAACAACTTTCATAAATCAATGTACGTAGCACATGAAGAGTGCAACCAATACCATATCTTATCAAATTTCAAATTTTACATCTTTAATCGATATACTGGACTTTCGGACCTTGTTTGACGCGGTTTGGTTCGTTTAATTGCTCGTTTGTGGTTTTCAGAACAAACAACGGCGAATGAACAACTTTCATAAATAATAATATAACTTTTAAAGTCAGGTGCTTTACCCCCAATTAAACTATCGTTACCTGATCAGGTCCGGTAACGAACCGTACCAGTTTCAAACTGACCGCCCGGTAACGAACCGTATCGGTTTCGAACTGACCGGCCCGTTATCCACCTGGACCGTATCAAACTGATCAGGTCCGGTAACAAACCGTATCGGTTTCGAACTGACCGGACCGTTATCCACCCGGATCATATCGACCTGATCAGGTTCGGTAACGAACCGTACCGGTTTCGAACTGACCGCCCGGTAACAAACTGTATCGATTTCGATCTGACCGGCCCGTTATCCACCCGGATCAAATCAACCTGATCAGGCCCGGATACGAACCTTACCGGTTTCGAACTGACCGGCCCGTTATCCACCCAGATTGTATCGACCCGATCAGGTCCGGTAACGAACCGTACCCGTTTTGAACTGACCGGACCGTTATCCACCCGGATCGTATCGACCTGATCAGGTCCGGTAACGAACCGTACCGGTTTCAAACTGACCGCCCGGTAACGAACCGTATCGGTTTTGAACTGACCGGCCCGTTATCCACCTGGATCGTATCGACCCGATCAGGTCCGGTAACGAACCGTACCGGTTTCGAACTGACCGTACCCGATCAGGTTCAGTAACGAACCGTACTTGAAGACTGGATTCGGTGCAATCAGAATCTGAACATTATATTACAATAATATTACGTTGAGCATCATCAATCTGGTATTAGTGGTTGGAAACTGTGATGACAAAGCTGGTGTGTGTTGAAACAAGGTATGGATATGGAGAACATGGAATGAGATGATTTCGATTTTCGTACAAAGATTCCATAAGTAAAAGTCTGTTGTTATCGGAGAGGAGAGATAGCTGTCAACGATCAAGGCAACATACTTGAAATCAATGGGAAGGTAAACAATTCCTGCTCATCTTGATGAATATCTTCATCAATCTCCTTGATCTACGCATAAGTGTGAGAGTCGATCCGACTGTTGATTTCTTTTTGCAACCGGTACAACGAACTCTGAAGGTTTGCGCGTTAGCGCCGATCCGATTGTTAAAAGTATCAAGACTATGAAATTAGTAAAACAACTTTTCAGTTGTTATCGGAGAGATAGCTGTCAACGATGAAGGCAACCTGATAAAGGCTGAACACGAGTGTAATCAAACAAGGTGCTATGAAAACCACCAACGATCAATTATAATATAGTCCGGAAGTCAAGCATATGAATTAAACATGCAAAAATTATGTTCTGAAAAATATGGGTATCGAATGTATAGTCGGAGGACCACGTACAATGATTTATCAAAGTTGTACAAAGCTGGATGTTTCTACTAAAAAACCCAAACGAGCAATAAACGAAGCGAAACGCCTCAAACAAATTCACTTGACTTGGAAACAACTTAAAAGAACTAAAAATGAATTAAAATTATTTTTTGGTCAATAACAGATAATTTTATATAATTAAAAGAAATTCATTTAAAAAAAAGGCCAAAGCGCCTAGCTTTGGCCAAAGCTAGGCACTTGAGTGATTTGATTAGACCACAGGCGCCTAGCTTTGACCAAAGCTAGGCGCTTTGGCTTTTTTTTTTTAAACGAATTTCTTTTAATTCTTTAAAATTATCTGTTATTGACCAAAAAATAATTTTAATTCATTTTTAGTTCTTTTAAGTTGTTTCCAAGCCAAGAAAATTTGTTTGAGGCGTTTCGCTTCGTTTATTGCTCGTTTGGGTTTTCAGTAGAAACATCCAGCTTTGTACAACTTTGATGAATCATTGTACGTGGTCCTCCGACTAAACCTAACACACAACAATTTGTTTTAATTCATTTTTAAGTGTTTTTAATTACTTTTCAATAAATGAAGGTCCTCACATTTTAGTAACATTTTAGATTAAATGGGATTTAGAACAACCACATGTCAAGAAATGATAATTTTCAAATATTGCAGATCAGGGTGTTACCAAGCATGTCAAGAAATGATAATTTTCAAATATTGCAGATCAAGGTGTTACCAAGCATGTCAAGAAATGATAATTTTCAAATATTACACTCGTGTTCAGCCTTTATTAGGTTGCCTTCATCGTTGACAGCTATCTCTCCGATAACAACTGAATTTTACTTGCTTGCCTGAAAAGTTGTTTTACTAATTTCATAGTCTTGATACTTCAAGGTACCATGTATCGTATCGATCCGATCAGTTTCGGTAACGAACCGTACCAGTTTTGAACTGACCGCCATGTAACGAACGTACCGGTTTTGAACTGACCGGCCCGTTATCCACCCAGACTGTATCGACCCGATCAGGTCCGGTAACGAACCGTACCGGTTTCAAACTGACCGCCCGGTAACGAACCGTACCAGTTTCGAACTGACCGGCCCGTTATCCACCCGGAAATGTATCAACCCAATCAGGTCCGGTAACGAATCGCACCGGTTTCGAACTGACCGCCCGGTAATGAACAGTACCAGTTTCGAACTGGCCGGCTCGTTATCCACCCGGACCGTATCGACCCGATCAGGTCCGGTAACGAACCGTACCAGTTTCGAACTGACCGGCCCATTATCCACCCGTTGAAGTGCTTAAGAAACGAGCAATTTGACGAACCAAACTGCGTCAAACAAGGTCCGAAAGTCCAGTATATCGATTAGAGATGTAAAATTTGAAATAGCTGTCAACGATCAAGGCAACATACTTGAAATCAATGGGAAGGTAAACAATTCCTGCTCATCTTGATGAATATCTTCATCAATCTCCTTGATCTACGCATAAGTGTGAGAGTCGATCCGACTGTTGATTTCTTTTTGCAACCGGTACAACGAACTCTGAAGGTTTGCGCGTTAGCGCCGATCCTATTGTTAAAAGTATCAAGACTATGAAATTAGTAAAACAACTTTTCAGTTGTTATCGGAGAGATAACTGTCAACGATGAAGGCAACCTGATAAAGGCTGAACACGAGTGTAATCAAACAAGATGCTTTAATCGATATACTGGACTTTCGGACCTTGTTTGACTCGGTTGTTGCTCTGAAACGAGCAATTAAAAGAACCAAAACGCGTTAAACAATGCCCGGAAGTCTAGTATATCGATTAGAGATGTAAAATCTGAAATTTGGTAATACATGGTATTGATTGCACACTTCATGTGTTACGTACATATATTTATGAAAGTTGTTCATTCTCGGTTGTTTGTTCTTGTGATACCCCGCAAATTCAGGTTCTCACTTTAACTAAACTCTAGTTACGTTCCTTGCATTATACTTAACTAGGGTTAGCTAGATAGGACACACGTTGCATTGTTGTGAGTTAATAACTGAATACATGATTTGTGAACCTCGGACGTTGGTGAATAATGAACTAATTTGGATTGATTGCGATTATGTGTCTCTGTGATATTCGATGAACTTATGTGAAAACCATACGTGATTATGTGAACCTAAACCGAATACGTTAATAAAATCACTAAAGGTGGATCATTAGGTTGATTAGGGTCTTAACGCATGGGGTTGCACTTGTTACGGTCCGAAATAATGAAAACGCCAAAGGAAAACACGTCGGGTGACGAAACGGGCCACTCACGCGGGCCGAAGGCCTGCGAGCGGCCGCGCGAGCAGCCTGAGCGGCCGCGCGAATGTCTCTGACGGGTCTAAACCGCCTCAAACCCCTATTTAAACACTCTTAAGCCCCATGCAACCTCTAAACTCAACCCTAATCGCCCCCTTACTGCCTCTTACGAATTATAAACCCCAAACAACCTGCAAAGGCTCAAGATCATCGATTGGGAAGCTCCAAAGGCGTTCGGTTGATTGTATCGAAGAGCTAGGGGTATAATCTTTAATCCTTTACGCTTTAATCTTATTTTTATGTTATAAAAATCATATAACAAGGTTTGTCCAGGTCTGAAAGCTTTTGATAATTATTAAAACTTGAGGTTTTTGAAGATTAAACGAATTAAACATGATGATAGGCGATTAGTAATATCATAGGTTACTTGTTGCGCAAGTTGTTGAAGTTTTGATCATTAAAGTTGTAATCTTTGCATGAATAATGATAGAATCTGATCACAATAGGTATTAGGAATGTTTGGTAATGGTTATTGATGAGTATTAGGTGTTATTGATTGATAATATGCAACTAGGGTTTGATATAATTGATAATATGGCATGATTAGAATCTGGACAGAATCTGAATGTCGACTTGTAGGGTCTGTTTCGTGGCTTGAAAATAATTGTTTTGATCGATTCTTTGCATGAATAGATTGTACATGGTCTTAGCTTTTTAGAATGGGCAAAATCATCTGATTTGGATGTCGTTTGATATGTTTTTGGAATTTTCTTTGATTAAAGGTCATGTCAGATATTCGGATTAACAAACTGAGTCAACTTTAAACAATTATAACTCGAGTTTTACAAGGAATTAAGTTATGAAATTTGGACAGTAGGTTAACATTGGAATAACTTGGCTTCTCCAAGTGGATTCATCCCGTTTGGATGAATACACGATTTTTGGGATTTTTTCTACTAACCTGACCTGCTGTAGAAACTTTCTGGACATATCTGTGATGTACGATTTTTCATGATTTTTGGTGTTTGGTTTTGAGACAAAACAAAAATATGGGTTATCAAATGAATCCCAAATAATATTCAGTAAAAATTTGGGAGTTTAACTCACTGATTTAGTATTTTAAATAAATTAGTTTTGGTGACGCACAATCTGTCCTAAAACCGCAGATTGTGTATTTTGTGTTTGTGTAACTAATTGGAGTCCTATGTGGTATGTGTTTGATATATAATTGAATGGGCACTTATATGAGATGCATATGAAGTGTAAAACTAATGGTAACCAACATATTCACCAACGGGTCCGCAGGATTTACTTATGCATGTAGAATCACTAGGTGTCACTTACACGCTTTTGAACATTTAAACGTCTTGGACAAACGGATTATATGGTGTAATGGTATTACACATATACTCACTTAGTGACACATGTACTAGGGAGTCGGTAGCACACCCTACTTTGGAGTTGGATTTATTTGCTTGCATTCTAAGGTGAGTTTCACTATTCTTTTCTCAAAAGCATGCGTCTCGGGTTTGAGACAACTTACAAAACGTTTTCTAGTCCGGTTTGGGACTACTTTTACATCTCGGGTTATGAGATGCTTTGACTCCTTGCGTGGGTCGGGTTTTGACTCCTTGTGTGGGTCGGTTTTACGATTCCCTGTGTGGATCGGGTTTTTGATCAGTTTAAAACTTATTGGTCCTTTGTAAACTAAACACTCTATCATTTGGAAAGTCCTTGCATATTATTGGGTTAATCGCTGGAGGCGAGCGGGGTATTAGTTGATAGCGCTATTAGGTTGTGCAGCAACCTCATGTCTGAGGTGCTTGAGGCACGGGCATGAACTTCTGACCACATTTGAGAACTGGTGTTGATAGACACCAGTTATTGAGGCAAACTATTACATTACTGAAGGTGTCCCAATAATCCTGTTTAGTTACATTGAGTGGGCTAGCTACCCCTGACCCACTTAAACTGATAACTCTTGAACATTTTGGTCTGGAGGGCCTACGCTTTTACTTGGTTACATGGTTTTGGAAACCAGCGCGTTTACATACTCAATTACTTTACTTTGTGAACTCACCAGCTTTATGTTGACACACGATTTACATGCTTTTACAGGTAGTTAGCTTCCGGTGCCAGGATTAGAAAGCACTGCACACTTCACTGCATTTGGGGTCTTGGGCATACACTTAAATTATATATCATGCTTTGTCATTTTCTTTCGTATGGTTTTAATTTGGGCGCGTTGTTTTGCGCATGGTTTTTAAAAGGTTTAGATTTGGTTTACGCTTCCGCAACTTAACTAAACTTGGTTTTTGAAAACGAACTAAATGGTTTGGGCATTTAGAGTTTGTTCATATGACTTATGGCTATAGGATCCTGGTATGTCATGCGCCTCGCGGTATAAACCCCGCAGTGGAAATTTGAGGGTGTGACAGTTTTGAAAATCACAAACGAGCAATAAACGAACCGAAACACGCCAAACTAATTTTTCTTTGATTGGAAACAAGTTAAAACAATTAAAAATGAATTAAAATATTTTTTTAATTAAGTAAAACCATTTAAATCTAATTAAAACAATATATTTTTTTTAATAAAAGGGCCAAAGCACCTAGCTTTGGCCAAAGAGATGTGCTTTGGGGGTAAATTTAGAAAACATGTCCAAATTCATCCCCCCTAGAAAAAAAGGGCCAAAGTGCCTCGCTTTGGCCTAAGCGAGGCGCTTTGAAGGTGCTTTTTGCTTTTCCCGATAAAGCAGTCAACCTAGTACTACGATTTGACCCAAAGCGCCTCGCTTTGGGCAAAGCGAGACGCTTTGAAGGGGGTTGAAATAGAACCCAAAGGGTGTAAATAGAATGGTCCATTAATAATAAGACACATGAGTGGTACATGATGGCAAATGGGGTTAGTAGATTTCCAACATTTCTCTCTCCCAAATGAATCCAACATCCCTTCCATATAAGATTTCCACTCCCAATTAGTTGGGATTCTTCATTCCCTGTCGTTCCTTTTTCATTTTTTTTAATAAAAAAAGTCCCTGTATAATTTTTTTTAGCATTGTGAAACAAATCTATAACGTAATATTACAATTTCTTAAAAAAATGTTAACCCTTACAAACCTCTTTTCATAGAATTTAAATCTGTCAATGATTAAATTTCATTTAAAAATGATTTTCAAGAAATCTATACATCTAATAAAACAAAGTCCATGTGGACACTTGTCAATCCCACATTGTGCTTCCAATTACATAGCCAATCAATTTGTGCCAAGTGTCCCATTGTGAGAATTTATAAAATTTTCGTTTTTTCTAAAAATCAAAATTCATTAATTATATTAAATTAGGTAATTATATTAAATTAGGTAATTCATTATGATTTGGTCAAAGCTTCTCATTGAATTAATTAACTTCCCTAAAACAATTTAAACTCAAAATTCATAGAGAACATAATACAGAGAGAGAGACACGCAGAGATCTAGAGAGAGAAAGTGATGAACGAACCGATATTGGAAGAAGCTTATCATGTAAGTTCATTAATTGATCCTATTAATTGTGTTATATTATTCTAATATTAGTTTAGCTTATATTGGTAATTAGTTAAATATCGAATGTTGATATTAACCTATTTTTTTGTATTGTTGATTGCTTTTAAATAATTTTGCAGATTTGGGGGTTTAGGTTTCATGTTCTTCGTCTCTCTCCTTCAAGGTAACGATTGTTTCTTGCTTTTTCATACGATTCTTGTTATATATTGTTGTTTTGTTATAATTATTTTCAGATTTTTCCGATTGTTTATAAGATTTTCCTCTTTCATGATTTCATAATAATCCGTTTAATACTGTGGATTTAATGTTAACAAGGATTCACAAGCTGGTGAGGTGTTCAAAGGCATCCGTCTTGCATACGAGGTTAGATTTTTCTTTCTTCTTTTTTGAATTTTAAAAATAGAATAGTCATTAAATGTTTTTTATTTTAAAAAAAATTAAAAATCGGGATTACAATGTTAGGCAAGTTATTAAACACTTTGACTGAAACATTAAAGAATGATTTTCGATTTTTAAAAAATTATTTTTTTTATAAAAACATTAATGACTATTTTTTGAATTTTAAAAATAGAATAGTCATTAAATGTTTTTTATTTTAAAAAAATAAAAAATCTGGATTATAGTGTTTAGGAAAGTTATTAAACACTTTGACCAAAACATTAATGAATGATTTTCGATTTTAAAAAATATTTATTTTTATAAAAACATTAATGACTCTTTTTTGACTTTTAAAAATAGAATAGTATTAAATGTTTTTTATTTTAAAAAAAAGTAAAAATTTGGATTATAGTGTTTAGGAAAGTTATTAAACACGTTGAACGAAACATTAATGAATGATTTTCGATTTTTAAAAAATAAATTCTTTTATAAAAACATGACTCTTTTTTGAATTTTAAAAATAGAATAGTCATTAAATGTTTTTTATTTTAAAAAAAATTAAAAATCTGGATTATAGTGTTTAGGAAAGTTATTAAACACTTTGACCGAAACATTAATGAATAATTTTCGATTATTAAAAAATAAAAAATTTTATAAAAACATTAATGACTCTTTTTTGAATTTTAAAAATAGAATAGTCATTAAATGTTTTTTATTTTAAGAAAATTAAAAATATGGATTACAGTGTTTGGGAAAGTTATTAAACACGTTGACCCAAACATTAATGAACGATTTCGATTTTAAAAAAAAAATTTATAAAAACATTAATAACTCTTTTTTGAATTTTAAAAATAGAATAGTTATTAAATGTTTTTTATTTTAAAAAAACAAAAAATGTGGATTATATTGTTTAGGAAAGTTATTAAACACGTTGACCGAAACATTAATGAATGATTTTCGATTTTTAAAAAATAAATTCTTTTATAAAAACATGACTCTTTTTTGAATTTTAAAAATAGAATAGTCATTAAATGATTTTTATTTAAAAAAAATTAAAAATCTGGATTATAGTGTTTAGGAAAGTTATTAAACACTTTGACCGAAACATTAATGAATAATTTTCGTTGATGTAAAATAAAAAATTTTATAAAAACATTAATGACTCTTTTTTGAATTTTAAAAATAGAATAGTCATTAAATTTTTTTTATTTTAAGAAAATTAAAAATCTAGATTACAGTGTTTAGGAAAGTTATTAAACACGTTGACCCAAACATTAATGAATGATTTCGATTTTTAAAAAATAAAAAACATTTATAAAAACATTAATGACTTTTTTTTGAATTTTAAAAATAGAATATTTATTAAATGTTTTTATTTTAAAAAAATTAAAAATTATGGATTATAGTGTTTAGGAAAGTTATTAAACACCCGGCTGTGGAGTAGTCCGGGAAGCAAAATGTGGAAGAAGATTTACACAATGTGGGGTTAGCAACGATTTCGCAAATATGGAGCGTATAATTAGCATTTATCGTGAGTTACACAATATTGGAAACATCTAATGTTAATAATTATGATTACCATTTAATTAATAACCTTTAAACATAAAATTATTAATCATATATAAATATATTTATAAATTTATTTTTAAACATTCAAAATCAAAATTTAAAAAAAAATCCAGTTTTTAAAATTAATGACATTTAAACACAAAATAAATGCTGAATTATTTGATTTGTCACATTACTATTTTTAGCGTATAAATAGCATCTATAAGGTAATAGTCGGTTAAAATTATTGAGTAATGCTCCTTTTACTTATACATGGGTCACTTTAGATAATGTTCCTTCCTATAAACGGGTCAAATAAGGTAATAGTCGGTTAAAATGTTGTTTTAGTGGTGTAGGTTCATGTTTGTTTACTTATAAATCGGTCGATTTGGGTAATGTTCAACTTTTCCAATGGGTCAAATAGGGTAAAAGTCGCCATAAGTGTGTTTATGGTGTTTTGATTAGATTGATGTTCCTTTTAGTTATACATAGGCCATAGGTGAATTGGGGCAATCTTCCCTTTTCTTAACGGGTCGATTTGGGTAATGTTTGCCTTTTCAAATGTGTCAAATAGAATAAAATATGCTCGAAGCTTTTTTAGCGGGTCGATATGGGTAATGCTCATCTTCTCAGACGTGTCAAATTAAATTGTGAAATTTAGGTGGTAGTTAGTTTCTTATTTTCATTTTTATTACTTTCTTATTGTTGAATATGCCATAAGTCTATTTTTAACACATACCATTTAAGTCGCCTTATTCAGGTTGGATTGTATTTAAGAAACCCTGTATTCTCACATGGCCAGCTTTATGTCGCATTGTCAAGAGTTAAAAGCAGGGCAGGCGTGAAGTTACTTATACTTGATGCTGGTGGGAAAGTGATGACTAAAACAAAAAATGTGGTTTATAAGGAAATTTTCAGCGATATTTGAATAAATGTGTATTCGTTGCTTTTAAATTTTAATAAAATGTTTCTACTTTATTTTTCTTATACGTTATACTACTCCAAATAATCGTACGTTGTTGAACTGCGTGTCAACGCGGGCAAATATCTAGTAAAACATTATTCTTTAAAATTTCCCAAGTTGATTTAACCTTCACATTAATTAGTTCACACGCAAGAGTTATTGTGATGTAAGCTTGATTAAACATACATTTGTGACGTGTGGGACACTTTTTTTTTTTTTTTAACAATCAAATGGAACTTTCATTTCACCAAACAAAAAAAATTACAACCTATCGACACCCAGGCGCATTTATCCAGAAGCTACCTGGGCCGATTTGTTACAAATCAATATCTACATTTTATTACACACCCACGTCCACCTCTATTCTATTAACCATTATCAAATAATGAGAAATCCCACCATTTCGCTTTTTCCAGCCCCAAACTTTTCGCCCGTTTGGTCATCCACCAATATGACTCGAGTTTAATTTCTTCTACCAACGCAGGTGTTGCCATGGAGACATTTCTGAAAACCTTCTCATTTCTCTTGAGCCACAGTTTCCAAATCGCCATTAAAACCACCACATACATCGCCTGTTTATTTTTCGCCTCTCCTTCAATCTTCCAGCAGCATTCCAGGATGGATCCGACCGCTAGCTCATCTTTAAAATCTAGTACCTGCAACCACTCGCCAATGTTCCACCAAAGCGCTCTAGCCCAAATACAATATGCGAAAATATGATCCGCCGTTTCCAGTTCAAGACCACATCTTTTATAGTATCATCTCCGATTTGGACTCCTCTGTACGAGAGTGCCTCAGCTGTTGGAACACCTTTCTTTATGACCCTCCAAACGAAGCAGTTGACTTTTGAAGTTGCTATCTTACCCCACACGAAACTGGTACCTTGATTCAGCCTCCCATCCAGATTTTCTAGCTTTAGTCTGACCCTTTTGATAGAAAAATCTTTCTGTGTGACACTTAATTTTACTTTTAATGATTTAGTTGCTATGATATTTCTTGTTATAATAATTTATTTCTCATTGGTTTGTCTAAAATGTAACTTGTTATAATAAATGATATTGTGTCTTCAGGTCAAAAAATAAAAAAATAAAAAAATTGGTTTGTCTAAAATTAATTAACCGTAACGGCTTATTTATAAATATTTTTATTTAGAGGGTGTTTGGCTGTCCATTTTCCCCTCATTTTAATTTATGACTTATCCAATAAGTCAAAAGTTAAAAAAAAAAGGTGTTTGGGTAATTGTTTGAAAATGATCTTTTAGAAGATTTTGTTCTTTGAAAATGAGAAAAGAGGGGAAAAGTCATAAATCACAATTTGTGACTTTTGGGTATGGTTCATGAATGCATTTTTGTACATATGTTCCTTGTGTTTGTTTGTATAGGCTATCAGAATAATTAAAAGGCATTTGATAAAATTCATGGAGGCTAAGCACAAAAGATTTATGCACTAAACTTGGAATGTTATTGTAAATCTAAAAATAAAGTTTGTAATATACTTTCATTTTTCTATATTTTAGATGAAATCTAGGTACAAATTCTAATTCATTCTCAAGAGTATGGGCCATGGGATCTAATTCTTATAGGATATTAGCTATATCAATAAAGTTCATTCTTCCTCACCAAATATACATTTTTTTGGTTTTGCATGGAAAGATACTCGTTATTTTTTTAAAATACTTATTACTTTAAAATTATAAGTTTTTTTATTAAATTTATTTTTTATTCCATTTAGCTGAACTTAGGAATACTTTTCTTTAGACGTGGTGATTTTTAATACCATATAAGTACTCCAACATAAAACGTAGACAAGTTATGATTGGAGCTAAATGAGTCAATATGAGGGTTCGAGTTGATCCGATTGGATAATCAATAACAAGGCCCTTATTATAAGGGTCTGGTGTGTTACTTTGTTATACTAAACAATCAGCTTGAAAACTAGACATTTGCATCCTTACTTTTTTGTAGTGTAGGCAATATCGATTGCATGAAATCGCATCAAATCTAAGCATACAATGGCATTGGAAAACAATAACTTCATTAAGGTTTTGTTCTTATCATACAAGATGATTTCCTACCTTTGGTTATGTTTCTTTTTCTAAGCATATTAAGGTGTTTAACGTTGTAATGAAGCATAGTTTTAAAAATTATTTTTCTTATTAAAAGTTACGTTAAGGATTTGCTAACCATAATCCAACTTTTAAGGTCAGTTACAGTTAAGAGCATAGCTGATTAACCTCGAACCAACAAGAATATTTTTCACTATAAAAAATATCATAAGCGTCTCCGTTATTTTGATAGGATAAAGATTTTTTAGTGGTTTACCAAAAAAAAAAAATAATAATAATACAAGCGAGTTTTTTTCTTTTTTTAGTATGTTCACTCAAATACCTTTTTTTAACGACAAACTGCTTTATTCATCACGCAAGAAACATTACACACCAATTACTAGAAAGACGCTAGACTATACAAAAATCACCAATGTCTATCTACATTATACCTTAAATCAATTGTTCACCTAACATATTGACGTACAAATCGCTTCCCCTAAACCCGTTGAGACCTTTCACCCTTTTATCGATCACAAGGCAAACAAAACTCAAATACCTTTTAAATATACTTTTGAATTTAAACACTTTTCTTCACCACAAGACTTGAACCCCACCATTTTGGGAGAGACACCTTTTTTCTAACACCTTAATTTGAACGTTTTTACATGTATCATAAATGATGAACTCTTGAATCCAAATTCTTTGTTACATTTGGTTTCAACTAAGTTGCTAATTCACTTTTTATTTTATTTTTATTTTCTCATTTAAACACAACAAAGAATATCTTCTTGTACTTTGTATCTAATTAAATTCCTAAGACCATGTGGAGTGAAAGGGGAAAGAGAGGCATAAAGTGTCATGTGGCACTTGTGGGACCCGTGTTTAAAGGGTAAAAATTGTGGGGAAATGGGGGAAGGGGAGAAATAATATTATTGTGTGTAAGATTTAAAAAAAAGAAGATAAACCAATCAACAAGTGCCACATGGATCCACCACCCGCTCCACGCCCATAAAAATTCTCCCGCCCAAGGGGCTTCCCCCTTCCACGCCCATGTGGAATAGTGTAAAGGGCATGAAGGAGTTCCCCACTCCGGACCGTCTAATAATATGATTCTCGCGTATTACGTATAAAAGAAACTAGCTGATTACCCCGGGAAGGTCCCGGGGTTGAAAAATTTAATATGATTTAATAAAAAATGATAAAAAAAATGATAAAAGAAGAAAACTCAAATCACGAAAAGAGTAAATAACTTAAACATAATCAATCTTAGTTAAAAAAACATTTATTTAAAAAGTTAAAAAAATAAAAAGCATAAACCATATTAAACATAATACAGTATTAAAAAGATAACCTTCAACATATAATCATCTTCACGTAATTTAAAATATGTTACAATTTGACTTTGACTTATATAGATGTAGAATTCATGATGGGGGTTGAAAAATATAACCATAGTAATAATACTAATACTAATAGTAATAATTATTACTCTTGTAATTAAATAAATAAAAAAATAACCTTGCTATAAGGTGACACCATGTGTTGCAGTGTTGCGCGATTTTCTCCTAGCTTCTCTTAATGAAGTATACCTATCCATCTTTAGAAAAGTAAAATTACAATGATAGCATGACGATTGGGCTGAATTTCAACATCGTAGATAAGAACCTGGTTTAAAAGAAAAAACATTATTAATGAATAACCTGAACACTTTGTGTTTTTTTTTCTGTATGAACATAACCCCACAAAAAATAGTCGTTTTTTTCTCCGTTTTTTATATAGCACTATGGTACTCGTTGGAAAGATAATAAAACGCTCGTTATTTTGGTGTAATTTTTTTATTTAAAAAATCTCGAATATAAAAGATATTAACGTTTAAAAATTATGGGAGGAACATAAGAGAGAAAAATTTAAATTTGTTTTTAAATTGTTTTTTCCTAAAATAACTCAATTTAATTTTAGTAATTGAGAATTGAGAGATAGATAGATAAATTTAGGGTTTTATGTTTATCTTTTTTTTTTTAATTAAAAAAAGGAAATAATTCAAAAACATTAAAATTTTTCAATTATAATGCCACATGGCACTTTCATGGAGGGGTTGAAGACACCATTGCACGCCACGTCAGCAATGTTCAATTCTTTTATATATATTAATTAACTAGCTGATTACCCCGGGAGGGTCCCGGGGTTGAAAAATCTAATTTTATGTGATAACCTATTACAAATGGCTCAAGTTAACTAACCACAAAATCTCTCAATCATTGCATGTTCATAGTATTCCAATCAGTAATAACTCATATTCCCTAATCTAAAACCTAATCAGTAATCATCTAAAAAATCACTTATGTAAGCTGCAACTATTTAAAAACTCATCACATCTCTCTAATTTCTCACATTCTAATGGCTCTTAAAATTCCTAACCTAATCAACTAAACAAACACTTAAGTTGGAAGTTGTAACCATTGCATCTCATTATGCCACGTGGCATAATCAAGATATGGTTGAGGCCACCATTGAACGGACGTCAGCAACTATCAATTCTTCCAGGGAGCGTCCCGGGGTTGAAAAATATAACCATTCTAATAATACTAATACTAATAATTATTACTCTTGTAATTAAATAAATAAAAAAATAACCTTGCTATAAGGTGACATCATATGTTGCAGTGTTGCACGATTCTTTCTCCTAGCTTCTCTTATGAAGTATACCTAGTAAAATTCCAATGATAACATGGCGATTGGGCTGATTTTCAACATCGTAGATAAGAACTTGGTTTAAAAGAAAAAACATGATTAATGAATAACATGAACACTTTGTGTGTTTTTTTCCTGTATGAACGAAGCCCCACAAAAAATAGTCGTTTTGTTTTCTCCGTTTTTTTATATAGCACTATGGTACTCGTTGGAAAGATAATAAAACGCTCATTAATTTGGTGTAATTTTTTTCTTTAAAAAATCTCGTATATAAAAGATATAAACGTTTAAAAATTATGAGAGGAAACATGAGAGAGAAAATTTAAATTTTTTTTTTTAATTTTTTTTCATAAAATAACTCAATTTAATTTTAGTAATTGAGAATTAGGGTTTTTTGTTTATCTTTTTTTTTAATTAAAAAAGGAAATAATTCAAAAATACTAAAATCATTCAATTATGATGCCACGTGGCAGTTTCATGGAGAGATTGAAGGCACCATTGCTCGCCACGTCAGCAATGTTCAATTCTTTTATATATATTAATTAATAGATTAATAGATAGATAAAAGAGAAGATAAAAAAAAATATGCGCATTATAAAAAACATTAAAAAAGAATCTCAATTAATATGTCATCAGCATTTGATTTGAATATTTATATTCTTCGAATCTTGGATGGTGTAGTATGAATATGAAACGTCATGAGCATTTGTTCATTTATTTATAAACAAAGTTACAAACCTCTCCATTCTTATTTGTGACCAAAATCTCATCACATGTTTCTTCTCATCGTCATATTCTCGTGAAAATTAATATGAGAATATCAAATTTTGAACTCATAGATCCATATCTATACATGTCCCTAGCTTATCTTTCGGGAGTGTCAGGATAAATAAATCTAATATGAAGTGATAAAGTACGTGTACTATAAAAAGAATAAGCCGACCCGTACTCCGGCAAAACCTTCTTGATATGGAGGGACACAGCCTTCTGGCAGTGGAATAAACAGACTTGTATCATGAATGTCTAAGTGTGCAAGATCCGGATATACTTCCATATTCATCAGTTCTGGTGCTTGGTTTTTTTTTTTTTGAAAGGCAAACAAACTTTATTACCAAACCCAATATTTATAAAGATATCCAATAGCAAGGTGCTAAGTAGTTATAAACACAATACACCAAGCCTAATACACCAAACCTAACAAGTTAGTTATACATTAAGATCAAAAACTACCCATTTGTTCCAATCCTTTGATATTTGCTTTCCTCGGTTCGTGACCCAGTTGTAGGAGAGTGACTTTTTTTCGCCTAAGCATTGATCAAAACACACTCTTTTTCCTGAGAAGACTTTCTTGTTCCTTGTTATCCAAATTACCCAAATTGTTGTTAAGATGATTGCCTTGATGATCTTTTTCTTTACACTTCCAATCCCGCTGATTTTGTGAGCATTCAATATATCCCTGAAGTCAAAGGTAATGAGGGGTGGAATGTTGCACCAGTCGCATACTTTCTGCCATATATGTGTTGCAAAATAACATGATGTGAAGAGATGTTCGGCACTTTCAACTTGATCGCTACATAAGGGACATAAGGTGGATATGTTTATGATGTTTCTTCGATGCAGTCCTTCAAGCGTGGGGATACGTTCTTGCTCGCTTCTCCAAGCTAATAGGTTGACTTTCTTTGGTACTAGTTTACACCACTCGTACGGATAAAATGGAACGGAAGCAACAGTAAGAAGTTTCCGACATGAGGCGATGGAAAATGCGCCTGATGTATCCCCTATCCAGGTCCACAGATCAGTGCTATTCGAAAGAGAACAGTGTTGCAGCAAGTTTGTGCAATCCTGGAGCTCACGCCTTTCATGTTCCTGCAATGGTTCACGTTTCCAATCCCAACCCAAAACCCAAGTGTCCCCCTGCTGAAAAAATTGGGCTGCAACATTGCAGCCTTTATTTGATTCTAAAGAAAATAAGTGTGGGAATGTGTACCTGAGCGGGAGTTCACCAAGCCAGCAGTCAAGCCAGAACCGAATCCCCGAACCATTTCCCAGTCCCCCTTGTGACATCTGTCACTTTTTCTTTTCATTTTATTTCTATATAATAATAATAATAATAATAATAATAAAAATTCAGATTTTATTATACATACATAATCCATAACCCAAACCATATAAACCCACCCTTCCTAAACCTTTTGGAGCCCAACACCAATCTGAGCCCAATACACACCCCCTCCTAGTCTGGCCCAAGCCCACTCTCCACCTTTTAACAAAAAAAAGGAATGCTCCTCCCAGGAATCGAACCGGAGACGGGCCGGGTAACACACACGCGTATACACCACTGAGCCATAGCTCATTACTGATTAAAACCCAACTCTATTTATATTTAAACCCATCTTAACCCTCACCCTTTCTTCTTCCCCTTTCCTTTTTGGCTACTGTGCGACGCAAGAAAAGGAAAAAGGGGAATCAGCAGCTAACTTTGGGGCATGTAATCACCATTTAAACGCATCCTAATTGACCGAATATCACCATTAACGCGTTTAAACGCGTGAAGACCATTTCTCGGCAATCAATTTGGAGTCAAAATCATTATTAACATTCCATATCAACCCACATCAACACATTATAAATACCCGTTTTTTTTAATCAATTGAACCTGCACACACACACATATATGCGATTAACAAAACCTCACTTCAATTTCTGTTAACACTCTTCGATACAAGCATAAATCGCTCGGGTTGACTTTTTGATTGACCGAGCTATAAACGCGATTCATCATTGTAAGTCTTGATTTTTCTGTTAGGATATGTTAGTCGGCCATATACGAACAATCGCCCCAACATTACAGGGGCTATTGATCGTTAAATCATGTTATTGAATAGCTAGGGCTCGATTTGTATTAATTTGGAGAAGAACACCATTGTAACTTGTGTATATAATTATTTCAAAACTAAAATCAACACCAATGAACCAACAGACCAGTTGGTGGCCACGCTTGTGATAAAACCCGAACCGGCCAGAGGCCCGGGTTCGATTCCCATAACCAACAAACAATTTTTTTACATTTATATATATATATATATATATATGTTAAATCTTTTAAAATAGTTTTTAAATACTAAAAATGGTTTTTAAATTCTACAAAAATTATCATATGATCTCCAAATGATAAAGTTCATCATCCAATTTTTAGTTTTTCAAAAATAAATTATTTAATATATATTATTAATAATACAAGTTTATTCATTTATAATTATTGAATTCAATAAAAATATCTAAACGATTTTATAAAATTCCACAAAAATTATTCTAAACTTGTGTAACAATATACATTTCAGAAATAATTTTTATTTCTGAAAAACCATTTGTTTAATATTTTTAATCAATTTTTGTTAGTTTTAATCATAAATAATTCATAATAAATTCATTTTACAATATTTTTGTACCAAAATTCTACATAAATTATTTCTATTCATTTAGAACAGAAATACAATTTTTAATTCAAGAATTCTTTAATTTTAATATTTTTAGATATTAAAATCATATTTTGACAATTTGAAATAAATAGATTAAATATTCTATTTTCAAGAAAATAATTTTATAAAAATTATTTTCACACTTAAAACTTTATATTGTGACCATATTTGATTTAAAGTTTACTCAAAGACTTTTGTTTATTTATTTACCAAATTTCTTTTATTTATTAAATGTTTAATTTATTAATGAAACGAATACTTATCCCCAATTCGAAGCCCTAGAAAATACTCATAGACCAAATAGACTTAGACTTATTTGTTACACTATACATAGGGTGATACTTGGCAACATTGGATTATACTTATTCAATTACACAAGACTTACCACCTTGCTAATGTGAGTATTACTTATCCCCTTTTTCGCTTTTACAACTTTTGGGGTGATTCATGCACAAGTATACAAAACCTTCATATTCATTTACACATACATTTTTATTCATTTACAATTCATATACGTGTCTTGATTATCTTTGTGCTTATGTTTGAACATGAACGTAGCTTACATACAAAATCATACATTTAGACATAACTTTGTGTTATGGTGCTCTTTTAGACTCACACGCGTTGAGGTGCTCATTATCAATTACATTGTACAACTTTACATTTGATCTTTGTCTTGTTTGGTTACTTGCGTGTTTACATAATGCCTTGGTGATGCTAGACACATGAATTGTACTACCTTTCAAACTTATACTATACGTACAAAACTAAGTAGTACTCACCAACATCATATGTTGACAAAATTATTTTCGTGCATGTTTCAGGATAAGCTGCTTGACGCTTCACATAGGACTTTGGACTTAGATTAGATCAATCAATTATCTTTATTTTTGTTGTCTTGTATTTTAATTTCACATGTTGTAAAACAATATTCAATAATCAATATTTACATTTTAGTACCATGAGCTTTTGAACAATCGTCACTACGTGGCACCTCGATGATTCCGCCATCGGTTGGGGTGTTACAGATTGGTATCAGAGCCATGGTTATAGGGAACTAGGTTATTAGATAAAATGGCCTAAACTATAACCGAACTTCAACTTTCATGCATATTACTTCCTAAATTACCTTACCCCTCATTTCCCTCTACTTTCCTTCCTCTATCTTTCTCTTCTTCTCCATTTCTCCTCATCTTCCATCCTGGTGCATAGAGATGGTGTCCTACAAGGAGTGGAAAGCCTACATCATCATGGAACGGGAGAAGTACCTTTCATGAAGACACTCTTAGGCATAATGCCTACTCTTATTTTGCTCCTTCAAAGTCGTTGAGCTTTAATGAGTGTGATGGAACACGTGCAATCTGGAAGGGTGGACGCCTGTACACTGGGTTTTCTGGCATAGGCAAGCATAGCGCATAAATCCATTTACGGACCTGTTATGCTTACCTGGGGATTCCTGGAGTGAGTGTCCACTTATAGGCTAAAGCGTGTCTTCTTTGATCACCATTGGGTTCAACTCCTTTGAAAAGTCAACGTTCTTGTTGGGCTTTACAGCTAGACGAGGGCACTCCAAGCACTTTATGCAAGCTTTTCAATAATACTCTCTCGTTCATATACAATACTTTGCATATCATGATTGCATACAAGATCATATCTTCATAATCATCTGTACAATTATACACTTACATTTTCTAATCTCATGATTATTCATTGACTACCTCATAGATGTCTGCTCGCCGCATGCTCCGTGATGCCAGCCAACGTCCTGTTCGTGCTTTTGGACAACGTTCTGATCGTCGCCTCGCATCTTTAGTCGCCGAGCAAATTGCTGCAGTGATCCCAAACCTTGTCAGTGAGATAACCCAGAATAGTAACAGTGCCAATACAGGAAGTACGACTCAATTTCGGTGCACTTTCAAACACTTTAACTCCTGCAACCCCACAAAATTCACTGGTGAGGAGGGTGCTACTGGTCTCCTCCAATGGTTTGAAAGCATGGATAGCACCTTTGTGAACTATGAATGTCCTGATGAACTCCGCGTTCGCTATGCTACTAGTGTCCTTCAAAAGGGAGCGCTAACCTGGTGGAATGGCGAAAAACGCAATCGAGGAGCTGATGTTGCTTTATCTTTATCTTGGGCTGAAGTTAAGGAACTCATGATCGCCAAATTCTGCCCTAGGAACGAAATCAGGAAACTGGAGGAAGAGTTCCATGGGCTGAAACAAGACAGTGGTGAGAATCTTGCGTATAATACTCGATATCACGAACTTAGCATACTGGTTCCACACATGGTCACCCCGGTCTCTCGAGCAATCGAAAAATATATCGAGGGATTACCTGACCTGATTCAAGACGTTGTCACTGGAGGCAAAGCCACTACGGTAGAAGAAGCCATCCAACTTGCAGCCACGTTAACAGACAAACACGTAAGGAAAGGAAACTTGGTTAGGAAGGGCACCAAGACGTCTACTGAGAAAACCATCCATGTTGTTGAACAACCTAAGACTGTTTTAGCAAAGGCCGCCACTACTTCTTTGAACTCTAAGAAACGAATGGGCAATAATCAGAACCAGACTGTTGTGACACAACCTCCTATCAAGAAAGCCTACACGGGAATCCATCCTCAATGCAACACTTGCAAGTATCATCACCCTGCAAGTCTTCCATGTCGTCAATGCACTAAATGTGGAAGGTTTGGACACTTTGTCACCACTTGTCGTGTAATGGATAGGGCACGGGATAATCATCAAACAGTTGCCCAGGAACTACTACCGATTACTAACGGTCGGGCATGTTATCATTGTAGAGACCCTAACCACATGCGACCTCAATGCCCTAAATTGAATAATGTAAACCTGGTGGCACATGGACGAGCTTTCAACATCAATGTCAACGAAGCAGACGATCAGGATGACGTTAATTCCACTGGTTAAGCCATGGATGGAATCTTCCTAAGACTCAAGAATCCAATACATGTGTTTTCATTTTCATGATTCTATTATCATTTTGTACCCAATTTTGTCGCACTCGTTAGCATACAACATCTAGAAATTTCCTTGCATACTATTGTGTACGAACACAGATTGGAAATTTATCAAATTCGGTTACGTTTATTTTAAATCGTATAAGTTTCAGACTCTACCTTACATCTTATTGAAACATTTGGACTTGATTTTCATGAAAACCAAACTACTAAAAACTCGATACTTGATCATACAGAGCTTTTCTAAAAACATCATTGGTTATTACATGAAACTTGATTTTTCCCTTAATTTGACTATTCATTGAACATCTAATTATTCATGATACTCGTAAACATTTAATTATTCATGATAACACTTACACTTAATGGTTGTAGTACTTACAAACTTGCTTGCATGTGTGTATTATCCACGCAACTCAGATAAACATTTCATTTAAAGGGCTCCTCGGACAAGTGATAGCCCATACTTAAATACTGTTATGCTTACAAGTCATTGCGATGCAATTGACCTAGTCATTACATAGCCTCATTTCATTGATAAACGTGTTGTTTTGTCATCTTCTTGTGAAACTTATTTGCTTTAATGTGTGTTAGATTAGGATCATAGAAGGACACAAAACCCTAATGTAAGGTAAATTGATGATTCCGGTCCGGAACGTAATCATGAATTTACAGGTGCGTTAGGGTAGTGTGAAATTCTATTAGAGTTTTTGGTAGACGTCCAGTACGTTTTCAAGGTATCAAAGGTGTGGTGGGTTAGCTGCGGTACACCCTGTATACAAACACTGATGATGCATTGAAAGTGAGACTGGAAGTCGGACCAGGAACAAACTCTGTTTGCTTGGTAGTTCAATTAGTCTTTCTATAGTCAATCAACTTCTACATTCATTTTAGAATTCCTAAAACTTGAAGTTTAGTGTTACTAGATTCCTATTCTCCTTATTATTCGAGACGAACCTAATCCAATCCTTAACTCACACCTATCAAACCCCTTATCCAGAGCATTCGAATTTTCCAAACCACAGTTATCTTAATTTTTACCCTAACATCCATAACCCTATGTTACTATTAACTTCGGGACGAAGTTTCTAAAAGTAGGGGATGCTGTGACATCCGTCACTTTTTCTTTTCATTTTATTTCTATATAATAATAATAATAATAATAATAATAATAATAATAATAATAATAATAATAATAATAATAATTCAGATTTTATTATATATACATAATCCATAACCCAAACCATATAAACCCACCCTTCCTAAACCTTTTGGAGCCCAACACCAATCTGAGCCCAATACACACCCCCTCCTAGTCTGGCCCAAGCCCACTCTCCACCTTTTAACAAAAAAAAAAAAGGAATGCTCCTCCCAGGAATCGAACCGGAGACGGGCCGGGTAACACACACGCGTATACACCACTGAGCCATAGCTCATTACTGATTAAAACCCAACTCTAATTATATTTAAACCCATCTTAACCCTCACCCTTTCTTCTTCCCCTTTCCTTTTTGGCTACTGTGCGACGCAAGAAAAGGAAAAAGGGGAATCAGCAGCTAACTTTGGGGCATGTAATCACCATTTAAACGCATCCTAATTGACCAAATATCACCATTAACGCGTTTAAACGCGTGAAGACCATTTCTCGGCAATCAATTTGGAGTCAAAATCATTATTAACATTCCATATCAACCCACATCAACACATTATAAATACCCGTTTTTTTAATCAATTGAACCTGCACACACACACACACATATATGCGATTAACAAAACCTCACTTTCAATTTCTGTTAACACTCTTCGATACAAGCATAAATCGCTCGGGTTGACTTTTTGATTGACCGAGCTATAAACGCGATTCATCATTGTAAGTCTTGATTTTTCTGTTAGGATATGTTAGTCGGCCATATACGAACAATAGCCCCAACATTACAGGGGCTATTGATCGTTAAATCATGTTATTGAATAGCTAGGGCTCGATTTGTATGAATTTGGAGAAGAACAACATTGTAACTTGTGTATATAATTATTTCAAAACTAAAATCAACACCAATGAACCAACAGACCAGTTGGTGGCCACACTTGTGATAAAACCCGAACCGGCCAGAGGCCCGGGTTCGATTCCCATAACCAACAAACAATTTTTTTACATTTATATATATATATATGTTAAATCTTTTAAAATAGTTTTTAAATACTAAAAATGGTTTTTAAATTCTACAAAAATTATCATATGATCTCCAAATGATAAAGTTCATCATCCAATTTTTATTTTTTCAAAAATAAATTATTTAATATATATTATTAAGAATACAAGTTTATTCATTTATAATTATTAAATTCAATAAAAATATCTAAACGATTTTATAAAATTCCACAAAAATTATTCTAAACTTGTGTAACAATATACATTTCAGAAATAATTTTTATTTCTGAAAAACCGTTTGTTTAATATTTTTAATCAATTTTTGTTAGTTTTAAACATAAATAATTCATAATAAATTCATTTTACAATATTTTTGTACCAAAATTCTACATAAATTATTTCTATTCATTTGGAACAGAAATACAATTTTTAATTCAAGAATTCTTTAATTTTAATATTTTTAGATATTAAAATCATATTTTGACAATTTGAAATAAATAGATTAAATATTCTATTTTCAAGAAAATAATTTTATAAAAATTATTTTCACACTTAAAACTTTATATTGTGACCATATTTGATTTAAAGTTTACTCAAAGACTTTTGTTTATTTATTTACCAAATTTCTTTTATTTATTAAACGTTTAATTTATTAATCAAACGAATACTTATCCTCAATTCGAAGCCTTAGAAAATACTCATAGACCAAATAGACTTAGACTTATTTGTTACACTATACATAGGGTGATACTTGGCAACATTGGATTATACTTATTCAATTACACAAGACTTACCACCTTGCTAATGTGAGTATTACTTATCCCCTTTTTCGCTTTTACAACTTTTGGGGTGATTCATGCACAAGTATACAAAACCTTCATATTCATTTACACATACATTTTTATTCATTTACAATTCATATACGTGTCTTGATTATCTTTGTGCTTATGTTTGAACATGAACGTAGCTTACATACAAAATCATACATTTAGACATAACTTTGTGTTATGGTGCTCTTTTAGACTCACACGTGTTGAGGTGCTCATTATCAATTACATTGTACAACTTTACATTTGATCTTTGTCTTGTTTGGTTACTTGCGTGTTTACATAATGCCTTGGTGATGCTAGACACATGAATTGTACTACTTTTCAAACTTATACTATACGTACAAAACTAAGTAGTACTCACCAACATCATATGTTGACAAAATTATTTTCGTGCATGTTTCAGGATAAGCTGCTTGACGCTTCACATAGGACTTTGGACTTAGATTAGATCAATCAATTATCTTTATTTTTGTTGTCTTGTATTTTAATTTCACATGTTGTAAAACAATATTCAATAATCAATATTTACATTTTAGTATCATGAGCTTTTGAACAATCGTCACTACGTGGCACCTCGATGATTCCGCCATCGGTTGGGGTGTTACACCCCTTTAATCAGACCTTCAACCTGTATATTTGCGTCATCGAAGTCCTTTCCAACCTTTGTGATAGAATTCCAAACCCTGGTAATGGTTGATTTAATAGGCAAATATGACCACGCCCTATCATTATGATGAATGGTGTCTATGACTCTTCTCCAAAGGCTGCTTGGTTCGTTTTTATAGCGCCACCACCACTTAAGGATCATGCTCATATTCATGTGTTTTAAGGAGCCCAAGCCAATCCCGCCTTTATCTTTCGGGTTAATAACTCTTTCCCATGCTACCCAAGCCGTTTTGCTTTTTTCATCATTTCCGCCCCAAAAGAAACGCCTTCTTAGTTTTTCTAATCGCTCTTTGACTCCATTTGGTGCACGGAAAAGAGAGAAGTTATACAAGGGAAGGCTATCTAGCACGGCTTTTAGTAATACTACACGTCCACCCATTGATAATGTTTTTGCCTTCCATTTTGACAATCTCCCTTTACACACATCGATTACATCCTTCCAATGCTTAACTTGATTCATGTTAGCCCCAACTTGCACACCTTATTCGTTCCAATCTCATTGTCGAAGTTAATTAATGTTTAAGCACTTGCTTGACCTGCAACATAAGTTTCATACACACCCGACATGATTAAATAAATATTAGAAAATTCTCAAGATTTTAAAAATGTTCAAAATAATAGGCGAATGAGAGTGAGGTACGCGAATGGGGATCCACACAAATGGTCACTGTGAGAATGATGGTTGAATGCAAATGAACATTGATGCAATTAGATACTGATGTGAATGGATGGTCGTGTGAATGCCATATTCGACTGAAAATCTGTATGCAAATAGGAGTTATGCGAGAGGGCTATCCGCTTAAATTGGTCTATGCACATGTGCCATTTGCCTGTAACTGTTGTGCTTCCTTGTGTTTTGACGAAAACAGAGTTTTCTTAAGTTGAAAAGCAATGATTTTGATTTGGTTGTGTTTTTAACAATATTTTGATTGTGTTTTGTGCGAGAAGTGTTTCCAAACATGTTTATGCCCTCAAGTCCATCATCCAAACAACAAATCTAATCCAAAATCATCAAAAACTCATTAAAACTTCAAAAGTGGTTTTTATAGAAAAACTTGAAATTTTTAATCAAAAAGTCCAGACTTGGAACCGATTATGACTATCAAACGACACAAGGAATTGAGCCTTAGCTCTGATACCACTTGTAGGTCTGAAATGGGTCGGTTTGGGTCAAACTGAACACGTGACTCCTTGTGTGTGAGGTAAGCAATAACGGAACCAAGACATGCACATTTAGAGCTATGGCTTCAGGCGAACGAACCGTTTGCTTGCTATCTAAGTGACAAAGTTATGAATGATGAGAATTAGTATCCTTTAATATATATTTTTATTCATGCGAATTGAGCTATGGCTTCAAGCAAATGGACCATTCGCTTGCTATCCAATTTGTTCATCCTTTAATATATATTTTTATTCTTCTTCACATGTTAAAATTGTTGTTTTCTCATATTACATTACATTAATTTCTATCCTACATCGTAACACACATTTTGTCACTTCATATTACATTTGTCTATCCCGAAAAACTTCCGGGATATATTATAGTATTATATATTTGCTAGTTACAATGGTGGGTGTCGATCACAAGTTTTGTAACTTGTCAACATTCACCCCTCATGCTTTCTGAACTGACAAAATTCACCCCTAACTTTCAAACTTAAACAATTGACTCCTCAACTTTTCTAAATTGGTAAAACTCACCCCTGAACTTTCTAATTTGACAAAAACTAAATTTCTAACTTGAAAAAATAACCTCATATATATTCAACTTGACAAAAAGGCCACCATATTTTATAACTTCTCTTCAACCCTCAAACTTTTGACATTTAACCCATTCTACCCCAAACTTTGCTATAATGTAAACGTAACCCTCTAACTTTATAAGTTTCACTTTGTCCCCCCTCAAGTTTCTAATGTTTTATGCTTACCCTAAAACTAACTTATCACGTTCTTATTTTTATGGACGTGTTGGTATAAACTCGAGTTCAACTACGCTTTAACATAATTATTTTCACGTTCTTATTTTTTTGGACGTGTCGGTATAAACTCAAGTTCAACTACGCTTTAACATAATTATTTTGAAATTAAACAATTCAGATCAATTATAAAATATTTTCTTTTTATGTACAATTTAAGTTGGTCGACTACGTTCTAACGTAAAATTTATTCACTAACAAATCAGATCAAATGTAATACATTTTGATTCTAACATCATAAATTTCAATTACCAGTGCATTTAATTCGTAAACGAATAATTTGGAAGAGTTAATTGCAGTTTTCGTCCCTGTGGTTTGCCTAAACTAACAGGTTCAGCCCAGGCTTAACACCCTGAGTATCTGTGGTTTCATTTTCTAACAGTTTACATCCCTCGACCTAACGACCGTTAGTTGTTCCGTTAGTTTTTGGGTAAATTGACTAATATACCCCCATCTTCTCCAACCACCACCTACAACACTACCTGCAACACCAATCACCACCACCATCTCCGGCCAGTCCCTCATCTTCTTCAACCAACCCACCCACCACCACTTGCAACACCACCACCACCATCTCCACCGCCACCCTCCCCCATCTTCTTCTCCAACCCACCCACCCACCACCACCACCACCCAACCGACTCCAATTTGCGGTCTTCTTCTCCGGCCAATCCCCTCTGCAACTAACTGATGTAAACCCTCCTCCTCCTCCTTCAATAATAATAATCATAACCTCCTTTCCCTTGTCATAAACACACTAACTGATCTGCAATAAACAACAACAATGGCGCCTAAAATCCTGAGATTCCAATTAGAAGAAGCCGCCACCGCCATTGCTTTAGCTAAATACATCTCCGATCTGTTTGCCAAAGCCATCGCCAACCACGGTTCCAGTTAAGACATCGAAAAAAAATAGGTGAAAGCATAATTTAAAAACTATGGCTATAAAATACCGGTTTAACAAAAATGTGTACCCTTCACTGAAGCCCAAACGTAAAGAACCAAAATCTAACAAACTATGAAGTCAAACGGACATAGGGACTGTAAATGACAAACCCACTAAACAATATATGCACGGAAACGAAATATCAAGGGATCAACATAAACGGTAGAAGATTATGGTTCAATTGTGACGCCTTTTTTATTATTATTATTATTATTATTATTATTATTATTATTATTATTATTATTATTATTATTATTATAAATTTCTAGGGTTTGTTAGAGTGAAGGTGGTGGTGGTGATTGGTGTTGCAGGTGGTGTTGTAGGTGGTGGTTGGAGAAGATGGGGGTATATTGGTCAATTTAACAAAAAACTAACGGCCGTTAGGTCGAGGGATGTAAACTGTTAGAAAATAAAACCACAGATACTGGCTAAACCTATTAGTTTAAACAAACCACAAGGACGAAAACTGCACTTAACTCAATTTGGAATGAAATTTTGTACTCATATCGAAGCATGCCTCACATGTGTAAGAATAATATTTGACCCTCCTCACATGTCACAACATTCCTTCCATACGATAAATTCCCATATATATTACTAGCTTACTACCCCGGGAGTGTCCCGGGGTTGAAAAATCTAATATGACGTGATAAACCTATTGCAAATGGCTCAAGTTAACTAACCACAGAATCTCTCAATCACTGCATGTCCATAGTATGTATTTTAATCAGTAATAACTCATATTCCCTAACCTAAAACCTAATCAGTAATCAGCTAAACAATCACTTAAGTAAGCTGCAACTATTCAAAAACCCATCACATCTCTCTAATCTCTCACATTTTAATGACTCCTATAATTTCTAACCTAATCAACTAAACATTTACTTAAGTTGGAAGTTGTAACCATTCAAAAACTTATCACATCTATGTACCAAGTCTCACAACCACTGGTAAGGAAACTGCATATACGACACAGAAGACAGAACCTGAAAACGACTAATAGCATATTAGCCTAGCCCACTTCAAATATGGCAAGAAAGAGACTAAAAGAGCAAAAAATGTTTCAAATTCAGATGCAATAAACTCACTCGCAAACCTAAAAGTAATTACCAACAAACAAACAGTTGATTACTTAATAATTTTAGGGTTCTGGGTTTTATACATCCTGTGACATCATATTTTAGGGATGTGACATCATATTCTGAGGTATGTGGTAGTCTCCTAGTGATATGTGATGTGGGCCACGATGTATGATTCCTAATTATGGGATGTATGATTCCTAAATACCTAATTTTATCTACCCTTACATATAATATAAAGTTCAAGTATAGTTCCTACATAAAAAAAAAAAAAAAAGGCATGCTTTAGCTATTTCTAATAGACACATACCTTATTTTAATGTTCAGAACCATCAGTCATGTCTATCAATCTTAGCTTTGCTTATAAATATGATCAATCTTAACAACAATAAAATCCATAACCAACATTGATTAACAACAAATGAGCAGTTTCGATAAAAATACATTCCATAACAACACCAATATTGCTTAATAAATAAACAAATAAACTAAAACATAATAGATAACCAAAACTTTGATATATTTGGCTTTTGATACCTTTGGCTCCCTAGCGTCAGAAGCTATTCGTTTCTTGTCCAGGGTCCAACGGGTCGTCCACAGCAATAGTTCATCTCCAGGAGGCAAGGATTTGTCTTTGGTAGACTATGTTTCGCAATTCAGAAAGGGGTGGCGGCGTAGCTTGTTGCCCGTCTACCTTCTATTGTGATGTAAATTTCGTATTTGTTTTAATGAAAAAAAAAACAAAACTATAAAGCTGTTAAAAAAAAAAAAAAAAAAAAAAAAAAAAAAAAAAAAAACTATAAAACCACCTTAAAACGGAATCAACAACAAACCCAAGAATAACTCCAATATATCACAAAAATCTATACTATATCCTCAAAACCAAATATAAAAATCTGAAAATAAAAGATAATAATCATGTATAATTATTCATGGAAGGAAGTCGACGACGCACCATCGGTTTTTGGAAGAAAGTGTGTGTTTTTATTGTTGCTAAATCAAGGACACGTGGTAACAAATAGGACTATGGTCCATGCATTACAGATTATACGTGAATAATAAAAATTTGTATTTCAAAATTGTGAGGGTTTAATCGATGGAGGTGGAGGATGTGAGAGAGGGGGAGAGCTAGGGTTTGGGTTTGTAAAAGGATAAAGGAGAAGGGATAAAGGAGTAGGGTTTATCTATAATATTTTTAATTTATTAAAAAAAATTAAAAAAAATTGCACATGATGCCACATGGCACATTCAAGAAGTGGGGGATTGCCCCATTGAATGACATGTCATCATAGTTCAATTCTTTTATAGTCATTAGATTTTTCAACCCCGGGAAGGTCCCGGGGTTGAAAAATCTAATGACTTCATTAAAAAATGATAAAAGAAGAAAACATACCAAACGTAAACTCAGTCATTCAGATCAAGTCTGACGGAATACCTTCTTTATCCTTCAAAATACAAATAACCTCACCATATCAACCAATCTTACAAAAGAATCCTTCCCTTCCCTCAATAATCACTTGTCACAAATCAAGACAACAAACACAAAAGTCACAAAACTGAACACATATTTGAAAAAAGAAATATGTGTCTTTAGTGACCAGCTTTTTGCCACCAACATATGCACTAAGTTGACTAAAGATTTTATCAACTGTCGTTTTGATCACCACAATTTCAATGGTCTCATCTTCTGTCAGCTCATTTCTTGTGCGCCAGTAGCTAATGGATTGCTTGACACATATCATGTAAAAGTAGACAAAAGATATTAAACATTGCACAAAGAAGTTGTTACTATTTATGCTAAATATAAACTTAAACTTAATACATAAACCACTACCTCCAAAAGTGATAATTCGCCTTCATCCTCTCGTTCGGTTACTCAATTCACCTGCAACAACAACCAAAACCAAATAAAATGAAAACAATTGATAAATGTACTCTGGTGTTAAGACCACATATTTCCCCTTCACAATCCCAGCCGGTCGTTCTAGACATAAAAAAATATATCTTTAACCATATATATTTTAACACTAAAATAAATAAATCAAAGACATGGCGCACGTTATACCGTCCCGTTAGTTATGCTCACAAACCGACACATGTTTGCCTCGAAATACATGTTGACCAGCTTTGACCTGCTAGACTGATGTTGACCAGAATCGAACTTGTCCAGTTCTGGCAAAACAGAAGTCTTCAAACGTGCTTTTTTTTTTAGAATCTAAACTTAAACAAAAACCCATTTGTAATGTGAGTTAAGACACAACATTAAACAACAATAATCAACAACAGAGATAAGCAATAGGCAATATATATTTATATCCAAATTAGATAATCAAACAGTTAAAAGCTTACCAAGGCTAGCATGTCACTTAGATAACTCCTAAACGGGGTTTGTTGAGCCTATACTAATAACAAAAAACATCACAATTAGGAAAAAAAAATTGTTTGCATGATGATTATGAAAGAAACTGTTTGGGCATTTGTCACAATCATATCAAAATATGTCAACAGACCAAACATCATAATAGCATCAATTACTACATACGAAAATAAACCACGCATGAATAGAAATGAACCTGAAGATCTTTAAAAAGGTATTGGTGCTTCATGGAGAGATCCATGGCGTGTAAAAGCCGTTGGTTTCTCCCATCAACAATCTCACGAGGCAAAAACTACAAATATACAAAAAAGAGTAAATTCCTTTTTGAGTCCCTGAGTTTTCTTGATTTTAACTACTTGAGTCCAACATTTTCATTTTTAACATTCTGAGTGCTTGTGTTTTATTTTTGTTATGGTTTGAGTCCAATTTTCTAACGTCGTTAACTAAGTCAGTTAACTATAAGGGCATCTCAGTCATTTTACACATAGGTACAACTCTGTAATGCATAAGGTATAACGTACAAGTCTTTAATGCATAAATAAAATATAATATAATATAATGGAACCCTAACCCCCAAATCCATATCTGTTGTTCCACCTTCAAACCACCACCACCGCTGCACCTCCACCACTGCACCACCATCACCGCCGCTGGACAATCACTCAATCCAGATCTGTTCCTCGTCTCCGTCACCTGAGCTACCAAACACCCTCAATTTAATTCACCTATAAAAGGCCTCCCTCCTCCCTCTGTATTCTCTGTAACTCACAAGAACACACACACACACACACACTTCAATGGCAGCCAAGAAACCAAGGTCACCGGTCAGGTGACCAGACACACCCATCACTGGCGCCGACTTTTCTCCTCTCCGGTAAGTCCTCCTACCCGATAACCCTTCATCAACGAACCACTCGATAACCACCATCAGACCATCTTGTTCCTCTGTTTCTGTGGTGAATCGTCGAACCCCCAATCGGCCACCTGCAACCCACTACAACAACCTCCACCTGTAACCCACCAACACCTGCAACCCACCAAAACCACCATCACCGACCACCACAACAACCTCCACCTTCGTCAATCTGCCCCTTTGGCCTATCTTTTGTTACCCGACCTGTCATCAAGCAAAGGATTCCAATCGGGTCAGATCCAAGTGATTTTTGTTTGAAGAGAGAGAGGACTAGAGAGAGAAAGAGACCGGAGGTCTCCTCCTCCTCCCCTGGCGAAGGCTCCGGTGGCCGAACCCTCAACCCCACCCTCACTCCAACCCTTGCTTCATCATTATTATAGAGAGAGGAATAGAGATCGATAGAGGGAGAAAGAAAATCGAGCAGAGGAAGAGATAGAAAGAGAGAGAAGTGAGAGAGAGAGAGACAGACAGAAAGAGAGAGAAGTGAGAGAGAGAGAAGTGTGTAGATGTATATATTTATTATAATATAATAAAGTAAAATATTTAATAATTATTTATTTTTAATGGTAGGGGTATTTTGGTCATTTCATAAATATTAACAGAAAAAATCTAACAGAGTTAGAAAATTGGACTCAAACCATAACAAAAATAAAACACAAGCACTCAGAATGTTAAAAATGAAAATGTTGGACTCAAGTAGTTAAAATCAAGAAAACTCAGGGACTCAAAAAGGAATTTACTCTACAAAAAAATACAAATATGTTTTACGATTCCATTACATATCCAGAGAAACAATAAAATTTTGACCATATATCATCATATAGCAAACCTAACTGTCATCGTCAACCTCAGTTTTTCAATAAAACCTCCACAAATATATAAAAACTACAAATCTAGCATAGAATTTCACTACAGATGCGGAAACAATATATTTGTAATCATTAACATAAATAACTAATTAAAAACTAAACAAATCTACAAAAAGGATAAATATATTATATGATTCAACAATAGATGAAATCCTAACCCTATACCTCTTTTTTTCTCTAATAAATCATTCGTATTATGTATAGGATCTGTACATGATTATGCACTTTTTTGAACAGCAAACTAACCTGAAGATTTATTTATTCAATCAAATCAATCCAGAATGGATTGTCGCAATACTCCAACCAAAACATACATTCGAAAACATCGAAGATCTTCGAATACAACCAGACCCATATTAACATTCCAATTCCTTTGATCTCTGCAATTAACGTTAGTTGAATGGTCTAATTCTTTACATCATCATCACCCACAAATTATTACCTTCTAGGGTTTCATTCCCTTAACCATGAAAATCCAGGTTAAATAATTAGTAAACTGAAACCTTTTAAAATAGTTTGCTAAATAATTAATTAAATAACAGACCTTGAAGTTGGATGAATTGGAAGAAGACGCTGTTTGTCGGAACTTTTGAACCGTCCGTTGTTGTTATTATTATTATTAATATTACCCTTCAATTATCTTTGGTGAAAGAAAATTAGAGAAGAAGAAGAAGATAAGGCACGTGTAATATTTTTCTTCAGTGGGTTGCAACGGTTAGTCAACAAAGATGTTTATTATTATTATAGATAGGGAGAGAGAGGCGAGAATAATAAGAATGAGGAGATGGGGGGCTAGGGTTTTGAGAAAGAAGATAATGAGGAGAAGAAGAGATCGTTTTATCTTTTTCTTATTTTTTTATTAAAAAAAGAAATAATTCAAAAACACTCAATTATTAAGCCACGTGGCACTCTCAATGGGAGGTTGAGGTCTCAATTGCACGCCACGTCAGCATATACATTTTCTTTTATATGTATTAATAGATAGATAATAGATTTGACTTTGACTTATATAGATGTAGAATTCATGATGGGGGTTGAAAAATATAACAATTCTAATAATATTAATACTAATAGTAATAATTATTGCTTTTGTAATTAAATAAATAAAAAAATAACCTTGTTATAAGGTGACACCATGTGTTGCAGTGTTGCGTGATTCGTTCTCCTAACTTCTCTTGATGAAGTATACCTATCCATCTTTAGAAGAGTAAAATTCCAATGATAGCATGCCGTTTGGGCTGAATTTCAACATCGTAGATAAGAACCTGGTTTAAAAGAAAAAACATGATTAATGAATAACCTGAACACTTTGTGTTTTTTTTCTGTATAAACATAACCCCACTAAAAATAGTCGTTTTTTTCTCCGTTTTTTATATAGCACTATAATACTCGTTGGAAAAATAATAAAACGCTCGTTAATTTGGTGTAATTTTTTTATTTAAAAAATCTCGAATATAAAAGATATTAACGTTTAAAACTTATGGGAGGAACATAAGAGAGAAAAATTTTAATTTGTTTTTAAATTATTTTTTCCTAAAATAACTTAATTTAATTTTAGTAATTGAGAATTGATAGATAGAGAGATAAATTTAGGTTTTATGTTTATCTTTTTTTAATTAAAAAATAAAATAATTCAAAAAACATTAAAATCTTTCAATTATGATGCCACGTGGCAGTTTCATGGAGAGGATGAAGGCACCATTGCACGCCACGTCAGCAATGTTCAATTCTTTTATATATATTAATAGATCTCACGATACTCCCACACTAACACTTTTCCAACACTATATAAAAGCTCATACATACCTCATTCCATATCATATCATATTAACGATCATCGATCACACCTCAATGGCTCTCCGTCGAACCATTACAAAACGTCTCATCGAAGACCAACCACCAGCAATAATCAGTAACCTCCTACCACACAAAACATACCCACATGATCACAAACTGCTGACGTCACCGCCCAAACCCTCTTCAACCGGTTTCTTCCGCCGGTTCCTTCAACGGAACCAGTCATCGACAATGAGTCTGCCGGAGCTTTTGTCGTTTCCTGTCGGTGAGAAGCTGAGAGAGAAACTTAATAATATTCATCCGTACGGTTTACGGAGTCCGGTAACGGAGTGGTTACCGGAACAACCGGTTAATGTGGGTTGTGTTGGAATATCGGTTGATGATGCTAAGAAGATTATTAGGTTGTCTCAGTTGCAGAAGGTGAGACATGCGTTGAAACAGATTACGATGAACTCGATTAGTTACGATGAATTTGTAACCGTCTGCATTGACACGTGTCGTAATCACGAGCAAGGTCTTGAGTTCGCTAAAATGTTGGATCAAGCTGGTGACGTCATCGTTTTTGGAAACGTTGTGTTCCTTCGTCCCGATCAGGTATAATTTAATTAGCATGGTCCTCCTTTCGGATCACAAGCACTCGTTAAAAACATAAAATAATAATACTGGCCGTATCATCGGTTAATATCAAAATGGTAGATATATATGTTTTGAACTATATATTTGTATTGATCACTTGTACATTATTACATAAAGTCATATGATAAAAATAAGCGTGAATTTTATAAAATAGCCGTGTTTTAAAAGGTATAGCAAACAAACAAAATAAGTTTAAAAGTGTAGCATTAATGATAAAAATAAAAATAAAAATCAGAATAAAATTAAAAGATAATAATCAAAATAAAGTTAAAAAGAATTAATTAAAAAAGTCAAATAATGTACTGTTTATAGAACCACCCATCATTTGGTGGAGTGGTGAGGAAATGAAAATAAGAGCTTGAGTCCATTTGGTCTCAAGTTCGAATCTAATTCAGATGGGTTTTATAGCAGCCTTCGGGTGGCGGGTTTTTCTCGCGAATTGGTGGCTTGGTGGACTTGAGCTACCCAGTGGGCACCCATGTGTCCTGTGCTATCCCAGTGATATTTAGTTGGTTGTTAAAAAAATGTAATGCTTATAGGAGTTTGCGCCACACAAATTACTATATAGTTTTTTTTTTTTTTTTATATATTGTTGAGGGTTTTAATTAATTAGTTATTTCATTGAATAATCGTGACAGCTGGCAAAATCAATGGAGAAGTTGATATCACAGTCAATCGCTGTTCCAAATGATGCAAGGAAGCAAGAGCTTGAAAAGCTAGAGATGCAAAAGGCTTTGATTGACAAAAAATCGCTATCACAAGTTCGAGCCGAGCTTTATTGTGGGCTCGGTTATTTAGTTGTGCAAACGGTCGCGTTTATGAGGCTCACTTTTTGGGAGCTTAGTTGGGACGTGATGGAGCCTATCTGCTTCTTCTTCACGTCCTTTCATTTTGTACTTGCGTATGTGTTTTTTATAAGGACATCGAAAGAGCCTTCTTTTGAGGGTTACTTTCAACGTCGGTTTAGGACTAAGCAGAGGAAGCTTATGAAGGTGCATGGTTTTGATGTTCAAAAGTATGACGATCTATGCAAGGTATTTTACGCGACAAACCTAACTAGAGGGGCGGGAGGTTCTCAAGATTTGAGTCGTGGAGCGAGCTCAAATGTTGTTTTTAGTTAAGTTATATAAAGACTTGAAGAGTTTCAATTTAATGAGTTTGGTATGTAAATACTAAATAGTTAGATGTAAACTGCCTTCCTAAACTATATTTTTGAGTAATGGGAATGAATCTATGCTTTTGACATGAGTTGTACATATAATTGAACCCGAAACCATCAGCTATTGTAACCAACACGTCATAATCAGCGTGTTTCTTCGAGCATCGGCCTGATAATTGAACCCAAAACTATCACCCAACCTAACCAACGTCTCTATATCATCAACCAATGTAACTAACCCAACCTATTGGGGTCTTTCTGGAAGCAGTCTCTCTATTGCAAAGAATAGAGGTAAGGTTGCCTACATCCCACTATACCAATAACTTTGTTAAATGTGGAAGTTTTTGGGTATGGTTTGTTGTTATTCTATCGTCCCTCTCCCTTCGCGTAGAAGGAACCTAACCCTAAACCACAATTACCGTTACATAATAAATGTAGTTACCTAACCGTAAACTGCAATACCTTCTCTATTTACTCTCCCCCACCTTCGTTATCAAGTTGCTTGTCATGTATGTCGTCACATGCTTGTGGGTTTTGTTTGATGCACTTGTGCATGGAAGGTGTTCCTCCGAAATTGATTTGATCCCTATCTAGTGTATTTTGTTATATACACATCATGTGGATACCTTGTGTGTTGTTTGTATTTATGCTCTAAATATTCTTTTATTACATGCACATCTTCATGCCTGATTGCCTTGTAATATATGCTTTATTCAACACATTCATGTGGACAAAAAATGTCTAGTAGATCATGGTTTATAGGTGGAAAATGCCAAACGTACGAATTATATAATTTTTATTATATTGTCTGGGACCTTTTTTTGCTTTTTTAAATTCTATCGAGTCGGGGGGTCTAACTAGAAGCGGCCTCTCTATTCCTGCAATTAAAGCCAAAGCTGTCTACATCTTACCCTCCTAAACCCTGTACCATACGGTCCATACCTTAGCTTTACTATTTATAGGATTTACTGAGTATGATGATGATGATATGTATGTCACCGGAAACATATTAGTGTGAAAACATACATAAAAAATAGCTTCTTAGAATAGAAGAGAGATGTAGAAAGATAAATACTTAATGAGTTGATGAAAACAAATATAGCAAAACAAAAATTAATAATCTTTACATTATAGCCCAATATAATGTTCTTAACGGATATGGATCCAGTTTAACGCGCTAACCAATATTGGGCTAGATATAGACTAGACTCTAGAGTATAACGATCCAAGATTGGGCCAGTAAAGTTATATTTTAAGCTTTTGCTAATGCTCCAAAGTCCAAGTTATATTCTTAGATTACATTAGATTCTTAGGGGGACAGGACGCCTACCGAATTGTTCACGGGTACCAACTACCAGCATGGTAACACCGCCGCCACCCATGCTGGTAGTGGTCCCGTGGACCATTTTGCTGGTTATGATTACCGTGCTGGTACCGATTGGTTTGTTGGTTTTTATAAAATCCAAAATTTTCAGTTTACCCCGTGTGTTTTAGTGTTATTTAATTTTACCGTTTGTTTCATATGTTTACCGTTTAAATAAATCAAAAACATAAATAAAGGACGTTTCATTAAAACATAAAAATTAAAATTACATAAACCAGAGAAAAATAAACCTAAGGTTGGCGCAACAAGCGCCATGCCTCAACATTGTCGAATTGTTGGCCGTAAAGAGCCTCATACTCATAGCTTGTGAAGCCGATAGCCAACTCGTCATCGAGGTCCGGATCGTCCCTCATCGTTTACTCGTAGAGGGTGGTCCACCTCGCACACTTGATATTGAGATCCTCCCACTTGACTTGGAGGTCTCGGATGGTCTTGATGGTGTTGGTGCCCACGTGTTGGATGAAGTCGCTAAACACATGAGCCCAAAACACATCGGGGGTAGTCTTCGCCTTCGTCTTCCCGTAGTTCTTGAATTTCGGGGTCGTTTGTGGCGTCCTTGTGGCAAACCACAAGGGCCATTTCTTCCTCTTCGGTCCACGGATTCATTTTTTGTGTGTTTGGTTTTTTAAACCGTGGTAAGTTGTGGATTTTAACCCCACGGTTTGATCATTTTATATACAACGACGGTGGCACTGTTAAATTTAATTCACTGACCGTTTAGTTGAGTCAATTCAAATTAGTCGACGGTTTCTAAGATAAAAAAATTAAATTTGGCTGACCGTTTAGTGGGACAGTTGAAATAGTAGAAATAAAAGTAAAAAAACGTGTACAAATGTAAAAAATAAAAAAGTTTGGGTTTTTAAATGGAAATAAATAAAAGAATCAGTGGAGTGCTGCCTACAAAAACGTGTTTCAGTGAAGTAAATCAGTAAAGTGATGTGGCAAAGCAGGATTGGTTAAAATCAGTTAAGTGAAAAAAAGATTCATTGAGTGCCCCTTTCACCCTTAGATGTTCAAATTGTTTAAATTGAGTTGGGTTAGTTTTTCAGATTATGTTAATAGGGTTAGGATCAAATACACAAGACACTTTTTCTAGGAAGGGTGAGAAGGATTGTGATCCATTGATTATATATTTGAAGGATTGAGATTAGTTTGTTTGAAAAAAATAAATAATAAATTAGAGAAAGGGCATAAAAGGAAAACAACATTTGTTGACTTTCTCTCTCCACATGCAATGCACATGTCAATTCCCCCCATCATTTTAAAACGTCTATAACTTTTTCATACGACATTTTTTTTTCAAAAAAATTTCACAATATTAACGAGCGTTTTTTTATCTTTAATATGAGTACCACATTGCTACATTAAAATTGAAAAAAAAATCGTGCTAAATGGGTTTTTTTCTCCGTTGTGTCTTCTGCATGTTCATTGTGTTATAGTATGCATGTGTGCTTTATAAATATGTTATTTATGTTTTTTTAGTCTACACATGATTTAACTTTGTCCATTGTGTTTTTAGTATGCTTTTAATTGTGTTTTACGCAAATAAGTTTTGTATTTAGGTGTACATTGTGTTTTATTATGTTGTTCATTGTGTTTAAGTCTATTATTCATTGTGTTTTAGTCTTCTGTTCATTGTGTCTTTTATATGTCGTCCATTGTGTTTTGTTAGACTGTTCATTGTGTTTTATACCCTATTGTTCATTGCATATTTAATTGGTACTCATTGTGTTTTACGTTATCTCCATTGTGTCTTACGCAACTGGGTTTTCAACTTTTTTTTTCCAAAAGTATTCATTGTGTTTTAATCTTCTGTTCATTGTGTCTTTATTATGCCGTCCATTGTGTTTTACACAATTGGGTTTTTAACTTTTTTTTCAAAAGTATTCATTGTATTTTAGTCTTTTGTTCATTGTGTCTTTCGTATGTCATTCATTGTGTCTTATGCAACTGGTTTTCAACTTTTTTTTTTCAAAAGTATTCATTGTGTTTTATTCTTCTATTCATTGTGTGTTTAGTATGTCGTCCATTGTGTTTTACTAGACTCTTGATTGTGTTTTATACCCTATATTTAATTGGTGTTCATTGTGTTTTACATTCCATTGTGTCTTACGCAAGTGGGTTTTGAAATTTTTTTCAAAAGTATAGCAATATGGTACTCATATTAAAGATAAAAAGACGCTCAATTTTATGGTATAATTTTTTCTAAAAACGGATGACGTATAAAAAAGTTACGGGTATTTAAAAATGAAGGTGGAAATGGCATGTGACTTGCATGTGCATATGTTTTTGACAAAATTACCCCTCCCACTTGTTAATCCTTTGGACACATGTCATTTTCTAGTGGCTTCTCACCCTTCTCATTTTTTGTAGCCTTTGTAGAATAACCCAACCCTATGTTAATAACCTACTGGATTAGCCCAACCGTGTAAATCTATACCCCGCTACACTAGGGGTGTTCAACGAATCGAATAACGAATTTTCGAATTATTCGAATCGAATTATTCGAATTTTTAATATTTTTACCTGAATTCGTATTCGATTCGTATTCGTTTAAAATTCAATTTATTCGATTCGTATTCGATTCGAATAAGAAACTCGAATTCGAATCGAATTCGAATAAATTCGATTTAGTTCAAATTCACCTTAAATAACAAATTATTTTACTTTTAGTTTTAAAACTAATACAAACTCATTATTTTTAACATATAAAATACAAATCTACAAATTGATAAACAACAATATGTCAAATACGAGAATAGTAAAAATAGTAGAGAGTATAGTTTTATAGAGTTTTGTGATATATAAGGTAAATATATAAAACATGGTTATGCTAAAAGTTATAGACACTATGGGTTCTTAGAGTTTGACCAAAATTTAGAAGTTTTTTTTTTCAATGTGTATACTTGTGTATATAATAATGTGTATATGTGTGTATATATTTAAAAAAATATACATGTACAATTTTTATTCGAATTTCGAATCGAATCGAATTTAAAATCATAAATTCGTATTCGATTCGTATTCGATTTACTGGACTCGAATTCGAATCGAATCGAATTCGAATTCTTAATAATCGAATCGAATTCTTGGTAATCGAATCGAACTAAATCGAATTTCGAATTTTTCGAATTCGAATCGAATTCTGAACACCCCTACGCTACACTACTCAAGTTTACGTATAATAGTTTTAGGCCGGCAAAACTATCCGTAGTTGTATAAAAACTTTGCATCGGGTCAGAGTTGTAAGTTGTGTATACTCGTCACAGATCTTATAGATAATGAATATGTCCAAATGGGGTATTTTAAAAATTAAAATATCAACCTTTAAATGTTACACTTCTTGTAAGTTAAAAAACCTTATGTTTAAACATGTTAATGGGTCACCTCCCGTATTAAGTGAGTTACGCTTAGGTCAACCTGTTTATTAAATGAGTTATCTATGTTACCTTATTAAGGAGGAGAGATGGCTTCAAAGGTAATTTTACACTAACTTTAAGATGGGAGTTGGAAGGGCTCTTTACAAATGTGTAATCTTTGATCACTTTCTTCCATTTGTGCCCTTATGTACAAAATGTAATGTCCATTGTATAAGTTTGTAATACACACTCATTATCCTTCTCCAAATGTAACCCCTCTCATAATTTCACTAAAACCCTTCTTATCCCTCCCAATCAGTTACCAACGTAGGTTGATTTAATGACATAGTTGCCAATTAATCCTCACAATCATCCACAACAACTACCATGTCTCTCTTAATTAGGAGGTAAGGATTTGAGCCAAATGATTCTTTCACACCCACAGACCCGGTATGTCCATTTTGTTTTTAAATATTTTTTTGGATTAACAATAGAACTTGCAAATGATATAGGTGACCTGTAAAAAGGCAACCATTATTCAAAATTCTCCACAGTTAAGAGCAAAGATCAGTGAGCCAGCAACAATATGTCAAGGTAATCTTCATTGATTTACTATCGTCTTTTTTTTTTATTCAATTTTGATTGATGTGTATATATCTATCGGCTATCGTAACAATTTGAAGAAACACCTGTTCATCTCAGATACTCTGATTTTTATTTTTATTTTTATTTTGTGATCTCTGCAATTTTGTAGAGAAAGGAGAAGTAATCAGCGATCGTTACAAACTTCTGCCAGTGGATTTGAGGGATATACCAAGTTTAAATGAACTCATGTGTTTTGGTGTCGGACAAGAGAACCGCCGCTTCGGGCTTTATCGAGCCAATTGTTAAGATGTTATGTTCAGAATCATGTGTCCTCTTCGGTTAGCCGTCTGAGAATCTTTGCCACCCCTGCTCAGGTTATCCGCTTGTATGTAAACATAATTGTTTAGATCTTATTATGTGATAAGTGTGTTGAAATGGTTGTTTAGGTAAAGCCGAAGTATGAAGAGAAGAATATGGATAAGAGGCGCCTACGAATGAACAAATAAATAGTTGCTCCGTATGTTAGGCTTTTCACTGATGAAGGTCCGTCCATCGTTTTAAATTTACATTCTTAGACATCTAACATTCTTATAGTTGGCTAAAATGTGGGTAATTATTATGTCCTGTGTTGATGATCTTTCATTTCATATAGTTTTGTCTATTGATTTGATCTTGTACTCTCTATTTTTTTTCTCTCAGTTGATGTAACAACCGGCAAAATTAAGGTAATTCCGTACTAATTAATTAAACGCAATTAACGTAATTAAACGTAATTATGTGCTGATTGTTTAACTGAGGCCTTAGAAAGATAGAAGTTCCCAAATAATGCATAGGAATGCATAAGTTTAATGGCAAAGCATGATAGGATCGTGCGCAAGCAAATCTATCCGGTATGAACACTGGCGATTACCCGGTAAAAATTAAATAAGCGAAACGAACTCCGGACACCCGGAATAGAAAATAAATAATATTTTCACAAAATATAATGAGTTTTGGAAACCCAAAGCCATACGTGAAAGCTTATCGTACAAATCTCCCGGTAACGAATAAAGTGCGCGTACCGCACCCGATACGCGCGTAACACGAAATTTCACCCGACAAAAGCCGAAATAAATTATCAGTAATTTAACTGGGCAAAATTTAAGGAATATTAATGGTATTTTAATATTCGGGTGACACGCGGTTAAAAACCCAAGAATACCCGGACGGTACCCGAACCAAGTGACTTAAACATAATAATATGGAGTAATATTTAGCAAAGTGGACCCCACAAAAATACCCCTTGGGGCCGGCCTATGGCCCACCAAGGTGAGATAACTTGCGTTTAACTATAAGAAATCACTAGAAGATACTAATCATTTGGTTGCATGGATGAGCATTGGCTAGAAAAGACCCACTAATCCACCTCTTTCTCTCTCTCTTAAACTCGGCCAAACACCCTCTTAATCTTCCATGGATTTTATTTGGTGATCTTACATATCCATTGCAATCTTCCATAATCCAAGACAAGATACAAGCAATCTTTGCAAGATTTGAAAGAAGATTATATAGATACATACATACACCCACTTGAAGCAAAACACAAAAATTCTTCTCCTCTTTTTCTTCTTGGCCGTGGGTTTGCACCCCTACATTAACAATTCTCTTTCAATTTTTATATCTCCAAATCACCTCTAGATCATCATCCTTCAAAACCCTCTTTGTGTGTTCAAGAGCTTGGAGCTTAACCCATTGGAAGAACACATTAAACCTCACCCAAACCCAAGGTTTTTGTCTTCCCTAGCCTTGAGCTAGTAGTAAGTATTACATTGTTTTTATTCTTAGATGTTCATGTTTTGTGCTATTGAAAGCAAGTTGTACCTTGATGGGTAATAAAATGGATTTTATAAAGTTAATGTGTTTTGTTAGAATAAAAATGGAAGAATAATAATAACTTAGATAAATCTTGGATTATACTAATAAATGTAATATTTGGAGAAAATATGATGAAATGTACATACACTTAAGAAAGTTGATGATTTGGGTATGATTAATGAGAAGGACTTGAATGAGATGGAAGATGATTTTAATCATCATAAGATGATAAGTTAATGACAAAAGTGGATTAAAATGGGTTAAATAACCATAGATGAAAAAGTTCCATATTCAAAGTCCACTCACTTGAATAAGTGAAAAATTGATATTTTGGATAAAAATATGGAACAAACATGTTAATGGCATCTAGGATGGATTATAAGATCATTAAAAGTGGAATGAAGTAAAAACAATTAAGCATTAAGAAAATGGGTCTTCAAAGTCCACTAAAATGGAAGGGAGACACTAACCATGCAAGATGAAATGAAAAGTGCAACAAGTATAAGTTAAAGGACGAATATTAGAACTTGGAAAGTCAAGGGACTAAAATATGTATTCTAGAAACTTTAGTCCAAAAATGCATTAACAAAGAGTTCGGTGTCAAAAGCATAAATAATAACTTTTCCAAGTGTAGTTTTGGATAATCATGAGAAACTTGCTTGTGTAAACTAAAAGAAGCATTTTCATAAAAATGGAAGTTTTATAAAAATAAAAGAAGTAACACAAGGATTTTATAAAAATAAGATTTTATAAAATAATAGTAAAGACTTGGGAAAACTTGTACAAAGATGGATACTTTTATATAAATGGGAATATAAAAGTATCGGAAACATTTTTGGGTTACAAGTGGACAAGTTGGGCTAAACATACAAAGTATATTTTTCATAAAAACGCGCAATGGAAACAAATATGAAAAACGCTAACTAACGAACATAGTTACATGAGCTAACGTAAACGGACATATGAGAAAAATGCCATTGCGGCAAGATGAAAATAAATATATATATTTTAAGAGATAAAATATATATGACAAGGGTGAAACGTGCGTAACACTTTCCTAAGTGTAGAAAGAATATTCGTGGGAAGAGAAAAACACAACGTAACGAATTAAAAACGCTAAAACGACACATGTAGTATCCACGCGATGGTATATGTACATATGCTCGTTTTCGACGAAATTCTAGTATATCTATTTGAATGGGAAAATAGATATGCGAGAAGGAAAACCGAGACGAGTAGGTGAAATATATCTACGAACGTGTGAATACCGACAAAATCCTAGTACAATTATTTCAATGGGAAAATAAATGTACGGTGTGGTGAGTCTAGTCGGGCGTTAAGAATATGTTACCAAACGACAAGAACTTAGCATTTTTATTTGAATGGGAAAATAAATATGTGGCAAAGTGAGTCGGGTCGGATGAAAGAAATCACATTATATCGAGCGAAACAATCCTAAGTATAATTATTTAAATGGGAAAATAATTATACGTTGGGTAGAATCGTGTCGAGAATAATAGTGTACAAGTCACAAAGAATATTAATAAGAATAATATACGACTTACAAGGAAAGGGTAATCCATCGCCATTGAACCTAGGATACGAAACTATTAAACGGGAATTGGGATAAAGACGTGGTCGGGAAGTTGGGTGTACAACTTGCCAAGGCACATACACCATAGGTGTAGTGACTTATACGCCTAGAACATTTGTAGGTGCGGGATCACAAACTTTACTATTTTCTTCTTTGAGCCGAGCACAGTTACAGGTGAGTCTCACGGCCCCATTTCTAAACTATTTAACGTTTTTACGGGGGAAAGATATGTTGGGATTTGTATGACGGGTTGAATACTTGAGTTGTGATCGCCACTCGGGGTTGAGACCTCCCCACTATAATCATTAATTCAGGAAAGAGAAACCAAAGGAATATTTGGATAGTACTATTGGTGCCTGACAAGGCCCACCCCTAATCGATAGCGTCGATTATGCATCGGCGTATGCCTGGGGTGCACGTATTCTGAAATCAAGTCGTAGGAATACCGAGTAACGACTTGGGGCGGGGGCATTGTTAATTGTCTTGGTTTGGTTATAGGCTCAAGTAAATTGTAGGACTTTGCAACTCCTATAAATGTCATAACAAGGATACTCCCGCTTGATAAAGTTTTATTAAATCAAAACCTGTGAACTCACCAATATTTAAATATTGACGATTTTCAAACATATCTTTCAGGTAATTGACTGATGAAGGTTAACGTGGCAAGCAGGGTCGGGGGAATCTCCAAGTCGGGCGTTGGATGTCATGAAGGGGTCTCATCTCTCTATCCCAAGGACTTCGGGATATAGGGAGGAGCCTCCCTATTTATTTCAAAAACAATTTAAGATTATGTACGAATAATTTGACATGATTATCGGCGTTGAATAAATGCCCGTTTGTTTAATTACTATTGTGGTTTGCATTAATCTTGGCTTAATCCTCTTGAACCGTCGCGCCACGTGTTTCCGCCATAGGCGTGGTGTGACAGAAAGTGGTATCAGAGCCAAGGTTATAGCGAATTAGCATTTTTAAAAATCTAAACTATAACCGGATTTGGTTCAAAAGATAAAGCTTTCAAAATAAATGCGAAAACGCAATAAACTAATTTTTTCCAACGACCATTTGAGTATGTGGAGATTCCGACCAAGCTAGCCATGGGTAAGAATACGTGTTATTTTAGTATTAGAAGGTTAGGAAGAGTACCGTAGATGTGTGCCTTAACTATCTAACGAATAATACTTAAATAATAGTACGGTTCTTTTGCCAGGATGTCAGACGCAGGGAGCGTAGCACGGAGCTACGACAGTAGCATTCAGATCATCCCAGCACCGCCAGCAGAGCCGATCGAGGTTGTGGTACTCGATCCTGAGGATGACGACATGGAGGTTGACGCCGCCATAGAGGGCGCAGACGGAGACAGCTCCGACGAGACGGACCCGAGCGAGGACCCAGCGTGGCCCCCGCTGGAGGCGACGTGGCCGCCGTAGCCGACCTACCGATGGCCGAGGCACCACAGGCTGACTTGCCTCTAGTGCCATTCCAGGCAGCACCACTGCCAGCACTTCCCCTCCGAGCCGTCAGGGACTTCCCTGTAGGCTGTGCAGGTCCATCGAGGCCTGTCCCCACGCAGTCGGAGACCGTTGAGTCTCCATACGACCGACACGCACCTGCCGATCGTGAGCCCTTACCCACCCCACTTATCCCCGTTCCCTCGGGCATGAGGCTCGTGCCCGTTTGCCGAGGACACAACGGGTGGATCTCGGATGACTCCGATGATGAGTCGACCGCATCGGTAGAGCACATTGCTGTGCCGATCCCACCAGCAGACCAGGAGGAGCACGTCGCTCCGATGATAGGGCATGCCACCACTGCCCCAGCCGCCCTACCCGCCATACCCGAGCCCGTACCACAGGATGGGCCAGCTTCTACTGGGCACATCCTTGAGGGCAGCTCAGCCCGTAGCTCTGAGCTGCACCAAGCAGGTTTGGCAACTCACGCCACTGCTAGCCCTCCCACCCCTACCACCGTGATATCCGCTCCAGAGTGGGTCGCTGTCACACAGCCCCTCATGGTCCCACTCGCCGAGCTTATAGTCCCCTCACCAGTATCCATGACACTACCCATCACCACCTTTCCCACACTACCACCCCTACCCGAGATGCTCCCTACACCACCACCTGCACCATTCACTATGGATGCAGGAGCCCCTTTTCTGATACCCCCACTCGCACCGTATACTCTAGGTGCGGGAGACCCATACCAGGTACCACCCTACTATTTCACCGGATTACCGGGCTTTGCCCCACCCTTCACCCCCTTCCCATACCCGATATCGTCGGCCCATCCCAGCCGACGTATACTGACATCCCTAGGCCGTCGCAGCCCCACGGGATGGCCCCGCTGTCGGGACCAGCATGGTCCACGGTGCAGCGCACCGTGAGTCAGATGGAGCAGCAGGCCCAGCTCATGTGGGCCAGGATCATCGATGCCAGAGACGCGCTGTCACATTATGCTGAAGAGTTGCTGAGCATGGACGCTCATTGTGGGATTACGGGCGACGCACACTTTGCGCATCGCCAATTCTTGTACGATCGCATTATGGCGATTAGTATGACCATTAGCATGTGCGCACCCCAGTATCAGTACCCGCCGCCGCCGCCACCACAGTAGCGATACATCAGAGACGCTTGGGGGATCACTTACGGACATAGTAGTAGTAGTAGTAGTAGTATGATAGCACAGTATGGGCTATAGCACCCATCTGCATTTTTGCCTAGCCGAGCGGGATTGTGCCGGTATATGACATTATATTTCTAGTGTATTTCAAAAGAGCAATGTATGAGGAGTGTATCCTCGGTTTTTGTTATTATGAACAAATCATTGTACTCATGGTATTGAAATTAATGAGAATTTTGTTATGGAAAAATATGTGTTATGATTGTCTACGATTATTATTACCTGTTCTGTTTATATTGTGATTGTGTGATGTTGTTATGGTGATTATTGTGTTCGTGTGTTGTGTTGTTATTTATACTTTATGTATGACAATATTGTATGAATGATCGCCAAATTAACCTTTGATAATGATTATTGAAGAAAAATGGCACCAGCCACCCGAAACGACAGTGGAAACGAAAGACTACCCACGACACCCGAGGAGCTTGAAACCCTAGTTTCGGGACGCATCGCCCAAGCTCTCGCGGAACACAATGCCACGCGCACCGAAAGGTCGCGAGATCGAACAGGGAGCGACCGACGCGAAACCTCCCCTACCGGTAAGAAGACTTCAAATATATGCAACAGGAGTTTTCGTAAAACTCCTACCTCATAATAACATGTTGCTTTATTATTGCAGAAACGGCCTCGCGAGAGCGTGGCTGCACGTTCAAAGCTTTTCTGGACTGCAAACCACTCAACTTCAGTGGCACTGAAGGTTCTGTCGGACTAGTCAAGTGGTTCGAGAAAACCGAAGCGGTGATTCGTATCAGCAGCTGTACCCCGCGACAGGCTGTCATGTACGCCACTAACCTGTTTCTGGACCAAGCTCTAACATGGTGGAACAACCAAGTGCAAACACTGGGAGACGATGCTGCTTACTCCTTGTCATGGTTGGAGTTGAAGGAACTAATGATCGCCGAGTACTGCCCGGCGAGTGAAGTGCAGAAGCTAGAGACTGAGTTCTGGAACCTCACCATGGTTGGATCGGACGTAGCTGGGTACACGTCCAGGTTTCATGATCTCTCCCGGTTAGTGCCTCGCTTGGTCACCCCGGAAGGCAAGAAGGTGGAAAGATACCTATTCGGGCTGGCACCACAGATACGCGGCATGGTCACTGCTTCCAAACCTACGACCATGCGCGAAGCTATCGATCTCGCCTTAAGCCTCACTGAAGACGCCATTCGAATGGACACCCTAATCCGAAAAGTATCAGGATTAAAGCTTACTGAGTCCAGCAGTGTTGAGGGTAAGAATCTGGGTACGAGTTCAGCCGTTGGGTCAAGCGAACAGGGAAATAAGCCAAGGTTTGGGAAGCGTAAGCGCGATGAGAGGAAAAAGGATGGATCATCAGGAGGTTCAGGAAAGAAAGGGAGAGGGTATGTGGCCACTGGACGTGGAAACAATGGAAAGCAAGGTTACCAGGGCAAGAACGAAGTGATCTGCGGTAAGTGCCGTCGTTCTGGGCACAAGACAGAAGACTGCAGGTCAGGAGCGCCAAAGAACGGAGGAGCGAGGCCCTGTTTCTCATGTGGATCGCTCGATCATTGGAAGAGGGATTGCCCCAAACTCAACAACCAAGCCCGTGGGCGGGCATTCGTGATTGGTGCCGGTGATGCACGACAAGACCCTAATGTGGTCACTGGTACGCTCCCTCTAAATGGTCATTATGCTTCAGTATTGTTTGATACTGGTGCCGATTTTAGCTTCGTATCTGTCGAATTTAAAAGATTACTTGGACTAAAAACTAGTAAGCTAGACACACCATACTCTATAGAACTGGCTAACGGTAAGACTATAGAAACTCGAGAAGTAGCAAAGGATTGTAAGTTGGATCTCTGTGGTCACGAGTTTGGCATTGATCTATTGCCAGTCGTACTGGGTAGCTTTGACATAGTTGTTGGCATGGATTGGCTATCCGCACACCGCGCCGTCGTTGTTTGCAACGACAAAGTGATTCAAGTTCCCCTCGCAAGCGGTGAAACCCTATCGATCCAAGGGGAAAGGCGTGGAACACCGTTGAGAATTATCACCAGCATGAAAGCCAGGAAGTGTCTAAGGAAAGGTCTCGTCGCATTCTTGGCACACGTAGTAGATAAGAAGGCCGACGAGCGAAAGTTAGAAGACATTCCAATAGCCAGAGACTTTCCAGATGTGTTCCCAGAAGATTTTTCGGGACTGCCACCACCCCGACAAGTCGAGTTCCGCATTGACCTTGTTCCAGGAGCTGCACCCGTAGCGCGATCGCCATATCGCCTAGCTCCTTCTGAGATGCAGGAATTGTCTGGTCAACTGCAGGAGTTGTTGGACAAAGGTTTCATAAGACCAAGCTTCTCACCCTGGGGAGCTCCCGTCTTATTTGTAAAGAAGAAGGATGGCACTTTTCGAATGTGCATTGACTATCGAGAACTGAACAAGCTAACCATTAAAAATCGCTATCCTCTTCCCAGGATCGACGATTTGTTTGATCAACTTCAAGGATCCAGCTTCTACTCCAAGATTGATCTAAGGTCCGGCTATCATCAGTTGCGTATCCAGGAAGAAGACGTGCCAAAAACAACATTCAGGACTCGTTATGGGCACTATGAGTTTCTGGTTATGCCATTCGGTTTAACCAACGCACCAGCTGTTTTCATGGATTTGATGAATCGCGTGTGTAAGCCATACTTGGACAAATTTGTCATCGTCTTCATTGATGATATCTTGATCTACTCACGCACTAAGGAAGAACACGAGGATCATCTTCGGTTAATCCTCGAGGTACTACGCAAAGAGAAGCTCTATGCTAAGTTCTCGAAATGTGACTTTTGGATTCGAGAGGTTCATTTCTTAGGCCACGTAGTGAATGAAAAGGGTATACATGTCGATCCCGCCAAGATCGAAGCAATCAAGAATTGGGACGCCCCTAGAACTCCCACTGAAGTACGACAATTTCTTGGCCTTGCGGGTTACTACAGAAGGTTCATCGAGAACTTTTCCAAGATAGCACAGTCTTTAACCATGCTAACCCAAAAGGATAAGAAGTTCGAATGGACGGAAAAGCAAGAAGCAGCATTTCAATTGCTAAAGGATAAGTTATGTGGCGCCCCGATACTATCACTCCCCGGTGGTACGGAAGACTTCGTGGTTTACTGTGACGCCTTTCATCAGGGATTGGGTTGTGTATTGATGCAACGAGAGAAGGTCATAGCATATGCTTCCAGACAACTAAAGCTTCATGAGAAGAATTACACCACACATGATCTGGAATTGGGAGTCGTGGTATTCGCGCTCAAGATATGGAGACATTATTTATACGGAACCAGGTGTACAATCTTCACCGATCATAAAAGTTTGCAGCACATCTTTGACCAAAAGGAGTTGAACATGCGACAACGGCGATGGGTCGAGTTATTGAACGATTACGATTGTGAGATAAAGTACCATCCCGGGAAGGCGAACGTTGTAGCCGACGCCTTGAGTCGCAAGGAACGGGTTAAGCCATTGCGTGTCCGAGCCTTGGGTCTAACCATCCACACGAACCTGACTGACCGGATTCGTGAAGCTCAAACTAACGCTCTTAAACCCGAGAATGTCAAAGGTGAAAGATTGCGGAAGATGGTTGATTCACTAGAGCCAAAAGCGGATCAAGCCCTGTATTTCATGAACAGGATTTGGGTACCAGTGTATGGTGGTTTGCGTGAACTAGTATTAGCCGAAGCCCACAGTTCGCGATATTCGGTTCACCCTGGAGCAGACAAGATGTTCCATGATTTGAAGGAATTTTACTGGTGGCCAAATTTCAAGAGAGATATAGCGGCATATGTTGCGCGATGCTTGACTTGCGCGAAGGTCAAAGCCGAGCATCAGAGACCATCCGGCTTGCTCCAGCAACCGGAAATACCGGAATGGAAATGGGAACGGATTACTATGGATTTCATTACCAAGTTACCCAAGACAACAAGCGGCCATGACATGATCTGGGTAATCGTTGATCGATTGACAAAATCTGCACACTTCCTCCCGATTCGCGAAACGGATAAGTTGGAGAAACTGACCCGTTTGTACATTAAGGAAGTTGTGTCGAAGCATGGTGTACCTATTTCCATCATCTCCGATCGAGATAGTCGTTTCACCTCAAGATTTTGGGAAAGCTTGAATGAAGCCCTCGGTACTCGCCTTGACATGAGTACCGCATATCATCCACAAACCGATGGTCAGAGTGAACGGACCATCCAAACTTTGGAAGATATGCTACGAGCATGCGCAATCGATTTCAGCGGTAATTGGGATACACACTTTCCACTGGTAGAGTTTTCGTATAACAACAGTTACCACACGAGCATTCAAGCTGCACCTTTTGAAGCTCTATATGGACGCAAGTGTAGATCGCCTCTATGTTGGGCTGAAGTTGGTGAAAAGCAACTTACCGGGCCCGAAATTGTTCAAGAGACAACGGATAAGGTCTTCCTGATAAGAGAACGTCTCAAAGCGGCACGTGACCGGCAGAAAAGCTACGCAGATATGAGGCGAAAGCCTTTGGAATTTCAAGTCGGAGACAGGGTCCTACTAAAGGTGTCACCTTGGAAAGGTGTCGCGCGCTTTGGGAAGCGCGGGAAACTGAACCCACGATATGTTGGACCGTTCGAAATCCTGTCCAGAGTAGGCCCCGTAGCATACAAGCTCAAGTTACCACAAGAACTTAACGGTGTACATGACACGTTCCACGTGTCGAACTTGAAGAAGTGCTTATCCGACGAAACTCTCATCATCCCCGCAGACGAAATCCACATTGACGACAAGTTACACTTCGTCGAAGAACCAATCGAAGTAACCGATTGGAAGGTCCAAAAGTTAAGACGCAGTAAGATCAGATTGGTCAAAGTGCGTTGGAATGCCAAGCGTGGACCGGAGTTCACGTGGGAAAGGCTGGATCGGATGAAGCAAAAATATCCCGCCCTATTCGAGAAGACCCCTATACCGGAGAGCTCGAAGTGAATTACGGGACGGAATTCTCTTAACGGGGGGAGAATGTAACAACCGGCAAAATTAAGGTAATTCCGTACTAATTAATTAAACGCAATTAACGTAATTAAACGTAATTATGTGCTGATTGTTTAACTGAGGCCTTAGAAAGATAGAAGTTCCCAAATAATGCATAGGAATGCATAAGTTTAATGGCAAAGCATGATAGGATCGTGCGCAAGCAAATCTATCCGGTATGAACACTGGCGATTACCCGGTAAAAATTAAATAAGCGAAACGAACTCCGGACACCCGGAATAGAAAATAAATAATATTTTCACAAAATATAATGAGTTTTGGAAACCCAAAGCCATACATGAAAGCTTATCGTACAAATCTCCCGGTAACGAATAAAGTGCGCGTACCGCACCCGATACGCGCGTAACACGAAATTTCACCCGACAAAAGCCGAAATAAATTATCAGTAATTTAACTGGGCAAAATTTAAGGAATATTAATGGTATTTTAATATTCGGGTGACACGCGGTTAAAAACCCAAGAATACCCGGACGGTACCCGAACCAAGTGACTTAAACATAATAATATGGAGTAATATTTAGCAAAGTGGACCCCACAAAAATACCCCTTGGGGCCGGCCTATGGCCCACCAAGGTGAGATAACTTGCGTTTAACTATAAGAAATCCTTAGAAGATACTAATCATTTGGTTGCATGGATGAGCATTGGCTAGAAAAGACCCACTAATCCACCTCTTTCTCTCTCTCTTAAACTCGGCCAAACACCCTCTTAATCTTCCATGGATTTTATTTGGTGATCTTACATATCCATTGCAATCTTCCATAATCCAAGACAAGATACAAGCAATCTTTGCAAGATTTGAAAGAAGATTATATAGATACATACATACACCCACTTGAAGCAAAACACAAAAATTCTTCTCCTCTTTTTCTTCTTGGCCGTGGGTTTGCACCCCTACATTAACAATTCTCTTTCAATTTTTATATCTCCAAATCACCTCTAGATCATCATCCTTCAAAACCCCCTTTGTGTGTTCAAGAGCTTGGAGCTTAACCCATTGGAAGAACACATTAAACCTCACCCAAACCCAAGGTTTTTGTCTTCCCTAGCCTTGAGCTAGTAGTAAGTATTACATTGTTTTTATTCTTAGATGTTCATGTTTTGTGCTATTGAAAGCAAGTTGTACCTTGATGGGTAATAAAATGGATTTTATAAAGTTAATGTGTTTTGTTAGAATAAAAATGGAAGAATAATAATAACTTAGATAAATCTTGGATTATACTAATAAATGTAATATTTGGAGAAAATATGATGAAATGTACATACACTTAAGAAAGTTGATGATTTGGGTATGATTAATGAGAAGGACTTGAATGAGATGGAAGATGATTTTAATCATCATAAGATGATAAGTTAATGACAAAAGTGGATTAAAATGGGTTAAATAACCATAGATGAAAAAGTTTCATATTCAAAGTCCACTCACTTGAATAAGTGAAAAATTGATATTTTGGATAAAAATATGGAACAAACATGTTAATGGCATCTAGGATGGATTATAAGATCATTAAAAGTGGAATGAAGTAAAAACAATTAAGCATTAAGAAAATGGGTCTTCAAAGTCCACTAAAATGGAAGGGAGACACTAACCATGCAAGATGAAATGAAAAGTGCAACAAGTATAAGTTAAAGGACGAATATTAGAACTTGGAAAGTCAAGGGACTAAAATATGTATTCTAGAAACTTTAGTCCAAAAATGCATTAACAAAGAGTTCGGTGTCAAAAGCATAAATAATAACTTTTCCAAGTGTAGTTTTGGATAATCATGAGAAACTTGCTTGTGTAAACTAAAAGAAGAATTTTCATAAAAATGGAAGTTTTATAAAAATAAAAGAAGTAACACAAGGATTTTATAAAAATAAGATTTTATAAAATAATAGTAAAGACTTGGGAAAACTTGTACAAAGATGGATACTTTTATATAAATGGGAATATAAAAGTATCGGAAACATTTTTGGGTTACAAGTGGACAAGTTGGGCTAAACATACAAAGTATATTTTCCATAAAAACGCGCAATGGAAACAAATATGAAAAACGCTAACTAACGAACTTAGTTACATGAGCTAACGTAAACGGACATATGAGAAAAATGCCATTGCGGCAAGATGAAAATAAATATATATATTTTAAGAGATAAAATATATATGACAAGGGTGAAACGTGCGTAACACTTTCCTAAGTGTAGAAAGAATATTCGTGGGAAGAGAAAAATACAACGTAACGAATTAAAAACGCTAAAACGACACATGTAGTATCCACGCGATGGTATATGTACATATGCTCGTTTTCGACGAAATTCTAGTATATCTATTTGAATGGGAAAATAGATATGCGAGAAGGAAAACCGAGACGAGTAGGTGAAATATATCTACGAACGTGTGAATACCGACAAAATCCTAGTACAATTATTTCAATGGGAAAATAAATGTACGGTGTGGTGAGTCTAGTCGGGCGTTAAGAATATGTTACCAAACGACAAGAACTTAGCATTTTTATTTGAATGGGAAAATAAATATGTGGCAAAGTGAGTCGGGTCGGATGAAAGAAATCACATTATATCGAGCGAAACAATCCTAAGTATAATTATTTAAATGGGAAAATAATTATACGTTGGGTAGAATCGTGTCGAGAATAATAGTGTACAAGTCACAAAGAATATTAATAAGAATAATATACGACTTACAAGGAAAGGGTAATCCATCGCCATTGAACCTAGGATACGAAACTATTAAACGGGAATTGGGATAAAGACGTGGTCGGGAAGTTGGGTGTACAACTTGCCAAGGCACATACACCATAGGTGTAGTGACTTATACGCCTAGAACATTTGTAGGTGCGGGATCACAAACTTTACTATTTTCTTCTTTGAGCCGAGCACAGTTACAGGTGAGTCTCACGGCCCCATTTCTAAACTATTTAACGTTTTTACGGGGGAAAGATATGTTGGGATTTGTATGACGGGTTGAATACTTGAGTTGTGATCGCCACTCGGGGTTGAGACCTCCCCACTATAATCATTAATTCAGGAAAGAGAAACCAAAGGAATATTTGGATAGTACTATTGGTGCCTGACAAGGCCCACCCCTAATCGATAGCGTCGATTATGCATCGGCGTATGCCTGGGGTGCACGTATTCTGAAATCAAGTCGTAGGAATACCGAGTAACGACTTGGGGCGGGGGCATTGTTAATTGTCTTGGTTTGGTTATAGGCTCAAGTAAATTGTAGGACTTTGCAACTCCTATAAATGTCATAACAAGGATACTCCCGCTTGATAAAGTTTTATTAAATCAAAACCTGTGAACTCACCAATATTTAAATATTGACGATTTTCAAACATATCTTTCAGGTAATTGACTGATGAAGGTTAACGTGGCAAGCAGGGTCGGGGGAATCTCCAAGTCGGGCGTTGGATGTCATGAAGGGGTCTCATCTCTCTATCCCAAGGACTTCGGGATATAGGGAGGAGCCTCCCTATTTATTTCAAAAACAATTTAAGATTATGTACGAATAATTTGACATGATTATCGGCGTTGAATAAATGCCCGTTTGTTTAATTACTATTGTGGTTTGCATTAATCTTGGCTTAATCCTCTTGAACCGTCGCGCCACGTGTTTCCGCCATAAGCGTGGTGTGACAGTTGATACATGGCCTGGTAGACAGAATCATGGAAGTAATTACCTTCCCTCTTTATCTAATATTATGGCCTTTGAGAGGAAGCACCCCAAGTTGGTTTTTGTAGTATTAGATTTGAAACGACGTGACTTTTCGAAAGGAGGTGATTTGAAGAGGATCCACCCCAAGTTGGTTTTTGTAGTATTATATAATTTATATGATCCGTGTTGTGAATCATGGTATCAAATACACAGCGGAAGCAGTTTTATTTTTAAATAAAATCGATTATATACAATATATAATATGAGCCGATTTATATATATAAAATATATGTTTAATTTTATTAATCCAATTAACAAAATATTCCCAATCAGGATCTCGGTTAAACGCGTATAAACAAATAAATAATGAACAACCATAGGGGGTTTAGTAATCAACCTTTGACGACTACACCGGAATTGTAACACGCGGGTTACAACGAATCCTCGCTAGTAGGAAGTTCACACCCGAGCACTGGCCAACCGAAAGCAACACTTTGCAAGACAGAGGCGGCGATGATGGTGGTTTGCGGCGGACAAAGGGGCGGTGGCTCCTAAGGGTGGCCGCAAATCTTGAAGAGGAGACAAGGGTTATGTTGTTTTATTTTTTCAAAAACATATGATTAGAGTTTGATCTATTACACCTATTTATAAAGATACAAAACACTTGACCACTTAATTAGTCAAAGTCATACACTTGACCATTTGACTAGTCAAGGACTTGACCACTTAATTAGTCAAAGTCATACACTTGACCATTTGACTAGTCAAAGACTTGACCACTTAATTAGTCAAAGTCATACACTTGACCATTTCACTAGTCAAAGTGTAAACTTTACTATTAAGTCCCTCGAGTTCAAAACTATTATTATTTCATAAATAATAATCCACCAACACATGAACTTATCTGATTCGTGTACCAACGTGTAACTCTTCGGATCGTACTGGGTTGGGTTACATTGACCTCGACTTTTAATTACATCGGACATCCTATATATCCAACAATCCGAACATGATGTTATTGTTTTTAGCATCACCGAATAAAGTAGCCTAAGCATATAGTGAAATGTTTGCGGTAAATAAATTGTTCCCATATGTAAGTACTTTTTATTTATATGACCACTAGATCATAATATTTCATCTTTTAATTGGTTAATCCAATATGTTATATGTTGATCTATTTAAATGACGTTTTTAGACATCATAATTGAATGTGATATCACTGGAGAAAACCCGCTGCAACGCGCGGGTACTCCTACTAGTGTTTAGGTAGGCCTCTTTAAGAAAAGGAATTATATTAGTCAAGCCTTAAACTTCATCATATTAAGGTCCTGTATTGGTTGTGTTAAGAATTGTTGTCATTAGTTTTAGGATAGATAATGGTTTAAGTAGAAAGTATGGTCCTTATGTGATATTAGAAAACTTATTTATTTTGGATGTTATACAACACTAGTGAGTTGGCCCGCGCGATGTGGCGGGTACACAACCTCTAATATAACGCTACTATACACAATCTAAAAGATATGTTATAAGATGCTAATCGCACTCTAAAGCATTTAAGCAGTCATTAATGTTCTCTAAATATTTTTGTTTAATAAGAATAGGGGACCAAATTCCGGCTTAGTGATATGATAGTTATGAATGTGAAATATTTATGTTGTAAACTATGTCGTCAAGGCGAATAGGCGCACTTACGATAGCCAGAATGGCATGTAAAAAAGAAAATTAAAAAATTAATCACTTTATTCATCTATGCTTTAGTGATTGCACGAAATTGACTGAACACGATGTATCGATAGTTAATGATAGAGTTTATGAGTTGCATTATTATTTTGCATTGTCCATGATCGATCCGTGATAGATGTATCGATGGTTAATGATAGAGTTTATGAGTTGCATTATTATTTTGTACAATTGCTATTAAAAGTGCTACATAAGGGTATAAATGGAACAAAGGGGGTAAAAATTTGAAGATTACACTTGAGGCTTTTAGTATGCCATCTTAACTTTGACATTTTAGACATTTTTGGCCATGGCTCCCCTTTTATAATGTAGTATAGATATAGATATAGAAGTATAGATATAGATAAACATAAACATAAAGAGGGAGTAATTATAATAAAGAGGGATGAAATGATTTCTTTGGGTTACATGGTACAAATATCTTAATGCATTGAAGGGTAAATTAGGGAAGATTTATATGACATTTGAGGGTAAAAGCACATGACTTTTCATATCAATCTTAAGTTTACCAACTTGGACAACTTTGCCCATCCCTCACTCTTTATAATGTAGTAGAGATATGATGTTTTTTTATATGTTACGTATTTTAACACCCGCTATTCATATATAGGGAAAATAGAACTAGTCAAAAGTTGGAAATCGCTACATGTCAACAAAAAAACTTACCAAATTACATTAGACCATGTGTAGTGGGGCGTTATTGGGGCTTGAAATTGAAAAATAACACCCAAACACCGCTACGGGGGGGCTTTATGGGGCGCTATATTGCTTTAAAATTGAAAAAATGGGTGTCAGGCGCCATATATATAACGCCAGTTTTGTTTTGGTTGGTGTGCCACCAATTAGGGTATGTTTGGCAAAACTAGCTAGAGGCTGGTAGCTTCAAACTGGTAGCTGGAAGCTTTTTAAATATATTTTGGTGTTTGGCAGAGTAGCTGGAGCTTTTAATAAAATGTATAAAATGACCAAAATGGACATAATTAAAAGATTGTAAGGAATGTTTTTGTTTTGTTTTTAAATTAGAATGGGTATTTGTGTCATTTACTAATTAAAAGCTTGTAGCTAGTAGAGCTTTTTCTTTAGAGTATGTTTGGCAATGAGCTTTTAGGAGCTTCAAGTTTTTAAGAAAAAACTCATACTCAATAAAAAGTCTTGTTTGGTTGAAAGAGCTGGAAGCTTTTAGGTTGGAGAAAAAGCTCTATAGTGAAAAGCTACTAGTACTAGCTTTTAAGAAAAAACTCTACTAGCTACAAGCTTTTAATTAGTAAAGAGTAAACTACCATTTTCGTCCCTGAGGTTTGGCACTTTTTGCCAGTTTCATCCAAAAGTTTATTTTTTCTCAACTGGATCCAATAGTTTTCAAATAGTTGCCCGTTTCATCCAACTCGTTAACACCGTTAGTTGAAGTCAGTTAACTAAGGGCAATTTTGTCATTTTGTCTTTTAAGTGAAGGGCATTTATGTCAATCTGTATGTTTTTAATCCCAACCCTATTTAAAACACCCCAAGTGAGACAATCAACCCCAAATCCATCTACTTCATCTTCTTCATTCCAAAACCCTAAAAATCAAAACCCAAAATTGAACAATGGTTCTTTGACTTTTCGTTGATTGTGGCTTCTTTATCCATGTATCGAGTCTGGCAATCTTCAATCTGATTTTAGGGTTTTGATTTTAGGACTGATTCAGGGTTTTGGAATCTTCAAAGTGGATCCAGAGGCATTATTGTGAATTCTTATACCTTAAAACCATTGGCAATACCCACTGATTTATTCTTAAAACCTAGGCTTCTATCTAGTGTGGTTACATCCATCTATTTATACCCCATCCTACTCTTCTTACTGCTCATCAATCACTTCACTTTATATTATTCAAATCATCATATTACAACCCACTCAGATTACAATTACAAGATGAGTTAAACAGGCAGAGCATGGATGGTTACCGGAACCGTCGGATTAGTGGAGGCACTCAAAGATCAGGGGTTTGCTCGGTGTTGAACTAATGAGCAATTATTGAGAAAAAGAACGATATTTGGTGTTGAACTTTGTGAAAGTAGCCCCAAGCCGCCTTTTGATTCTTCACAGTAACAGTTAATAGGGAAGGAGAGGATCGTCGGTGGTTGTGGTGTCGGTGGAGCGTTGATTGGAGGGAGGAAGGTACAGGTCCGATAACTGGTTACCGGAGTTCTTGATTGTAATCGGTTTGATAACGGAGAGGAAGACGGTGACCGGTTGGTTTATTATTGGTTGGGTGATGACCGGTGCGGTTAATGGTTGGGAAGAGGGTTGGTTGTCGTGTTATTCGTCGGAGGGATCACCGGTGCCGGAAGAGTGTCCGGTCGGAGAAGATAACCGGAACCGGTTACTCCTTTCTTTCTTCTCACCCTCTCTCTCTACGTACTCTCTCCTCTTTATTCAAATGGTGTACAGAAGTGGTGCAGCTCATGAATATGGTATATGTATGCTGTGTGTTTATAATATTAAGAAGGATGAATGTGATGATTACTTGGGTCGGGTGACGGGTTGGAGGGTTGGAAGGTGGTTTTTGGTTGTGGATTATGCGGAGATGGGGACAGGGGCGGTGGCGATTATGATGAAAGATGGAAAGGGAAGTTTTGTGGTGTAGGGTTTTGAATTGGGGAAGAATAGATGCAGGATGCTGATTTTTTATTATTATTATTATTATTATTATTATTATTATTATTATTACTATATAGAAAAGATTTGAATTGACAACTTTGCCCCTCAATTAACTGAGATTAACTAACGGAGTTAGGCACTTAGATGGAACCATCAAGAATTTGAAAACTTTTGGATTCAGATGAAAAAAAATAAACTTTTGGATGAAACTAGCAAAAATGGTCAAACCTCAAGGACGAAAATGGCATTTAACTCATTAGTAAATGACACAAATACCCATTCTATTTTAAAAATAAAATAAAAACATTCTTTACAAGCTTTTAATTATGCCCATTTTGGACATTTTATACATTTTACTAAAAGCTCCAGCTTCTCTGCCAAACACCAAAATATATTTTAAAAGCTTGCAGCTAACAGCTTTCAGCTACCAACTTGCAGCTACCAGCCTCCAACTAATTTTGCCAAACATAACCATAAGCTAGTAGTAGGGTATGTTTGGCTAGGAGCTTCAAGCTACAAGCTTTTAAGAAAAAACTCCTACTCAATAAAAAACTTTGTTTGGTTGAAGAGCTGGAAGTTTTTAGGTTATGAGACAAAGCTCTACTAGCTACAAGTTTTTAATTAGTAAATGACACAAATACCCATTATATTTTAAAAACAAAAAAAAAAACCTTCCTTACAAACTTTTTAATTATGTCCATTTTGGTCATTTTATACATTTTATTAAAAGCTCCAGCTATTCTGCCAAACACCAAAATATATTTAAAAAGCTTCCAGTTATCAGCTTACAGCCTCCAGCTAGTTTTGCGTAGTAGCTTTTCACTATAGAGCTTTTTCTCTTAACCTAAAAGCTTCCAGCTCTTCAACCAAACAAAGTTTTTTATTGATTAAGAGTTTTTTCTTAAAAGCTTGAAGCTCTTATAAACTCCTTGCCAAACATACCCTTAAAATGAAAGAGGGGGCGTCATATGGGCTTCCCACTACACACGCTCTTATTACATTACGGATATTGAAATCTCACAATCTTTCCCAATTCAAAACACTATACCTAAAACTATAATTTATCCAAAACAAAAGTGTCTTCTTTAATTTTGTCAATCATTTTCTTCACATGATTATAACTATTATTAAACTCTTTACCGTTTCTAGCCATCCACCACAACCACCACATACTTGAACTTGAAAACACCACTGCGCCAACAACCTTTTTCCAACCACCACATTGAAAAGTAATATCCTGGACGGTGGGTAATTTCCTTTTTTTAAATGGTATAATAATAATTGACATGATCAAGACAAAGTTAAATCATAAACTAATCCAAGTAAACTAATTAATCAACTATTTTATTAATAAAAAAAAAAAAAAAAACTAATCAAAAGGTACCATCTGAACCTTGTTTTTCAAAAAACTGACTTAACTGACTCAAAAACACAATCTCCAATCTAACTCTTGATTCCTAACCCATCATCAATCTCAACAATAACAATAATAATATAATAATAATAATAACAATAATAATAACAATAATAATAACAATAATAATAATAATAATAATAATAATAATAACAACAATCAAACTGTCGGACAAAACGTAATCAAATAATCCGACCCGGAACACGTAAACGTACTGGAAGCATCATCATACGCATAACTATACGCACTAGGGCACGCCGCCTTAAACCTCGCCGAATATTCCGTCGGCGCACACGTCGCCGGCGTTGCATGTTCGCCGGTGCAACAAAACTCCGGCGACTTAAACCTTTCACACGCACTTTTACACGCCACCACCGCTCCACCACCGTCTACCACCTTCAACTCCTCCGGACACTTCACATTCAAGTCCGCCTCACAGCCGGCGTACTGACACTCGACACGTGTCGGTTTTATACCAATGCCGACGTTGTAACCGTCAACTAGGCTGACGTCATAAAAGTCCTTATCACTGTTGATTACACCACCGGCGAGTGTGAACTCCGCTAGTGACACCGGTGGTGTGCCGCCGCCGTTGCACTTTATAACGTTGCCGCAGTCGCCGGTGATGCAGTTTCCGTTGCCGGATTCGTCAAATGTGCAACCGGTTCGGGTCCAGAACCGGCCGGACCAGCCGGGTGGAGCTGGAAACTGTACGGAACCGGATGGTGGTAGTGAGAAACCGCCGTCGCCTAACACCGTACCGTTGTTGCCGGAGAGTGTTCCCGGCCATATTGTGTAACTGCAGCTGTTTTGTAACGTAAACACCGTTGCTAAAACTCCATATCCTGCAAATCATGAATCATATTGTATTGTAGTTATAATAATTATTATTATATACGATTATGGACATTAAATTGATAGCACGACTATTACAATAATAAAGTGAGAGGTAAACAGGCCGCAACCAATGACGAAGCTTGACTTTTAAAATGTTGGGGGCAGAAAGTCACACGACTCAAATTTACGTAATATTAAATCAAATAGATGGGGCCGGACTTAATATATACAAATTTACATTACTGGCCAAAAACGGTGGAGGCCGGGCCTTTTTAAGCTTCCCACAAGTTACGTCGCAACCACTTTTGGATAGCATATAGCAAAAATGATGCTACTAAAAATAAAGATTTAGGTATAAGTGGTCGAAAAATGCACAACTAGTTGAACCATGTTAGGAAGCAAAAAGAACATGGTAGTTTACGATAAAAAAAGAGCATAAACTAGCAGAAAATATTGAAAAAGTTGAAGCGGTTTATGTACATTAGCAGATTATTACTTAACGATAGAAAAGAAAGAAAATCTTGTTTGTGTTATAGAGTTATCTTTTTTTTAAAGGAAATGGACGGATTTTTAGGCCAAATATATATAATCCTTCCTGTTTGGAAGAAAATAAAAGGATTATTTTCTTTTTGTTTGTTAAGTGAACTCAACTTTAACGCTATAATACAAACAAACAGTTGCATTAATAATACATTATAATGTATGCATAGGAGTTAAACAGTAGAAATATATATATAAATAGACTAATGAGAAATAATGTTATACCTGAAAAGAAGATAGAGAGGGGGAGGAGAAGGAGAAAGAAGGTGGCTGTAGGTATAGTAATTGCCATTGGAGAAGAAGAAAACACGTAAAGATTGTGTAAGTGTGTAAAGAGAGAGTGGGAGATATATAGGGGGGTTACAGTTAGGTTCGTGACAGTTAAATTTATAGTGTATTCAAGGTTCAGGTGATTCTTTTCTCTTTTTTGGATATATTTTGCTTAAAAACCCAAACATAACTAAAAGTAAAAAAGAAATGGTGTAAGTTGGTTCTTTTAGTGGTCCAAACTGTGACTTGCATGGTGCTCGTGCACAGGTTTAAAAAAGTTATACAAATAGTAATCTAAATCTACACTATATAATAAAAAAAAATACATAACCGACACATTACACTCTTTCATGAATTCTGTTATTTTATTATTTAATACATTTTTTTTTTAAGATAGATATAAATTTTCATTACCAGACAAAGAAAATTACATCAAGATAACGGGCAGGCGGGCAACAAGCTGCGCCGCCACCCCTTTCTGAATAGCAAATCCTAATCTACTAAAAACGTAACCCTGCCCACCTGAAGCCGAGACACTACTATGAATAACCCGCTGGACCCTAGTCAGGAAACGGGTAGCCTCTGGTGCCAATGAGCCAAAGGTATCAAAAGCTAAGGGTACAAAAACGTGTTGGTTCTCCTCGCAGGCTTTAGCATGTTTTTCTACCTTTTTTGCCTCTGCTTTCCGCACCGCTTGCCCTGCTACGAAGCCACTATCCCTCAACCCAACTAGCGGAGATACACCCGTCAGGTCAACACAAGCATGCTTCCCCCCGGCCCACCCAAAAACAAGGAGATCTGCTGGTCGTAGGGTGGATCTCCCTTCTGCTGGATCCGAGAGGAAGTTCACAGGGGCCTCCTTTTTTGCTGAGATCCCAGCCCGTCTTAAAATGTCCCACAGAATGTCTCGAACCCAATCATGCCGATATTTGAAACCGGGTAACTCCTTACAATGCACCGCATGTTCCCCATATTCATCCAGGCAGGCCTTACGGCAAATCGGACAGATTTCATCCTCCTGGTACATGGGGATCATCAGACGATATTTAAGAATGGCCCTGTATTCAATAGACGATATTTAAGAATGGCCCTGTATTTAATACATTAAACTCAAATTTAATTATAATAATTGATTTGAAAAATATAAGTTTATTAAATTAAATTTTAGTAATTACATTAATAATCATAGTTGTAACCAGTGGCGGATTCAGAAATTTTTGTGACGGGGGGCACAAAGTGGGTCCACTCAAAAACAAGTTTAATTAAATCAATCGGTTCAAAATAGATCGGGTATATTCAGTTAATACTTATCTAGTTATACGTGTAAATATAATTGATTAAACACAATAATATGCCATAAGTAAGTAAAAAAAATACTTATAAACTGCAAGTCGAAATACTAGAGACCCTGATAAATCAATTCACTAATTAATCAATTATGAAACATATTAGTCATCTACAATATATAATTAGTGAATTGATTTATCAGGATTATTTAAAAAATCAAATCAAATAAAATGCTTACTACAAGGTTTAATATGAAAGTGGACATTATTTTCTAAATCCACTCAAGACATTTTGGGTTACCCATGCCACTTTCTACGGCATCTTCTCTATCCTTCTTTATCTTTTTCTCAACTAAAAGCTTCCATGGCTTTTCTACCTGAGATACATGGTGCGTTTCTGCTTACAGTTTTCAATCTAAAACAACAAGACAACTATATGGGATTCTTAACTCATAGCATGTCAACAAAAGGCATACTAAAGATCAATATTCAATAACAAAATGTTTACCGGGATATCAGAACCCTAAAAATTTGATACACGACTTCGACCGGTGGACGGTGGGCACATGCCCACCGTATCTAACATGTGCATCCGCCACTGGTTGTAACTGAATCTACATCTACATCTACTCTACACTATATAATAAAAGAAAACACATGAGGGACACATAACACTCCCTGATGAATTCTCTCATTTTATTATTTAATACATTAAACTCAAATTTAATTATAATAATTGATTTGCAAAATATAAGTTTATTAAATTAAATTTTAGTAATTACATTAATAATCATAGTTGTAACTGAAATCATTAATAAAAGAAAACACAAGATTTTTTTATATAACATATTTATATTTATGTATTATTAACTTTGAATTTAAATCATGTACCTTAAATTAACCCATTTTTAAAAAAAATTAATCTGTTATTCTAAGTTTAAAATTAATTTTGTTACAATATTTGACAAATGATTATTAAGTTTTATTATTTTGGTCATTGTTTTAGATGTTAAACTATGTTCAGCAAATACATATTAATTTTAAATGCTTAAAATAGTTCAAAAGTCAAATAAACAAATTAATTATAACACAATACAATTAGTCAAGCTTTTTTGTGAGACTTTTATATTGTTCAAAACAAATAAATAAAATAAATCAATCAACATTAATCGATTTTATTTATAGTAATAAAAGACAGCACATGGAGTACATAGAACTCCATTATAAAGCCTCCCATTTTATTATTTCAAACAATACATTTATTTTAATTTGTTTCTTTATTTAATAATGATTACTTATTCAGTTTTTATTTGTTACTACTATAATTATTAATATAATTACTGGAATTTAGTTTAATATATATATTCTATGTTTTTGTAAATCAATTAATATAATTATATTTTAATACAAAATTAGAAATAAATTAATAGACATAATTTGAAAATGTTTATGAACTAACAAAAGTAATCTTTATTAAATTTTTTTTTTTTTTTAAGATAATGTATTTATATGTTATTAAATTTAAATCGTGTACCTTAAAAAACGTGTTTTTAATATGTGGTCTTTCACTCTAAGTTTAAAACTATATTTCTTACAATATTCTAAACAAATAAAATAAAACAAATCAATCCACATTAATTAAATAATTGATTCAATACAAAACTAAATATGTTTGGCTATTTTCGTATTATAATAGCTTGATATATAAAATACATTTTATATATGAAAAATAATTAATTGAAATCTTCATTGACTTTGTTTTTTCAAGTTACTTCAATAGAGAAATGCAATATCTAAACAGTCTTTGCATTACTAATTCGTTTAAATCTATATTTTCAGGATATTAATTTACACAATCTTTTTTTATAATACAATCAAATTGAACCAATAAATGTCATTATGTTTAAGGACCTTGATGTTAGAAAAAAAAATGATTATACACTCAAGGTTAGAAATACTTTGGCTTTGAGGAAACTTGATGTCAAATTCCAAAATGAACAATACTCGATTGGGATGGTTTAACGGATGAGGAGATACTTTTAAGTTAATTTCATTTTTTTATATCTTAGCCTAAACAGATTTACATTTATTACTTTTTTATTTTTGTTTTGTTTTGTTGTACTTGCAGTCTACAAGGTAATAGCTGTGTATGGAATATATATTTTGGAATGTTTGAAAAAAGTTTTATGCGAATAAAAATGTTTTTTACAAGAAATCATTTAGGGGCTGATGAATATTTAATATTTTTTCGGTTGTCCAGGAAACTTTTTTTTTATTTTAAATAACATTTGTAATCTAATTTTTCTTAATTATATTTTAAATTTTATATAATATATATAATTTAAATTGTTCAACCCGTGTATCACACGGGTACATAACCTAGTAGTAATAATAAAAACTAGTGTATTCACAGGATGAGCACTCCTTAGGTAGCTTCACCGAGGTACCGTTGCCGATATGTAACACCGCCGCCACCCCCTCGACAATGGTCAAAAACTTCACTGCTTGGCAAGGAGTAACCGACTAGTAAGGTGGGACTCGGCAATTTTATTTTGCCGGAAGTGCCCCGACCCCTCTTAATGTCTTGAGGTTCTTAATTTATTAATATTATATTTTGTTTTTTAAAATGAAGTAGTATTTTACCCACCGCCGCGACACGCGGCGGCAGACGTTGCATTGCGCGTTGCCGTGGAAATACCGTAAAGATGGAACCGTAAAAAATAGAAAAGAAGATCGCGGTGGCACATGGCGCATCGCTTCGAAAATACCGTAAAAAATGGAGAACAAAAAGCTGGGAAAAAAGTTTAAAAAAAAAAAAGAAGAAGAAACACCACAGGTAGGATTCGAACGTGATTCAGTAGGAAAAGATGCCACTGGTAAACCAACTGAGCTTGCCATCTATCTTTAATATTATCAGTAAAATATTGTATATAATATGAATATAGTGGGCTCCCTTTTGATTTGACAGTTAGCTACAGGATCTCTGTGAGGGGGCAAGATTTGCTTTTTAATATATAATATAATATCCAACTATAGTGTATTATATCTATACTATATTATAAAGCATGAGAGAATGATGGCTATAAAATTTAAGTAATTACAATATCTTATGCTTATAGTACAATACTCATATAGCTTAGTAAAAGGGTAAAATTGTCTTTCCTCATGATGTCAATTGTCTTTCAAATCTAATAATTAGATTTGTTAAATTTCACTAAAACAAAATAGTTTTTATTTAAATTTCAATAAGTGTAACAATAATGAAAGTTAACTCATGACTTTTGTTTAGTAAAAAGTAGTTACAAAATATTAAACTTAATATTGACATAAAACATTTGTTTACCAAGTATATTGTTATTTAATGACATAAAAACTATAACTTTTGTTCACTAAAAATTAAAAAGTAAAAATTAAATATATATGATATAAAACATTTGATTACTTGATCTTTACAAAAATTGTGATTGTTATTTAAAACCAAGCCATAAAAATATCAAGATATATGAAAATGAATATTAGCTAAAAACAAAAATAAAAGCTCTCTTTTTCTATATACATCATGATTAAATTGTCTTTAATTTTATTTAAATTTTAATAAGTGTAATAATAATGAAAGGTTAATTCATGACTTTTGGTTAGTAAAAAGTTGTTACAAATCCATGTTAAAGGTTAAGACAAAGCAAATATAACCGGCTAAATAACTAGCTTTTCAATGCAATTACTAATGCAAGTTATTAGTCTTAATAACTTCACAATATATACCATCTTAACCTATCAATTCGTTAATATGAAACATGTTCTCTTGATTGCATTTCTGCTTAGAAGTTCTTAGACATCAAGAACTTATAAATAGTCGTCCACTGATTCATGCTCGACAACCCATCTCAAACCTCTTATCAAATCAAAGCATCAGGTGATAAGTTTCGTACGTTACCGCAATATATACATACTAAAATACATATGATTGTGTATCTTCTTGCATATGTTATGCGACATGTTAAGGTTCATTACATAGCATACACTAATATTCTGTTTTCTTGTTTGTATAATTAGATTTTATTAATGGCGACATTCAATGATCACCACTCGGTGAACTTTAAACCAGTGATATCTTAGCGTATACTAATAGTCACTCGATCAAGACAATAATCAGTAAAAAATATCCATACAACTTCATCTCCCGATCAACGTCGCCGGCCATATTGCGGTTTGTTCACCGCAACAACAACCGTCTGTGAATAAAATGTATTCTGGTTTTATTTAAGTCTTTCAATATTAATTTCATGACCATGATATGCTAAAAAGGGTGTTGTATGATTGTTAACTATTCATAGGATTTCAGAAGATAACTCGCCTCTTATAATTGTTAATCAAAATTATGTATTCATCATAATACCCATTAATTAGATCTATTGCATATTAAGGACGTTTTCTATTTAAATTTTGTGTCAATTTATATTTTTGTGGATCTATATGTTTACTATATATTTCTTTAGGGCTTGAATTAATATTGTTCCTTTTAATTTCATGTGAATGGCATTCACATATTTTACCAAACATATTTGTAATGCTTTTTAAGAACTGACATCTTGTTGTTGTTTATTTATCACTTATTGTATAAAATAAAATATTTTCATAACCATGATATGCTTAAAAGGTGTTATAGGTTGATTGTTAACTATTCATAGGATTTCAGAAGATAACCTCGCCTCAGGTAACTGTTAATCAAAATTATGTATTCATCATAATACATCTTAATTAGATCGATTGCATATTAAGGACGTTTTCTATTTAAATTTGTGTCAATTTATATTTTTTGTGGATCTATATGTTTACTATATAGTATATATTTCTTCAAAGCTTGAATTAATTTTGTTCCTTTTAATTTAATGTTAATGGCATTCACATATTTTACCAAACATATTTGTAATGATTTTTAAAAACAAGCATCTTGTTGTTGTTTATTTACTACTTATTGTATAAAACAAAATATTGACCAAAATTAAAGTTTTAACACTATTTAGTTGGCATTTAATATAATCTAAAATTCGAAGGCTTTTAATGGATTCGTTGAGTTAACAAGAAATAATAATCATATATAATGAATAAGAACCTAATTATTAGTTTGATTTTTACAATGTGGTATTTTATCATTTAGAATTTACTATTCTCGTAATGTATACATTTCTGGTCCTTTACGTTGTTTTATTTTTCAGTTCATGACGATTTTCAAAGATATTTTAATTATACTTATAGTTATTTTTAAGTAAACCTCAAAATCAAATCTTCATACATACACATCCATATACTCACACACATTTTACAGACACACACAACACACAATACATTACACACATGATTTTTATTAAACGAATTAAATGACCCATAGTTTCTACAAATTAGTACAACAAGATAGGTCAACTAAACGCATGATCTCTAGATTAACATACTTAAAAATACGATAAACTGTAGTTTTTTGTGACGTTTAAGCAGAGACAACTTATTGTTAGATATACGACTCGCCATTAAGGTATGAATTCTAGAGTTATCTATTTATAGTGTAATGTTATATTTACTATTATCATAGTTTATGCATTTTGAATCTTATTTTTTGGGTGATGTTTCAAGATGTTTTTTTATAAATATTTTCAAAATATTTGATTTAGATTAATTATATCTTCGCGTATCCCATCGAATTATCAACTACATAATTATACTTATACTTGTAGATTGTCCATCCTGCCACATCGTGCGGGCTCCCCGCTAGTATGCTTAAAAGTATTGTTATCATGATTACTAACTTTGAATTTATTTAAGAAAAAACCATCACGTAGAACCTTGAAGTTTGTATATGTGAATTTAAATGTGAATGCAAGGTCTAAGCCAAAATAACTATGTTGTATAACATATTAGTCACAAACTTGCCCTAACAAGTATTGAGCGATGCATCTATGTGAATATATATAGAGAGAGGTATACACTCATGTCACCTATTAAGGAGTGATAAGTATCCACACTGCACCTTGGACAATTGGCTTATTACATACTCTCATCACCAATCATACACATCCTTGTACACGGATACCCTACACACAATAGCTCCCTCGAATTATGTGGTTTTTCTTACATTTCATGGCTAAAGCTACGCTAGATAGTTACACATCCAACATTATCGTTTGGCAACCACAAACCTTTCCTTAATTGTTCTTACTATCTGGCAGCCTGATCTCCAAGTGCGCTAACCAACACAACTTTTGCCATTGTCCGGTACTCTATTTAGCAACAATGGAGCGTGAAACTGTGCCTCCATTGTGATATGTCACCTCAAATGATTGCCTATTGCACAATCAACATGTTTAATACTTGGGAGAACGACATGCCTTAAAAGCCTCAACATTGCGATATGTCAATTTATGATGCCATTTAACTCACAGCCACAGACAAGATTATAATTTAAGAAGGCATATGCATATCAATAGCTTTGATATCCAAATGGAATTCATAATCACTTTGAAATCTAAGTTTAGAAAACATTATTCTACTTGGCTCGCTTTCTCTTCTCTAGTCCTATGTAGTATGTACCAACGTTAAAGTACCCCGCTACATTAGTGTACCATGTGTTATTGTCATCACACACCCATTTCAAATGGGGTGATTGCATTGGCTATAGAACAAGGTCCACACACATATCCACCGATTCCAGACTCACGTTCGTTGCCATATTAACGCATAAGCTCATAACGCCCCAAACACCACCCAAGCATGCTAACATGGCTTGGAGCATTAAACCATAAGACACAACATTACGTTTCCCCTATTCTCTCTCCATAAACATTTCTAGATTAACTCCTAAAACCATGTTACATTAATGTTTTTTTACAACTTGTAGCTTGAATAATAGCAACTCTCCTTGAACCATTTAAGTTGCCTGAAACTAGTTTTTTAACTCTGAATAAATTCATTTTCTCAACCAACATATGATTATTATTTTAGTTATGTAATTGCATATTAAACTTTACAATAAAGTTATGTATATTCTTATTAAATTTATACCATTAATTTGTTATGATCACCAAATTGTATTCAATCATTTGGCTGGCATGCATCAAGGACTTTTTAAAACTTAAGTTTACTAATCTATGCAAACCATACCAGTGTGAATCCAAACCAAGCCCAGTAGGTCAGCCTTGACATGGTTGTAGCCAAATATGCATAAAAATACATACCAATCCAAGCAGGAGCCAGCTAGGACGAGGCATATATGAGAACAGCCGGTCAAGAAGCTGTAATTAGCCAAGGATACGTTTGTAGGCTAGCTACTAGCGCCTCGTCCGGTACAAACCCTTTTCATGTAGGGCTCGTTTATCAAGACTGCTTGAAACACTCATGAACTTTGCTTCTCTCTTTTCATTAACTCCATAAAATGATCAAATACTGCACATGATGGATATGAAGTATTGTCAGTAATTAGAAGAATAAAATGTATCAGACAAAATTCAAGAAGGTTTCCCTACAAGATTAACATAAACAAGAATTTCAATTAGTTAACCAATTTTTTACACCTTGAAAATCCAGTGATGTCCAAAACAATCTAAAAGAAACGTTAGGCAAGTAGCAACCTGTAAATAAACGGTCCTCATATTGGCACACCCTCCGCACACACTACAAGTCACGTGTAGGTCTATACACCACGTATAGACCTATACGCTATAGATAGCTCCTGACATGACTTTGACTGATATGCCATAAATGACGAGTGGGAGTTTGTGTCACCCTCTATACGCCTGGCGTATAGAGCTATATGCCGCGTATAGAGGGGTGTGCAAACAATTTTTGGGGTGTACCATTACCACCACCCTAAATAAATTTAATAACCAAGTGACTTGATAATTATTTGTCAGTAATATCACATCAGTAATATACTACTATAGATATAGAGTGATGATTCAAGTTATTGGGATTATAAACAAATAAAAGAATGAAGGCGCACCGAGATCTGAATCATGAGGACCAGGGGAGGCTTCAGGATGATACTGAAGAGACATGAGTTTTTGTTGAGGGAAGGCGAGACCTGCACAGCTTCCATCATTGAGATTTACATGTGTTACTTCCACCCCGCTCAGAAGTGACTCTGGGTCAACCGCATAATTGTGATTCTGCACATAAGTTTTACAATGACAAAAGAACCTGAACCCGAGTACCCCACAGGAAACCCGACAGATTAAGTACATGTATACAGGTAGTATGGGATTGGTCTTAAAAGTTCCACTGGCTTGGGACATCACACATGTAAAGTATTAGGCGATATCTCAACCGGTTTACCAACATCAAAACCAAATATATCAATATATTACAAAATCTTCAAAAAGAACACACACACACAATATTTATAATTATTAAGTGTACTTGTGTACTTTATATCTCAAGTTCGACTTTAGGTTACTTTAAGATCAGGTTTAGGGAAATGGGCATCAAAACAGGTAATATTAAACACATAAGACCATAAATGGGTATACCCGATTGCTAATGTCTGACAAGGTATGGGACAAGGATTACCAGACCCCGTCCCATACCCAACCCCATTACAGGTATACCCGATGGGTATAGAACTGGAATTACCAAAACCCGCTCCATATCCAGTCCATTACCATCCATAAAGAGAGTGTGGATGGGAAGTAGCACTTATTTCAGAGGAACTAAGATACTTAAAAAGTTATCATTATTAGATACCTGTGCGCTGATCTCAACACTACCATTCCTAAGGTTGCGAACAGGATGATTTCCTCCATGATGACCAAACTTCATTTTATATGTTTTCCCACCCAATGCCTGACCAAGCAACTTATGTCCCATGCAAATTCCGAAAATAGGAACCTTGCCAATAATCTCCTTCACAGTCTCAACAGCATAAGGAACCGCAGACGGGTCACCTGGCCCATTGCTGAAAAGAACTCCATCTGGTTTCATTTAAGAGTCTCAGATGCTGGCCATGTTGAGGGAACAACAGTTATTTTACACCCATAAGATGCCAATCGCCTCAATATATTGTGCTTGATACCAAAATCATAAGCCACCACCTTCATTCAAGACAACATAATTAAACTACAACGGCTCATTAACGAATCCTCAACAAATTTAACAGAGAAATACTAACATGGAAAGTCTCCTCGAGTCTTCGATTGGAGTTAAAATCCCATTCCAAGCCAGTCTTTTCAACCCATTCATAAGGTTTCTTGCAGGAGACACTAGAAATTAAATCCACACCTGCAGTAAATGTCAAATAAAACCTAGTTACCAACATTGTACCAGATCAGAATTTCCCAGATTGATAGACAAGGCCTTAATTACCAACGATATTCCATGTGCGGGACATCTCCAAAAGTTGCTCATCTGTTTTCGACTCTTCTGTGCTCAAGACACCAATCAGGCTTCCCTCTTCTCGTAATCGACGGGTAATCGCACGAGTGTCAACATCATCTGTTCCATGAGAAACAACAGAAGAACCATGAAAACAAATCCTAAGAAAATTGGGATAAATTACATAATATAAGATGGAGAACATACATATTCCCATGATGTTCCTTTTTGACAAATAGTCAGAAAGTGATTCCGTGCATCTATAGTTTGAAGTGCTGGAGAATATATTTCAACAACAAAAATCAGATTTGGTTGACCTTGGGAGTAATTAAACAAAACCATGAAGCAAGATCAGAAGTCATGCATGTAGCATACCTGATACTCAAGCTTCTAATAATCAAACCAGCCAGAAAGCACTTTATTGATTCTTCATCATCTGCAAATATATACTTGTTTTGATGATGACAAGAATTTTATCAACCAAGAATACCAAGTTAATATCTTACTCACCTATATTAACCCCTGTATTGCCAATGTGGGGGTTGTGTCATCAAAACAAATTGGCCTGCATAGCTAGGATCTGTAAGAATTTCTTGATAACTGCAGTCTCACAAACATGCATCATCAAGAAAAAAACACAACATATAATCAATCTCAAGAATGTCGAAAAGTGCAACTCCATCTCACCCTGTTAATGAAGTATTAAACACAACTTCGCCAACTTGAGTGCCAGAAGCACCAAATGACTTGGCTCTCCAAACCGATCCATCTTCAAGCACAAGTCTAGCATCCGCAAGCTTCCAAGGAGCTACAGATTGCCATGTTTAATGCACGAGAGATCGACAACTTATATAAGTTTGCTCATTTCCATGCATTCAAAAGTCGAAGTGTTCCAAGGTTGATCGTTACGTAATATAATGATAGTTGAGTCCATATGTTGTGTGATATTGATACAATGATACTGTTAACCTTTATGTTAGATGCCTTACATTGTCTTGTGTGTGATGGTGAAGATATCTTAAGCTTTCTAAATTCTAAGTGAGAGGCCTAGAATCCTAATTCCTAAGAAAAATTAATGTCTGATCTCAAGTCTCAACTCCACAAACTGGTTAGGAGTTTGGGATTACATACCAAAACCATAAAAAATTATTCATATAGTTGTACTCATGTAAAATCGCTAATAGATTAGGTTTGCATGCGGTATGCCATAACACTTTACTTTATAGCTTTTTACTAAACATGCCAAAATGTAGTTGTATCTTTATATGCATGAAAACTAGCAGAAAAGATTTAATGCATTACAATTTACAAATATTAACATGAATTTATATAGATAGAAAAGATACCAGAAACTGCAACACCCGTGGAGGCAGGACCAGCGGAGCATCTCACGGTAAAATGATCTAACTTGTAGCGATTTCATAGTAGCCGGACGCAAAAGTAATGGCCGATTAGTCACAGAAAGATGCATTGCATTGATTGCCATTCTTGTTGTATTGTCTTTTTTGCCTTTTTATGTAAGTAAAAGTGAAACCACTGGCTAGACTATAAAGAAATTTATCAAAATGATTAATCAGTCTGTCACACAACCCAAACCTTGGTTTTAAAAAGCGCGAAGCGCACTAAAGCGACGAGGTCCAAAACCGAGGCGCAAAGAGCAAAAGCGGTGGGATTTTCGTACGCGAAGCGCAAGACGATTATATAATATTTTTTTATATATGCTATAGGTTTTTAGCATCATTTCCCCAAAATATAGATACAAATAAGGTTTATACATGATTTAACAACCCTTTTAGCTACATATATAACAATTTTAAGCAAAAAAAACACCTCCCGTACAAAAAACCGCGCGCCTCAAGGGATTTTTTTGGCAAAAAATCGCGCTTTTCCCGTGCTTTTTGTACAAGGTGCGCCTTGGGTTAAATGAGGCGCAAATCCTGGCGCCTCGCGCTTAAGCGCGCTCGAGGCGCGCTTTTTAAAACACAGGCCCAAACAAAGCTAAATTAAGATAAACCAACTCAAACGATTAGCTTCAAGATTTGAAAAAACTATAAGAATCATTTTGATGAAAGAGTACTCTAGCAAGCATTTGACCTGCACAAAAACATCATCATCATCATCATCATCATCATCATCATACTCAGTTAATCCTACCTATAGCAAAGCTAAGGTAGAGTCTGAGGAGGGTAAGATGTAGACAGCCTAACCTCTACCCCTAAGAATAGAGAGGCTGCTTCCATGGAGACCCCCGGCTCGATGTGGTTTGGTATCAAGCCTTGGACATAAGGCACAGAACACTTAGCAATCGGAACAAACCCGATCGGTGCATGTACCCCTTTGTCTTTTGACTATCCACGCCATCACATGATGCATGATTAACCGTCCGTCGTTTTTAACGTTATTTTCACGAAATTAGTAAAATAACGTTAAAACTAGTGCAACTTTACTTTTGCCCCCCCAAGGGCCACACATATATACATTATATGCGCACACCGAAAGTGGGGCGTTCTGCACAAAAACATGTATGTAAGATTTTATATAAGTAGTAAATGTGGTATCATATTTTAGGAAAAGACACAAGATGACCATGGTAACAACAGCTTGAACTGTATCAGCACGAAACTTTACATGGCTGTTCTAGGGCCTATGTAGAGTCGTTTGGGGTCACGGGCCGTCTTGCTCAGGTCAAAGTGTTGACCTGTTTGTACAAGGAACTTCAGTGACAATTCCAAACATAAACAAGATACTTCCAAATGGGAGTCCTCAACTGATGCATAGCCCTATGCTTGGTTTTAAAAGGTGCACCTCAAGCGCTTTGAGGCGCAAGGCACATCAAGGCACAAGGCCTGTCGCTTTCTTCGTTCAGCACCTTGAGGAAATCCAAAAGGCACCAAAAAGGTATTTTTATGCAGCAACATGTTGTACCCATGGTATTTTTATGCAGCAACATGTTGTACCTTGGGTTTTGGGGCTTGTACATGTACGTAAAATCATATAACAACCTTATTTGTAGCTATATTTTGGGTAAGTAAAGCTAAAAACCTATGAAATACATAAAAAATATATATATAATTGGCTTGCGCCTAGGGTTCGAAAAGCCTTCAACTTTTGCGCGTGGCGCTTTGTGCCTCTATTTTAGACCTCGTCGCTTTTGTGCACTTCGCGCTTTTTAGAACCAATGCCCTATGCCATTATTTACAACCATAAAATAGTTGAGGCCACTTACTACGAACATGTAGTAAGCTAAGTCAATAATAACTGATAGCTCATGATGAATGATCAACCCTAACTATTAGCAGATGGAACATACATTCTTAAGATAGTTTGAGCATATAACAACCCTAACTCTTATGTGCTAGAGATTGCAAAGCATATAAAGAACACAAACAATAAGGATTTTGATCAAACCAAACCGGCTCAAACGAAATCCGACTAAACTCAGGCATTGCTAAACCCTACAGTTATAACTTAAAGCTAAACAGTGAAGACTAAACGCTAAAGCCTAAAAGTTAATGCTTAAAAGCTAAATCCTAAAGGTACAATTAGCTTGAGACGGTTCCAATGCTGCTAAAATGAGTTCAATCAATAAAATATAAATGTCTTAATAAGCTACTTTTAGTTATTATTATTATTATTATTATTATTATTATTATTATTATTATTATTATTATACATACCGAAACGAATCGACGGTGAAGGATGCTTGGAGTTTACAACAATCGAGAGCTGTTTGTGAAGAGACGATACAACGGTAATAACATTGAAGGTCCTTTGAATACCGTTAAATTACACTAATAATCCCTTTCCTTTAAGTTTTGAACATATGTTACTTTAGTTTTCTTATATTTCTTTTTATAACGTTTTATAGAGTTTTATCGAACAGGTTGTTCAGGTAAATTATTCGGATTACGATATAACATTCTTCAGCATGTTCAAATCAAGTTGGCTTGCTTATGATTTATGAATGTGTTAGGCATCAAAATAGTGGATGGGTCAATTGTAATAATATAGAGTTGTAGGTGTAAGTGGGTAACTACTTTTTTGAATTGTATTTAAACAAACTGATAAACATAATGAAACTCATGATGAATCGAGTAAACTTCTTTATTTAGCGTTCTTTGCTTTATTAATCTTGTGCTTGATTACCAACTGCCCACTTGTGTTCGTAACATTGGTATCAAAACCAGACTCAAAGTGGTGGCCTGGTGGGAACTAGCCGTAACCAACGAGGCTCGTAGTGGTGGCTTGGAACGAGCCATCCGTAACTAAAGAAGACGTGGCCTTTAAGGATGGTCGATTGTTACGGATTGAACCATTGCAAACAAATGTGAGGTTTATAACCCAAATGTGTTGTTATCTCTCCTGTCGGGCTAGTCTTTAGAGATGAGTTCTTATGGTTGGAGTGTAACATAATATTAAATATTTTTGAGACATTAATAAAAAAAAATATATGTGTTTTGAAACCGATGATACTTTTAAAATAAATAGTATGAAAGTTGAAAGTATTTTAATGTAGCACTTCAAAAACTCTTCGGCCTTTTTTAGAACAATCTTGTAACATTGTACTTTTTTTAAATCGTTTATTTGTAAATATATTGCCACCGTCCTATATCATTCTAAGACATTATGATCCACAAAGGGGTAGACCACAAATTACCATTTTTAATTTATGTTCATGTACGTTCATGAAACTTTATTCGTGCAACTATGCAAGGATCCTGTCATGTGTTTATGTTGCGTGAAATTACTAAAATAGCAGACATGATTGAAGTTTGAACACAAATTTAAACTTGAAAACACCATGTATTCATAACACTAACAAAAGTGTCATGCGTAAAAGAGTATCCGTCTTGCAGATCCAAAGGCTAAACGATGGTTGCCATTCAAAAAGAGAACCACAAAGTTATGGGAGATGAATCTTAACCATTTAATAGATGTTTAATTGATTGTTTGTCTTACATTAACTAATTTATGTTTCACATTAATTATCCCCCCCCCCCCCCCCCCCCCCCCTTCTCATCTCATCTTTCATGCAAGATTTCGTGGCACATTTTTCGGCATCAGCGATGTTGCTTAATGCCATAACCGATGTTTCCTCCCTCATTCATTATTAGGGTTGGTGATTCGTTCGGTTGGTAGGTTTGTAACTGTGTGTCTCAACCTAAAATACATCTTAGTTGATCAATTATCACATATATAATATATTTGATACAATAAGTAAAAAATATGTATCATTTATTAAACAAGCTTATATTTAGGTTTGCTCTCAAGCTTGAACTCGGCACAGCTAAACTCGACTCTAGGTTTTTTAGCGAATTGATCTCGAGTAGTTTATAAACGGCTTGACTCATTTACACCCTTAACACAGATGTTGCCAAGCTCGAGACTAAAGTTGTCATCCTAAAAGTCAATGTGAGTTGGCCTTGGCTCAAGGAAGATTCAAAATATTAAAATATCCATCAAAACCATGCTTGATAAAACAAAACAAGTCCATACATAGAAGTAAGAATACTTGATAAGAGTTCATGCTAAGATATTATAAACTTGAGCTACTCTCGTAATATGTTACCACTAACTAGGTCTTTCAGCTCTATAAATCAAACATCTTGTTAAAATTAAGTTTAAACTTGTTTCATTCAATAATAACAAGAGATTTGCAATTTGCATCACCTCTTCAAGTCAAAAGTTGAGAACTATAATACCATTCATTTTACAACTTTAACTAAAGTATTAACTATTTAGTTTATTTGGGTAGGTTTGGAAATCATTATAAAATTAAACACATGGAATAGATTACCTAATGCTAAATAAAAAGAAAAAGTATTTATACAATGTTTTTTATAATCACTTTTATGTCTTTATCAGGTTAATGTTAGAGTAAAGTGCACAGATGGTCCCTGTGGTTTGCTCAAATTTAAACTCTGCTTCTCAGCATTTTGAAATTGCACGTATGGGATCTGTGGTTTGTATTTTGTTTCATTGATGGTCCCTGACTTGGATGGAGGTTAAGTTTTTCAGTTAAGTCAATGTGAAATTACTAAATTACCCCTCTTAAAAAAACAAAAAAAAAAAACCACCACCACTTTACTCTAACCAATTTATACATTGAGGTCTAGTATGAGCAGCAACATACCACAACCACTACCTCTGTTCGTCCACCTCTTCGTCTCTTTCTCTCTAAACCCCTCTCGTTCGTCCACCTCCATAACCACCACATACCACAACCACTACCTCTGTTCATCTAGTACAACCACAACCCTCACCATTAATAACCTTCGTGAATCACCATTATCCCTGTTATCAATGAGGTCTCGTGACCAGATCTGTCCCAATCAGGTCTCGTGACCAAATCAACATTATCACCATCAGTTCCCAATCCTCTCTCTCTATCCCTATTCTCTTGCTCTCTCCATCATCTCGTCTCTCCTGTAAAACGACGGCCGGCCACCACCGGGGATGATGGTGGCGGCGCTGTGTAATCCTCACAAAGTAGACACGCAACCAAGTGGTGACCCTTGGGTCCAGGTCGTTGTTGGTTCGATTTGGTGTGAGGATGGTGATTGTGGAAGGCAGCGCTAGGTGTTTAGGGTCCGGGTCTGATTTGGGTTCTTGGTGGTGACCGGTTATGTGGTCTGGGTTTGAGTTTCTGTTTGTTTGGGGTTCACGAGAAGGTGGGTCAGTCTGTTTGTTTGGGGGTTTGGGTTTCTGTCTCACGAGAGGTGGTGGTGGTGGTGGTTGGAGGAGGAGGAGGGGGTGATGTTGGTTGTTTGAGGAGGAGGTAGTGGTGCTGGTCATATATATAAAATTAAACTGCTCGGATGGTCCCTATGGGTATTTTGGTCATTTTACATGACTTAACTGATAAAATTTAACGACGTTAGCTGGTAGGGACCAAAATGTTATAAAATGTCAATGTTGGAGACCATTGAAAATATATGGGGGCATACGTGAAATTTGGGCAAACCACAGGGACCATCCGTGCACTTTACTCTTAATGTTATAAAAAAGTTTGTTACATTTACAAATCTATCTCTACTAATAAAGGAGTAACTAGGGGGACACTTGTCCCCATCCTAGAGCTCCTCATTACAATTGGACACGTGTCAAGCAGCTGGTTAGTAATCCGGATACCCTAAATCCGATCCACTGACCCGATTCGTATTTCTATAACCCACAGACAACACATATCTTTCCTCAACAAACTCTCATCGCCGCTGTGAAACCCTAAACCGCCGCTAACATTGTTCTTACTCATCTTCCCTACGAAACCTCTCACTATTTCATAACCCTAATCCAAGATTACCGATCATCCAAGATTACCGATCATTTCTCTGTTTATCTGTCTATATTCCTCTCATCTACTCCGAACCCTAATTCTCTCTTATCACTTCATCACAAATTCTGGACAATTTAGTTTTATATGAATCTACAATCGGAACCCTAATGGTTTTGGAACTGAGATTTTTAAATCCTAATGGTTTGTAGTTGTTTGAATCTGCGATATTTAAATCCTAATGGTTTTGGATCTGCAATTTTCTAACCATCACTACTATCTTCATTGTGATTTTACTTGCCGCCTACAATCTCTCCTTCTAAGAAACTTCGATCTTCATCTACGTACAAGTTTCGATGTATGTTCAATCGCAAGATTGTTGGTATGTTTTTCTTTCCTGTATTTCGATTTATGTTCTTGGTGATTTCGAGTTCAATCACAACCCTAATTGTTTGTTTTTTGAAATCACTTTGTTTAGATGTTCATCTTATTATTTAGATGTAGCTCACGTATTTAGGGGATTATAAACAGTGAAGATGGTTCATTGACTTCATCATTTTTTTCAAATTTATTAGTTTTGGTTTCCGTAAACTCTATTTGATCATAATATTTATCCCAAGTAGTTATCTACATTTAGCTTTATGATTAATTGCATATTGTCTTTATAATGTTTTCTTTCAGTTGCAGAACACATTAATAGAGGGTCAAAGGTGTTGATGTGAACTGATACAAGTACAAAACAGGTAATTTTTTGGTTAATCTGCCACCAAAGCCAGCGGTTCGTGGTGGTCTTAATTTCTCTCTTTTTCCACAAATGTTTTTGCTGTTCACATTTGTGGCCTGTAATTGATTAGATCTGATTTTTTTTTTCGTTGTGTAAAGAAACGTTTATCTCTAACATCGAATTTTGGTTTCCTCATATTCTTTGATTATAATATTTGGGGTTTAGGTAGTCAAAACCCTAAATCCGATTATATGTCAAGATCTGTTTTTATATTCTTTTTTCCATCAATTCGATTTTCAAATATGTTATTATGATTACGTTGTGGGTATATATATATTGTATCTTTGGATCTTTGCTTTGTGTTTTAACCATGATTCATAATATTCTTACCTTCCATCTCATCTCCATGCTGACAAACATTCGATATTCATATTGTTTTAGATAACCCTAGCAATGGCGACTGAAGTTTTATAACCTTGTTGCCACGGATCCTATTGTTGAGGCGACGGACAAACATCGAGGTATTCCGATTTCTTTTTTTTGTTGTTTTTTAAATTGTTTCGAGTATAGATCTCTTCATCTCCCCCCTCCTTGAATTTGCTTCCTGAAACAATTGAACTCTTCTGTATGGTACACTAATCTGTCCCACAAATCTTGAATTATATCCAACATTTTTGCAAGGTACTTATACTATACCTCTGTTATTGCTCTTTTTTTTTTATTGAATTGGAGTTATTACTTTTAGTAATTTTCACAAACAATTATGTGGGATTTGTAGTTTGATGTTGTAGATCTGTTTTTATAAAAGATGGGTTCATTTCATTTCATTTCATTTTCATCTTTAGTTCATTAAATTCTTGAGGATTTTGTATATATATTGGTTCATTGTCATTTATTGATGATAGAAGGCAAAACGAATGAAAAAGGTTTCTGTTTCTAGATCTTATTTTTGTGGACAAACGTATATTTATGTGTTCTTTATTTTAAGATATGCACATTTAGGTTGTATAATTATGTTACTTTGCCTTTTAAAGATCCTTCTTGGGAACTACTAGACACTGGCTTTTACAACCAGTAAAAGCAAGTAACCTTTAGTTGTTTGCTCTTATTCCAATATGGATTTAAGGAGGTGTTTTTATTTTGTGATTCTAATAAAATTGGATGATTAAACTTTTGCAGGAGGTGGTATTCTGTCTTCATGCAGGCCATAAGTTTAGGGGACATTTAGGGACGTTGCAACAATTGGGGATCGTTTGAATCTTGAATAGGCATGGAGATTATGGATCTTCTTTATGAAAATGAGAAACAAGGCTTTATAGTTCTCCCTATTCTCTCGCTGCATCAATATTGGCATGTTTCTAACTATTATAATTATATAGTTATAAATTAGCATGTTTTATTTCTTCGAGACATCTTTTTTACTTGCAAACATTTTAATACTTATATGTTTTATTGTGGTGTCACCACTAACAAGCTTTACCAGGTACAATTTGTCGTCACTTACGTTTTTCTTCGAGACATCTTTTTTACTTGCAAACATTTTAATACTTATTATATATATATATATATATATATATATATATATATATATATATATATATATATATATCAGTAGCATTTGGAGCCTATGACTAATGAGTCTTCTGATGGCTACTCTGAAAGATAGTTATGATGGTGGCAAGGTTTGGCGACTAGAGAGTCGTCTGAACAGAATCAGTAGGTGACTTTGACGTCACTAAAACGACCAAGGGTTTGGGTTTTGGAAAGGTGTCGATCACAGAGCGCAAAGATATAAGGTAATCAATTTATTATCCTTAGTTAGTTTGGTCATTAGTTACACTTGCTATTTATATGTATCATGCTCATTGCTTGGTGTACTTGCCTTGAAAAATCTGCATTTTAGGGTAAATTTGTTCTACTCTTGAATTTTTTTAAACTTGAATACAGATTATAGATTCAAAAGTTTGATTTTATTTTAACTGAAATTGGATAAAAGTTAGATTGGATTAATACACAATCTTTAAGTATAATTATAGTATTACACTACTACAAATGATAGGCTAAAGACGGGGTGAATAAGCTTTTAAGACGGGGTTTACAACCCCTTCTTATGCCATCGCGTCTTTTGGTCACTCACCAAGAGACGGGGTTCAACAAACCCCGTCTTTTACCCTGAACCCCGTCTTTAAGTGTATACATATATTATATCAAAAATAATAAACCGCGTCTTTAGCATATGTTTGACCCCGTCTTTTTAACCTTTTCAATATTATATTAATTAGACATAACCCCGTCTTTAGCCACTTTAAAAAATCAAAATATTTATTACAAAAACTACCAAACCTGTTTCTTATTCAATAAAACCAATCTGTCTCGGTTTTCATACCAAATCAAAACATTCATAATAATTCAATGGCGCAATACATCATTCCGAACTTGTTCAAAACAATCCAATACACATTCAATCTGAAAATACAAAGTTAATCTAATATCTAAATACACATTCATCCCACAAAGCTAATCAAACGAGTTTCCAAAAAGCTAAAATCAATGTCTAAAGCTAAACTAAACAGGAATATCTAACTCACTAAGTAAAATCGGAATCAACTTCTTTACTAGAATATCAATATCTTGGTCCGTGGCGAATTTGGTGTCATTCCACGTCTAAAATAAAAGTAAATACAAAAAGTTAAGTTATAACATACAAAACACACCAATATTAACAAAATAACAAGAAATAGTAAATTACTTGTTGGGGAAATTGGCTTCATAAAGTTCGACAAAATCGAACATACGTTGGATTACCATGTATCCGCATTCCCAACTGTTCCTTTGTTGCTTGCACTACATGAATTTAACAATTTATTATTATTTAAAATAAACTTAAGAAAATCAAACAAGTAAGAAATAGAAAAGAAAACATACATCGACCATGTTATATGATAAATCTGATCCTACTTTTTATGTATGAGTTATAGAATCTGAGTTTCATACCCTCATGTATTGTAGTGACTAACTTTCATCTATAAAAAATATAACAGGAGGTTAAAAGGTCGAAAATAGAAAAAACTTTACCAGGCTTAGTACCAGCTTTGCTCTTTAGTGGCAGTAAACTGCGAAGCTGCTATGAGAACCAGAAAAAGTAGTTAGTTTCTACAAATTAGAAACACAATTTTCATAAGTTTCCATGAGTTTTTCAACTGTCTTCTAACGCAAATAAAGGTCTCTTAGTCAAGGACTAAACCAAAAAAACAAGAGTCTAGAGCGGCCAAAAACAAGCCTAAAACGAGCTTAGCCAGCCTAGAAATGATTACATGACCCGTCCGGTTGTTTTTGTTGATGTAAAACAGTTGGACAACGGTACCACATTGGCTAGCATTATAAGCCCTTTGTTGTTTTCATGTATAGAAAGGTTTTAAATCAAAATGACTGCATTTTCTTGTGTGATATTATCTTCAGAAGTTAATAAACTCACAAGAATCGGGATTGCGCCTGCTTCAGCTAAGAGTATTCGATTATCCGTGCTTCTTTTCGATAAAGATCTGATCTTGGTCAATGCTGACCTTAGTTCTTCGATTGACTGGCTCAAGAGGTTTCAAATGAGCATTTCAATGGCTTCTATATCTTCACTTACATCATGAAACGACCCGTCACTTCTTTTTAACCTCCTGTTTGTTAGTAAATTTGGCTGCTCCATGTTATTGTTAATACACCATTGTGTGATTAAGCTTCTTAAAACGTAGTTAGGAGTCAAAATCACATTCTGAAGTTTTTGTTGCGTTTTCGGGCATGTAAGATCTCTCATAAGTCTGCAAGAAATTATAACATTAATAAAAAATAACATAAACAATATGAATTCAGCTTAACTGAATATAATGTACCTATCCTGTGGAAACAATAACCGGATCGCACATTAGTTCTAGCGAAATGGGACAAAGAAAGTCAACAGGAATTACAGGAGCATCCAGTTTCTTGTTTTCATCTAACAAAGATGATGTTTCCGATGAATTCTTCAAATTTTCCAACTGATAAACCGTTTCGTTTTGGTTACACCCTTCCGAAAGATTCTCTTTCGACGCAGCCTCCACCTTTGTTTCAACTTCTTGACCATTGATGTTAACATTGGTCTCTGCAGGACGAAGATCTTCATCCGACGTTGAATTTAGGGGTTTACCATACCTTTCTCTCGCTCTTCGCAGCTGTCCTCTAAGTTCGCTATATAGCAAAAATTTGATTACAGAATCAATGTTGTATAACACTTATAGTTATATATGTTTTTAATGCCACTAAGTTCGCCTATATATTATAAATAGAGATTTCCCCTTCATTGGTTGCTTTACAATAAGGTGTATCTCTTAAAAAGAAAATGAAACAGCTTTAATTGATTCAACATTTTGGCATCACAGCTACTCCTATAATCTACAGAGAAAGTATGAGCCCACTAATTGAAGAGATACACCTTAGGTCAGAAAGAAGAAAAACCTAATAATCAAAACAGTGATCATTATTCATTAGGTCAAAAATATGAACCCACTAATTGATTTCCACTTCGTAACCACTCAACTAATATGCAACCTAGACATTCAAGAAAGAATTGACAACCCATAGATAAAATAATAATAATAACTAGGTCAAATGTAAAAAAAATAATAAATAAATAAAAGTGGTATACCTGAAAAAGAGGGTTTTGGACGGTGAGAAAAAGAAGATAAGAACAGAGGGTTTGGGACGGTGAAGAAAAAGAAGTCGATTAGTGGTGTTGTCCGACTTTAGGGTTGAGAGCAAAGGGATGATAGAGAGTAAACAGCAAAATGTGAACAAGTGAGATGTGGATTTGGGGAAAATAGGGTGAACTGTGTTTGGGTCGGAGGGAAAACAAAAAAAATTGAGAGCCAAAAAATTTGAGAAAATGCATGGAGGGAAGACAAAATTTATATCAATTGACTAATAAACATTGCTAGTATGAATTAACACTAGCGGATCTAGACTAAAATTTTAGGGGTAACATTCAATGGTATTTAGGGGTAGCGTAATATGAAAAACGTCCAAAATACGAAAAATTTTCACTACGCCGGGAAAATTGAGGGGTAGCGGGCGCTACCCCTCCTCCCAAGGTAAGTTCGTCCCTGCTTGGATGTGATAAAGACATAAAACAGTGTCAAGTAGCATTAATAATACACCATCACTAGCACTTAACAATATCGAAAAAGCTCGTATTAATATAGAAATAGAAAAACAAGCAAAATAAAACCGAACGAAAAGTAGGCGTAAAAAAATAAAACCACGCAGGTAAAACCCAATATGGTCCATTAAGACACATAGGATCTATTATTGGCCATTGTGATCTATGAAGACCCAATATTGTCCATTATGACATATATGATCAACTATTGTTTATTGTAATACATTAAAGACCAATATGATCCGTTAAGTCGTATATGATCTACAATCGTTTATTGTGATCCATTAAGGCCCAATATGGTCTACAAAGATATATATTATCTACTATTGTTCATTGTGGTCCATTAAACCATTCTATGGTCCATTAAGACATATAAGATCTGCTATTGACCATATGATCCATTAAGGCCCAATATGTTATATTACGACATCTATTACCTTCCATCGTGATCCATTAAGGCCCAACATGGTGCTTAAGACATAAAGGAACTATTATTGGCTAGTGTGATCCATTAAGGCCCCAATATGGTCCATTAAGACATGTGTGATCTACTATTGTCCATTGTGATCCATTAAAGCCCAATAATGGTCTATTAAGACATATATGATATAATATTGTTCATTATGATCCATTAAGGCCCAATATGGTCATTAAGACATATATGATATACTATTGCATGTTATGACCCATTAATGCCCAATATGACCCATTAAGACAAATATGATCTACTATTGTCAGTTGTGACCCATTATGACCCAATATGATTCATTAAGACATGTATGATCAACTATCGTCTATTGTGATCCATTGGACATATGTGATCAATTAATATACACATTATGATGTATTAATGGCAATTATGATCCATTACGGCCCATTATGGTCCATCAAGACATATCTGATCTATTACTACCCATTAGGATCCATTAAGACCCGATATTTCCCATTAAGTTTAATATGGTCTATGTTGTCCATTATGATCCTTTAAGGTCAAATATGATCTATTAAGACATATATTATCTATTGTTGTTCATTGTGATCCATTAAGGCACAATATAATCAATTAAGACATGCATGCTCTATTATTGTCCATTATGGTCCGTTAAGACAAACATTTATGATCTAGTATTGTCCATTGTAATCCGTTAAGACCCAATATGGTCCATTTACACATATATTATCTACTATTGTCTTTTTGTGATCGATTAAGGACCAATATGAGCCATTAAGACAAATATGATCTACTACTGTCCATTGTGATCCATTAAGGCCTGATATGATTCATTAAGACATATATGATCAACTATCGTCCATTGTGATCGATTAAGGCCCGACAAGGAGGGTTTAGGTTAGGGTTTGGGTGGTGTGGTGGTCGATGGGTGTGAGATTTGCGATGGAGCTGCTCATTTACACCTAAGTTACAACATTTGATGCATAAGGTACTTACAAATTAACTTTATCAATTTGATTATATATATTAGACAAATAGACAAACCTAAACCTACCTAGCATCTCTTTCCTCCCCCCCCCCCCCTCCCTCTCTTTTTCATCTAAACCCAACACCACTCACCACCAGCACACCTCATGTAAGACCCTAACCCGTAATCACGCGATCAACGCCCAAATCATACGGCTTTGGACCTTACTTAAACCACTCCCGATTAAAACTTTGGTAAATTATGAAAATCCAACTTAATGAATCCCATACACGTTTAGTTCCAATAAATTTTACATCATTGCTACAAAAAAGAATGTATTAAAGTTTGTGTTTTTAACGGGAGTTCGTTAGATTCTAGTGCGGAAGCTTGTATGAGTGATCGGGCGTGTTCGGCTCTTATCGCGACTTGATCCTTGTTCCGGGACTTCCATCACATGTTTACCTAGCACCATTACACAAAGAATGGTTAGTGAGTGGTCAAATGAAACATTTAACTAGTACGATAGTCGTTACACGTCGAAACGGAACGAACCAGGCCAAACGGCCCTTAATCAGGAGAACAAACTGCTGCAACTTATGCGCAGCAGCTGTTCGGATCGCTTTTACCCCTTTTAAAACCCGAAATCTGACTTCGACTTTCAAATGAGAATTGTTCTACGCTCCGAGAGCTTTCCAGGCATATAAAGAACGCCTCCTAACGATTTTTCTACGATTTTATATGCAATTTTAAAGATCGTGCTGACATGCAGGTCTCTTCGCGCGGCCGGTCGGTTTATTCGAGCGGCCGCTCGAAGCTTCTGATGTAATTTTGGTGGCTTTTAAGCGTGGGAATCATGTCGCAACCGCATTTGATGATTCCCGAAGCCTAAGTAATGACTTGCCGACTAAATAAACCTTTGTTTGACTGAAATTATGGTCCGGTTTATGTCGCCATGATCCGGTTCTTAGTTTTGAATGTGTATGGCGACTTTTACCCAATTTGACCCATTAAGGCCTTAATTCAAACAAGGCACTTTTGACCACTTAAATTGCATACCGTTTGAGTTGTCAAGTCATTAGACAATTGATCAACAAAAGCGTTTGTCCGATTTGTTTCATTACGACTTAGATTCTTAGAATCAACCTTTATTAATCCTTTAAATCCCCAAAATGCCCCTCATGACCAAATCTTTCAATTTAGCCATTCGTGGCGAAACTTCTTGTTTCAAATCCAATGTTTTTGACTCAATGACTTGTTTAAAAACTTCTAAGTCCATACGGACTTAGATTTTCAACATTTCTCAAGATTGTTCTAATGTGGTCGATTCTAAGCGCCTTAGCGCGCATTAGACATAGTTATGGAAATAACTTACTTGATTTGCACCCACACTTCATGTGGGTACTTTATCACCTATGTTGCTTCGCCGAAGGCGTTTATTTGACTACGGACTTACCGGGTGGCCTTGACCCATATCCATACCTTGTGTTTATCCTCCATGATTCTTAACATCAAGAATACACGCGCAATTGCATCTACCTGTATGCTTTCTAAATAGACAACGTTAATTTCTCGGAACTCAAATGGCAATAACTTGCCATTTGACCCGTTTAACTTTATGAATCTTAATGCTTGGAATACAAGCATCAAGTGTTGGATTCACATGGTGAGGACATCACCATTTGACCCGTTTAGACTCCTAGTTCATAATGCTATGTTACCCACGTCTTTATCTATGGTTCAAGTGACACAAACTTGACCCATTTAACATCATGCTTAACGACTCCATTCAATTGATTTAATTAGGATTTAAAACATCATTTCTCACATATCTTTATTAGTTGACCCGTTTGATGGATTTCTCCATTTGGTCATAACTCATTATCTCGATTAAGGTCATAAACCACATTTTGTATTGAGCGCCCATAAGGCAACCCACTTAATAGATTCTACCCCTTGGGGTTTATCTTTATCTCACACTCAAGATCTAAAACTAATGTTTATAACAATTTAAGCTATGTTATAGTATATTGGTGTAAGTAAAACTTACCTCATATCCGTTCTTGCTTCCATACGCATTCGCCTTGCATCCATTTGACCCGTTTGCTCCCTCTTTGTTATTCCTAACTTGGGGATGAGTCAAACTTGTCTATTAGAATACATAATATGGAATTTTGTTCACTATCCATAACATCATGTATTCATTATCATTACTAGTTAAATCCATAGGTATTTTCTTACATGTCTAGTTGAGATTAACTCGCCTAGGCATTTCATCAAACATTTGGTGTGCATCCACCAATATACTTAGTTTTAAAAGTTCAAGATATATCCAAAGCATCACCATTTGCCTAATCATCATCATAACACATTATTTAGACCATTTTGCCTAAATTTCTCATACAACAACTTCTAAGAGTCACAAAAGGTTACTAGATATGAGTGGATTCAACCTAGAGGTTAAACCCCAAATTCTACACATGAACATAATCATATGATCAAAACCAAATACACATATTAAGTGTGATTTGTAACTAAATTAGGTATGTTTGAGGTTCCCCAAGACTAGAGCAACCTCTTTTAACCATAAATTTCACGTTTTATCAAAACCCTAGTTTTTGACCAAATCAAAAACGGGTATTAACATCAAATTACATCAAATAGAAGGTACCTTGATGTTCATTAGGCCTTAGATGACTTGTTTCTTGCTAGAGCATCGAAAAGCCCCTTGATTTAGCTTGGATTCAAGCATGTTCTTGAGTGTTTAGGGTTGGAGGTTGAAGGAGATGTGTTCTCCTGATGTATATACGCGCACACACACATCATGTGTGTTTTTATTGTTTTATTTTTGCATTAATAAAACCCACTTATCATATTGACAACTTTGGTCCCTCAAGTTTAGTGTCGGTTCATTTTGCTATTAAAACTTAATTTACCAAGCTAGCTTCTAATATTATATCCGTTACATAGATAATAACATTCATTAGCTTGTTTTCATTATAGAACATAACCCAAGTTCTTGTTGATCGAGTCTCGTTTTATTATTTCGCTAATCACGCCTAATGGCGTAGTTAGGCGAACGGATGGTTTTGGGGTGTTACACCTCAGACCACCGCCACGGGCCACTGCACATCCACACAACCATACCTATACACACCGCATCACCCTACTGCACCACGTACCCCACCCTCGTTCCACACCACATTTTACCCCAGGCTCCACCATCGTCGATCTACGAGAACATCAAAACACCTTCATCTAAGTGAGCTTTCGAAACCCCTAAGTTGCAGAAATCCGACGAGTGTTGTCGGTGGTCTAACCGAAGAAAGAGAAGTGGAGGTGAGCGGTTGTACTATGGTGGTTGTTTTGGTGCTTCAACAGAAGAGAGAGAGAGAGAGAGAGAGAGAGAGAGAGAGAGAGAGAGAGAGAGAGAGAGAGAAAGAGAGAGAGAGAGAGAAAGAGAGAGAGAGAGAGTGGTGTATTGTGTGTGTCTGTATATTGTGGTGGCAGTGGTGTATTGTGGTAGTAGTAGTGGTGTATTGTGGTGGTGGCAGCAATAGTGTATTCTGATGGTGGTGTATGGTGGTTGTGGTAGTGTATGATGGTGGTGCTTTATAATGGTAGTGGGTCGGTATGATCTGGTTTGGGATTAAGTACAGTGAGAGAGAGACGGTGTATTGTGTGTGTCTGTATATTGTGGTGGCAGTGGTGTATTGTGGTGGTAGCAATGGTGTATTGTGATGGTAGCAGTGGTGTATTCTGATGGTGGTGTATGGTGGTTTGTGGTGGTGTATGATCTGGTTTGGGGTTAAGTATAGTGAGAGAGAGACGGTGGGAGAGAGAGAAGGGGGTTAAGCAAGTGTGTGTGTCTGTATATATTTGTTTTTAATGGTGAGGGTATTTTGGTAATTTTATAAAATCTAACTGAGAAAATCTAACAGAGTTAGTATTTTGGACTCAGGTGGTTAAGATTAGAAACCAGTAGGATTCAGATTGAGACAAGTTTGAATTCTGCACTCAAGTAGTTAAAACGACCAAACCACAAGGACTCAAAAAGGACTTTACTCTTAATTTTATGTTTAGTTTAAATGTACGATTAACGTACGATGAAATGAAATTTATGCAATAAATTCGATTTTGATACTTCAAACTGATGAAATTCGGTATGTGGGTGGTTAAGTATGGCGTTTTTTGGTACTTAAATTATAATTATAATTGTAAATATAATTATAATTATAATTCGAATAGGAAAAGACGGGGTTAAGATAAATAGACGGGGTTTAGAATCAAAAGACGGGGTTGAGTATAATTTTTTTGAATATTTTATTATAATTATAATTGTATTTATAATTATAATTAATATTATAGTTCGAATAGCAAAAGACGAGGTTATTGTGTAAAGACGTGGTTAAGATAAATAGACGGGGTTTAGAATCAAAAGACGAGGTTGAGTATAAATTTTTTTGAATATTTTATTATGTTGGCCACAAAAGACGGGGTTGAGTCGATTATTTTTGAATATTTTATTATGTTGGCTACAATTGTTATTATAATTTTAAGCAAAAGACGGGGTTCAAACACAAAACCCCGTCTTTATTATTTTTTAACCCCGTCTATTGCTCTGTTTTGTAGTAATGTTATTTTACATTGCCACATAATAATGGAGATGTATACGTAATATAATGATTTAGTGATTTAGGAATATAAATGGGATTTTAAAAAAATAGAGAATGGTTTTAAATTTGTATAATTATACAGTAATCTTTAATTGTTAGGAACATTAGGTTTAATTATTAACATTTTTGAATATATAATTATACAATAATCCTTAATTGTTTTGTTTTGACACTTTTGTTAGAACTATCAAATGGAGGCTGTCACAAATGTGGAAGATAGAAAGAACTGTAAGGAGGTATTGCTTTTCAACTGATGGACATACGGTGATGTTTAGGTATTATTATCATTATTATTTATCAATTCTGTTAAATCTATTGTTTAAGTGTCTGTTGTACTAATATTAGCATTTTTAATGAATTATTGCAAATGTGACCTGTTATATTCATGATTGTCATTATAAGCTAATGTTCGCGCCTTAATCCCACTTTGACAACTATGTTTTCATATGAAGTTTATATTATGCATTTCATAATCCCCAATCAAGAAAAAAGATGCGAAACTTGTACGCGTTATGGAAGCATATAGAGAAGTGGTGAATTGTTTTCAGCCTCATCCACACACATATGCTTGCTAGCTGTGGCATTAACAAGGACATCAAAATTTGGACACCAAAAGCACTTGAAAAGGCATCTCCCCTGACAAATATGAACAGGGTATGTGTGTTTGTGTGTATAATTTTGTGTATCATGTATTATTATTTGATAATATGATTCAGTGTGTTTTGTGCGGTTGTTGAATTTAATAAAGGTTGGGCAGGGTTTAATAACGCCATGTCATTTGAGAAGGCTTATGAGGCTGATGATCATGGTAAGAGGGATTGGAAGGTTGCTAATGATCCTAAAACTGTTATATATGGTTGGGTTGCGTGTGCTGAAGATTACAAAGCTAATAATATCATTGGAGAGCATCTTCGCAAGATTGGAGATCTTAGAACTCTTAAAGATATCATGGCGGAAGAAGACCAAAGGCGAATACGCTTGTGTCAAATTTGACAAACGTGATCGAAGTGAAGAAAAAACATTTTGAAGAAATGGAGAGTAAATTTGTTGATACGGAAAATTCACTAAGCAAGTTAATTGCCGAAAAAGATTTGCTTCATCAATCTTATAATGAAGGTTTTTCTGTTCATCGAGTTTTGCTATTCATCTGTAAATATTTTTGCAGTTAGATCCTTATATACTGCTTAATAACTAAACTGTTTTTTTATATATTAGAGATCAAGAAAATCCAGGTCGGTGCACGAGAGCATTTCTAAAGGATCTTTAATGATCATGAAAAGATTAAATTACATCTAGAAACCAAAAGAGAGAACTCGAACTTCGGGGAAGCGAGCTGGAAAAGCGTGAAATGGTAAATGAAAATGAAAGAAAAAAGCTTTCTGAAGAGATTGGACAGGTGTTTTTAATAATGTTTCCCCTTATCTTTATACTTAAATTTGTTAACTCCTAGCTAATGGTTTTTCACCGATTCTGTCAGAATGCTGTTAAAAACAGTTTGCATCAGTGTATTTCAATGATGATTGAAGTATATAAAAACAGTGTATTTCTTACTGTTATCTCATCTTGATGGTTGAGATTAGTGTCTTGGTTTGTGCAACACATTCAGTTGGTTGGGATTCTGTTGTGTAAAAATAACCCAAATGTTGTATAGTAGATATGGTAATATATGCTAAGTTATTAACACAACTGTTTATCCTTTTAAGTGAACGTTTTACGTGATAATATATTTGTGTGACACCATAGCTTTCATAGAATAGATTATTACTACTAATCAGCTGGTGTAACAACCATAATTGTGTACCTCTTTCAACTCGCGCAACGCGCGTTGGTATATTTGGTTTATTAGGATGGTTTTGAATTGAAGCTTGTGATCGTTTTACGTTGGTACTTTTTTTTTTAAACAATTGGTATACCATTGGTATTTTGTGTAAAAAAAAATTAATTTTTGATTTAAACTATGTCATAAAAAAATTAGTTTTTTATTTAAACTATGTCGTGTTTGGCTTGATTGATAAGCATGATTAATTGGATTTGTAAGAAATATCTTTTCCCATGTAGGCTTTATAATCATAGTTGAGTAACACCTGTTTGATCTATGATAGTTTCTCTTTTTAGGCTAATTTTTTTTTGACTCATTTGAGATAACCAATTTACTGAGTAATGACTGATCTCTTTCGCTGGTTCCAGTTTTTAAAGACCGTTCTTCTTCCAACTGTAAGGCAACACAAGTTTTGTTTATATAAAAACAATCCATTTAAAAGTTTTACTCCTGCTAATGTATAAATAATTTATTAATATGTATTTTTTAGAATGTGATGCAGATCAAATGGATATGCCCTGCTTCTCCTTTCAACTCTTCATATTAGGTGATTTTCTTCAAATGCATGTATGTTTTTATTGCCGCTTCTTACGGGAATCTATTTTTATCTTTTAAAGTAGCCATTATAGATAGCGCATGGGATAATGCATACAATAACTTTTTCGAATGCAAGGCCAGATGTAGATGGTTTTTATTTGTACCAAATTTTTGCTATAACATGTCCGCTGACCAAGTTTCTCTTTAAAAAATTTTAGACAATAAGTTGTGTTGAGGTGTGAGCATGTTACGGTTCAAAATTGGTTTTTCCCTTTTTTAATATTCAAGGCATGTTTTTGGTCGTAATTGATAAAAATGAAACAAGATACAAACTTGGGTAGTCTTGAAAGTAGTTTAAATATACATGTGGCCTTTATGCAAAAAATGCTGAATACTTTGGTGGATATGGTTACAAGAATATATCATTAGAATAATATTCTTGAATTTTCTAAGTAGCACTTTTTAGAAGATTCTTATGCATTTTAAGTGACTTTCAAGTTTTACCCGTTTGACCCGTTAGAGACAAAACATAACCTCAATGGCCAAATCTACCTGTGTATATAAACTGGTCAAAATTGCCACCTCTAACTCTCCAGGGCAACATGTTAGATGTTTTTTTTTTTTTTTTTTTTTTTTTTTTTTTTTTTTTTTTTATAAAAGACGTGTCCTTTCTCTTTGAGAAACATTCCCATTATATACACAAAAAAATGTTTTATTGATCCAATGCATTGCAGATAGAAGATATGCTGAGATGTCATAAATCAAGATCAGATCAGTCTCTAGAAAAGCAAGATGAGAAGATGGATGATACAACAAAAAAGAAAAAGAATAGGAAAACTAAAGTGTCTGCCGGAAGAAAGAAGATGAGTTAATAATAAAGCATGTTGATTGTGATATTTATGAAAGTGTTAAGGAAGGTGAGAGTGTTTTGCCTGATACTACAAATAGTCCTAAACATGTTGTATATAAGGTAGTGTTTAGGTACATCTTGTATATAACGCAGTGTGCCTTTGAAAATTAAAATAGTATAAGTTTGACTTCTAACTTTTAGTGTTAAAGAGATTTTTTTTGTTATTATATGGTTTTTGTCATACTTTAGCTTTTTCTTTGAAAAGCAAATTGTTGAATCCACATGGCTATCTACGTTAGACACCAATTCTTTAATGAATACTACATTAGAGGTTTGTTTCTTTTTTAGATTAAGGTTTTCTTATAAATTTTGCTATTGTGTTAATTTTAAAGTTGATCATTTCGGCAGGTATCCATTTCTAGGGTGAAGAATGGGTCAAACAATAGCTTTTGGAATGATGCTTGGGCCGACTCTCTATCTTTTAGAGAATGATTTCTTGAGCTGTATAATCTGGCCAGCAACAAGTCGGACCTTATTTCAGAATATCATGCTGATTCTGATCAGTGTAAGGGCTGGATATGGAAAGCGATTTTGGGTAGGATCGCCACTAAAAAGGAGTTGATTCAGCGCAATATTCCATGTATTCGGTAAAGTAGTGTTTTGAGGTGATTTTTTTATGCTCTTGAAAGATAGTATAATTTTTTTGATTATTTTTTATTTCTGTTTTAGGCTAACAGAACCAAATCGAGCCAATGACTCATCTTCGCGCTCACATGCCATTCCTCAGGTACATTTAATGTTTCTTAATATTTCAGTTGAATTTCAAGCTTGCTTATTCTATAAATATTGATGCAGTTTCTCATCAAATAATAAATAGTGATATCAAAATCGTCTATGGTGGCTAAGTTTTAAATCGGAGCAGATATGAAGTGGTCGATTTTCGGCTAAGTTTCTAAAGGAGTCGTAACTCGGGCTGGGGAAGGTGCTAAAGAACGATCAAGAAGAGGATGTTCTGTGTGATGTCAAAAATGAGAAGCTTCAGCGAATATTAGTGGAAGAATTATATATATATATATATATATATATATGTGTGTGTGTGTGTATGTACTTATTATACGTAAAATTAGATGCCTTATTTGTGTATTGATTTTTATTTAGGTTGCACATGCTACCCGGCAATGATGTGTTCTATTGTGGTCTATGTGAAGTTAGATGTACCAGTCAACCAAACCTAAATGCGCATCTTGATGGAAGGAAGCATAAGAAGGCTTTGCACAACGTTGGCTTTATTAATATTATTTGATGATTAATTTTTTTTTTAGTATTATCGTATGTTTTATTTCCGGAATTTTGTTTTTCCCCATATCGCTTTGTGTTTCACATCATGTATGCTATTTTTTTTTCTTTTATAATGTTATGATTTGGTCACTTTTGGATGGTTATTTGTTTCTTAATGACTTTGCATATTAATTTTTTAATAAGTTGGTGATTTTTAAATTATAATTCATTTATGGTAGTTTCATTGTTGGTTTGGAATTCCATGTTAACACTATTAATTTACTTTTACTTTTTAACTTTGTAAATTTTTATTTACTTTGGTTTTCACCGTGAGTCCCCACGGGACTCTAACCTAGTGTTTTAATATGGTTCACATTCATTTTTAGCACATGAAAACTTATGATTTTACATAACATAAACCGTTTTACTTGATAACATGACATTTAAGTATCTGGAGTTAACTAGATAATGCCAATTTTTTTAAGGTTATGTTTCAGGGGTAAACCATTGGTTAGAAAGCCACCTCTGTTCAGGATTGGATCCTTCCCCACACGGGTTTCTCCTTTCAAACCCAATGGTTATTTTTTCGGTGGAAGATGAAATCGAACCTGAGACCCCGGGCAGGAATCTCACAAATGTGAATAAACCTTCCTACCTCTGTTGCAACCACTGGGCTACAACATCATTAGCGGCAACTAATTCAATGTTTTGATTAAAGAAGTTTTTTCCGTTACCATTTATGTTTTTAATGGGTTAGGTACTTAGGTGGGATATAGGATGGATAACTCGAGATAAATTTTTAAATTTGCAGCCGTCTAATATTTTAGTCGTATAAAAGTTAACATTGTTCAACATTTTCATTAATTTTTAACTAAAAACGTCATTCTATCAACAACTTTAGTTTTAGGAACTTTAAGGGTGTTTCGTCATCTCCAATGGTTGGAGGAATTTAACCGTATGCGTCTGGTTTGTCACACTGGACGCGTATGGTTTGGTCGAGTGGGAACCACCCACTCACCGTTAATAAAATATAATTTGTGTTTTTTTTTTTTTTTTGTAAAAGTATGATGTGGTGTAAAAGTCTGGTATGATTTATTGTCAGATGAAAAAATGGGTTTGAAATAATTAAAGGTTGGAATGATATGGTGTGATGATGTGACTGGTTTAACGCCCTGCCCTCGTTTGAACTTTAAAACTAGTAGTAATGTAAACTAAACCATACATTTAGTCATTAGATCAACATTGTCATGCTCTTTGTTTGAAACAAAAAGAAATCATAAAAAAAAAAAAATACAAAAGATCGATTTGATCGTCTCTAAATCCTTTTCCTGTGTTTAATCCATATAATCTGTACATTGATAAATTACGCATCCTCGAAGACTTAATCAACCTTACCATTTGTGGCTGTTGATTCCATTGCTTTTCGACGAATTCGCCGCCTTTTAAGGAACGAATTCAAGAACATGATCAGGAATGCACCATTGAGGATGGAATTGAAAACCCAAGCACCAATTCCATTGCACCCTGGTCCCCATACATGTAAAAACAGCACCCAACAATGGCATATCAAATTCAAAGCCAATAATATGATCTCTACGTTGGCCACCAATGGAAATGACACGGTTGGCAATGCTAGTTCGGTCCAGAACCGGTATCCGTAGACCACGGAATTCGTGAACGTGGTGAAGACAATTTCTAGTACTTGATATGATTGTGAGAATTCCAGCCAGAGAAATGACATGACAATTGGAATGGAATTGGTTAAGAGTTGGAATAAGGAGAGCTTACGGCGTCGTAAGATGGTGAAGAATGTGCGGATCACGTGGAGGTAGCGTGATAGGTAGAAAACGTAGGACCAGAAGAACACGCGCCCTGAGGAGCGTGTGCCTAGTGGAAAACATAGGAGCCATTGTAGTGGGGTTATGGTGCGGCCCCATAGCCAGCGTGTGTCCCTGATCTCTGCACTGGCGGAGGTCAGGGTTCCCACTAGTATGGTGCCAGAGATCAGGGACATGGTAAGACTGTGGAATGCTGGGATGGGGCCGCATGGGACTGGGCGGGTGGGACTGCGGAAGACGAGGAGGAGGATGTGGAGGGTAGTGGAGACGGCGAAATAGAGCGAGATTGACGAGAAGAGGAAAATCCATGTAGCGCCCCATGATTGAGCGTGGCTCCATCGAAATCCGACGACCGTTGGATGCTCGGAAAGGATGTAATTTAGACGGTGTAAAATTAAAGATGATGGTTGAGATTGCATTATTAGAGTGTAAGGAGAAATTGGGGAAGATGAAAATGGAGTTGATTATGAAATGAAAATTTTATACACACATTGTTTGACTTTTGAATCATTGATGATGTTGAAGATTACCTCATATATGGAATGTTCTTCACCATTTACATTGTCTTTAGCGACTGAACTATTGATTGTTACGTATAAGACTGGAAACCTAAAATCAATAGAAGTTTCCTTTGTTCATAATAAAAAATAAAAAAAAGTTGTTGATTAAAATCAATAAATAATAATAGCTATTAATGAATAATATCTCAAGATGTAAAAGCTGACTTCCAAAATTGATTTGAGGACTAAAAAAATGCCTATGCTCTCTAATATGTCACATGCATTTTGGTGATCATAGATACATATCCTATATGGTGGGATATAGAGAGATGCCAAGTCATTCACATCACATGGTAGATATTTGTTATGGAGCAACGTCACTTGTGAGCTAGCCGCGTGAAACACCGCTACACAGGTGGCATGAAGGGGTGAACATGAGGTGGGAAGAGAGTGTGCGAGCCCAGGTTTTTAACCAATCACATTCATCGCTTTGTTCTAATTTGATGTAACTTATTTAATATAAATATAAACAACTAGCTGATTACTCCGGGAGGGTCCCAGGGTTGAAAAATCTAATTTTACGTGATAACCTATTGCAAATGGCTCAAGTTAACTAACCACAAAATCTCTCAATCATTGCATGTTCATAGTATTCTAATCAGTAATAACTCATATTCCCTAATCTAAAACCTAATCAGTAATCATCTAAAGAATCACTTATGTAAGCTGCACCAATTAAAAAACTCATCACATCTCTCTAATTTCTCACATTCTAATGGCTCTTATAATTCTTAACCTAATCAACTAAACAAACACTTAAGTTGGAAGTTGTAATCATTGCATCTCATTATGCCACGTGGCATAATCAATAGATGGTTGAGGCCACCATTGAACGCCACATCAGCAACTATCAATTCTTTTCAGGAGCGTCCAAGGGTTGAAAAATATAACCATTCTAATAATACTAATACTAATAGTAATAATTATTACTCTTGTAATTAAATAAATAAAAAAATAACCTTGCTATAAGGTGACACCTTGTGTTGCAGTGTTGCGCGATTCTTTCTCCTAACTTCTCTTAATGAAGTATGCCTAGTAAAATTCCAATGATAACATGGCGATTGGGCTGATTTTCAACATCGTAGATAAGAACCTGGTTTAAAAGAAAAAACATGATTAATGAATAACATGAACACTTTGTGTGTTTTTTTCCTGTATGAACGAAACCGCACAAAAAATAGTCGATTTTTCTCCGTTTTTATATAGGACTATGGTACTCGTTGAAAGATAATAAAACGCTCGTTAATTTGGTGTAATTTTTTTCTTTACAAAATCCCGTATATAAAAGATATAAACGTTTAAAAATTATGGGAGGAAACATGAGAGAGAAAATTTTAAATTTATTTTTAAATTCTTTTTTTCCTAAAATAACTCAATTTAATTTAGGGTTTTATGTTTATCTTTTTTTTAATTAAAAAAGAAAATAGTTCAAAAACACTAAAATCTTTCAATTATGATGCCACGTAGCACTCTCAAGTGAAGGTTGAGGCCTCCATTGCACGTCACGTCAGCATATACGTTTTCTTTTATATATATATAGGTAGATGTTATAACTTATAATGGGTACTTGAAAATGAAACCATTACAAAATCTAGAGAAAATAAATGATTCAAAGCGTACTGCTGACCTGACAATCATTTTCTGACTTGACAATGACAACTATAACGTTGTGTTCCCAAGTTAACTTAACGAGAGATATGAAAGGAAAGAAAAATTTGATTGTGTTTCCGAGTTTCATTTAAAGAAGGAAATGAAAGGAAAACTAGGCCAAATCCTTTAGTTTAATTTTCCTTTCAATTTGAAAGGAAACGGAATGAAATGATATGTATCCTTTCCTTTTCTTTCCTTTGGTTCTTTTCCTTTCTTTTCACTCCTCAAGTAAACTCGGGTACGGAGCGTAACATGTAGGGTATGTTTGGCAAAACTAGCTGGTGGCTAGTGGCTGGAAGCTTTTTAAATATATTTTGGTGTTTGGCAGAGTAGTTAAAGCTTTTAATAAAATGTATAAAATGACCAAAATGGGTATAATTAAAAACTTGTTTTTATTTTATTTTTAAAATAGAATGAGTATTTGTGTTATTTACTAATTAAAATCTTGTAGCTAGTAAAGTTTTTTCTTAAAAGCTAGTACTAGTAGCTTTTCACTATAGAGCTTTTTCTCCTAACCTAAAAGCTTCCAGCTCTTCAACCAAACAAGACTTTTTATTGAGTAGGAATTTTTTCTTAAAAGCTTGAAGCTCCTAAAAGCTATTAAAAGTTCCTTGCCAAACAATACCCGTAGTGTTATTAAACTCTGGTTTTAAAGCCCACGAAGTTTGCATGTAGATTTTGTTCGTGGTTCAAAACGCACACAAATCCATCTTACAAGGACCATTTTGCTATTTTAACAACTCCAAGGGACCAAACTGCAACATTTATCTTTTTCATGTCCCAAAAACGTTCACCCAAACTTCAACCACAAAACCCAAACATTCAACGGAGTCGTGACGTCACGTCGCCGGCAGCTGACGTCAACAGATCTCCGGCAATCTTCTTATTATCACAAACATGTTCAATAAAAGTGTATCAATTCCATTAACAAACGATCATCCCAATGAATTTGGCGCCAAAACACAGTCCCGACCACGAAGAAAACGCAAGAAATCAGTGTTCAGAAGCAGAAGCGATAGAACACGTAAACAAGTAATGAGATGGTGGTTAATATTGATATTAATATTAATATTTGTTACTGCGTTAGTATTAGTTATTATTCAAGGTTCAAAAATTAGATGGAGGTCAAGTTTGAGCCCTAATAAACCGGAGTGGAACTTGAATCGTTTAGATGCTCCACGTAAGTCACTCTCTTAAGATTTTTTATGTTATTATTATTATTATTATTATTATTATTATTATTATTATTATTATTATTATTTTTGATAAAACATTAAGCTCGTTTTATAGAATCCATAACAAATTACAAGTGAATGGCTGGTAAACAGGCAACAAGCTGCGCCTCTACCCATAACAAAACCTACTTTATGTTAATATGTTTTGAGATTAAGTTTTGATTGATTAAAGTTGAACTGAAGTTGTAGTTTATTTAGGTTTTAGTTATGATTTTTGAAGGATTTTAAATTGATGTTTAGTGGATTGAAATATTGGAATGTGAATATGAACAAGTACCTCCCAAACCGATGCGGTTGGTGGCCATTGACAAAGGCAAAGCCTTTAGGAATACCTAGGTTTGGAGTCCCACAGACGACAGATAGACACGTATCAATTTCAAACGAAACAATAGTATTGACAAGCTACACAACTTGTTATGATGTGAGGTATGCTATATCTGGTTAACTGGAAATTAAGGAATGGGTATAGGATTTAAGGAAAGGAAGTTTAGTGAAGCTTTCAACTTTTTCTTTGTTTTATAAAGCTTTCATCTTACTGAGTTGCTGAACACTTTCATATATCATATCAGGTTGTTTAAAGCTTCAACCTCCTGAAGAACTTCAACGTCTTGATCTCCAGCTGAATAAAGATTCATTTGTTCCTATTAAGAAAGTAATATATATGTCAGAAAAGGAGATGCCTTATGATACAAGTTCTCAACAGGAGTCGGTGACCACAAGGTTTAATCTATTCACTGGTTACCAAACTTTTAAGCAGAGAGAGCAAAGTTTTAAGGTTGTAGCCTCTTTTGTCCTAAATAGTAAGTTTTGATTCCTGTACTTGTAATTGGTTTAATTTGTCAATAACTGATAATACAGGTGAATGATACTTCGTCTGTACACTGTGGGTTCTACAGTGATCGTGGAGGCTTTACAATATCAAATGAAGACAAAAGCTACATGCAAACTTGCAAAAGCGTGGTTTCGACTTGTGCATTTGGTGGTGGGGACAATCTTTATCAGCCTATTGGGATGTCAAATACATCACTTCAGAAGGTCTGTATATTTTAGATGTGAAATTCGAATTAGTATAGATGTCATTGTTTTTAATGATCTCACATAATAGGTTCATGCAGGTCTGCTATGTAGCATTTTGGGACGAAATTACTCTTGCAACACAGGAAGAACAGGGGCATATAGTTACCAAGGATCGTTTTATTGGAAAGTGGCGCATTGTTATCGTTATAAATCTTCCCTTCAGAGATCAAAGGTTGAATGGAAAAATTCCAAAGGTATTGGTCTGAGTTTTATTCTTTTTCCTTTATCAAAGCAATGTTTTTGCTCTGATATTAACTAATTACCAGTCATAATGTGACATGTCTCTATGTAGTGTCTTATTAAAAGCTTTTTTTGGAGATTATTAAGTAGTTAATTTCTGTACTGACTGAGAGCGATGTCATCAGATGCTGGCACATCGTCTTTTCCCTAATGCAAGATATTCCATATGGGTGGACTCAAAGTCTCAATTCAAGAGAGACCCGTTGGGAGTATTTGAGGCACTTTTATGGCGTTCAAAATCCGTGCTTGCGATTTCTGAACATGGGGCTCGCAGTAGCGTGTACGATGAGGCGAAGGCTGTTGTCAAGAAAAACAAAGCCACCCCAGAAGAAGTAGAAGTGCAAATTACTCAATACCGCCATGATGGCCTCCCCGAAGACAAGAGAATTAATGGCAAGAAAGGTATACTCAAGGATACATTAATATGATACCACAAAGTTTCTTCCGGGGTAATGTATACATAGGTCACCCGAGTATTCAAAAAGTTGCACTAAAGCCACCAAAGTATCTATTTGGTCATGTATATGCCTGTTTTGGTCAAGAACTTGCTGGATGGTGATAAATACATACCCTTAATGAAGTGACAACATATTATTTGTATAATTTTAATTTTTTATAAGTTGGTGTCAATTTTGTCATTTACCGTTTTCTGGCATGTTTGTGGTCAGTATTGGCATAAACTAAACCAAATTGGTATAATGAGCAGCCTAAAATGTTATTTTGAAATTTAGGTGGCTTTACTGTAACCTTCAATATTGGGGTGACCTATGTGTACATTATTTGTTTCCTTTTTGACATCGGTTGCATAATGGTAGTATTATAAATGTGTAATTCTAGGTTCATTTTTCTGCAGCTTTAAATGAGGCTTCTGTGATTGTGAGAGAGCATACTCAAGTGACTAATTTATTTATGTGTCTTTGGTTCAATGAGGTTGTGAGGTTTACCTCTCGTGATCAGCTTAGTTTTCCTTACGTTCTGTGGCGGTTGAAGGTGTTAAAAAACATAAATATGTTTCCAGTTTGCACGCGGAAAGATTTGGTCAATAGCATGGGTCATATACGCAAGGCCAAGCCTTTAGATTGATGCAAATGACAGTAGCTGATTTGTTTTTATTTCATTGATCTTGTTACTGTGTGTTTCAGTATTTTTTTGTGGAACACACCTCTGTGTTCAGTATTTTTTTCGAGCTGGGGGTCTCACTGGAAGCAACCTCTCTATTCCCGTGGGGTAGAGGTAAGGCTGTCTACATCTTACCGAGGAGACCCTATCTTAGCTTGCTATTGGCGGGATTAACTAAGTATGATGATGATGATGATGACGATGACCTGTGAAAAAACTACTATTAGTATTTATTATTTATGTAATTGTAATGTATACTAGGCTTGACCAAAACTAGGTGATTTTAGATATCATCTTACTATCGGCTTCTTACCATGTTAATTCTCTGGCCTTTTGGGCTACGTAGCTGCTGTTCATCAAGTTTAGCAGTTCAGTATTCTACTTTGGAAACAGCAAGAGGACATGGAAGCTCTTCAAGGCTGGTACGCGTGTGTATTCTTTTTATTTATACTAAAAGGTTAACGTGTTTATCTAACAACATACGAAAAACGTCATGTAACCTGCCTTTGCGTTTACATATGGCTGGTATTTGCATCTCCAGAACATATTATTAGTATCTGGTTATAACATTGCTGACATCAAAAGAAAAGTTGCTCTTTTTTAATGCTCAAATGTTCAAAAAAGGTTTAGGCTTCACTGGTTTTCTGCCTTAAGTCTCTTGAAAACGACATGTCGATTTATTAGCAGGGAATGTGATTTTTCTCTAACGGGTTCCCACGGTCACAAAAAATATGTTCAAAAGTTATGTTAAGCCTTTTATTATAACTTACAAGGTTATCTTATATGCTTTTGATGATTATTGTGGTAATGACTTTTTGACCAGATATGTGATGGGAACTGGAAGTGTAAAAACATAAAACAAGAGTTTCATGCTTTTGGAAGCAGCAAATGCTCATGCAGTTTTGGGCGGAGATGAGTAAATCACCCACACTATAGTAGATGTGGATTGCATCATCTTTTCGCCCTGCGCTGGCTTCCACTGCCTTGTGCCGCCAAAGGATCACCTGCTGCGTCAGAAGTAGCCAGCCATCTTTTACTAAAACCTAAAGCATTCAATATACTTGCCTGATGTTTAGGAAATTGTACCCAGGCTTTGAGTCCCATTTGGCATTACAAATGGATTCGCTTGATTTTTCATCTGAAATTCTTTAATTGAAGTTATTTTTTTTTATTTTTAGCCCTTTCTTGACCTGCAATTGGTATTGCTATTATTCTGTATTTCTGTTACATGAGAAATTCTGTTACTGAAAGATTATTATGCCTGAAAGATGAAATAAAATCGCCCCGTCCTCCTTACACAAACAGTTACACTACCTATACTAGAGTAATTACACTACAATTGTATGCTGACAACCTGCATGCATAACACCCTCTCCACTATGTTTAATTGGCGATTTTCATGCAACTCTAGCGATCTTCTAACTCATCTGAACCACCACTATTGGTTTGAAAACCTTGCATCTTCCATTTGATTATCTCCATGGCCGGTGAACACTATACAGTCGAACAGCGCTGCAAAACAACTATGCCCTTGTATATCCTTCTTCTCTGTTTGGCCCATTGCCACCACTGAACAGAAATTATTGATATTTACATGTTTATTGTATTTGTACTTAGATTTCACCCCTATGGCCGGCCATATGTGTGATGTAGTCTCATCTCATCTCATGTGTGTAAATAACACCAATTGTTTCAATTCTCAAATTGATAGAAGACAAAAAATCAAATTTTAACTTACCTTAAAACTGTACAAATGAAAGAATTTCACCACCTTTGACTTTAATTCAAGCCTTGTTTTGAAATTTGATAACATGCATGATTTTTACTTTTTAGATGCTATAAGCACAAACAATCAATGATTAGCGGTGTAGACAATGCGCCGGTAAAAAGCTCGAACGAGTCGAGCCTTAATGAGCCCGAGCCCAAACAAAAATATTCCCATTATTTTTTCTTTCTATATATGCAATTTTTTCCATATAAACATATTTAATTTTAACTAATATATAGCAACGGGGTGAGCCAAACTTTTAGCTTGTTTAATTAAGTTGTTCTCAAATTATCTCGATCTGAGCCGAGTTCTTGGGTATTACTTTCAAGCCAAGCTCGAGCACAAAATAGTAGGCTCAAACCAAGCCAAGCTCGGTTCAGCTCGTTTACACCTAATTACCATATGATTATTATATATCTAGAATTAAGAAGGACCAAAAGTGAAAATTGAGACTAGTTGATAGACTAAATTAACAATCCGACCACTTCTCCAACACTTGTAGCCCAGTTGGTTGAGGGCCTAAAGTTTCTTATGGGAGGCTTAGGTTCAATTCTTACTAGCTACATTTGGAGGACATTGGTGGAGGGGAAATGAGGGATGACCCAGCCATTGGCTTGAGTTCGAGTCCTGATCCCGACCGGTTTTACCGATTATTTCACTGTCGTGCCTTCGGGCGGGTGAGTGGTCGGGTTTTCCCGGGAATTGGTGGCTCGGGTACTCTCGAGTACCTGATTCGCCAAAAGGGTGTCCGAGAGTGCTCGGAAATTGATTCGTTGACCGTTAAAAAAAAAAAAAAAAAAAAAAAACAATCCGGCCACTTAACCAATACGTGCGTGCATGGAGTCACAAACAAACAAACAGTTGATGGCATCCATACATCTGGCTGCGTTACATTAGCTAGGTTTGTTGATCGATCAGGAACAAGCTGCTTTTGAATCGAATCATCTGACTGAAATTTCTTTCAAATTCTCTCTCATCATTCGTAGATCCAAACAAAATTTATTTATATATATATATGATTATTATTTAGAGATCGAGGATCAGAAGAAGAAGAAGAAGAAGAAATGGCGAAATCAAGCGCCGAAGATAAAGAGCTCCGTCGAGCCTGCGAAGCCGCCATTGAAGACACGAAACAAAAGGTTGTATTGTCGATTCGTGTTGTGAAAAGTGAAGGTGCATGGGCTAAAGGAAAGTTTGGCAAAGGGACACAGATGGCTAAACCTAGAGTTCTTGCTGTCACCAGTAACCTACTTTCATCTCCATCTCCATCTCCATCTCTTTATTTATCTTCTATTATTCCTATTGATTACCTAATCGATTTGTTAGCTAGTAATGATCGATCATACTACTGTTATATTGAGTGTGTTGTTACCATAGTTGTTGAAGGCGTAAAACGTGAGCCTTGGGTCTCGGTGCAAGCCGCTTAAAAAGAGAGGCGATGTGTGTAGTATAAAAATACAGTTATTTGGGGTTATAAACATGTTTTAAGCTTATTTTAGGCTTGTTTTGGGTTGGTATTAATAATTTCCAGAGCTGTTTAAACCTTTTAAGATGATTGTTGTCCGAAATTTCATTGGAAGTGGGGCTTTTGAAGTGAAGCAAGAAGGCTGCGCTAGGCATGAAAAGTGGGCCTACTTGGGTTGAAAATTTGTGAAGTTCGATCTCTACTAGATTTTCTTAGTAATTGAAGTATTTAATCTGTAGATTATGAGAGGAAGGAATGAACAGTAATTATCTGTCATCGGTTGCCTTATTTTTATGTCATTTTATCAATCCAATGATCTAATGTGTATATATTTGTGTATCTATATATATGATATTAGAAGATGATCATATGAGAAAAAAAAGTTTGATGAGGCAGTGGTAAATACAAATGGTTGGATAGTGTTTAATATATATAATGACTCTTTGTTTGTACTTTTTAGCATTTAGTTGGACATATATGTGTAACTTAAACTATTAGACAGAAAAGTCTTATATTTCTTGCTTCAGTTTCAGTATGACCTATTATTAACTATGTATATCATTAATTTGTAACCATGGTTTTGATTATCTGTGCTTTATGCAGCAAAATCTAAAGGAGAAAAAACTAAAGCGTTTCTCCGTGTCTTAAAGTATACAACTGGTAACGTTCTTGAGGTATATACAGAACTTTCTTGGAGGTTCTTTCTTTTAAATACATCCGTATAATCATATCTTTCTTATATGTATGTGTATGGCTTTGCTGATTAAAAGTCTAGATTGATTGTTTAATTATTTCTGCAAATCCATGCATGTGTAGCAAGCAAAAATATACAAGCTGAAGCGTCTAGGGAAGGTGGAGGTATTAACTAACGACCCCAGTGGATGCACGTTCATGTTGGTAAGCTTCTTTTCCATGATCTTTTCATTCTGTTTGATGGTTAATTGCTCTTTAACGTCTTGTTGCATGAACTAATCTGCCAATAGGGTTTTCACAATCTAAGAAACCAGAGAGTTGTTCCTATTCAGTGGACCATGCGCAATCTTGATGACAGGTAATTTATCCCAATTCCAGTTTTATTTACTTTAACTTCTAATATTATTAACATTTTAATTAGTCTACGATTTATGTATAGGAATCATCTATTGGTCTGTATTCTTCATATCTGCAAAGACGCATTGGGACATCTACCCAAAGTTGTTGGCATTGATATTGTGGAGTTAGCTCTTTGGTCTAAGGTGTGTATACATTTTACTCGTCATCATGTTTATGAAGAAACATTTATGTCACTAGAAAAAAAAAACCATGGCGTTTTTATAGCAATAATTATAATTAATTTGATCTATCCTTCGGAGACCTCCACCTTTTGAGTACTTTATTCTAACTGTATATGTATATTTGCTTATAACATGTGTTCTGCAACATTGTGCTTTTTACTAATTTTGTAGGAACATGCATCAAAAGTTTCGAAGCAGCAGAAGTCTGTAGATGGAGCTTCAGGAAATGTGTTTTCGGAAGGTGACACCACACTTGAAGTTGAAAATGAACTTGTTTCACAAGCAGAAGAAGAGGACATGGAAGCTCTTCTAGGCACGTACGTATATATCTTATTGCTTATACTAAAAGTTTACTTGTTTATCTAACAACGCATGACAATGTCATGTGAACTGCATCAGCATTTCCAAATAGTTTACTTGGTATGTATATAGTGAAAACATATTACTTGTACTTAGATACTTGATAGTTAATAATGCTGCATCAGAAGGTAATTTTTTTTTCTTTGAATACCCTGTCGATGATTGTGGTAATGGCGATGTGCACAGATATGTGATGGGCATTGGGGAAGCAGAAGTCTTTTCCGAAAGGCTGAAACGGGAACTTCATGCTTTGGAAGCAGCAAATGTGCATGCAATTTTGGAAAGTGAGCATTTGGTACATGAGGTAAATTACTCATACTATAGGGCAAGATAATTAAATATTAGAACGGTTAGGCTTCTTACCAGAATTATGTGGATTTTATTATCTTTTTCCATATCTGATTGATCCTCTTTCGCCATGTTCGTCGCCCTACCCTAGATTTAACTTCATTCTATTGATTGGTTCTAGCTCAAAAGAACATATACATGGAGCTATGCCGACTTACGTACGTCTCGTTGACTAAACGATCAGGTTATACCACGCCACGTATCATCCCCTCTTTCTTTCCATAGAGGAGAGATAAAGAAAAAGAAAAGATATAGTGACCGTGTCGTAAGACCTTGTTCCTTTCTACTTGACTAAGTAATATTCCACTCGTGTAGTGGGTGTAGGGGCTAGCCCATGGTGCGGTCAGCTATAACATGGATTCTATTTAGTAAAGAACTGTATTTAGCCCATGATGCACAGTCAGTCAGTCACCATATAACATGGATTCTATTTAGTAAAGAACTGTATGATAAGCCATCTTCCCAATTCAATGCCACATGCTTAGTTTTATACCAAACATTTGGTGAGGCATTCTTAATATCTTAAGCTTTATGCTTCTGCAGGTGTTGCAGGGGCTTGAGTCGGCCACATTTTCTGTTGAAGATTTGGATGAATGGTTGGCGCTTTTTAATGTGAAGCTCAGACATATGCGAGAGGACATTGAGGCGGTATGTATATCTTGGCGTTATGCTACAATGTTTTATTATTATATATAGCATGGATGTATTACTTTTTTCTTTATTAGTTCTTTGCTTACAATAAACTTTTAGAAAGTCTAATTTTTATAATAACAGTTGTTGCTAACTTTGGTTTATACTGTTACATCCGACATTTATTAATTTGTGGACACAGATAGAAACGCGCAACAATAAGCTGGAACTGCAGTCTATGAATTATAAAGGTTTAGGCATGGAACTAGATCGGCTTCTTGAAAAACTGCATATCCCTTCAGAGGTACATCATTTTCATCCACTATTAACTTATTTGATCATGATGCATGACTGTATTCATCACAGGTTTCAGATTGTCTAGCCGGTGGCTCCTTTGAGGAGTCATCGCTGCGTAAATATATCGAAGCATGTGACTGGCTCAGAAGTGCTATGCAAGGTTTTGATGCATTGCATCCCAGCTATGCAAAAGTTAGAGCTGTATGTTCCTTTCGTTTCTATAATTTTCTGTTATTAATGTTTATTTTGATATGAAAAATTGTAATGCTGCATTCATTTAATCATTTCCGTCACAGGTCAAGGAAAAGAGGGCAGAACTTGACATAATAAAGTTGACGTTTGTACGAAAAGCCTGTGAGTTTTTGAGTGGCTTTTTCGTTAAGATGGTGGATACTCTGATGAGTGATAAACGAAACTTCTCCCAGGTTTGTTTCTTAGGGCGCCTTCTTAATTTACGCACCTAAGACTTTATGTATGCACCTAGAAATCTTATGGGTATCCAAAATTGGTCAGCGTGGGCAACTAAGGGCGCCTAATCATGTTGATCTTCACAACAAATGCAGGACTTACGCTCGTCTGTTGCAACACATAAAGGTTAATTACATATAATCGATTACAAACCATGTTTACTTTACCTCTTGATTTATATTCATAACATTGAATAACAAATGATGTACTTACAGATTCTTGATAAAAGTAGCTTGCTTCCTTTGAGGAAAATTTATTGTAAATCCCTTAATCAACTTTTAAGGCGCGAGGTAAGAATCATAAACCTGTGAAAGTTCTTTTGCACTTAGGTTTGATGAATTAGTAGAAATCTAAATGCACACGCCGCATATGTTTTCAGAATCCAAATTGAGTTCTTCTTTTGTTTTTTTTTAAGTTTCTGATGATCTAATTTTAGGCTCGTGAATTTGCTAACGAGCTTCGGTCTGGTACTAAAGCACCAAAAGTTCAAAGTATATGGTTTGACAGTCCCAGTGCCCCCAACCAAAATGTTAACACTTCCATGGTTTCTGAAGCTTATTCCAAACTGCTAGCAGTTTTTGTCCCGCTCCTTGTGGATGAGGTGTGAAGTTGTGAAATCTCTCTCTCTATACACACACACACACACATATAGGGTAGGGATCCAATAGGAAAATATGTTTTTGTGAGAAGTGAGAAGGATTAAAAATTGATATATATATATATGCATCATTTTTTGGACTTATTCATGATGTTTTGGATTGTCTTGCTCAGAAAAACACAAAACAGAACAATTTAAAAACCGAAAACAATGTATTTTAGGCTTAAAACTTAAAACATTATTCCAAGAATATTAACCAGTGTGTTTTAAATGTTTACTAGTATGTTTTATCTGTGTTTTAAATTTAATGACTATAATATATTGTATTGTGTTTTAAATTTTTGCAAATTGTTGTGTTTAGTGTTTTTCAAGCCAAAACAACCCAAAACATCATTCCTAAATCCAAAACATGATGGTTGCGTGTCAATTCTTAATCTTTCTCACACTTCTCACAAAAACCAATTTTCGTACAAGATCCTCTATCTATCTATATATATATGTATAATTTTTACTTTTTGGATAATGGTTCAAGGTTTTTTCCTTCTTTTGTATATGTTTTTTACATTTCTGTTTCTTAAACTGCAGAGTTCATTTTTATCATCTTTTATGTGCTTTGAAGATTCTTCACCTGATCCAGCAAGCATTCATGATGATGACGAGGACGATGATGATGACAATGATGATGATGACGACGATGATGATGAAAATGGCACCAAGACGGGTAATAATAATAAAACATTATATGCAGTTTTTTTTTGTTCATTTAATACATACCAGTTTGAGCTTTGTATCTGGAATCATGCAGGTGCATTGGACCTGGGGGCGTTAAACGAGTCACTCTGTGATTTACTAGATGGAATACAAGTAACTACAAGATGTTTATGGTTATCTGTTATTGTACAAGAGACAAGAGTTTCTCTTTTGAGTTCTTTAATAAGTGTTCCTTGTTGACTTTTAGGATGACTTCCATGCAACTGTGGAGTGGGGCAACAAGATTGATCCTTTGTTGTGCATATCAATGCATGCTACAACAGAGCGATATGGTTCTGATCTGAAAGCAGAAACGTCCAGATATGTGCGCCTCTTACTTGATGCCTTGGAAGATAGAATCAGTTCATTGTTTGTCCGTGTAAGTTGCATCTGTTATGATAATCAGTTTTTAATTCAAAATCATATAATTTGAAGTTGGGGTGTCTTGATTATTTGCCAATCAGCTTGTAACATATATTGCAGTTTGTAGACGACGCTCGTAACCAAATAGAAAAGAATGACAAAGGTGTTAAACAAACAGGGATCATGTCGTTTATACCTAGGTAAACTGCACCTGTGATGCTGCAATACGATGTTAATCATTAGTATGTTTAGCCGTAAGACAATTATTATTACACTGTTTCTGACCTGGTTGTATTACTCTTTAGATTTGCATTGCTTGCCACCCGCATGGAGCAGTATATCCAGGGACAGTCTAGGGATTTGGTTGATCAGGCATATATTAAAATTGTGAGTACTTTAGTTATTAATATGTTCAGTTAAATAAAATATAACAAATTGGTTTGTGTTCTACCTTATGTTGTATGCTCACCGTTGAATATTATTTGACAGATTGGGATTATGTTTGTGACGCTGGACAATATCGCCCAGGCCGACCTAAAACACTCTGATATTTTTCTTTTAGAAAACTATGCTGCGTTCCAGAATAGGTATTGATATGGTATACTAATATTATTTACATTAGTGCATATACCAGTTTAACCAAGATTACGTTAGATGCTGGCTGACGAGAAGCAGTTCTATGCAGTCTGTATGATTTGGCCAATTACGTTCCAACTTTAGCTAAGTTTTATCATCAAGCAAGTGAAGCGTATGAACAGTCTAGTACACGCCATATGAGTGTTATCATATACTACGTAAGTTAATTACGCAGCTTGTTGCCCGCTTACCAGCCGTCCACTTGTAATCTCTTTGTGGGTTTATCTTTATTTTATAAAAAAAAAAATATATATGATCTGTATCCTATTAGTCAATGATGTATGCTAATGTCAATTTCTCTTTGTTTCTTTCAATATTTGCATGCAGCAATTTGAGCGTCTTTTCCAGTTTGCGCGTAAACTTGAAGATTCAATGTTAACTAATTTACCAGAAGAGGTTAGTGTGGATCTATATTTTCCTAGTTAAATTTTCATAACCATGTTTCGGTTCTTTGATAATTACAGATCCAATTCCAAGTTGGAATGTCAAAATCAGATCTTAGAAAGGTGGTTAAATCCAGTTTAACAGGGGTGAGTGAGATAGAGAGTTAAAAGTTCAAATAAATTGCATCGCGTTCGTCTTAGTGAGATTATTTTTCTTTACACAGATTGACAAACAAGTCACTGCAATGCATAAGAAACTGATGAAGAACTTGAACTCTGAGGAGTTATTTCCATTACTATGGGACAAATGCAAGGTATATATTTTTTGTTTACAAATAAAAATAAAAATTCTAATAAGCTATATTTTTTGATCTTAAGCATGTTAAAATCATCTTGTTTAATTTTACTTCTCATCCATCTTTAAGATTAGTCACTTATATAGGCACAATAGTGTTGCATAACCGCCTTATGTATTACAGTTAAAGAAAAAAGTATAAGTTTTCCGTAGCACCCTACTTACTTATTCTTGGCACTGTAGTGAACATCATACAAAATTATATGGTTTTATGTGGAATCCGCTCGATCAAGCTTAAATGAACTTATAAAATGTAATAAAATATTTTTTTTCCATTGGATGAAGGATGTATGAATTTTAGTGATACTAAGCAGATAAAGTAACCATGCAGAAAGAATTCTTGGACAAGTATGAAAGCTTTGCTCAACTTGCTGCAAAGGTCTACCCAAATGAAAACATCCCATCTGTTATAGAGATTCGCGACATTTTAGCATCAATATAAAGTTATTCACATAATCCGGCCATACGGAAACTCAAAGGTATGTTCGTTGACCATAATCCGCTTCTCATAGCCAGTTTAACTATATACATGCTAGTCTTTTCAGTGATACTGATACCTGTATTCTCCCGTTAATTAAATTTGATAGTGGTCGTTTAGAGGTTGTTGTTACAACCCCGAAGTTGAATTTTCGTAACATGTTAATGGTTCGCAGATTGAATGGGTTCAATTTTGTGGCGCGTTAATTTGTAAGGTTGCCGCCATTGTTCAAGATCCCATAGATGATGTTTGATATAATCTGCACTGCTATATATGATTCTTCTATATTGCTGAGGTTCAAACTTGTATATCATCTAAGATTTTTTCTTTTCATTTTCATAATGTTTTGACTTTAGTATTATTGCCTTTCATTTTTTTATTTTTAAGTTTTTGACAAGAATATTATTCTTATAGTTAAAGAGTGGACCATTTTTCATCTTAAATGTAGAATGAAAGCATAAGAGATAATACTCTTTATTTATTTATTTTTATTTTTGATAAATTTGTAATGAATAACACCATGCCCCTTTTGGGTAGAAAATCTAAATTTGATATAGCCCCGCTTACGGTTGTGTGCATATAATGTGTGTATATATATATATATATATATATATATATATATATATATATGTGTGGCCCTCGGGGGACAAAAGTAAAGTTGCAGTAATTTTAACGTTATTTTACTGATTTCGTGAAAATAACGTTAAAAATGACAGACGGTTAATCATGCATCAGGTGGTGACATTGATAGCCAAAGACAAGGGGGTACATGCACCAATCGGGTTTGTCTCGATTGCTAAGTGTTATGTGCCTTATGTCCAAGGCTTGATACAAAATCACTATTGAGCCGGGGGTTTCGCTGGAAGCAACCTCTCTATTCTCACGAGGTAGAGGTAAGGATGTCTACATCTTACCCTCCTCAGACCCTACCTTAGCTTTTGCTATTAGTGGGATTAACTGAGTATGATGATGACGACGACATGTATGACCAGATATCATAAAACTGAAAACAGTTAACTAGATAAAAAAAAACTTCATTTCTTATAAATTATACTATACAATATATATAAGAATTTATCACCTCTTTAACCAACAGATTACAATTTAGTGATTTACAAACTTAATAACACTACAAGAAGATCAATCAAAGAATCATTGGGCCTACCTTAACAGTTTAGCCTTTCATACCATCAGAAATTTGTGAAAGAATAAATAAACCAGCTGAAGACACAAATATGGCAGCAGCAAAACAAGCAAGGTCTAGCCCAGTAACCAAAGGAATGCTCTTAAACTTCTCCAAGACCCCAACTTGAAGCAACAACATTAGTGCATGCCCGATTTTCGACTTTGCTTGAGCCATCGATTTCATTCCAGCCCATGATGGTATCTCCTATAATGCCCAACAACAACTACTCATGTAATTAAACTCAGAAATTAAGTTCATGAATGTATACAATAATGTTTGATCATTGATGATGTACCTTGAGATGGAAAAGCCCGAAAAAGTTTGATGGTGGAATAGGTGACCCGATGCCTTTAGCGCCTCTTGATCCGATGAACATAACATGTAATGCCATCCCGAATGTAAGCATTGCGGTTCCTATTAAGAACATATCTATACATGATACACAAAAGATAAGTTTTAGTTTTAGTACATGTTTTGATATGGTCTTGTTGCGAATAATGGGGTAAGAGATGTACCTAAGGCTTCGATGAGTAGATGCATGATGTGCACGTGATCCGAGTGGTGGTAGACGGCTTGAAAATACTGAAGGTATGATTCCACAACCAGAAAAACACCCTGAAATTCGGTTAAAGTTAGCGTTAAGATCGACGTTGTGGATTCTTTAAATGACTACAAAGTGTTGCAACAATAGTCTTATTGAATGATCATACCTCTAGGAAGCATAATACTGAACCAAGCAACGTTCCTAATATGCCCAACATTGTAAAGAATCTAGAGTCCATTATAACCTGAAAGTTTCATCCCATCAAAATTTTATAAAAATAATGAAATGTATAAAGCTTGTTTACAAGAATATGTTATATTTTGAATGAATCATGTAAACTTTATTTACTACTACACAATACAAGATATGTCACTCAAAATATGACCATTCGGTTCTGAAAACCAAAATTTTCGGTTCGGTTTTGAATTTTATGAATACCGAGCAAAAAAAAAAAAGTTTATGTTAAAATGTTTGTTATTGGATTTTTGGATTATATTTTATTCTGAATTATTAAGTAATTTATATAAAATTAACAAATGGTGTGGTAAAAAATATTTAGGCCCAAATATGTAGTAATTAATTACCCATTAACTAATAAAAACTTTTAGGCCCAATTTCATTATTTCTGGGCTTTTTTCCAGCCCAAAATTTTCAATCCAAAGAAAGACTTGTTTTTTAAAAAAACCAACAGAATTTTCATTTTTTGGTATGATTTAAGCCAAAAACCGACCCATACACACCACACCCTAGCTCTAATTTATAAGTATATAACATTTATGGAAAGAGCAAGAATTAGCTACCTTTTCAACTATCGATTGGATGATTAAACTCAACGGCCTAGGTTTAGTAACGATCGTTAACTTAGGTAGAGTAGCCAAGCCTACTCTTTCGCTTGTTTGTGTTGGCGCAACTGCTGCATCGTTCAAAGCCACAACCACCACCGGTTTCTTCTCCAAGTCTTTAATCAACTGACCACTTTCTGTACTAAAACCAGCCGCTTTGCATGTAAACCTTAACGTGACATTTGAAGGTACAGTTCGCAAAGTAGGTGAGTCAAGAACCGATGATGGTCTTGGTCTAGACACGCGTATTAATCTAGCGGCTGCCATTGGCTAGATTGGTATGTATACTTCTACAATAATCAAATTACTTGGAAGGTTTATATACTAGTATAAACATGAGTATCTAAGCATGTTAAATGGGAATATGTTTTGTGTGTTTGCATGGGGTGGTGGGGGCATTTTAGTCATTTTCTCTACTTTTCTTAACGGCCGAAATTGGGAGAGAGTTTCATGTTTGCTTTTTGGACAAGAATTTTGAAATGTCAAAACCGGGTTTGGTGATCAAGAGTAAATCAGAGCCGTACACGTGGCAGTGTGGAACATTATTTTGCTGGTTAGCAAAAGGAACTTTGGTTGGAAGTAGGAATATTGAGATGGTCTAGAAAACGTGACATATTTGGACGAACCTCCGATGCCCGCGTCTAAAATAATTAATAAATAAATACTTTTCATTTTAAGGGTTTAAAGACTATAAAAAAAAAAAAAAAAAATTGTGAAAAGTACAAATTTGGTTCATGAACTAAATAAAACGAGTATTGGTACGATGTTAGAAGATACTTGTTTAATTACCTAAATTCGAACCAAATATATTAAACTATCTTAAAAAATATAGTAATAGTATGTTGAATTGTTAGAAACTTAATTATTAAAATTGTTAAAAGTTTTAGAATGGTAATTAAGTATTTGATATTTGAAGTTAATCTAAGCAGTGACGAAGCTTGACCCGAAGGTTTGGGGGTCGGAAGTTACCGGGGGGTCGAAACCCTATATTTCCAAAATTTTCTATACAAATACTATGGTGCTGTTTGTTTTTTGCTCAGAAGCAATTCTGACCTCTTTTGTCTGTGCCATGCAGACGCGCACAGACGTTTGGGGTCTGCAGATTGTTTGTTTTTTGGAAAACCTTTCACTAAAAAAGATCATCCTGACCTCTTCTTAGTGCAGACTTGTTCTAAAGTCTTCTAAGATATTCAAAGGTCTTCTCCACTTCTCTTCTCCTCACCCACCACCACCACCACCACGGTCCACCACCACCACCAACCATGGTCCACCACCACCTACCACCGTCCACCACCACGACGGTCCACCACCACCACTACCACCCACCACCACCACCATCCACCACGGTCCACCATCCACCACCACCATGGTCCACTACTACCACCGTCCACCACCACCACCACCCACCACCTCCGTCCACCACCACCACGGTCCACCACCACAACCACAGTCCACCACCACAACCACAGTCCACCACCAACCACGGTCCACCATCACCACCGTCCACCACCACCGTCCACCACCGTCCATCACCACTACCCACCACCACCGTCCACCACCACCATGGTCCACCACCACCCACCACCACAACCACCGTCTACCACCAGACTGTTGTAAAAATCAATTTATTTAAATTTCAGTTTATTTCAGCAGCCTGCAGACATTTGGTCCATCTCTTCTCCTGCAGATGTTTGCAGATGTGGTCCGCAGACTGCAGACCTTTTCATGCAGAAAAAACAAACAACACCTATATAATCAGAACTTCTGTGCGAAAATTCGGGAGGGTCGGCCGCCAAGCTGCGCCACTGAATCTAAGATCAGGTTTGTGTCATAGGCATCACAACGGATAGTTTTTAATCACATAAGGCTACATAGATCTATTTATTTATTTATTTTCGAACGGCTAATGTTACCGCCATTATATTTTACACCAAATACAAGTTTGCATGAAGGATATTTTACACGGATGTAATGCTATGATTTTGTGCTTCAATGAGGAACCAATATATTGGTTGTTGGTGTGGTTTGGATCCAATCTATGCGTTCGGTGTTCGGGACTCGCTAGAAGTTTACAAAACGGTTAAGGGAGACAAGATGAGAAGGAAGATTGTGCACGGTGTGATTATGGTGACAATGTGGACTATTTGGAAAGCTAGGAATGATTCTGTTTTCAATGGTAAGAAATTGTGCATTGAGGATATTGTGGCAAGCGTGAAGTCTTTTTCTTTTTTTGTGGGTTAAGAATAGATCTAAATGTAATCCTATAATGTGAAAAGATTGGTGTCGATCCCCTGTGTATATGTTGTAGTTCTTTTTGATGCCGGCTGAAGAAGTAAATACCTCTCCTAGTAGACAAGAATGCTGTTCCGGCACTGAATAACTAGCCCAAACTGGATCCGGGTGCCTGCAAAACAAAACACCGTTAGGACTCGTCACAGGAAAGGGGGGTTTCCTGTGACCACCCTCCGGCGTGAGAATAAGTATTGGTTCTTGGTGTGAGAGTAAAGCCAAAGCCTTTATGATTGTGAGTATGGAATATTATTTACCTCTGACCTCTATTTTTAGCCCTTCTTACTTTTCTCGTAACCGCCTCTTCGAGCCCATCTCCAGGAGCTGACTCTCCGGTTTAGATGGAGATAGGCTTTATCTTCTCTTTGGAACCTTCCTTCCCTGATTCTCGGAAAAGAGGTTAAGCCTTATCAATTATCCGGGGTGCAACCGTGTTGGTTCGCCCGGTGTATATCTGCCATTGGGCTGGCCCACATGTAATGGGGCTTTCATGTGGTATTGGGCCGATCCATCTAGATTGGGCCTACCTCGTCATGTCCCCCAAGTCTAGTGATAAGCAGACTTGGTTATTACTAGGCTTTTTAAAATGACAAGTTATAAGACACTTTGATAATGACGTAAATGCCAAAAGAAAAAATCTTCATAGAGTATAGCGCCGCATGGGTAAGGCACGTGATGTGACGTCATCCTGAGTTGTCGCCTCAGCCGTTTTAACAGTCTGAGCAACTCAAGGGTTCTGACTGTTGGCGGTTTGATTTTAAAATTTGAAAACTCGTACAATCTTCCGCCTATAAATTAGATGGTTGCCACTGAAATGTACAGTTCAAAATAACTAACCATTAATTTCCCTTTGAAATGGCTCCCAAAGCTAGCACATCACGAACCACCATGAGTGTTGCCCAGATTCATACTAATTGGTCGGTAACGGCACTACAATCTTTCCTTTCTGAGTGGCGTATATCACCGGAGTGGAATCCCGTGTTACCTGGACCCACCGACGTTGCGTTTCCCTTAAAGCCTGGGAAGATTACCCTATACGCTGAGTTCTTCAAGTTTTGCCATTTCCGGCTGCCGGTGACTCGATTCTTGGTTGAATTGCTGTCATACTATAAGGTAAACATCTCTCAGCTTCATCCCTTAGGACTAATTAAGGTGAAACACTTCGAATTTTGTGCCCGGGGACTAGGTATGTCCCCCCAGCTGGATGTCTTCCGAGTGTTTTATGTCCTTGTGTACAAAGGAGAGTACTTCACGTTTGACCGTCGCCCTGGGGCTCCATCCTGTATTGAGAATTTCCCCCCCAATGTGCAAGATAAAAACTGGAAAAGAAAGTTCTTTTTTATCTACGAGGGTGTGTTGCCGGTCGCTGCACCGGTGCAAGCCCCTGAAGGGAAAACAAAATTTGCTGACGAGAGCCCTGCTCCGTCTGTCTTTGAGAAGCTTCCACTGTATGTGGCTCTGGTGAACCACCCAACCCCGTGCACTCATATCCCTGAACGAGCCCTTGTAGCTGTCGGTATGAGCCGCATTTGGGTTGATGATACCATATACCCGGAGTATCGCCGACGAGATCAAGGTATGTCTTATTACATAGCTTACCATTCACCGAGTATTTCTAGTCTAACCGGTCCTTTCTGTGTTCAGATGAGTGGCATTACTTTGATGCCATAGATCCACAGGTCATCCCCCATATTGAGGAACATGACCGTCTGCTGGGGGACGACGAGGCGGACGTTCTTACCCAGACGGTGAAGAACATTGTGATTCCTGCTCTTCCGATCCGAAGACACCCTGATCCATCGGATACTGCTGCTCCGGAAAATGCTGAGGCACCGGCTTCACCTCCTCTGAATCCGGATCCTCTCAATGTTGCTGATCCTGCTATCACTGTTAGTGGGAAAAAGAAGAAGACCCAGAAGAGGAAAGCCGGTTCGCCTGATGTATCATCATTCCTTGCCAATCGTCGTGAGTTGCTAGCCAGCAAAGAAGAAAGACTAGGTACGGATCTGTTTGTGCACTTCGGCTTTTTTCTCTTCCTCTGTTCTTATGGTTGTTTGGTAATGTCATGTCCAGGTACACCCCTCCTGGATGAGGGTACTTCCACACAACAAGCCAAGGCCTCCAGCCCTGTTGCTGCAGCTGTGTCGGAGCAGGGTGTGGATGCCCTTGCAGCTACGGCGACTACTACCCTTCCAACTGATGCTATATTGTCAACTGCCGTCACCGCCACTGCCATCCCGGCTCCTCGCCTAGTCGTCACCGAAGAACCTAACAATACCTTATCGGTCGGTGTCACCTTTTCTCCAGCTACCGTGATTACCACTCATTCGGCGGTTGCCTCTTCAAGCACGCTGTCAGCTCCGGCCAGTACAGCCATGATTACTACGTCATCAGTAGCAGCTTTTTCAAGCGTTATGTCAGCTCCTATTAGTACAGCCATGCCTCCTGATGCCCAGACGAGATTGCACCTTGGTAGCTCCAGCGGCAAGGCCCTTAGGGATATGTCCCGGGTCAGCTTCACCGAACTGCTACACGATGTACAACACCATCCTATTGCATTTCCCGGTGGTGTAAGATCCGGGCAAATGCCGTTCAGTGTGGACCCCGTTGAATCAACCCAGATGCCTTCGCATGCCTATGCTCCCGGCATTAATTGGAATCCTTCTTTGCCGGATACAAAGTATACCCCTAAGTGGAAAGTTGCTCAGTCTACCCGGTTCATTGATCCAGACGTCATCAGGCATTGGGTTGACCATGCCATTCCTCCTGCCGAACGGTATTATCTCCAGGGTCTGGATAATGCTCAGCTGGCTGAAAATGCTCTTGGATCTAGCGTAAATTCCGTAGCTTCCATGTATGAAGTGCTGCGCCGTTGGCGTTCGGATGTAGGTGACTTGTATGACATGCATGTGTCTCATAGCAAGTTGTCCGTGGAGGCTGAAGCATTGTTGCAGTCCTTAGGAGATTGCCGGAAGGAGATCGCAGGGATGTCGTCCATCAGGGAAACCTACGAACGAGACAAGACTCGTCTGATAAATACTCATAACGACGAGAAGCTTGAAATCCTTCGTGCCCATGATGGGTAGGTCCGGCTGGTACGAGGTTTAGAGGAGCGGGTAAAGCTATTAGAGAAAGACTTGTAGGTGGAAAGAGAAAATGTTACTAAGGCGAAAGCCGAGCAGGAAAGGTATGACCGGTTGGCTTCTGATATAGAGGGCTATGAATCCCGTGCTCGGAAGGCGGAAGAAGAGAGGGACGCCATGCTGAAGCAACTGAATGCTCTCAAGTCCGAGGCTGAGACTGCTGCCAAGAATACCGCCAATCTGACCGAGCAGTTGACAGCTGTCCACACCCGAGTGAATGTTTTGGAGGCTGACCGGGATTGGTTGATATCCAGAGGGTTCCGGGCTTCGTGGAGCCATGTTCGTGGGGGAGCTCAGTACCAGCAAAGATTGAATGACTTTTACCGGACCGCTGTGGAGTCCGGGTACCAGGATGGTTTAAGGCATGGTCATCGCCACGGGCTTCTCGGGCGAAAACTTCCGGAAGCCACTGATCATGAAAAAGGAGTTGAACAACGGACCTCTAAAGCCCTAGAAGCCCTTAGCAGTGATTCCTTGGATGAGCTTGCACAGCTGCAGGCCCAGACTGGTGATGAAGGCATGTCCAACGTCCGGGCCTTCCTTGAACCCGTGCTTGCCAGTTCTTCTGCCAGTTCTTCAGACGATGAATAGTTGTTTAACGTTTTGTAACGTGTTGAAGTTTACTATGTGTGTACTGATCCCGTGGAATATTTTGTAAGAACGTTTATTTGAATGAATGTTGTGTTTATTTAATAACATTGTTAATCCGAGATCCTCCAACAGGGCATAATGAAACGTCTTGTCGTCATTAATACTTGTAATCATATTGCCGACGTCAGCTACGCAACCTAACCGTCACATCCACGTGTCAGGCGGCGTGCGTCAGTGTCATTATTGCAGGTTGTTTAAACTCCCAAGAATAACTTAACCGTCACATTAATCCCTTTATAAGTGGGGTTTCATATCATGCAAACGTGCACATTTACACTCGTTCATTATGCCACGCAAGTTTGTCTCCCTGAAAAAGTACTTGAAAGAGCTTGATGCTCTAGAGGGACTAAGGGAGCTGCAACGACAGTCCCAATAGCTTGATGCAGCTGTGCCTGTTTTGGAAGTTCCTTCTCAAGAACTAGTCGAGGCTCTTCCACAAAGGCCCTGCCGATTGGTGTATCGTCGTCGACCAAAACCCGTCCAGCCATTTCCTTCCGAAGGTGCAGAGAACGTAGGAGAGGCACTTGCTGCTCCTGTTGCGATACCAAGGGTTTCTGCAACTCTTCAGGGGATGGAGGATGATGTCCAGGTTCGGTCATTCAGTGTCTCCGCTCCTGCCCGTTATGGATTAGTTTATCGGCGTGGTGCTGGACGCCGACCCTCTCCTTGGGTTCCTTTGGAGGATGCCCTTCCCATGGTTCCAGGAAATGTTGCTGTTGGAACATCAAAGGTGAGTGAGGAGCTGGAGGTGTGGTCCTTCAGTCTCCGATCAAAGGAGATGAGGATGTATGAGGAGTTTTGGGTCCTCCCCCCTGCTTGCAATCCCGAAGGTGACTTGCTATACACCCCTGCAGAGGTGTTTGCCATGTTGGAGGGTTGCAGTGATTAATGTTTTGTAGTCAAGTAAGACTAGGTTAAATAGCGCTATGTATAGATGGTAGGAAGTATGTTTTTTGAAGGCATTGGATTTTTGTCCTGCCCCTACCCTTTTTTGTAATCTTGCTTTGAAAAAGCAGTCTGTTCATAATGAAGCATATAAAAACTATGAATGTCGTCATCGGCGTCTTATTAATAGTTGCAATGTTCATAATAAAAATAAAAATTTGACTACCCGGGGTATCGTGGTTACCGGCCGGGCATGCTTCCAGTGGCCTATGGCCTGGGACTTTTCGTCCCTTATTACATATAACATTTTCTGAGTTGGGCGGCATTCCAGCTTTTGGGAACCAGCGTGCCGTCCAGCTGCTTTAAGCGGTATGCTCATTTTCCCAGGTCTTCAACGACCTCATAGGGTCCTTCCCAGTTTGGGCCTAGCTTTCCCTGGGGCAGTTGTCTGCTGGCCTCGTTATCTCGCATGACCAGGTCTCCGATCTTGAATGAGCAGCTCCTGACCCTTTTCTTGTAATATTTTTCCAACAGTTTCTTGTACCGGGCTTCTTTAATGTGAGCCTCATCACGCCGGGCTTCCAACGACTCGAGGTTGTGCCTTAGCAACTGGTCATTGTCGGCATCCTGATTAGCACGCCGGCGGGACGGTAGCATCATCTCGGCCGGGATCATCGGCTCTGACCCATATGTCAGGCAAAAGGGGGTTTCCCCATTACTTGTTTTGGGCATTGTCCGGTGAGCCCAAAGGACATGTGGGAGTTGATCAACCCACGATGCTCCTTCTTGGTCCAAGCGTCTCTTTAGCCCGTCCAATATGCTCCTATTGGCTCTCTCAACCTGGCTGTTTCCCTGAGGATGGGCCACGGACGTGAATATCTGCTGTATGTTCAGGCTCTTGCACCATTCTTGTATATGATTGTCCACGAACTGTGTCCCGTTGTCACTGACTAGGTACAAGGGGACCCCAAACCTGCAAACCACATGTTCCCACAAGAACTTCTTGATGTTGCTCGCTTCTATCTTGGTCAACGGTTTTGCTTCAACCCACTTAGTGAAGTAGTCAATGGCCACCACCAGGTACTTGAGTTTTCCCGGAGCTAAAGGAAAAGGCCCGACCAAGTCAATACCCCACTTCTGAAAAGGCCATGCTGCTGTTACCGGGATCAGGTTATTCTTTGGCCGAATCGTTATGGGTGCGTACTTCTGACAACTGACGCACTTCTTGAGCTCTTCTACGACCATGTTGTGCATTCCGGGCCAATAATAACCTGCACTAGTTATCTTCACTACTACCGCCCTGGGTCCCGCATGTATACCACATATTCCTGAATGGATGTCTCTTATCAAGTACCTAGCCTCGGATGGGGATACACATCTTAAGGCCGGTCCCAGGTATGATTTCTTGTAAGGAATCCCGGCTTGGATCTCGTATTGCAGTGACTTGGTCCGGATCTTCGTTGCTTCAGCCTTATCTTCCGGCAAGCTTCCATCTGTGAGGTACCTGTGTATGGGGGTCATCCAGGAGACCTCGACCGTATGAACCATGTGGACTTCGGACACCTCTGTGGACGGGTGCTTTAAAGTTTCAATATGAACGTTAGCGTCTGTGCCTGAAGAAGCCAACTTGCTAAGTGCATCGGCTATGTCATTCTTGTGCCTTCTCACATGATGCAGCGTGACCTTCCTGAACTTTGTCATCAGCTCCTTTGTCTTTTCCAGGTACTTGATCATGGACTCATCCTTGGCCTCGTATGACTCATTGACCTGGTTGTTTACCAATAGTGAATCCACATGGGCGTCTACCCGAGTGGCGCCCAGGGTCAAAGCCACCCGCAGTCCTGCTAGCAGGGCCTCGTACTCAGATTGATTATTAGAACATTCAAAGTCAAACCGTAGGGCGTAGAGGAATCTTGCACCCTCCGGGCTGACGAGCAATAACCCTGCCCCGGCTCCCTTACTATTTGAAGATCCATCAGTATACAACTGCCATGGATTGGATTCATCTTCCAATGTTTCCTCCAATCTTGGTAGGGATTCTTGAATCTCTTCACCTACCGGGATCTCGGTCATAAAATCAGCCAGCACCTGACCCTTTACCGCCGCTCTCTTCTTGAAAGTGACGTCCAGCGCCCCCAGCTCAATTGCCCATTTGGCGAGTCGGCCAGATTCTTCCGGTCTGTTCAAGATTTGTCCCAACTGGAAGTTTGTTAAGACTTCCACTTCGTGTGCTTGGAAATATCTTCGCAGCCTCCGGGAAGCGTGAACCAGTGCCAGTACTAATTTTTCCAGAGTGGGGTATCTGGCTTCGGCACCTGAAAGTGTCCGGCTGATGTAATAAATTGGTGTTTGACACTTATTTCTTTCGACCAACAGCACAGAACTAACGGCATGATGACCGGCTGCCAGATACATTTTCAACACTTCTCCCGGGCGTGGTGCTGTTAACATGGGTAGATTACTGACGAACGTTTTCATCTGCTCGAATGCTTTGTCTGCTTCTTCAGTCCATCTGAATTTGTTCTTGTTCAGGCAATCTTTGAGTGTAGAGATGAACAGTAACGAACGCTCGGCATGTCTAGCCAGGAACCTGCTGATGGCAGCCAGCCTCCCATTCAGTGCTTGAGCATCTTTCAGCGTTTTAGGGGCAGGCATGTTTCGAATGGCCGCTACCTTCTCCGGGTTGACTCGGAACCCATCTTTTGATACTACCACTCCCAGGAACTTTCCTTCCTCAACTCCAAAAGAGCACTTTCCCGGGTTTAGCTTGATGTTGTATTCTCGGAGAGTATCAAATGTTTCTTCTATGTCTTTTAGCATCATATCTTCTGTCTTGCTCTTTATCACCAAATCGTCCACGTATACCTCCAGGTTCCTGCCAATCTGGTGCTCGAACGCCTGGTCCATTAACCTTTGATACGTAGCCCCGGCGTTTTTCAAACCGAACGGCATTTTGGTGTAGCAGAATATGCCGGCGTCCGTGTGAAAAGCCGTCTTGTCCTCATCTTCCTTTGCCATCTGAATCTGATGATATCCCTTATATGCATCCAAGAAACATTTAAACTGGAATGGAGCCAGGGAATCAACTTTGAGGTCTATCTCCGGGAGCGGATAAGCGTCCTTAGGACACGCTTTATTCAGATCTTTGTAGTCCACACACATCCTCCAGGTTCCATCATGTTTCTGGACCATGACAGGGTTAGCCACCCACGTGTGGTACTTAGTCTTTTTCAAAATCCCGGCCTCTTCTAGCTTTTTTACCTCTTGTACTACAACTGCTCTTCGATCAGGAGCCATACTCCTTCTCTTTTGCATGACCGGTTTTACGTTTGGATAAGTAGACAATTTGTGCTCTGCCTTTGCCCGTGCTATCCCGGTCATATCAGAGTGCGAGAAAGCAAAGACATCCATGTTACGCTTCAATAGCCGCTTCAACTTTTCCTGTGTGGTTGGAGCCAAGGAGTTTCCAATAGTGACCGTTGATGTGTCGTAAAACACATCTATTCTCCTATGTATTTTGAGTTATAAATTGAGTCTTTTGTATATAGTTTTTAGTAATTTTAGGCGTGTATTCATTTGTTTGTCTATTTTTATCATTGTACAGTTTTATTAGTTTTTTGTACTCTTAGTACTCGTTTTTATTATTTTATAGGTGTTCGTGGAAAATGAGCTTAAAAAGAAAGAATTTTAATTGAGACACGAACACTTGAGAGCATGTGTTCATGGACGTTGGAGCGTAAACGAGAAACTTTGATCAAGTCGCAAACACGTTATGAGAGCACCTAATACTAATATGCTAATAATCTATTAATATATATAAAAGAATTGAACATTGCTGACGTGGTGTGCAATGGTGCTTTCAACCTCTCCATGAAACTGCCACGTGGCATCATAATTGAAATATTTTAGTATTTTTGAATTATTTCTTTTTTTAATTAAATTGAGTTATTTTAGGAAAAAATAATTTAAAAATAAATTTAAAATTTTCTCTCTCATGTATCCTCCCATAATTTTTAAACGTTTATATCTTTTATATACGAGATTTTTTAAAGAAAAAATTACACCAAATTAACGAGCGTTTTATTATCTTTCCAACGAGTACCATAGTGCTATATAAAAACGGAGAAAAATCGACTATTTTTTGTGGGGTTTCGTTCATACAGGAAAAAAACACACAAAGTGTTCATGTTATTCATTAATCATGTTTTTTCTTTTAAACCAGGTTCTTATCTACGATGTTGAAAATCAACCCAATCGCCATGTTATCATTGGAATTTTACTAGGTATACTTCATCAAGAGAGGCTAGGAGAAAGAATCGCGCAACACGACAACACATGGTGTCACCTTATAGCAAGGTTATTTTTTTATTTATTTAATTACAAGAGTAATAATTATTACTATTAGTATTAGCATTATTAGAATGGTTATATTTTTCAACCCCGTGACGCTCTCGGGATGACTTGATAGTTGCTGACGTGGCGTTCAATGGTGGTCTCAACCATCTCTTGATTATGCCACGTGGCATAATGAGATGCAATGGTTACAACTTCCAACTTAAGTGTTTGTTTAGTTGATTAGGTTAGAAATTATAAGAGTCATTAGAATGTGAGAAATTAAAGAGATGTGATGAGTTTTTGAATAGTTGTAGCTTACATAAGTGATTCTTTAGATGATTACTGATTAGGTTTTAGATTAAGGAATATGAGTTATTACTGATTAGAATACTATGAACATGCAATGATTGAGAGATTTTGTGGTTAGTTAACTTGAGCCATTTGCAATAGGTTATCACGTAAAATAAGATTTTTCAACCCCGGGACCCTCCCGGGGTAATCGGCTAGTAATATATATGTAAAAAAATAAAAGAAAAGAATGGTAATTCAACAAGCAAAAGGCTCGTGGCCTTTGTGAAGGGCCCAAAGTCAAAAGGGTTTGTCCTATTTATTTATTATCAAAAAGAACGGCGAGAGGGAATATAAAAAAAAAGATAGCAGCCGCCATTTGAACAATTCATACAATTACACAGTGGAGGGGAGCCGTAGACATTCATTCACAATTTTCCAATTGAACAATTGATTCGATCGCACAGTAAAAGAAAAGAAAAAGTCAACCGGCCAAGAGCGGTGACGATCGAACGAGCACGGAAGGAGAAAAGGTCACGGGCACGTTAAAGATTAAGAGCCAACGAGCCTTGGGTTAGGTTTAATTTTTATTAATTTTTCTCTAGACATACTTAAAACTATGTTTAATTATTTTGTGATGGTATTTTTTAATATTATGAGTGGCTAGACATTTTTATGGCTACTTAGGATGATGATTTAGACAATAATATGATTGAATGACGTTTGGTTTCCGTTTGGATGTGTAGAATTACATGATTTTTATTTTTATTGTTGGATTTGATATATGTGTGTTGGTGTTATTTTATTTGAGGTTTGTTTATTGGTTTTGTGGAGCTAGGCATGGAGAGATACCCCCTAGGTCTATAAATCAATCTAGTTCGTCAACTTAGGTTAGCGTGCTAGTATTTGGAGTTGGAGTACGACACAAATATAACAAACTAATATAATAAATTAACTAAAACGTGCAGTCCATTCTTGAGGGTGAGAAATCTAACTCGAGAGTGCTAGGTAACTAACTAGGCATTGTTCGGTAGTTGGCAAGCGCTAGGGCGGGAGTCGCTACTTGTCCGTGTTTAGAGTTTTCCTAGGTTTCTTTCAGTAGAGTTTAAGTCTGCTTCATAGTTTGAGGGTTTTAATCCAGGAGAGGTTTTAACCTGATTTCTATGGGATTTTGGTACGCTAGGGCGATCCAATTCCATTTTAGCATTTCTACACGTGTCCCGTCTTGATTCTAGCTTACTAGCCTTACCTGCAGGAGGAGAGTAGTTGGATGAAATTAGGGTCTCCAAACGGGTTTCTTCGTCAGGATTGAGTATTATGTCTAAGGATTCTTACCTAGGTAGCCAGTCTTTCCCTTGCTTGATTTTTCCATCACTTTAGTTCGGTTTTTATTTTAGTTTTAATTAGTTTTTAATTTAATTTAATTTAGGGTAATTTAGTTAATTAATTGTTAATCAATTTTTATATTTTCAATTTCAACCCCCCCTTAGTTATTAATTTAAACAAGCATTTCTATGACAGTTTAATCGTCTGTGTTAAATTGAGTCCTTTGGTTCGATACCTGGTCTTATTCGCTTGCTACAAACGAACGGTACACTTGCCGATTGTGCGTGGTTTAGTTGAGTCTAGGGTTTTAACTTGTGCACATTTTTATATATATATCAGCACGCATCAACCGTCTAGTCGGGATGTTTCGCACTCAGGACCCATCTCTCTGGACCACGAATCCCGGATGGTGCTTGACGACAAGTCGTGCCATCTGATACTGCGCACACCTTTTCTCCAGAAACGGTAGCTATTCCATGCGGGGTTGGGAACATGAGAAACCCCCTGGCAGTAGAAATCAGGGCGTCAATCCGTCCCAACGTGTACCGACCTATGATTAGGTTGTATTGAGAAATGGCCGGGATCACCAGGAAAGTGACCAAGATAGTGCGCTCCCTATAGCCATCACCAAGAGTTACCGGGAATGTCAACTGCCCCAGCGGCTCTACACTTTCCCCTGTGAACCCTTTGACCGGACCGTGGGCCGGAGCTAGCATTTTCTGATCCTCACTTGACATTCTTCTGAAGCACGGTTCATAGATGATGTCCTCTGAACTGCATGTGTCTACCATGATCCTCTTCATGCTATAATCGCCCACTGCGGCTGATATTACTAATGCTTCCATCTTCAAGGCCTTGTAATAAGGCGGCACTGTCATCGTTGCCTCCATCCACGGTTCAATCGTCTCAAAACGCCTCTTGGTGCCACCGTTTGCTTCTGGCCGTATGGCGTTGATCTCTCTGGGTTTCTTTCCGGCCGCTTTATCCTCCCAAGTCGAGGGACCCGGCTTCATATCCTTGACCAGATGTGCTAGTTTTCCTGTCCTGACAAAGTATTCTATTTGCCTCTTGAGCTGAAAACAATCATTTGTATCGTGACCATTGCCTTTGTGGTAATCACAGAATTTTGACTTGTCTTTTGATGGCGAGTCTTTGACCGGTCGAGGAGTATTCAGCCTTAGATTTTCCGTTTCCAATATTTGGGATGGTGTCTTGATAAGCTCCGGATAATCCAGTTTAGGCTTGGAAGCCGTTTCCCCTCTGCTGGAGTAGGAATCCCGGGACTTCTCCGACCTTCGTCCTTGCTCCCGGCGGTCATCTCGCCGGTCATCCCTTGAGTAAGGTTGGCCAGACCGTCCCCTGTTCCTGGAGCTTCGAGAGTCTTGATTGTCACTTGCCTTGGTAGTCTCATGCTTCTTCCGTACCGCATGATTCATGGCAATCGATTTCTCCTGCTTGACATATGCCTTAGCTATTGTCATCATTTCGTCCATAGTCTGCGGATACCCATAAGGACCATGGAGCTTCCTTAACAATCCATCGTCATTCACCCCCATGGTGAATGCGGTACATGCCAATTCTTCAGTAAGGCCCAGGATTTGTAGCCGTTCCTTGTTGAAACGTATTATGAAATTCTCCATCGGCTCATTATCTCTCTGGCGGATATGCATTACTTCCTCTCTGTACTTGGTATGTCTGCGCTGCTGGCTGAACTGTTGGGTAAATCCCTTATGGATATCTCTCCAGATTGAAATAGACCTGGGCGGCAAACTATCCCACCAGACCCGTGCTACTCCCACGAGGGTCTGAACAAACATGTGGCACCAGGCTTGCATTGGCCAATCTTTGGATGTTCCCACAGACTCGAAAATGCTCAAATGATCATCCGGGTCCCCAGTCCCATCATACTTACCCACTGTTGACGGGAGCTTCAGGTTCGGAGGTAGCGGAGCATTGGCTATCCTTTCCGAGAATTTGGAATAAGTTGCCATCGTCGGAGGACGATATGGCCGGGTAAGGTCTTCATCATCACCTTGATCCTCACTATCCTGTAACACCGCTGGGTTTTGCTGTCGTCCCTGGGAAAGGCCCGCAGAAGTTCCGGGACCCCCGGGAGTGGTTTCATATGTGAGGCGCGTGCGGACGTCATTCAATCTTTCGCTTGAAGGCACCCCAGTTTGGGGGTTCCACCCGGGAAGAGGTGGTTGTACTGGAGGATACATGTAGGGGTAAGGGTATGAGAATGCACCCCCAGTTGATGGTGCACACATATACCCATACGGAGACATGGGATAATAAGGCATGAACGACTGATTTCCGGGAGTAACCGGAGTGTAAGGTGGCATGTTTGGTTGCATGAGGGTGGCTTGTGGTGATGACGTCATGGCTGCTGAGATCGCGGCTGAGAACAGGGGAAGACTTTGTGTTGCGGTAAACCAAGGTACGGATGACGCTGGTGCCGGCACTCGAGGGGCTGAAAAGCTGGTACTAACAATTGGTCGAGTGTAAGTGGACGATGAAGCCAGTCCTCTCATGAGAGGGAAACGTCCCAGGTGACTTCCGGACGATATTAAAGGCTGTGTAGCGCCTGGCCGGGTAGTCGATGTCCTTGAGGAGAACCCCGGAGCTGCTCCATCCCTCTCTCCTTCCGAGTCAGACGCAACTGCTCCATCTGTTTGCTCTACTGTGGGAATCAGATTCTGATTGCTTTCGGCCGGATTGGTAGCCACTACGGTGTCCTGATTCGAGGTCATCTTGATTCCTTGTGTGACACCCGGAAAATTCTGGTTAACAACGTTGTCTAGATGAAAGTCTACCTTAGCGAGTCACGCGTATATTGCACTTAACTGGGTTAGTTAAGTCGGGTTATGGTTCGGGAACTATCGGTTTAGTCTAGAAGATCATTGGATGTTGGTCTAGAGGTTCGTTAGATGTCAGTCCTTAACCAAGTGTACAAATGGTGACGATTTGTAGGATCGTCAGGTCATACGGAACATACAAGTCTCGAGTCCCGGGAATTGGTGAACGAGTGTGAATATGTGTATTTGCAAGTGTTATGTGTTTACAATCATTATGTGACTTGTCGGTATGTGAATATGTGTTAACATATGTTAAAACGGGGTTTAACGCGCAAAACACACGGAACCAGCCCCTATAGGCGATTAGGGAAGCCCAATCGCCTATAGGGGAGGCGAGTAGGCTTCATTTGGGGCGATTGGGGAGCTAAATGCATGACCTAAGTGGCGATTAGGCCCAAATGCATGAAGTTACATGCGATTAGGATCCCTAATCGCGTGTAAGTCTGCACAATCGCTAGTTACGGGCTGGACGACTAAAAACGACTATAAATACAATGCTTGACCTCCTAAACTTCATAATACAAACCCTAGTCGTCCCATAACCCGCCCCAACACACACACAACCTCTGGAACGCGATTTTTGATCAAAACACAAGGTTTCAAGCTTAATTCATCATTCTTTCACAAATCTAAGGTTTGGTTTCCATCCATGCAATCTTTATAAACGTTTTTATTCAATCCCTAATGGTCCAGACCTGTTCTAAAACGAAAAAGCTTTCTGAAAATCGTTAATAAGTGTTGTTAATCAGATTCTAACAACCATACATGTGTTATGTGTGTTTATGATTAATATCTAGGGTTTTTATGATTCAAGATGAGTGATTAACATGTTATTAAGTTAGTTTCAGAATAATATTGATGTCATGATAATAAAATCTGAGTAATTGTTCATTAGGGTTATAGTTGTGCATGTTAAGGTGATGATTCGTGCTATGTGTTTGGTGTTTGGACTACATGGGTGCATGCAGGGCTGATAATACGAGGCAAAACGAAGGATTTTAGTTTAAACATGTTTAGAATAGTTATTGGGATGATATTGGATGGTTACACACGTTCTGGATCTGATTTGGAGCGTTAAACGCGCGAAAAACCGGAACAGCTGGGTTACTGGCGATTAGCAACCCTAATCGCCTATGTTAGGGGCGATTAGGAGGCTAATCGCCTATGTTTCATGCGAGTAGGGGCTAATTGCTAGTAGATACATGTCTTATGAGCTAATTGCTAGTAGATACATGTCTTATGACCTAATTGCTAGTAATAACATGTGGTATAGCCCTAATTGCTAGTAATTACATGTGTTATAGCCCTAATCGCCTATAATAGAGGCGATTAGCCTTCCTAAATGCCAGTTGACCAACCTAAATGCTAGTTGACTTTTCCTAATCGCGTGTACTGCTGCTGTAAGTGTAAATTAGCATTCCGAGACCCGATTTGACCTGTAGGAACATGCTAGGAACCTCGTAACATATCTAATAACTTGGTAACATATGTTTGGATGTAATTATGTGATACGTGAGCTATGTGCTATAACTTGTTGTGCGTTAACGTATGTTAAGTGTGAGTGCATGATTGTATGTTTGAGAGCGTAAACATAACACGGGGAGTCTCGGGTCACCAATGGGATGTCGAGTCTTGTACTTTGGGTCAGTTAAACAGTCACGGTGTTTTCAAACGAACTTGGTTATGGTCTGGACATCTAGGGACTAACTAACCTGCGGGTTATTAGTCTAAGTACTTGTAACTGTCATATGTTAGGTCGCCGCTTTACGGGACTAGCATAGCTGCTGAGTTATTCGTATTACGAAGTAACGCAACTTAAGGTGAGTTTACGGCCCCTCTTTTAAACTGGTTTCACATTTTCGGGGGAGAAAACATGTGTTAAAACGATTATTTGGTAACTACTGTCATACTATGGGTTTCTATTGTGTACTACACGATCTTTGGAAGTCCCAGGGGGAACCATGAATGTGCGGGTTTGCACAACGGGGAAATGTGAATAGCGCTATTGGGAGTGACCAACCCCGCTCGTCGACTTGGAGGGTCGGCGGGTGCATATTGTCTCATACAGGAACAACAGGAACAACAGGTTTACTACATCGGGCACACATTTGGTTTACGAGTTAGTAATGGTTTTCCAATCGTGGTAGTAACAAAACATACGCCTAGCTAGCGTACACTGGTTTTCGATTTGTTATAGTATGGACAGGTTGACTTGGTACTTGGATTACAAAACCTGTAAACTCACCAGCATTTTTGTGCTGACGTATTCTCTTACATGTTTTCTCAGGTCGCTAAGGTAGCACGACTGGACTAGGGTGCACGCGTCTGCACGACGTCTAGTTAGGGTTGCATGGTTTTACAAACGTTGAACATTGGTTTACTATTGAATATTGTTTTGAATAAGCTTCCGCTGTAAACGAGAATTTTAAACATTGTTTTGAAATTGCATTATGTTCATTTTAGACTTGTTTATTGTGATCGTTGGTTTGGATCCTGGTTTGTCATGCGCCTCGCGGTAAAACTCCGCAAGTGGATTTTGAGGGTGTGACACCTTGGGTTATTCAGCCGATAACTAACTCCTTGTACGGGTCCCACGGATGACGCCAATGAAGAAGTAAATACCTCTCCTAGTAGACAAGAATGCTGTTCCGGCACTGAATAACTAGCCCAAACTGGATCCGGGTGCCTGCAAAACAAAACACCGTTAGGACTCGTCACAGGAAAGGGGGGTTTCCTGTGACCACCCTCCGGCGTGAGAATAAGTATTGGTTCTTGGTGTGAGAGTAAAGCCAAGGCCTTTATGATTGTGAGTATGGAATATTATTTACCTCTGACCTCTATTTATAGCCCTTCTTACTTTTCTCGTAACCGCCTCTTCGAGCCCATCTCCAGGAGCTGACTCTCCGGTTTAGATGGAGATAGGCTTTATCTTCTCTTTGGAACCTTCCTTCCCTGATTCTCGAAAAAGAGGTTAAGCCTTATCAATTATCCGGGGTGCAACCTTGTTGGTTCGCCCGGTGTATATCTGCCATTGGGCTGGCCCACATGTAATGGGGCTTTCATGTGGTATTGGGCCGATCCATCTAGATTGGGCCTACCTCGTCACCGGCGGTCCTTGCTTTAAGGACTGGTTGGCCGTTTTTTGAATGATAGTTTAATTTAAAAAAAAAAAATGAGGAACCAATATTTAGTGCTCGATTTAATGGATTTATCAAAATTTAGTGACACTAATTAATTCAACAAAGCTAATTTTTAATTAGAGTTAATAGCCAATTTCGTCCCTGAGGTTTGGGCCAGTTTGCCACTCCAGTACAAAAGTTTTTTTTTTTGCAATTCCTTACCTGAGGTTTGGATTTTTTTGCCAAATTCGTCCTTTTCACTAACCCAGTTAAAAAATCTCGTTAAGGTCAGGGGTAGGGTTAGTCTTTTTGCCACTTTAATGAAGGACAATTTTGTCATTTGATACCCTATAATTATTTTAATTAAAAAAGAAAACCATCAGTCTTCCCTTACCCCCACCCCCTCTCTCTCTTTCTCTCACACACAACTCTCTCTCTCTCTCTTTCTCTCTCTCTCCACAACCAGATCTGAACCAGAAACCACCGTCGGCCACCACCATCAACAACCACGATAATCACCATCGTTCAGCACCCCCACCATCAGATCCACCCCCTCCGCCCCTACCCACCACATTCAGATCCTCCTTATAACCACCACTCCCACCACTTCCATACGACGGCAGATCCACCCACACCCTCCTTCAAACCATCAACCACCATCAAACCTGGCCTATCGAACCACCCAACCATCCATTCGAACCACCCCTCAACCCTCATATCTCTCTCTCTCTCTCTCTCTTGTTCATCCCTGTCTCTCCATCTCCATCTCACATAAACACTTAAGTTATATCAATCAACCTTTCAATGGGCAAACCTCCAACAAGATTTTTATATTTTCTCACCCACTATTATTAAATCTTAATCTTATCTTTTTGTTATAAACATTCAATAATAATAATAAAACCTAAACCACCCTTCTAGATCCATCCAACCCAGAACTCGCCGGTGGATAACCGGAATCCCGCCGAAGGATAACCGGAATCCACCTGAAACCCACCACCATAACTCGCCGCAGGAGAAACAGGAATGGTGATCAGGATTCATGACAGAAACAGAGGAAATGGTTGGGATTGGGGATGGGATTCGATAGGAATATAGAAGTGGTTATAAAAAGGGAAGGTGATAACCGGAGGAGGGCCAGATGCCAAGATCCATTCGTGGCCAGTGGTTTCAAGGAGAGACAGACATAGAGTGTGTGTCGTTGGTCAGAGAGAGAGTGGAGAGAGGGAGAGAGAGAGAGTGTGTGTGTGTGTGTGAGAGAGGGAGAGATATATGTAGGGGGTAGGGTGGGGGTGGGGGTGGGGTAAGATTTTTTATTAAAATTTTAAATTGCAGGTAAAAAGACAAAAATACCCCTGACACTAACGACCTTTTTTAACTGGGTTAGTGAAAAGGACGAATTTGGTAAAAAATCCAAACCTCAGGGAAGGAATTGCAAAAAAATAAACTTTTGTACTAGAGTGGCAAAGTGGCCCAAACCTCAGGGACGAAAATGGCTATTAACTCTTTTAATTATTATTCTTTTTTAACACAAATACATTACACAAATAGTCTTGTTATGTTGAAAAAAAAATGAAATTGCTCTAACGTGCTTTACACATGACTGCATTTAACATCTTTTAATGTTTTAACATTTCAAAATACCAAACATTTAATTAAAAAATAGCCAAGTGACACGCAGATAAACAGGCCACAAGCTGCGCCGCTATCCCTTTTTGCGATATTGAAGTCCAAGGCTAAAATTGGGAATTTTATAAATAAAACTAATTATATATGTATTATTCAAAACTCAAGTTGAATAGTGAAATGCCATTTAGGTAATTTTGATGTAAAGCAAGGTCATTTTATAGTTAGTTTTATTGTACTCTATCTAAGGCCTGATGTACAAGTTGTGAGACTGTAAGGAGTGGGGGCGGGAGAGGGGCGGGAAGGGGGGGGAACACCACCGCCGGTAGGGCGGGAAGGCTGGCGTGGGGCGGAGGGCGGGAGGATCTTCACTGGCGTGGGGGGAGTGTGTGGGACACATGGCAGCTTCTTATTGGTCAAGTTTTTTTTTTTTTTTTTAACTTTAACACAATATAATATTATTTCCTTCCCCCCCTCTTCCCCCCTTCCACTCTCCACAATTATTTTCTCCCCCACAAGGGTCCCACAAGTGCCACATGGCGCTTCATCCCCCTCTTTCCCGCCCCCCCCACTTCTTATAGCTTCTTTGCTCAATGGATACAAAACACCCACGCTTTAGCACCTGGTGCAACGGCTCTTGGTGCAACAGCAAGCACCAGTTTAACTTGGGGGGCGGTGATTTAGTCGCAGTGGGTGGCAAGGTAGCTTTGTTACCTATTCCATTAGGAACCGCGGATTTTTTGGTACATCACATTCATGCATTTACGATTATGTGACGGTATTGTGTATACTACATTAAAATTTCTGACATTATTATTACTGATCAATAAAATCAATATCTGTAAAAAGGGGAGTGTCAAATTCTTTTATGGTCAAAAATTCATATATTTCAATTATTGTCGGAAGCAAAACATGTTTCCTATGACACCTGTTCAAAGGAGGTTCCCTACGTGGCTGCATGTCTGATCAATTCATCATAGAGTGCTATTTCTTTCTCCACCTGTCCTAATTCCCAACGCTACCCCATTGAAAAAGAGAAAAAAAGGAGAGAGAGAGGGAGAAAAGTGAACCAGACTGAGAACGCCATCGTTGATCCACAGTCCTACCTCTTCTTCCCTGATAGGTGATGGATTGGAAATGGTGGTTATGGTCGTTAATGGTGGCGGGTGATGGTGGTTATGATGGTTGTAAAGATAATCAGAGAGTTAGAGAAGAGAAACACAAGAATAATACTCAATTCAACCATGCCATTAACTGTCAATCATAACAGTATTTAACAGCTAACTACCAACTAACTACCAAGATTACATTCTAACATAATACCCCCCTGATTATTACAATGTTACATTTAAGCCCCCCGACTATTATTATTATCACTTATCAATACTCCCCCCTTATTACAAATTTTGCCCCAAAATTTTAAAATCAAAACCCGGGAATCTCAATTCCATTTCTTCCAAGTCTTCCCATGAGGCTTCTGATAAGGGAAGTCCTTCCCACTTGATCAACACCTCAGCTCCCACTCTATTGCGCTTTTTAATCATCCTTTTATCCAAAGCAGCTGCTGGGTTGTACAAAAACCTAGGTTGTCGGGGTAATGGAATGATGCTGGAAATTGGTCCCTTAGCGAGTTTGAGCAAGGACACATGGAAAACAGGGTGAATTTGGGAATCAGCAGGCAGATCCAGGCGATAAGCAACTTTACCCAACCTTTCAACAATCATAAAAGGACCAAAATATCGTGGGCTGAGCTTATTGTGTTTGGCCGGTCTCAAAGAATTCTGTCGATAAGGATGCAATTTCAGGTAAACAAAATCTCCCTTCTCAAATTCCCTTTCTGTACGATGCTTATCTGCCATTTGTTTCATACGGTTTTGCACTGTCAATAGAGTCTGTCGCAATTGTTGAGTTAGCTGCTCTCTGTCACACAGTTGTTTATCCACCACTTCAATTGAACAATCTTTAGGCACATAGGGTACAAAAACAGGTGGTGGGTAACCATACAAAGCCTGAAAAGGCGACATTTGTAAGGAAGTATGAAAATTTGTGTTATACCACCACTCGGATAAGGATAACCACTTGAGCCAACTTGTATTAGTGCTAAGAGTCATGCATCTCAGGTATGATTCAATGCATCGGTTAACCACCTCTGTCTGTCCATCTGATTGAGGATGGTAAGCCGAAGACATGGCTAATTGAATACCATGTAGCCTTGTAAACTCTTTCCAGAAATTGCTCAAGAAAACTGGGTCTCGGTCAGATACTATTGTTAAGGGCCACCCATGGTACTTGAAAATATTGTCTAGAAACAGCTGAGCCACTGTTTCAGCTGAATAGGGATGAGATAAGGGAATAAAATGCCCATACTTGGTAAGCCTATCAATGACCACCAATATAGTATCCTTTCCTTGTACCTTTGGAAATCCACCAATGAAGTCCATTGATATGTCCGAAAAGACATATTGAGGGACTGGTAATGGCTGGAGTAATCCTGGGCTAGCAACAGTTTCATGTTTAGCTCTTTGGCAGACTGCACATGACCTGATAAACTGCCTTACTTGTTTATGCAAGCCCTTCCACACAAACATGCTCTGAATTCTCTGAGTAGTAGCATGAACCCCTGAATGACCCCCCATGGCTGAATTATGGCAGAGATCAATTATATGCTCTTGTAAACTCAAATTGTTGCCCACAACAATCTTACCATTCTTTTTCAAAACTACACCATCCCAAGAGTACTTGTGCACTGAATCTCCTGTCTTCAGTTTATTAATCTTACTTTGAATGTTAGGATCATGTTGCCAAGAATCACTGATCCTAGTAAATAGGGAATCATCCAAAGTAGACAAGGATGTCATACACAAACTAGGCCCCTGTACTCTGGAAAGGGCATCTGCCACTTTATTCTCAACACCTTTCTTGTAAACAATTTCATAATCAAAGCCCATTAGCTTAGAAAGCCATACATGTTGGAGAGGTGTAGTGAGCTTCTGTTCCATTAGATGCTTAAGACTCTTTTGGTCTGTCTTAATAATGAAGTGATTTGTAGACAAATAGTGCTGCCAATGTTTAACAGCAAAGATTATGGCCAAGAGCTCCTTTTCATAGACAGATAAGGACTGCTGTCTTGGTGATAAAGCTCTGCTGATAAAGGCCAGGGGATGACCCTCCTGCATAAGTACTGCCCCAATCCCCAGTGCTGATGCATCTGTTTCAAGCACAAAGGATTTTGAAAAATCTGGTAGTGCTAAAACAGGAGGAGAACAAAGTGCATCCTTCAACATATCAAAAGCTGCAGTAGCTTCTTGGGTCCAAACAAAACAGTCTTTCTTTGTCAACATAGTTAAAGGTTTTGCCAGTATACCATAGGATTTTATAAATCTCCTATAATATCCAGACAATCCCAAAAACCCCCTCAGTTGCTTAACTGTTTTAGGCAATGGCCATGCCTTGATAGCTTCTAATTTCTTAGGATCAGTAGCTATACCATCTTTGCTAATTATATGACCCAGATACTCAACAGATTCCCCACCAAAAGAACATTTAGAAAGCTTAGCATATAGCTGTGCATCTCTGAGAATAAGCAAGACTTGTCTAAGATGAACCAAATGCTGATCCATTGACTTGCTATAAACTAAGATGTCATCAAAGAAAACCAGCACTGATTTTCTTAACAAGGGTCTGAATGTATGATTCATCAAAGCTTGAAATGTAGCTGGGCATTAGTTAAGCCAAAAGGCATAACTAGAAACTCAAAATGCCCCTGATGAGTCCTAAATGCTGTTTTATGCACATCTTTAGGACACATTCTGATCTGATGGTACCCAGACCTCAGGTCCAATTTAGAGAAAATGGTTGCACCCCCTAACTCATCCATCAGATCTTCAATCAGGGGAATGGGGAACCCATTCTTGACTGTGGCATCATTCAATTTCCTATAGTCAATGCACATTCTCCAACTTCCATCTTTCTTTTTAACCAAAACTATAGGTGCTGCAAATGGACTGATACTATCCCTTATTACCCCTGTTTCCAACAGCTCATTAGTCATCTTTTCAATTATATCTTTCTGAGCCACTTGGTATCTATAAGGCCTTTGATTAATTGTCACAGATTCATCTTTAAGGGTAATAGTATGATCAAATGCCCTGTGTGGTGGTAATGTAGTGGGTGTACTAAACACATCATCAAACTCTTTTAACAAATCATCTAGAGCCTGAGAACTTACAGTGTTTGTAACCACAGATTTATGTTGAAAGCTTTCAGAGTCTTCTCTCATCTTAAGACTATACACTTGGCCTTGAGAAATCTGACCAGTAGTGGATAGAATATTATTCATCACTTCCATGGAACACAGTGTCAACTTATTGTTCCTAATACCTTTCAACTGATAGGTTTTATTTCCCACCCTGAATTGCATTGTGAGGTCCTTGAAATTCCACACAATATCTCCCAATGGTAAAAGCCATTGAATACCCAAAACCATATCATAAGAGGCTAGTGGAATTACTAACACATCAGCCTTAAACCACAATCCCTGCATTTGCCATTCAAAATTTCTGCAAACTTTTGTACAACACAATGGAATACCATTAGCAACCCCCACTTTCATAGGCTTAATCTCTTCCAATACACACTTGAGTTTAATTGCTAATTGTTCATCTAAAAAGTTGTGGGTAGAACCTGAATCAGTAAGTATTTGCAGTGTTTTTGTACCAATATTTCCTACTACTTGCATAGTAGAAAAAGAAGGAACACCAGTAAGGGCATGAATGGAAATGAGAGGATCAGTTGCTGTGGTATCAATGAGTGTATCAGATGCTTGCTCACCCTCATCCTCAACATCATCCCCTCCTTCAATCTCCAAGTTATACAACTGTTTGTTTGGGCATTTGTGTGTTGAAGAGAATTTTTCAGGGCACCAGAAACACTCTCCCCTGAGCCTTTTTGCTTCCATTTCTTTAGTTGGCAGATTCAATTTGCTTTTGAAAGTATTTGTTTTTGTGTTTTTAGGTGGTGTAGGTAATAAGGAAAGATGGTTTGTGTTTGTGGGTGGTTTGAAAGTTGAAATAGGTGTAGGATTAGGATAATACTTCCCTGAGTTATTAGAATAGGTTCTTGGTTTAATCAACAAGGCTTTGTTTGTTAAGTCTTGTTTCTTGGAGTATTTGTAGGCTTCTTTCATGTTTTTGGGTTCAAACATTCTAACAGGACCTGCTAATTCAGGTTTCAACCCATTTAAGAATATACTCACTGCATATTCTTCACAAATATTCACCCTCAACAAGTTTTCATCAAATTTCTCACAAAACTCCTCCAACTCTCCTGTTTGGACTGTGGAAGTTAAAACTCCCATTGCATCACTATACTGATTTGTGGAAAATCTTTCAGTAATAGTACCTGAATACTCAGACCATGTCACTTCTGTTATGGGTTTGGTAAGTTGCTTAACAAAAGAAGCATGCCATTTCATTGCTTTGCCATCAAGGTTAATGGCTGCATACCTTACCTTGAAGGTTTCAGGGGTCTCATCCACGTCGAAGAAGTGATCACACTTACATATCCAGTCTTCTACATCTTTTCCATCGAATTTAGGAAATTCTATCTTTCCCAGTCGATACAATCTTTCAGTCCTCATGTTATGATTATTAGTAACCATATCATGATGATTATTAGACTGAGATGATGTTCCATTTGAATGATTAGTGGCTATTTTCTCCAATAATTGATGGATGTCATTAAAATTTTTCTCGGCTTTTTCTACAAAAGCATCAAATTTCAACAGTGAAGTAGTATGATCCTTCAAAGTTTTTTCAAGATCTGATTGGCTTCTTGTAGTTGTCATGTTTGTAATTTGTTGGTGAATGTATTATTATTATTATTATTATGAATGAATTATGATAACGAAATTGTATGTGATATTATCTATTATTATTATCAGACAAGAACAATTGAATGAAATGATAAGAATTGATAAGAATTTGGAATAATTTGACCACTAATTGATCAAATTATGGAATGAAATGATCACTGATTGATCACCTCCCGCTGAATTAAAGAACAGATGAATGAATCAAGAATTTCGCAAAAACAGAGTATGAGATGAACACGAAGAAGAGAAAACAAACGCTGACTGGAACTGGACAATTGGCTCGATTAAGAACTCCGGTGAGGACCGAAAGCTCTGATACCAATGATAGGTGATGGATTGGAAATGGTGGTTATGGTCGTTAATGGTGGCGGGTGATGGTGGTTATGATGGTTGTAAAGATAATCAGAGAGTTAGAGAAGAGAAACACAAGAATAATACTCAATTCAACCATGCCATTAACTGTCAATCATAACAGTATTTAACAGCTAACTACCAACTAACTACCAAGATTACATTCTAACATAATACCCCCCTGATTATTACAATGTTACATTTAAGCCCCCCGACTATTATTATTATCACTTATCATTCCCCAACCTCATCCGAAAAAGAGAACACATATTCCTTTTGTGTGGCTTCATCCTCCCAGCAACATTGCACAGGTACACATAATTTAGGGCTTTTGGTAATCAATGACTTATTGTGTTTTTTTTTTTTTTCGAATGTCATTGATATTGGCGACGGTGATCACGGTTTCATTTGCTTTTGTAGGACAATTGGGCATCTGGTGTGTACCTGTTCTTCAGGTGAGATGATACAGAATGAGAGATAAAGGGGGTTTGTGGCGGTGGTGGTGCTCGGTTTGTGGTGGTGCTGTTGAGTTAACCCGGGCGGTGGCGTTTTGGTGGTTCCTTGCACAGAACCCTCATCTTTTAGTGTTGAGTTGAACAAAGAGGGTATAAGTTCGCTTTCGTTTTTATTGAAATAGTGAGAGTTGAATTATCAAATACTTGATGATGATATTTGATTCTTTGCAGGAAATCGTCTGTAACAGTTGTAGATGCGAAAAAAATGTCTCATGATCCAGTTACGGTTGTTTCATCTCCCTGTAGAGTTCCATACGGTTTCCATGCCTTCTTCGAGATAGATGTCGGTTGATTTAATTCCTCGAAATTTTTGTGATAGAAATTTTGAAAAAGGTGTTATTTTTTGTAGGTTTTGAACAGGAACAAATTCAGTAAAAAGCAAGGTTCCAAGTGTTTTGGAGGTGAGAACCAATTATCGCCGATGGGTAATAACGTTCGTTTCTAAGCATTATATACGGTTGTATAGTATAGTATCATAATACGAATCCAATATATATGCACATGAAGACTATATATGTGATATGCAGTTATTAGTGTCTTATTTTTTTAAAATGAAATTTTACTTCTCAATTCTTTATCGTGTTTAGTCTACATTGACCAAACTTGATATTAGATATGAATGTTATGTTAATATGAAATCACTATCCTACCCTTTTGCAGGAGCATTTCAGCGGGTGCTTTGGTAATTTTGAGTATATGTGGCTGTTGCCAATAGATAATTGGATCGCACTATACAGAACAATTGTTTTTAATTGATGTAACTTCATGTTCTTTCATATCACGATTTTATTTATTTATTTTCCCTCTTTCAATTGGTTAACTGATTTAATATAGTTTTGGTTTGGGTTTAATACCAGGAATTCAGCGCTCTTGATAATTGGGAATTTTATTTTTGTGGTTTGGGAAAGGCAAGAATGAGGCATGAGAAGACAGAGATACTATGCAGGGATGTACAACTATACAAGTGAGTAATTTTTTTTTTTAAGTGTTTAATTTATGGTGTTGAGTAGGTGATTATGAGTCATTGTTGATCAGCTGGATTTTTTGAGTATCTGCAATGCACTGTTATGTTTTTTAGGCCTAGCGATTATTGCGCGTTTCGTTTTGGGTAGCAATTTTTGCTTATTTTTTGTGCAATTTGTTTGCTATTGAACTTTAGTTATAGTTTTTATTATGCTAGCACAGAAAAAAAATAGGTGACTTTTCTTTAGCTATTGGTTATTCACTTATTTGTAATAAATGCGTACTTAGTAATTTTGGTTCTAATGTTTTAGAGCTTTAGTGATTATGATTTTCACCCATAAGGGTGGACTGTGACTCTGTGATGGCATTTTGGTTATTATTTTGGGGATATATATCTACAAGTTTAGTAGTTTATTTTATTATCTTATGTTCTAGAGGAATTTAAGTCCTTGATTTTAGAATTTGGAATTTGAAATGGATCAAGTTTACGTTTGTGGTTTTGATTTGATATATTTTGCAGTGTTTTGTTTATAATAGATAGATAAATATGATGTATTTTGCTTATTCATAGATGATGCATGCAAAATACATTTAACCAATCTATATCAACTTTATCAGCTTAACACTAAACAAAGCAGCCACCGATGGGTAACAAGGCTAAAAAAACAACAATTATTGGAACACCAATCAGATTCACTCGCTTTAATCGCATGGATGGATCAGTTTTATAGCTACTTAGGTATTTGATATTGTTCTTTTTATGATTCAAACCAGCTTTCAACATGTAAAAAGCATTGTACTAGCTAAAGCTTTAAATCTTAGTTAATTTATAGAAAGTTAAATCTTTTAGGAAATCAGTATGCTCAGTTTTGATGTATCATGAAATCTAATATGTGTTCTTGATTGGTTTCTCATTTGAGTGGTTTCAATTTATGCGTATATCATCTTATTGTGTATATTTGTTATAAGATAGGCTTATATAGTAGTTTGAACAACACAAATAAACCTATTTGTTGCTTAAGCATTATGTTACGTACCAACTTATGAATTATCATGCTGGATTACAGGTTAAAACTTGATAACTTGGATGCACAATAGAGTTTTATGTTGTTTCAGTAAGTTTGTGACTAGATTACTCATCTCAAATCATATTTGGTGACTAAGAATTTATGTTGCAACAACCACTTGTATGTTTTCCATTTGATTGAACGCTTGGATACATAGGAGATTGAGAATGTTTTGATGATTACTACATTCTCATTTGTGTGTCAAAACTCGCAGGTGGTCAGGTTTTACAATTTCCAAACATTTTTTTAATTGTAAGCTTTCATGTGTCAAAATTGCTTCATGGTTTATGTCTCGATTACCGCCGCTTATTGTTTTAGTATCAATCTGTTGTGTCGAGGCAACGATTGCCAACAATGCGTTCACATTAGTTATGTTCTTTGATCAAACGAACCCAACCCTTTCATCATGAACAGAATCTTACCAATGCCGCATCGGTACAAAGGGCGCTGTGAAGCGCGCAAGAATCTTACTAGTATAATATAATATATAACTTTTTCAATAAAAAAGTTCCAAGTTGAATAGTCTCATGAAATATGGACCTAGAGTCTACAATAACATCTACAAAATTCAACTCAATAATTCTCAGCAACTGGTCTAGATGGAAAAAGCCTTTGTATAAAGGTCAGAAACGACCATATACAAACCAGAGCAAGAACTTCAAAAGTAACAATCATCGCCGCAAGCGCACCGCTCTTCTCCATAAGTTCCGGCGACTTTGGCAGACCCCTCATTTGAAACATCAACTTCTCCATGAAATGCATAGCTTTACTCAACTGATACAACCTATAAACCTGCAAAATAACACTCAAAGATCACGGAAACCGATCATCATGAAATAAATCAAAATCCATAAACTGCAAACCTCGAAAAGAATAGGGACGAGGGGCCAACATGATGACTGGCGTTTTTCAAGAACTTTTTCAAATATAAACTGAACCAAACAGCCTGTTAAGTAAGGCCCGACAGACACCACGCCTGCTACACCTAGCAGTGGCCAGGTAACATATGCAGCTATGAGTGGTGCTAAAATTTTGAACCCCATTACGAAAAAGGCAGAAGATAAGTATCCCCGAAGGCCGGTTATCAAACTCCATCTTTTTGCACTATATTGCAAATAGGGTCTTTGCACTCGGTCAGTTACAAGAAGAAACGTTGCTAAGCCTATGTAAAACATGACCTCGGAAGAAACAGTATACGCGATCTCTGCACAAAATCATTGGCAAGGAGATATATTTAGTACATAAATATAAGTTATTCACCGTAAATAAACTATCTTACAAAAAAAAAAAAAAACAAAAAAAAACTGCAACTTTCAAGCAACCCTGCTTCTTCCCAATGGTAAATTGGTGACACAGGTAAAATGAAGCTTGCGGTGGACATGTGACCTTCAAGGGGTTAACGGCAAAGAACCAGCGCAAGTGGGATGCAAACGTGAGAGCTCTAGAGCGACTTAGAAGCTTACCACTGCGCCCAGTGGCAAATCTTGACCCGAAACTTTGGGGGGTCGGAAGTCACTAGTTTCTGGGAATCGAAACCTTATATACCAAAAAATTTCTATACGAATACTATATAATCGGAACCTCTAAGCGAAAATTCAGGGGGGGGGGGGGGTCGGCCGCCCCTCCCCGGCTCCCTGCGCCTGACTGCGCCAACCACTTAAAAGTTTGCAAAATAATATTACACAACAAACATGATTACTTTATAATGGTAAGACACATATGATGATTCTAACATTCTTTCATAAGAAAAAAAAAATCTGCTCTTTATAAAATCACTAGTCTAGAAGCATAAATAGAGAACAGTAGAAAAGCGCGATCCATACCTGTGAGAACCACATCCTGAATAAGCTCATTACTTAATATCCCAAAAAACTGGGGAATCAAAACGGATGAGATCAACGCGATAGGAGCAACAACCCAAAGCATAGAACGACTTTCTTGAAACGGCGCAGACACCAATTTCCCTTCTTCAACCATCTGATGAGTCAATCCAACAAATGAAACAGAGCCCGATTTACCTCCAAACGGTTCAACCCTATCAACATTGCTAACTTTTTGATCCTTCACATTCAAGTCACCCTTAGTCTTGCTGCCATCAAATACGGCACACACGACATGCCCTCTGTTCAACCCCGAAAACAAAGACTCTTCTCTCTTTCCCCTCCTCTTTAATCCATCAAAAGGGAAGACTAAATATAACTCATGTTAGATACTTTAACATTTCAATTGCTCAAGAAAGCATATATTTTTAAAAGTTCAAGTCTTTCTATTAATCTTTTGCTCTTTGAAAACAGCTTCATACATTTTTCCTAGGGATATGAATTTCCGACACAATCCGAAAACCCAAATTTGCAGGTTTGGGTTTAGTCTAAACGGGTTCGGGTCAGTTCCTGTTTGAACTTGCCAACCCGTTTAGCTAAACTTGGAAAAAATTCGGGTCAAACAGGTTGTGTTAGGGTCAACCCGCGAATATTCGGACCGTGTTCAGGTTTAAATGTATGACACAAATTTCGGTTCGGGTCGGGCGTCAACCCGCGAACACGACCCGTTTAACACCCCTAATTTTTCCAGGTTAATTAAATTATCAAAGTTCTCAGATTTTTAACAAATAAACATAAAATTTGATTAAAAAAAAAGAAAAAGAATGGAGAATCCATACCATTTGACACTCTCTGAATTCTAACGGAAGCTTCGTTACATATTGCAGATGAAGTGGAAATCTACAGAAACAGTTTGCATTAGTATATGCAAAAAATATGCAAAAAAGAAAGAAATAAAATATAAAAAAAAATTACAGTGTGAAGGGAGAAGAGGCGTCGGTTTTGAGGCTGAGGTAAGATGGAAGGAAGGTTATGAAGATTTGTGGAAAGGGCGGCCATGGCTATGGTGGGATTAAGGGTTTAAGCATCTAAATTGTTGAACTCGATTGAACCCAAAAACCCTAAAACCCTTGTTCGTGTTTGTTGTAACGATAGGGTTGAAGGATAGAGTATTTTGTGACAATAAAAATATAACCAGAATTGGTCACGGGTACCCCACTACCAGCACGGTAACACCGCCGCCACCCATGCTGGTAGTGATCTCGTGATTTCCCTCTCTTTGTCTCTATCTCTCTCTCATTGATTGTGGGTAAATAATAAGTAAAGTGTTGCCACCAAAAAAATGTTTTAGTGAAGGAAATCAGTGAAATGATGTGACAGTGTATGATTGGTTGAAATCAGTGAAGTTGAAAAAACTCATGAGTAGTGCCTCGCCCCCCTTATAAAATTAGTATTAATTTCACCGTGTTGTGATGGAGTCGTAAAATTGTAGGCTAGTGGGTGTGGAGACACAAAAAATGTGATGTCTCCATGTCACGTAAGATGACACATCAACATTTTGATGTTTCAAGCATTTTGAGACATAAATGGGGTGTGAAGACACTAACACTCCATGTCTCAAATTTATAAACCATCCAATAAAAGAAAAAAATACCTAATGATTCAAATAAATAAAAAATAATAATAAATATAAGGAAAAAAAGCTGATTGGAGCGTCCTTCACGTCTCGGGCAAGATGGGGGAGATGGGGGGAAGAAGGGACGAGGGGTAGGGGCGGTGTAGAGTGTTTGAGACAGGCCAAAAATGAAGGATGGGAGTGGTGCCTCGTCTGCACACCCAATAGTCTAAGTAACACTAACGACACACCAACGTCACTAACTTTCAACTGCCCAAATCTGAAAACCCTTTCCCAAGTGGAGGCGGACAGCCTAGTTTCTGCGTTTTCTCTTGAAGAAGTGAAGGTTGCAGTTTGGGAATGTGGAGGTGACAAGGCCCCCGGACCAGACGGATTTACGTTCGCCTTCTTTAAAAAATACTGGGATGTTTGGAAGTTGGATGTGATGAAGGTGATGGAGGCTTTTTTTGCTTCAGGGGTAATAAATAAAGGCTGCAACTCATCATTTTTGGCGTTGATTCCCAAAGGGCCGGATCCGATTTCCTTTAATGACTTCAGACCCATAAGCCTAATTGGGTGCATCTCCAAAATAATTTCCAAGGTACTCGCAAATCGACTGAAAGGTGTCATCAACTCAGTCATCTCTGATCAGCAATCCGGTTTTTTGAGTTCCAAAAACATCCTAGATGGGCCCCTCATGATCAATGAAACTATCGCTTGGCTGAAAAAAACAGACTCTGCAGCTTTCTTATTAAAGGTGGACATGGAAAAAGCCTACGACTCTATAAATTGGAAATTTATCTTATCAATACTACACCAAATGGGGTTCCCCGATAGGTGGATTTTGTGGGTAAGAGGTATACTTGAGTCGGCAAGGGCGTCCGTCTTGATTAACGGATCCCCGACATGGGAGTTTGACTGTTTTCGGGGTGTTCGCCAAGGCGACCCGCTATCCCCGTTCCTTTTCATAATTGCAATGGAATGTCTCACCGGTTTTGTATCAAAGGCTGAAGAGTTGGGGCTGGTTAGAGGCGTTCGCCTTCCAAACAATGGCCCTACAATAACACACCTCATGTATGCGGATGATGTGATATTTATGGGGGAGTGGGACGTGCAAAATCTCAGAAATATTATTCGCATGATGAGGTGTTTTCATCTAATATCTGGACTTAAAATGAACTATGGCAAGACTAACCTATTTGGAGTTAAGGTCGACGATAATGAAGTCGAAGCCATGGCTGCTATCATCAGGTGTAAGGCGGATAAATTCCCATGTAAATATCTGGGGTTGCCTGTAGGGGTGAACATGAACCGAAAACGCTTCTGGAACGGGGTGATTGATTGTTTCAAGAAGAGATTAACCAAGTGGAAGGCAAGAAAATTATCATTCGGTGGGAGAGTAATTATGCTAAGGGCTGTTCTGGACAGCTTGCCACTGTACTCCTTTTCTCTGTACAAAGCACCCTGCGGCATAATAGATAGCTTAGAATCTTTGAGAAGGCATTTTTTTTGGGGAGGGGATGATGAAAAAGCGAAGACAAATTGGATTGCCTGGGAACGGGTCATTGGGCCGGTGGAGAAAGGAGGGTTGGGTCTAGGCTCATTGAAGAACATGAATGACAGTCTACTCACAAAATGGTGGTGGAGGTATAGGCGTGAAAGCGGTGCGCTATGGCGTCGTGTTATCGATGCTATACATTTTAATCCAAATGCTGGTTCCTTCTTGCCTATTAAAGTGGGTATCGCTGGTCCGTGGGCTGCCATTAACAGACTCGAAAAAGACTTTGATGATAAAAACCTGAGTATTCGAAGACTGATCAAAGGAAAACTTGGGAATGACATCGATATTCGGTTCTGGATAGACAGGTGGGTTGGGGACAGTCCTCTAATGGACTGTTAACCAGCATTATACAGGTTGGAAAAGATGAAAAACGCTTGTGTTGCTGCAAGGACTCAGCAGTGGGAATGGACGCGTCTACCAGTTACGAATCAAGAGTTAGCAGAGCTTCAGGAATGCAGCAGTCTGGTGGCCGCTGTTACTGTTTACAATCGGCCTGATAGCTGGGAATGGGCTGATGGTGTAGATGGTATGTTTTCGGTGGCGCAGTGCAGGAGGTTATTGGCTTGTCATGCAGTTCCCTTTCGTCCGTTTGAATGGGTCAAAGGGGTTCCTAGAAAAGTCTCAATTTTTGGTTGGCGCGCGGAACAGGATAGATTGCCGACGCTCAAAGGTCTCAACAGGAGGAGGATTCTTCGAGGCCCGGCTGAATGCAGGTTATGTGGGGAAGGTATTGAAGACACCGAGCATTTGTTATGTTCATGTTATGTGGCGGCAATGCTGTGGCAACGGATCAGTCTCTGGTGTAATATTCCTCCGATCTATGCTTTTTCAGTCCAAGATCTCCTTAATATTTTCAGAAGAGAAAATTGCTCGAATGGTCCATGTGGTTTGCACTTTTTTCACCTATAGTCCTCAAGTTTTCAAAATTACAGACATAGTCCCGAAACAGTGCGAAACAGTGAATTTTTTTAACTCGGATAGTCCCTGGAGATAACTGAGGTTAAATAATCCAGTTAAGTGGGTGTGAAATTACAAAACCACCCTTACTTTAATAAAAAATAATATAACACTAGTGGGTCCCACACTTCATTTTCCCCACTTCATCTTCTTCACCTCATCGCCTCCACAAACCACCACGACCCATCTCCACCCTCCACCACCATCGACCCCCATCTCCACCCATCCCACCCGATTCCAACACCCAACCCTACCTATAAAAGCATCGCTACACACACTTCTACTGCTGCTTCTTAGAGAGAGCTCGAGAGATGAGGAGGAGCCGGAGGTGCTCCTGCCACCGCCTCCGGCGGAGCTCCGGCAGCCGAACACCACAACCAACCCCCTCACCTTCACCCTTTCACCAATTATTATTATTATTAAGTGAGAGAGAGAGAGAGGAACGACGAAGAGAGAGAGAGATGCAGAAGGAAAGTAGAGAGAGAGCTTGGGAGGAGGAAGAGGACGACGACGACGGTTCACGGTGGTAGTTGTACCAACCGGGTCAGATCTGGTCAAGGAGGTAAAACCCAATCTTTTGTCCTCCTCGATTAACAATCTGTGGGTTGTGGTAGTTGTGATGATGATGATGGCCGATGATGTTCTGTTGGGGGTTTGGTCTGGGTTCGGTGGGAAGATGATGTGTACGGCTTTGGTGGTTTACGGTTGTTGGGTGAAGGTGGAGCTTAGTGGTGTTTTGGTCCGATTGGCGGTGGTTGGCTTTGGTTCGGGTGGTTGTTGGTGGTGTTTGGCCGATGATGATGGTGGCTGTGGTGGTTGTGGTTCGGTTCGAGTCGGGCAGACCAGACCTGGTCTGGTTCTGGACTTCTGGTCTGGTCCGGCCATGGTGATAGGGTGGTGAAGTTGGTGGTGGTGGTGGTGGTGGTGTAGGGATTAAGGGTTTTTTTTATATAGTAAGGGTGGTTTTGTAATTTCACACCCACTTAACTGGATTATTTAACCTCAGTTATCCTCCAGGGACTATCCGAGTTAAAAAATTCACTGTTTCGCACTGTTTCGGGACTATGTCTGTAATTTTGAAAACTTGAGGACTATAGGTGAAAAAAGTGCAAACCACAGGGACCATTCGAGCAATTTTCTCTTTTCAGAACTATCGATGGATCAAGAACTAAAAAGAAGCTAATCAGGATGATTATTCTCGCCGGATGTTGGATCCTTTGGAAGACACGAAATGAGGTGATTTTCAATGGTAAGAGGGTGAATCTCCAAGGGCTTATCGGCGAAGTCCAAGCAATGTCGTATACATGGGTGAAACACGACAAAAAGTGAGGAATGGACGTGGGAGAAATGGGTTGCTTTCGATGTGTCGATGATGTAATTCATGTAACCTTGGTCATGTATTAGGCGATGTATACGGTGATGTACCGTGATGGCTATTAGAACCTTTCTAGTAGCATTTGTGTAAATATTTGGGTGAAATAAAATGATGTTTGCCGATCAAAAAAAAAAGTGAATGAAAAACATATGTAAAAACGTTGGACAAAATAAAAAAACGTAGAAAACAAGAATGGATTAATTTTTTTAAATGAAGCAATGGTTAAATGAGTGTTTGAACACTGAAGCCCAATCGGCCTCCCTGGTTCCCCATTCAAAACCCTAAACTCTCCTCTTCCCTTTCCTCCTCCTCCTCCTCCTCCCACAGCAGGTCCGTTTTTTTTTATTTTATTTTATTACTGATTATTTGAAATTTCTTAATGATTATATGAATTGCTTATGTGTTTAGCATTGGTTTTTGTTCTATGTAATAGTGAATTGGTATATGTAGTAAGTAGCTTGTTTTCAGTATTCATTGTCAACTGGTATATGCATTAGTGGTTTGTTAATGCTTATTGGTATTATGATTATGTATGTATGCACTAGTTTGTGAATCCTTGAACCAAACCCTGTAGAAAACGACCAAACAATAGTTACAACCAAACAACGCTTAATGCTTCACCACTTTACGCCGACTCTCTTCTTGCCTTTTAATAAATAAGTTTCAGGTTTAATTTAACAAAAACAAAAACAACAAGGATGATGATGAGATGTGTAACTTAAAAAAATAGCTTTAGCTTGTTAAAGCATCATCACAAGTAACTTAACTTTCTTCATCTTCATCTCCATTATACATCTGCCAGCCAACTCTACTTGATACAGGCTCTCATCGTCTTGGGAGCACTCATAGTTGTTTGAGTCGTTGCGTTAGGGCAATACAACTACGACAACGGTGCCAGTATTTTATAGCCTTCTAGAGCTGTAGTTATTATATTTTAGTTGTCATTGAATAGCTCAACACTAGTGATCGGTGACTATTAAATATTTGATGCACAAAAATAAATGTATTTTGATTTTATATTTGAAAATGTTATATGTTGATTTTACTTTTTTGGCAGGCATACAACTATTTCTTATTTATAATAACTTAATTTTAAGAACAAGTTTCTCTACCAAATATCTTTCAACATATTTGGGCATCATGAATGCTACTACAGTTGGAGCAAATCTGGAAGCTTCCAAGTATGCCATTAGACCCTGTTGTCGGAAACCTAATACTTCTTTCGTTTATGGAAGCACGCACAAGTTTTGTTGCTTGTCTAGGAGACATACAACATTATCACTCACTTCAAGGAAATCAAAGACCAAAAGTTTTTCAAGTATAGATACATGTTTGTCTAGCAACAATCAAGGGGAAGGCCTTACATATAAAGACGCCGGTGTTGATATAGATGCTGGATCAGAGCTTGTAAGAAGAATTGCAAAAATGGCACCTGGAATTGGAGGCTTTGGTGGATTATTTCCACTTGGTACGGTTTAATAACGATGACAAGGTTTAAAAAGGCTGAAACGGGCCTCGAGGCGTTGTCCGTTAGCCTCACGAGGCGTAAGCCTCGAGGCGGACCGAGGCGTAAGCCTCAAAACATTATTAAAAATAACAATATATATATATATATATATATCATAAAAATACAATATAATATAAAACAAAACATCATGGATATTATAAAATCTAATTTAGTAATGAAACAAACATCATAAAATAGTTTTAATAGCATTTTAATCTTTAACTTAAGTTTGGAGATCAAATGTAAACTAGTGAACATTGAGGGGGTTAAATGTAAAAATACCAAAAGTTGATAAGGTAGAGGGGCAGGTGTGTTTTGGTTGGATTTTGAGGTGGGAACTCGTTCCAAGTACAATTTTTGACCCGACTTGAACTAATTTTCACTACCTAGACCCAATTTTGACTTAGGTGGTGAGGCTTAAGCCTCACCGCCTCGCCTCACAGCCTCACTGCCTCGGAAAGCCTCGGATAGGCCGAGGCTTAGGTTTCAATTGACCCCCATGAGGCTAAGCCTCTAAGGCGTTTTTTCATAGCCTCAGCCGAGGCGTAAGCCTCGAGGCGAGCCTCAGACAGCCTTTTTAATCCATGAACGATGATAGTTTTTTCATAGTTATCAAAAGCCATCGCCTTGACCGCCTAGGCGACCAATTTCCTAGAAGCTACCAGATCCCGTTTTTCCCTCCTAGATAAAAAAGCCACAGTCTGATTTTTAAAACCTAATCCCCTGACTAATATAATCGACCAATACTTACCAATTTATAGAGATATATATGATTTTTAAAACACTTATAGATATTGAATTATTCTTCAATATATAAACACCTCAACTCATTGATTTACCATCAATTGATTTTGTCTACTACATAGTAATCAAAGGCGTGTTAATCCTTTTAGCAGGTATGGCTAAATCAGACGGTTATTTTATAAGATGATTGTTATTTGTAATGATTTGGTGATTTTTTTATTTTTTTTATTTATGCTTTTTTTTTCTCAGGCCTGCGCTTATTTTGCGCTTCTCGCCTAGGCCACAGGCGGGGCCTAAGCGCCTTGAGAGCGCCTCACGCCTTTGATAACTATGAGTTTTTACAATTTGCTAAAATTTTGAATACAACAGGGACAAAAAATGTAATATATTCTTTATTACACGAATCTATATGTAACATTTTCATCTTTGTGAACAGGGGATTCATATCTTGTAGCTGGTACAGATGGTGTTGGAACTAAACTTAAGCTGGCATTTGAGACTGGAATCCATGATACCATTGGCATTGATTTGGTATGTTAGATTTTACATCTATTCTAATGTTTTTGAAAACATGTGGTTAGTTATAAAGTTAAATTGTAGGTTGCAATGAGTGTTAATGACATCATAACCTCTGGAGCAAAACCTTTATTCTTTCTTGATTACTACGCTACAAGCCGCCTTGATGTTGATCTTGCTGAAAAGGTTTATACCCCTGTTATTGTATAAACCTGTTATTGTTAAACTGTGAATCATGGATACAACACTAGCTATGTGATTATAATTTTCCAGGTTATAAAAGGAATCGTTGATGGTTGTCAACAATCTGATTGCGCTCTTTTGGGTGGAGAGGTAATTTCACTACATATGTTGAATGATTGCTGATAATTGTACGTAGAGGTGACAAAACTGTATAGGTTGGGGAAACGATAAAAAATGGTCTCTCTTTTTTTATGAGTGTCGATATGTGTAAAATTGTAATGAAAACTTTGAAGTTGTCTTTATTTTAATATAAACATAATACAACCTCTTGTGATTAATTTCGAATCTCTTTAACCACGAAATAAACCAAGTTACATCTGGATAATGGGTAAGCGAGCAACAAGCTGCGCCGCTATCCCCTTTTGAATCGCAAAGCCTATTCTACTAAATACAAACTTTTGGTTCCTCGGGCTTTGCGAATCACTGTGGACCACCTTCTGCACCCGCTCCAAAAAACGAACTGCCTCAGGGGCTAAGGATCCAAAAGTATCGAAGGCAAACGGAATGAACACATGTTGATTCTCTAGACATGCTGCCTCGTGCTTAGCAACCTTCCTAGCTTCCGCCTTCAAAACCGCCTGTCCCGGAACGAAACCACTATCTCTCAGCCCTACCAGTGGGGACACCCCAGTGAGGTCAACACACGCGTGCTTACCCCCCGCCCAGCCAAACACAAGGACGTCCGCAGGACGCAGGGTAGATCTTCCCTCTCGTGGGTCAGTCAGAAAATTAACAGGGGCTTCTTTCTTGGCTGAGATCCCGGCGCGCCTAAGCACATCCCATAAAACATCTCTAACCCAGTCATGACGATACTTGAACCCCGGCAATTCCTTACAGTGAAGGGCATGCTCGCCAAATCTATCCAAACAGGCTTTTTTACAAATGGGGCAAGAGTCGTCTGGCGGGAAAAGGGGAATCATGAGCCGGTATTTAAGGATGGCTTAAATTGATGCACTTTCTTTATAGTTAAGTTTTGTTGTTTCTGGATTTCAGACTGCCGAGATGCCAGATTTTTATGCCAACGGTGAATATGATCTCAGTGGTTTTGCGGTTGGAATTGTGAAAAAAGAGTTGGTTATAAATGGGAAAAATATTTCAGTTGGAGATGTTCTTATTGGCCTGCCATCCAGTGGAGTTCACTCAAATGGTTTCTCTCTTGTTCGAAGGTTAATCACTCGGTTTGACAAATTTCACATTTTTATAATTTCTAAAGTAGGAGCAGGTAAATGGATGTGTTGGGTTCATTTTAAAACAAATAATCTTGGTATGGGTCAAAATGAGTCAGTTGGGTTGCCCAGAGAACACTAAAAAGGCTTTATACACTGAATCATTTTGACGAATAACACTTTTTTCATTGTTAAATAGTCCAAAAAAAATACACAAGGAGCAGATTTCTATACATTTGAAATGCTTTACTGTTAGTCTGTTAGCCAGCTTTTTTCTTTAAATTGGCCGCGTAAACCCGATACATGTTCTCTAAATATTGTTTTAGGGTATTGGCTAAAAGTGGACTTTCATTGAAGGACAAACTCCCTGGTGAATCTGTTGCATTAGGTGAAGCTTTAATGGCGCCAACAGTAATATATGTTAAACAGGTGATCTGTTGTTCTTGTTCTGCCTTTTTTTTTTTTTTTTTTTTGGGTTTTTTCGTCTCATTTTTCGGCCATGTTACTTTAGGTGCTCGATATTATCAGCAAGGGAGGCATAAAAGGAATAGCCCACATAACAGGCGGTGGTTTCACAGATAATATCCCTCGTATCTTCCCTGAAGGTCTCGGGGCCCTCATTTATAATAACTCGTGGCCTGTTCCTCCTGTTTTCAAGTGGATCCAAAAGGTATAGTTTTGTTCATGGCGTGCAGAGGTGGAAAAACGAGAGGGTCGTGTGGGTTGGTTAATGAGACTAATGGGGTTGGGACTATGGGCTATGTTAGGCTGCCCTCGGAACAATTTTTGTTATTCCTTTAGTGAATTGTTAAGTTTTCCTTGTTATGATTTTAAGACGCATTGTCTTGAGATAAAGAAGCTAACACTCCCACAAAATGTATATTCAGTCAATTAGGCTATATGATCTTTACTTGCGGTTTTAAACTTGTTTTTGAATGGTCTTAAACTAGGCTGGAAATATTGAAGATGGTGAAATGAAGCGAACATTTAACATGGGAATCGGGATGGTCCTTGTTGCTAGCAAAGAGGCTGCTGAAAGGATACTCAGTGAAGGCGAAACAGCATACCGTATTGGTGAGGTCATAAGTGGTGATGGTGTAAGTTATCAATAATCGGCGTTTTTTTGACTTGGTTATCATGATCCCTCTCCACCGAGGTACGAGGTTTACTAACGTAAAACTTGTGGCATTTGTTTAGCGTCTCACTTTCTAGTTTTGGTAATTTAATTTTTTGGAAAATTTTGCGACTTAGCCAAACAGATTGCGGAAGCGAACTGGTTTCTAGTGAGTTTAACACAAACGAACCTTGATTAAATTGCTTGTAGTTTATGAAATAGTTTCGATTTATTTTTATCTCACACATTTCTTATTATATAAATTATTACTATTTTTTTTTAAGAAATATATAATTGTTTCTAATAAACACATTACGCCATCCATATGCATCTAATCAAACCTTGTTACAAAATGGTTATTTTGATGAACGTTTTGGCTACTTTGATTTCAATCACGTATCCATCAGTACTATTTATTTATAGGAATTATTACATATATCCTCCTATTTCAAATACTAATTACATATTTACCCAATCAAAAAATTAAATTACATATTTCCCCTTATTCTTGCAAAATGACACAAATACCCTTAATTAGTTAAGATACACCTTTTTTCCTTCGATCCACAACCTTCATGTTCGAAACCCAATACGCTAACCACTCAACTGGCGATTATAATCATCTTCTTTAGAACCGGCGACGGGGATCCGAAGATAAGTTGCATCCGACAACGATAATTTGGCACTCTCTCTGGTCACGACCGGCGAACTACTAAACTCGCAACAAGAATAGTTAGATCTGGCGACTGAACATCTTGTTCAGAACCATCATGTTCAAAATCCGGCAACTATAATCCTTACTCGTGAACTCCAAACCGGTGATAAGAACCATGTCCCTGATGCGTTTTTTTTTTCATTTACATGGTTCATTGGTTTGTAGAACCTAATTTTGAGAACAAAATATATACTAATTTATATAAATGACATTCGATTTGTATATATGAATATATCTACTTTTATAGCAGAAAATTTGGTGGGGAAGAAGAATCAAGGTTTAAACTATTTTTGTTTGTATTTCATTTAGTTTAATGATGTTTGTAAATTTTGGCGGTTGTTTGTTTGTATAGTTAGATAACACGTGGATGTAGTTTTTGGCATAATAACTTTACATGATTTTATTTGTGTTTGATTTTGGTAACAAGAGGCTTGATTCAATGTTTAAATTCATCAAGGTTTCTAATTTGTGTATTCACAGTAGTTTTGTTCACGTTTATGTCAAGATGTTTATGTTGGTAAATAAGGGTAAAATCGTCATATCTAGTATGTTTTTAAAGAAATGGGTATATTTGATATTTTTAGCTTTTAGAAAGGAGAAATATGTAATTGAATATTTGGGTTGGGTAAATATGTAATTTATAGATTAATCGGGATTAATCAGATTGGATTTATATATATATATATATATATATATATATATATATATTTAAATTTATACATACATAATGCTAATTTTATACCTTATATGTATGAATTTAGAAGTTTAGGGGCCAAATATAAACTAGTGAATATGGAAGGGGGGTTAAATATTAAAATACTTAAACTTAAATAACCCTAATCACCTCCATTGTTCACCATATCCCGTTTTTTCCTCTCCGTTCTTTCATCATAAGGAACCGTAAGATGCAATTAGGGTTCATGGAGTTTCATCGATTTTGCTTCTAAAACATGGATTTTCATTCAATTTTAAGGTAAGAACTTGTTTTATTTGATCGATTTGCTCAAGTTTTGACCTATTCGAATTCATTTTTTACTTAATTTTGAGTTTTTTTTAGGTCAGACTAGGACCAATTTGGTCCGACTAATCAATGATTAATCGCGCACGGATTAATTGAGTGATCAGCCCAAAATTAATCAGTAAAGTGAGGATTAGCGATTAATCACCGACTATTAATCACCGATTAGTCGGTGATTAATCGGGATTTTTACAACATTGACCACAACCCTAATTCGTCTAAAAACCATCCCATACGAAAATATTCATCCTCAACCTTTGCTTTGGCCTAAAATCATCATCCTAGGAGAGGGAAATGGAGCTCGGAATCCATAGCATTCTCCGCGGCTGACTGCAGCCTATGAGCAAAACATCATTCGTGTAACATAAATAGTAACCCGGTTACGTCAAGCACATGCATGGTAATTAAAGTTGGTTTACGTCCTCTAAGCACCAAACTCTTTGAAGAAATAGATTAACCGAAAATACAAAAAAGTTTGATCTCTAAACCATAAACTACATAAACATTTTATATTTGCTTATTTTTCTCAATTAGCTTAGTTTACCAAAACTTTAGATTTTTTTTTTTTTTTTTTTTTTTTTTTTGCAGAACCAGTGGTTTTTTCAACTTTTTTTTTTTTGTGTTTCTAGTTTGTGTCAGAAACGGTTTTGCAAAAATGGTAGTCCCGCAATCTAAGATTGCGAGGGTGTCCTATGTGGCATGATGACTGGGCAAACATGGAATAGCTGGACAAAGTGGGACGATAAGGGAGACGAGCTGGCTGCTGTTTTGGACGGTTGTGGTTTAAGTGGAAGTCTGATAATCTGAGATTGCGGGAGTGGTGGCCTTTGCTTTGGCCTAAAATCATCATCCTAGGAGAGGGAAATGGAGCTCGGAATCCATAGCATTCTCCGCGGCTGACTGCAGCCTATGAGCAAAACATCATTCGTGTAACATAAATAGTAACCCGGTTACGTCAAGCACATGCATGGTAATTAAAGTTGGTTTACGTCCTCTAAGCACCAAACTCTTTGAAGAAATAGATTAACTGAAAATACAAAAAAGTTTGATCTCTAAACCATAAACTACATAAACATTTTATATTTGCTTATTTTTCTCAATTAGCTTAGTTTACCAAAACTTTAGATTTTTTTTTTTTTTTTTTTTTTTTTTTTTTTTTTTTTTTTTTTTTTTTTTTTGCAGAACCAGTGGTTTTTTCAACTTTTTTTTTTTTTTTGTGTTTCTAGTTTGTGTCAGAAACAGTTTTGCAAAAATGGTAGTCCCGCAATCTAAGATTGCGAGGGTGTCCTATGTGGCATGATGACTGGGCAAACATGGAATAGCTGGACAAAGTGGGACGATAAGGGAGACGAGCTGGCTGCTGTTTTGGACGGTTGTGGTTTAAGTGGAAGTCTGATAATCTGAGATTGCGGGAGTGGTGGCCTTTGCTTTGGCCTAAAATCATCATCCTAGGAGAGGGAAATGGAGCTCGGAATCCATAGCATTCTCCGCGGCTGACTGCAGCCTATGAGCAAAACATCATTCGTGTAACATAAATAGTAACCCGGTTACGTCAAGCACATGCATGGTAATTAAAGTTGGTTTACGTCCTCTAAGCACCAAACTCTTTGAAGAAATAGATTAACCGAAAATACAAAAAAGTTTGATCTCTAAACCATAAACTACATAAACATTTTATATTTGCTTATTTTTCTCAATTAGCTTAGTTTACCAAAACTTTAGATTTTTTTTTTTTTTTTTTTTTTTTTTTTTTTTTTTTTTTTTTTTTTTTGCAGAACCAGTGGTTTTTTCAACTTTTTTTTTTGTGTTTCTAGTTTGTGTCAGAAACGGTTTTGCAAAAATGGTAGTCCCGCAATCTAAGATTGCGAGGGTGTCCTATGTGGCATGATGACTGGGCAAACATGGAATAGCTGGACAAAGTGGGACGATAAGGGAGACGAGCTGGCTGCTGTTTTGGACGGTTGTGGTTTAAGTGGAAGTCTGATAATCTGAGATTGCGGGAGTGGTGGCCATTTATTTTGAGGACTTCGCAAAAAAATTGAACATAAACTCATTCAACCAACATACTCTTCGTAACATACAGAAGGTTTTATATCCGAATTCAACACATTATAGAAATCATTCAACCATATTATTCTTTTCCATTTCCATGCAACACATTACAGAAAGCATTTTCACACTTATATCCGAATTCCATAAAAGAAAAGAAGATAAACACAAAATATTCCATGCAACATATTATTTTCCATACATTGCAAAAATATCGGGGTACACAAGGTTTTATTTTACGTGGTATATGAAGAAGAAAAAAGATCGTGGCGTGTGACAATTATGAAAATTCTTCGTGTGTATATTATACATTGTTTGAGGCTATGGTTTTTTACGTTTGTTGGGTCGATGTTACATCTGCATAAAATTACTTGGATCGATGTTACATCTGCACGTGTTATAACACGTGTATATGTAAAATCGGTACAACTAATTTCAAATATATAACACGCCATCTTTCTACCAACGTGGTTATCAAACCACAGTCAAGGAGTAGGTATCCGCAATCAAGAACCCCACCAAAACCAGCCATTCGGACCATAGCTTCAATAGTGGGGTTTAACGGATGTTTTCTAATGGCACACCATAATGCCTGGTCCCCTAGCCTAATATCAAGCTCTGTGGCGTGGCCAACATTATCTTCGAACAAATAAGCCGAACGTTGTTGTGGCTGGAGCCATAGAAGCTCATTGTTTCTTGGACCCGGGTAATGTACAATTGTTTTTTTTAAGATAATGCTTGCAAGATAAAAAAAAAATTTCTTTGATCTTTTGAATGTGAGAAATGGTTCATGTATATGTTTTAGATTGGTCTCATTCATGCATTCTTACTTTGTTCATTTATAAATTTCTAGGCATTCAAACTATGAGCAGATGATTTGAATATTTGATGTATCTGCAATGTTACTATTCCATGCATAGAATCCCACTTTACAATACAAGTTTTCCTCTCACAAGTTCAATATACAAATGATGCAATGTTACTATTCCACCTGACGAATGTAATTTCAAATTGCGGATGTATTTATTATAAACTTTAAAACACATGCAAACTACAAAAGCCACTAGCAGAATCCTGACACACTCCTGCAATCTGAGATTGCGGGACTTCCATCTAAGCCACAACACTCCAAAAGTGTAGGATCGAATAACGCTTAATCCAACAATCACGGGGTTTATACTAGAGGTGCGGAATCCCTCTAATATGCTTTAACAACAGATACGAGAATGAAACTAAGACAAACGAGTAATGTAACAACCGGCAAAATTAAGGTAATTCCGTACTAATTAATTAAACGCGATTAACGTAATTAACCGTAATTATGTGCTGAATATTTAATTGAGGCCTTAGAAAGATAGGAATTCCCAAATAATGCATTGGAATGCATGAGTTTAATAGCAAAGCATGATAGGATCGTGCGCAGACAAAACTATCCGGTATGGACACTGGCGATTACCCGGTAAAACTGAAATAAGCAAAACGAACACCGGACACCCGGAATATAAAATAAATAATATTTTCACAAAATATTATGAGTTTTGGAAACCCAAAGCCATACGTAAAAGCTTATTGCACAAATCTCCCGGTAACGAATAAAGTGCGCGTACCGCACCCGATACGCGCGTAACACGTAAATTCACCCGACAAAAGCCGAAATAAATTATCAGTAATTTAAATGGACATAATTTTATGAATATTAACGGTATTTTAATATCGAGGGAAAACGCGACGAAAATTCGAGAAATACCCGGGCGGTACCCGAAAGGAACTAACTTAACAAGTAATGGGGTATTATTTAGCAAAGTGGACCCCACCTAGACACCCCTTGGGGCCGGCCATGGCCCACCCAAGTGGAAGGTTACTTGTGTTAACTAAAGGTTAATCATTTGGTGTAATATTAATCATAAGCTTGCATGTAAAAGCATTGGGCAATAATATTCACCAAATCCCTTCCCTTCTCTCTCCAAATTTTCGGCCCAAACACCCCTTAATATTATTATTATCATCTCCAAATCTTACATAATCCTTTCAAATCCTCCATAATCTTACACTAAGATACCCACCCAATCCAAGCAAGATTTGATAATCCTTGGAAGATTTGAGAAGATCATATAATCACTTGAGATGCATTAGAGAAAAATCACAAAAATCTCCTTCCTTTTTCTCCTTGTGGCCGTGGATTTCCATCACCCCACCAACACCCTTCATTCAATTTTTACTACTTCAAATCACCTCTAGTTCATCCTAAATCAAACCCCTTCTTGTGTGTTTAAGAGCTTGGAGCATAACCCACTTGGAAGAACACACTAAACCACATCCAAAATCCAAGATTTTGTCTTCCCTAGCCTTGAGCTAGTTGTAAGTCTTGCATTGTTTTATTAATTAAAATGTCATATTTTTGTGCTATGAATGCAAGTTGTGCAATGTGGGTAACAAAAATGAGTTCTAAAGAAGTAATGGGTTTTGATTAAAAAAATGAAGATGAAAGAATAATAATATAATGAAATCTTAGATTATTATTAATAAAAGTAGTATTTTGAAGAAAGTGTAAGAATAAGAACATACTTGTATGTTGAAAGTTGAGAAAAGCTATATTTTGGAAAGTGACTTGAATATGATGAAAAGTGGTTTTAATCATCTTAGGATGATATAATAAGGTCATAAAAGTATTAAAATGGGTTAGAAAGCCATAGATGGAAAAGTTAGTTCTTCAAAGTCCACTCACTTAGATGAGTGAAAGTTGGATGTTTTGGATAAAGATATGATATAAACATGTTAAGGATATCTAGAATGGATTAGAAGAGCATTAAAAGTAAAAAGAAGTAAAAACAACTAAACATGGTGAAAATGATTCTTCAAAGTACACTAAAGTGGAACAAAAATATTAACCTTGAAAGATTTAGTGAAAAATGCTACAAGTGTAAGTTAAAGGATTAATATGACAACATTGGAAGCCAATGGACTAAAATAAATATTTTAGAAAACTATTGGACCAAAAACACAATGATGGAAATATTGGTGTCAAAAAGTGTAAGTAATGATTTACAAGGTTGATTTGGTAAATAATAATAGCCTACTTGGGCATTTTAAGTAAAAAGTATATTTTTATAAAATGGACGTTTTATAAAAATAAATGGAGTAACGCGAGTATTTTATAAAGTAAGATTGTATAAAATAAATACTTGGGAAGACTTGTACAAAAATAAGATACTTTTATATAAATGGGAATATAAAAGTATCGGAAACATTTTTGGTAACAAGTTGGACGAGTCGGGCTAAAACGTACATAATATATTTTTCCGAGAAATGAGCGTTCGGAATCGGAAGTTGGAACAATACTTCCATAGGAACGCGCAACGGAAATAAACATGAAAAACGCTAACTAACGAACTTAGTTACACGAACCAACGTAAACGGACTTATTACGTCGAGATAAAAATACACATATATATTTTACGGAAATAAAATATATATAACAAGGGTGAAACGTGCGTAACACTTTCCTAAGTGTAGTAACAATATTCGTAGGAAAGGAGAAACATAACGTAACAAACTAAAAACGCTAAACGACACATGAACTTAACAAGTAGTATCCACGCGACGATATATGTACATATACTCGTTTCCGACGAAATTCTAGTATATCTATTTAAATGGGAAAATAGATATACGAGAAGGAAAACCGAGACGAGTAGGTGAGATATATCTACGAACGCGTGAATACCGACAAAGATCCTAGTACATTTATTTAAATGGGAAAATGAATGTACGGTGTGGTAAGTCTAGTCGGGCGTTAAGACTATGTTACCGAACGACGAGGACTTAGCATATTTATTTAAATGGGAAAATAAATATGTGGCAAAGTAAGTCGGGTCGGTTAATAAGAAAACACTTTATATCGAGCGAAAAGATCCTAAGTATAATTATTTAAATGGGAAAATAATTATACGTTGGGTAGAGTCGTGTCGAGTATAATGTTGTACAAGTCATAAAGAATATTAATAAGAATAATATATGACTTGTAAGGAAAGGGTAATCCATCGCCAATGAACCTAGGATACGAAACTATTAAACGGGAATTGGGATAAAGACGTGGTCGGGAAGTTGGGTGTACAACTTGCCAAGGCACATACACCATAGGTGTAAGTGACTTATACGCCTAGAACCTTTGTAGGTACGGGATCACAAACTTTACTATTTTCTTTGAGCCGAGCACAGTTACAGGTGAGTCTCACGGCCCCATTTCTAAACTATTTAACGTTTTTACGGGGGAAAGATATGTTGGGATTGTATGACGGGTTGGATACTTGAGTAAAGATCGCCACTCGGGGTTGAGACCTCCCCACTATAATCATTTATTCGAGAATGAGAAACCAAAGGGATATTTGGATAGTACTATTGGTGCCTGACAAGGCCCACCCCTAATCGATAGCGTCGATTATGCATCGGCGTATGCCTGGGGTGCACTTATTCTGAAATAAAGTCGTAGGAATACCGAGTAACGACTTTGGGCGGGGGCATTATTAATTGTCTTGGTTTGGTTATAGGCTCAAGTAAATTGTAGGACTTTGCAACTCCTATAAATGTCATAACAAGGATATTCCCACTTTATAAAGACTTATTAAATTAAAACCTGTGAACTCACCAATATTTATATATTGACGATTTTCAAACATATCTTTCAGGTAATTGATTGATGGAAGTTAGCATGGCAAGCAGGGTCGGGGATGTCTCCAAGTCGGGCGTTGGGAATGTCACAAAAGGGTCTCAACTCTTTATTCCGTAGACTTAGGGATAAAGGGAGGAGCCTCCTTATTAATTTCGAAAACAATTTATAATTATGTATGAATAATTTGACATGATTGTTAGCATTGAATAAATGCCCGTTTTCTAATTAATATTGTGCTTTGCATTAATCTTGGCTTAATACTTTTGAACCGTCGCGCCACGTGTTTCCGCCTTAGACGTGGTGTGACAAGTAATCACAACACACACACGGGTCAAAAGATTATCGATTAATCACTAAAAACAGAGCACGAGTGTTTACAGAGATCAAATCAGACCTTACAGACCATGGGAGGGTGTTTGGAGAGTGTGTGAGGCAAGAACTAATGATTAGGGCAATGATTGGGCCTATTTATACCTCCCGGGTACGTACAGCAGCATACACGCGATCAGCCAGACCATGTGGGGCGATTAGGGCTAATCGCCAGAACACACAGCCTACTCGCATGAACAGTTACGCGATTAGGGCCGTAATTGCGTGTAACTGAAGGCTAATCGCATGCAGCTTCCCGGACCCTCCAAAACGCGTACAAACGTCTCCAAACACCCCGAAACACGTCCAAACAACTGATATACTAGCCTAGGGACATCATGTACTAACAGACTCCCCCTTGGACCAGGCTAGTATACGTACAGACTTAATCAAAAGACATCGTTTATATCAACAGCAAACAACTTTACAGACTTGATAAACATAAACAAATACAACTAAGCAAAATAACAAGCAGCATCATCCGTCTTCAACTTTAGCTTGACGTTGTCTTGACCCTTGAGATTCTTGACCAATCACATCCTGCATGAACTTTGTTGGCATAGCAAAACTGGATCACCCTTTGAAACTTCATGGCTTGATCGGCTTCGGCTGGTAAGTGCATGATCGGATGTTGGTACAACGTCTCTACGTCCTTCTCTGAGCAATTTATCAACCACATAGGATCCCAAATCCTTATCTTTCTGCACGGATTTGGACTGTTGCTCAAGACTATCACAGCTTCAGTGGTTGCTGCATCATAGTGCCAATAATACAGCTTCGAAGAAAAGTCTTGTTCAACTGGGATAAAGGGAATCCTTGAAACACATTTTGGCGGCTTGATCTTGTGCTCCCAGATAGGCTTTAAGGTGAAAGGATGAATCTTGTCTGTCTGATACGATCTGGGATACTGAGGCATAAACTCTTTCCATCCCTCTGAGCTCTCTAGCTTCAGCTTCGTGTAAAAACCCTTAAGAGAGGCAGATTTCTCTTCATATAACGGATAGTTGAGACGAACTAAGTCACGAATGTACCAGAATGGCAGGCTCAGAGTGTCTTTGAAATCCTCAAAGTACAGTACGCCTTCTTGCCATTTAACCCCGAGCATTCTGGTCTGGCTCACATACGCCCAGCTGATCACATTCCCAGACATCTTCGACAGACGCTTCTTGAAGATGGAAGCTCGCTCAACAGGCTTTTTCTTCTCTTCAGATTTAAACCATTGGGGATACCGCTCTCTGATCTTGTCATGTCGAATCTTAACAGCATCAGGAACTTCAGTAGAGTCGGCTTTCAACTTTTCTTCAGCCTCACGTATCATCTCTTCATCAATATTAGGAATTCCAGCGCCCGAGTCATTTACAACATACTCAGGGGTCGTAGGCAAGATTTTCCCCACTATCTTGAGCCAAGGTGTGGAACTCATCCTCAAGCTTTTTAACTTCATTGCGAGGACAGAACTCCTCCTTCATGATCTCTTTGACCTGGTCCCATGTCATAGCAAGAGCAACCTCGGCCCCACGAGTACGCTTTTCTTCATTCCACCATGTGAGTGCTCGTTTATGGAGAACACTCATGGCGTAACGAACCTTGAAATTGTTGGGGCACTCACTGTTGATGAAGGTATTTTCAATACCCTCAAACCATTGGAGAAGTCCAGTAGCTCCTTCTTCACCGCTGAACTTTGGAGGGTTGCAAGAGTTGAAATGTTTAAGGGTACAAGCTTGGGGTCCATTACCATTGCCATTGCCATTCCCGTTCCCGTTGTGACCATTCCCGTTGCCGTTCAATTGGATGACCTGAGCAAGTAAATTGGGAACCAGAGTTGCGATTTGCTGCACCATTTGTTGAGAAATGATCGCAGCCAGTTGAGCATCGACCCCATTGTTGTTGTGGTTAGGAGCTTGGTCATGGTTGTGGTTATGGTTATCACCACCTTCTTCGTGGTTCTCACCATTGTTGTTGCGAGTGCTGCGACGAGGAGGCATGATCTGTAATAGACACAATGAAATGAATGAGAGTTTATATAAGGAATGTAATCATTTATTCATTAATTAAAACGAATAAACGAAAACGTTGACTTATCAAAGATTCTAAATTCTAATAACATATGAAGACATGCTTTAGCCTATAAGTGAACGCTCATCCCGAGAATTCCCAGGTAGGCATCCGGGTCCCTCGTCTGATTGGGATATATGCGCAATGCCAGCCTAGACAGAAGACTCAGAATACAGGCGTTCACCCTTCCAGATTGCACGTGTTCGTTATTAAAATCTAGAACTTCGACGAGATCTCAAGGGGGTTCAGGTTAAACCTGAGGATTTTGTCCTATAAATCTAATGGTGGATCAGGATTGCAGCAGACAATTAAGAGTGGTCACATGTAGGTTTAGGGTTATAAGGCATAGGATAAGGATAGGATTAGGGAAGCAAGTAGGGTTACAAGTAGGAGAAGCAAGTACTGTTTTAGTCCCTAAGGTTATAGTCTAGATTATTTCTAATAACCTAATTCCCTATAACCAAGGCTCTGATACCAATCTGTAACACCCCAACCGATGGCGGAAACATCGGGGTGCCACGTATTGATGATTGTTTTCAGTAGCACATGGTATAATATAAATTTTAAATAATTTATTCAAACATAAATATCCAAAATGTGAAATAATGTCTAAGAATTCAAATACATAATATCAAATAGCAACTTCAATAACTGCAAATAAACTTCAAGATAAATCCTCATGCTAACTCAAGCCTCAGCTTCATTGTTACCTGAAACATGTTAATTTTGAAAGTATTTTGGGTCAACATAAGTTGGTGAGAATTACATAGGTTTTTGATGATAAAATGAATAAAATGTTGTGCAATTCATGTGTCATGTTAATCTAGCCCATATGTGAGAACATATTAGAAATAAATCGAGTGCATAATCAACCCTGCTGACTGTTATAAAATGATACATACCATACACTTATGGTCCCAATGAATATGTTATGCGATAACAAACACCCACGTAACCTTTGTAGGAGGCACGTATCCGGGTGGGATTGTCAGTCCAATAGATCTATCAATGTATACCGTCGGCTGATCAATGTTAATGATTATGCTAGAATGGTGCTTACTCTAATCATGCTCAAGACATAATGCAACATAGAAAACACATAGACACATTGATGATTGAATTGCAATAATAATGTTATAACATGTTTCACCCCAAAAATGGTGATAAATAAAAGGGGCTATGTAAACTCACCTTAGCAAATGTTAACTTGTTGAAAAGATGTGATAATTGTGTTGCCCAAAAAGATTCCAAATATTACCCTATAATGAGGTAATATATAATAAGTCTAAGTCTAATTAGCTAATATGTGTATCCTAGGGTTTCGATTTGGAGATAATCAATTGTTAAATTTCATTTAAAATGTTAATTAAATAAAGAAAATTTGATAATTAATGAAAGAAAGTCTTTTTATAAAATTTGGATTTTGAGTGTGCACATTAAAGTGTTTGAAGCAATAAAATAATTTTTATAAAATTATTTCATTTAAAATAGATTTTTAAATCTATTTATTTATAAATAGCCAATTATTAACTTTAATATTCAAAAATACTAAAATTAAGGAATTCTTATTTTAAAAATCATATTTCTGTTCTAAATGATTAAAAATAATTTGTATAAAATTTTGGTGCAAAAATGATGAAAATTGGATTTAATATGATTTAATTATGATTAAATCTAACAAAAATTGATTAAAAATATAAAATAAATGATTTTACTGAATTAAAAATTATTTCAGTAAAGTTTAACTTTATAAAAAGTTAGGATAATTTTTGGGGAATTTAATAAAACTGTTTTGATATATAAATGGATTTTTATAAATATAATTGTATAAAAATGATTTAATTATTATAATTATTAAATAAATGAATTTCTGAAAAATAAAAAGTACAAATAAAACTTTTATTACAGATTAAACAAATATAATTTTTTTAGAATTTATAAAATAGTTTTGGTATTTTAAAAAGAATTTAAATGATTAAAAGGATTAATATATATATAATTATTGTTTGTTTAAAAAAAAAGAAAAGAAAAGAAGGAACAAAAACCGGTCAGAGCTGGGACTCGAACCCGGGTGACCTCGGTGGAGGACCAGAGTCACAACCACTTGGCCTAGGCCGGTGGTTGTGATGATTCTGGTTTCAAAATAATTAAATACACGACGCGACTTCAGGTTTATCCCCAAATAATAACACGACGAACCCTAGAATTACAATTGAATGATTCAGGCAACTATAGCCCGATTAATGTTAGGGCTATTGTTGCCTGAACGCCGATGAATAAACCCCACAAACAAACAAGGACTCACAGTGTAGGATTGATGTTAGAAGCCGGGTCAAAGAATAAGTCAAACAACGAGCAAAATACTAATAATCAGAGTGAATCAGAAAGCAATAGAGGTTGAGAGAGAGTTGTGAGCGAGTTGTTAAGCTACGGAATGCATCAATTTATACTGTGGATTAGGGTTAGGGTTAATTGGAAGGTTTGACTTATAATTGAATACCTACGCGTCTAATTGAATAAAAAGTCAATAATTGATGTGTTATTGACGTGTAATTGTGTTGGATTGGGCCGGTTATTGCACGAATTTACCAAGAATAGCTCAATTACACGTTAAATCTTTGGATTGATCACCAAGATATCCCACAGTTGACTTTCCTTGTCAACTGTGGGGGTTTTAAAGTGTGTATAAATATAAGGTGCAACCGGGTTTATCACAAGGAAATGGCTAGCCCAGTTGGTTGTGCACACGAGTGTGTTTTGCCCGGCCTTTGGCGCGGGTTCGATTCCCGGCCAGGGCTATTATTTTTTTGATACATTTAAACAACTACACACATATATATAATATTATATATAGTATTAGGGTTCCATAATCGCGAAAAAAATAATAAATGCGAAGTATAAAATGAAACTTGACGTTTTATTAATGCCGATGGTGTAACGTACAAGTATTAAATGCGTAATGTTACAGTCTCCCCTACTTTTAGGAACTTCGTCCCGAAGTTGGAGTTGGAGAGTCTGGTGGAAAAAGATGTGGATACTTCGACTTCATCTGGTCTTTACGTTCCCAAGTGAACTCTGGGCCTCGTTTAGATTCCCAACGAACCTTAACGATCGGAATACGACTGCGCTTGAGTTTCTTGACTCCAGTGTCAACAATCTCGACGGGTTTCTCGATAATGTGCATGCTTTCATCGATTTGCACATCCTCAAGAGGAACATGAAGGTTCTCATCTGCTAAGCATTTCTTGAGATTCGAAACATGGAAGGTCGGATGAACATTGCTTAGCTCAGGTGGAAGATCAAGCTTGTAAGCCACTTTTCCAACTCTGTCAAGAATTTTGAAGGGGCCTACGTAACGAGGAGCTAGCTTTCCCTTTCTACCGAAACGAATAACTCCTTTCCAAGGGGATACCTTAAGTAGCACAAGGTCCCCAACTTGAAATTCCAAGGGCTTACGACGTTTATCAGCATAACTCTTTTGGCGACTTCTAGCCTTGAGAAGATTATCCTGAATAAGCTGGATTTTGTCTGTGGTTTCCTGGATTAGTTCGGGTCCAGTAATACGAGCTTCACCAACCTCAGTCCAACAGACAGGAGAACGACATTTCCGACCATAGAGTGCTTCAAAAGGAGCCATGTTAATGCTGGCGTGATAACTGTTGTTGTATGAAAACTCAACCAAAGGGAGATGAGAATCCCATGCGCCACCAAAATCGATGACACACGCCCTGAGCATGTCCTCAAGTGTTTGGATGGTTCGTTCAGTCTGACCATCCGTTTGAGGGTGATAAGCAGTGCTCAGGTTCAACTTGGTACCCAAAGCATCTTGTAGAGATCCCCAAAAGTGAGAGGTGAAACGACCGTCGCGATCAGAAATAATGTCCAAAGGTATACCGTGACGACATACGATTTCACTTACGTACATCTTTGCCAACCTTTCCACAGAATACTTCTCACGAATAGGTAGAAAGTGAGCTGACTTGGTAAACGATCGACGATTACCCAAATACTGTCAAAACCTTTGGGTGTGCGAGGGAGTTTGGTGATGAAATCCATGGCTATGCTCTCCCATTTCCAGACAGGAATCTCTGGTTGTTCAAGCATACCAGATGGTCGTTGATGTTCAGCCTTAACCTTGGAACAAGTGAGGCATTTTGCAACGAAAAGAGCAATGTCTTTCTTCATACCAGGCCACCAATAAGAATAACGAAGATCTTGGTACATCTTGTCAGCTCCAGGATGAATAGAATAACGAGACTTGTGAGCCTCGTTCATGAGAAAAGTACGAAGATCATCACGGTCGGGAATCCACAGTCGGTTAAGAAAATAAAGGAGACCATCGGGTTTGGTTTCGAGTTGAGTCTCAGCACCACAAGACATTTCATCGTACATGTTACCTTGGGTGACTGAGGTGTGTTGAGCCTGGAGAATGCGATCTTGAAGATCAGTACGAACTCTAGCACATTGGAGTTTGATACGCTCTTTACGACTAAGTGCGTCAGCCACAACATTCGCCTTGCCAGGATGGTAGCGAATTTCGCAATCATAGTCGTTAAGTAATTCAACCCAACGTCGTTGCCTCATGTTAAGATTCTTTTGATCGAAGACATGTTGGAGACTTTTGTGGTCCGTGAACACCACACATTTGGTCCCATAAAGATAATGTCTCCAAATCTTGAGTGCAAAGACAACAGCGCCCAATTCAAGATCATGGGTGGTATAATTTTTCTTGTGAGTCTTGAGTTGTCGAGACGCATAAGCAATAACCTTTCCTCGTTGCATGAGAACACAACCAAGACCTTGGTTCGATGCATCACAGTAGACCACGAAATCATCATTACCATCAGGTAGAGATAAGACAGGAGCTTCACAGAGTTTCAGCTTAAGAGTTTCAAATGCTTCCTCTTGCTTAGGTCCCCACTCATAGGGTTTACCCTTGTGAGTTAAGGTAGTGAGAGGAACAGCGATCTTGGAGAAATTGGCGATGAATCGACGATAATAACCAGCCAACCCAAGAAAAGAACGGACTTCTGTTGGAGTGGTAGGAACACTCCAATTCTTCACAGCTTCGATCTTTGCAGGATCAACATGAATTCCGTTCATATCAATGACATGTCCCAAAAATTGAACTTCCTTAAGCCAAAATTAACATTTTGAGAACTTGGCGTACAGTTGTTCTTTCTTTGGGAGACTCAAGATGGAGTGAAGATGTTGCTCGTGATCGGATTTTGATTTAGAGTAAATCAAAATGTCATCGATGAAAACGATCACGAATTTGTCGAGATAGGGTCTACAAACCCGATTCATCAAATCCATAAATACTGCGGGAGCATTGGTCAACCCAAAAGGCATAACCATGAATTCATAGTGACCGTAGCGAGTGCGAAAAGCTGTCTTGGGAATATCTTCATCGTGGACTCTAAGCTGATGATAACCAGAACGGAGATCAATCTTCGAGAAGTGGGTTGCTCCTTGAAGTTGATCGAAGAGATCGTCAATCCTAGGGAGTGGATAACGATTCTTGATGGTGAGTTTGTTGAGTTCACGGTAGTCAATACACATCCGAAGAGAACCATCTTTCTTTTTAACGAATAAGACAGGGGCTCCCCATGGAGAAGAACTAGGGCGAATGAACCCTTTATCAGAAAGTTCCTGTAATTGACTAGCAAGTTCTTGCATCTCAGAGGGTGCAAGACGATAAGGAGCTTTAGCTATCGGATTAGCACCAGGAACAAGATCAATACGAAACTCCACTTGTCGAGCAGGGGGCAAACCAGGTAAATCCTCTGGAAAGACTTCAGGATAGTCTCGAATAATAGGAATGTCTTGGATACTTTTGCCTTTGTCCTTCTTCTCTATCACGTTAGCTAAGAAGGCTGTATACCCCTTTCGTAAGTACTTTTGGGCAGTAGTACAAGACATAAGCTTAAGCTCACCACAGGGTTTCTCACCATAGATCTTCAAAATCTCACCAGATTCGAGAGGAATGCGTATGACTTTCTCGAAGCACAGAATTTCGGCACGATGAGTTGACAACCAGTCCATGCCTACTATAACATCAAAACTACCAAGATGCATGGGGATGAGATCGATAGGGAAGGTATGATCATCGAGATTCAACAAGCAGTTACGGATAATAGAGCCGATCGAAATAGACTTCCCGTTAGCTACCTCTACCACGAAAGGGTCTTCTAAATTAGTGTGGGGTAAGTTAAGTAAAGGTTCAAACTTCAGTGACACGAATGACTTATCAGCTCCTGAATCAAATAATATGGATGCATAGTGGTTATTAATGAGAAACGTACCATTCACCACTTCGTTGTTGTCACGAGCCTGGTTAGCGTTGAGATTGTAGGCGCGACCTCGAGCACCTTGGTTCTGGTTGCGGTTCTGGTTTTGGTTTTGGTTTTGGTTCTGATTTTGGTTTTGGTTACGGTTACGGTTAGGGCAGTTGTTGATGTAGTGATTAGGGTTACCACACTCGTAGCATTGACCACGAGTAGGCCTGTTGTTTTGTTGGTTGGGAGCTGGGTTGTTGTTGTCTTGGGCAGCAGGAGATCGACAGACGTTCACCAGGTGACCATATCTTTGACACTTAGTACAAAATCGACATGGCACCTGTGTGGGATGGTGGTACTTGCAAGTGTTGCACAGAGGGTGAGGTCCGGTGTATGGTTTCTTGGCTGGGTTTTGGGCAGCAGGTGGAGTAGCAGCAACCATATAGTTTCTAGCCTTGCGCTTCTTGTTGCTTGAGGTCTCAGGCTTGACTTCAATTGCAGGCTGTGGAGTGTCTTTGGCAACAGTCTTCTTAGTGCCCTTGCGAACTAGAGTACCGTTCTTCACATGATTATCAGTAAGAGTGGCCGCTAGACGTTTGGCCTCTTCCAGAGTTGCAGGATTTCTACCCCAAACAGTGTCCTGGATTTGCATGGGTAGACCACCGATGTACTTCTCGATGGCTACCGGCAGAGGAGTAACCTTGTGTGGCAACAATAAGCTAAGCTCATGAAAGCGGGTGTTGTAGGCAAGATTTTCCCCACTATCTTGAGCCAAGGTGTGGAACTCATCCTCAAGCTTTTTAACTTCATTGCGAGGACAGAACTCCTCCTTCATGATCTCTTTGACCTGGTCCCATGTCATAGCAAGAGCAACCTCGGCCCCACGAGTACGCTTTTCTTCATTCCACCATGTGAGTGCTCGTTTATGGAGAACACTCATGGCGTAATGAACCTTGAAATTGTTGGGGCACTCACTGTTGATGAAGGTATTTTCAATACCCTCAAACCATTGGAGAAGTCCAGTAGCTCCTTCTTCACCGCTGAACTTTGGAGGGTTGCAAGAGTTGAAATGTTTAAGGGTACAAGCTTGGGGTCCATTACCATTGCCATTGCCATTCCCGTTCCCGTTGTGACCATTCCCGTTGCCGTTCAATTGGATGACCTGAGCAAGTAAATTGGGAACCAGAGTTGCGATTTGCTGCGCCATTTGTTGAGAAATGATCGCAGCCAGTTGAGCATCGACCCCATTGTTGTTGTGGTTAGGAGCTTGGTCATGGTTGTGGTTATGGTTATCACCACCTTCTTCGTGGTTCTCACCATTGTTGTTGCGAGTGCTGCGACGAGGAGGCATGATCTGTAATAGACACAATGAAATGAATGAGAGTTTATATAAGGAATGTAATCATTTATTCATTAATTAAAACGAATAAACGAAAACGTTGACTTATCAAAGATTCTAAATTCTAATAACATATGAAGACATGCTTTAGCCTATAAGTGAACGCTCATCCCGAGAATTCCCAGGTAGGCATCCGGGTCCCTCGTCTGATTGGGATATATGCGCAATGCCAGCCTAGACAGAAGACTCAGAATACAGGCGTTCACCCTTCCAGATTGCACGTGTTCGTTATTAAAATCTAGAACTTCGACGAGATCTCAAGGGGGTTCAGGTTAAACCTGAGGATTTTGTCCTATAAATCTAATGGTGGATCAGGATTGCAGCAGACAATTAAGAGTGGTCACATGTAGGTTTAGGGTTATAAGGCATAGGATAAGGATAGGATTAGGGAAGCAAGTAGGGTTACAAGTAGGAGAAGCAAGTACTGTTTTAGTCCCTAAGGTTATAGTCTAGATTATTTCTAATAACCTAATTCCCTATAACCAAGGCTCTGATACCAATCTGTAACACCCCAACCGATGGCGGAAACATCGGGGTGCCACGTATTGATGATTGTTTTCAGTAGCACATGGTATAATATAAATTTTAAATAATTTATTCAAACATAAATATCCAAAATGTGAAATAATGTCTAAGAATTCAAATACATAATATCAAATAGCAACTTCAATAACTGCAAATAAACTTCAAGATAAATCCTCATGCTAACTCAAGCCTCAGCTTCATTGTTACCTGAAACATGTTAATTTTGAAAGTATTTTGGGTCAACATAAGTTGGTGAGAATTACATAGGTTTTTGATGATAAAATGAATAAAATGTTGTGCAATTCATGTGTCATGTTAATCTAGCCCATATGTGAGAACATATTAGAAATAAATCGAGTGCATAATCAACCCTGCTGACTGTTATAAAATGATACATACCATACACTTATGGTCCCAATGAATATGTTATGCGATAACAAACACCCACGTAACCTTTGTAGGAGGCACGTATCCGGGTGGGATTGTCAGTCCAATAGATCTATCAATGTATACCGTCGGCTGATCAATGTTAATGATTATGCTAGAATGGTGCTTACTCTAATCATGCTCAAGACATAATGCAACATAGAAAACACATAGACACATTGATGATTGAATTGCAATAATAATGTTATAACATGTTTCACCCCAAAAATGGTGATAAATAAAAGGGGCTATGTAAACTCACCTTAGCAAATGTTAACTTGTTGAAAAGATGTGATAATTGTGTTGCCCAAAAAGATTCCAAATATTACCCTATAATGAGGTAATATATAATAAGTCTAAGTCTAATTAGCTAATATGTGTATCCTAGGGTTTCGATTTGGAGATAATCAATTGTTAAATTTCATTTAAAATGTTAATTAAATAAAGAAAATTTGATAATTAATGAAAGAAAGTCTTTTTATAAAATTTGGATTTTGAGTGTGCACATTAAAGTGTTTGAAGCAATAAAATAATTTTTATAAAATTATTTCATTTAAAATAGATTTTTAAATCTATTTATTTATAAATAGCCAATTATTAACTTTAATATTCAAAAATACTAAAATTAAGGAATTCTTATTTTAAAAATCATATTTCTGTTCTAAATGATTAAAAATAATTTGTATAAAATTTTGGTGCAAAAATGATGAAAATTGGATTTAATATGATTTAATTATGATTAAATCTAACAAAAATTGATTAAAAATATAAAATAAATGATTTTACTGAATTAAAAATTATTTCAGTAAAGTTTAACTTTATAAAAAGTTAGGATAATTTTTGGGGAATTTAATAAAACTGTTTTGATATATAAATGGATTTTTATAAATATAATTGTATAAAAATGATTTAATTATTATAATTATTAAATAAATGAATTTCTGAAAAATAAAAAGTACAAATAAAACTTTTATTACAGATTAAACAAATATAATTTTTTTAGAATTTATAAAATAGTTTTGGTATTTTAAAAAGAATTTAAATGATTAAAAGGATTAATATATATATAATTATTGTTTGTTTAAAAAAAAAGAAAAGAAAAGAAGGAACAAAAACCGGTCAGAGCCGGGACTCGAACCCGGGTGACCTCGGTGGAGGACCAGAGTCACAACCACTTGGCCTAGGCCGGTGGTTGTGATGATTCTGGTTTCAAAATAATTAAATACACGACGCGACTTCAGGTTTATCCCCAAATAATAACACGACGAACCCTAGAATTACAATTGAATGATTCAGGCAACTATAGCCCGATTAATGTTAGGGCTATTGTTGCCTGAACGCCGATGAATAAACCCCACAAACAAACAAGGACTCACAGTGTAGGATTGATGTTAGAAGCCGGGTCAAAGAATAAGTCAAACAACGAGCAAAATACTAATAATCAGAGTGAATCAGAAAGCAATAGAGGTTGAGAGAGAGTTGTGAGCGAGTTGTTAAGCTACGGAATGCATCAATTTATACTGTGGATTAGGGTTAGGGTTAATTGGAAGGTTTGACTTATAATTGAATACCTACGCGTCTAATTGAATAAAAAGTCAATAATTGATGTGTTATTGACGTGTAATTGTGTTGGATTGGGCCGGTTATTGCACGAATTTACCAAGAATAGCTCAATTACACGTTAAATCTTTGGATTGATCACCAAGATATCCCACAGTTGACTTTCCTTGTCAACTGTGGGGGTTTTAAAGTGTGTATAAATATAAGGTGCAACCGGGTTTATCACAAGGAAATGGCTAGCCCAGTTGGTTGTGCACACGAGTGTGTTTTGCCCGGCCTTTGGCGCGGGTTCGATTCCCGGCCAGGGCTATTATTTTTTTGATACATTTAAACAACTACACACATATATATAATATTATATATAGTATTAGGGTTCCATAATCGCGACAAAAATAATAAATGCGAAGTATAAAATGAAACTTGACGTTTTATTAATGCCGATGGTGTAACGTACAAGTATTAAATGCGTAATGTTACACACGCTGGTTCCTTCTTCGAGATCCACTTCGTTGCATTCTGGATGCATCTCAGGAGGAACGCTTTGGCTTGCATTGGAAGATTCTCCAGATGCAAAGCCATATACTTTGGTCATGTCCTCCGATGTCATCTCTGGTGGAATCTCTCCTTCTTCCAGATCGTACTCAGGCATGGCAGGGGGTGGAAGCAAGTTGCCTTCGTCATCATATGCAAAGTAACAGTTCAAAGGCTCCACGTCTTCAACAAGAACTATCGCTTTCTTCCTTACTTTATCGCGAAGTTCTTGAATCTTGCTTATCATCGGTGCTGGCTCCCCCTGAGCAGAAGAACCTGTCTTGGGATCCTTGCCTCTGCGATCGTGACTTTTCTTAGTTCGTCCCGATGCAGACCCACCTGTTGATCCACCACCGCCTGTGGCTCCGGGATCACCACCATCACCCTTACCATCGTTGTCATCATCGCCATCAGACTCATCATCCTCTTCTTCATCATCATCATCTTCTTCACTATCCTCATCATCATCATCACCAGCAGTACTAGCTCCAGCTTCCGAACCACCAGTAAGTCTAGGTTGAGTTCCAGTCAGCGCATTCAACCTAGTCCTTAGCCTTATGTTTTGCTTCCTATACTTGGTGATTCGACGCTCGTTGTTCACATTTGCGAGCTGGAGATAACGATTAGACTGAATTAGCTGCTGATGTGATTCCATGAGCTGCTGTTGTGTTTCCATGATCTGCCTGTTCGACTCCAAGACTTGCTGACTAGATAAAGTAAGTGCGTCGACAGTGGCTCTCAGCTCAGTGTTAGCTGTGATAGTGTCTCCAATCAGTTCCAACATCGCCGTCTCATTTTCTTCTATGTTGGCGTTTTTGCTCTTCATTTCGGCCATTTCCCGTGCTTGGGCGGCCACTAAAGCAGTAAGCTCTTTGATTTGGCGCTGAAGTTGTTCGTTGGTTGTTGGAGTCGAAGATGAGGATTGAGTCGAAGGTCTAGCAGCTGACGATCTTGCTGCTTCTTTCATCATCCGTATTCTGTCACCTATCGGATTAGCAGCCAACTGAGAACCTGTCGCTTCAACGGTAACTGAGACTGGCTCAGTGAAGATTACCGATGAAGGCATTGACATAGTCACACTCGCAGGCATAGCTGCACTGAAAGAGAGTGGGACAGTCGATGTTGCTGCTGTTGTTGTTTCTGTTGCTGCTGTTGTTTTTGCTGATACAGACGAGGAAGCAGGTAGTCCAAAAGTCTCTGGGAGATTCATACGCCTTCCCCTCATTTTCTTAGGCGTTCTCTCAGTCGCAGCTGCCTTATCAGACATTCTCTTTTGACCCCTGCTAACTTTCGTCGCTTTCGTCTTTTGTCTCTTCTGAGGAGGCGGCGTGCTAAGTTCAGCGTCAATATCCGCAACAAGATCATCACTGACAGGAGTGAAAGTGGGATCTTTTGCAAGCTCTCTTGCCGCAGCCGCGCGGGCTCTATCCTCCTCAAGAGTCAGTACATCAGGTGATTCATCTTCGGTACGCTCTGAGTCATCATCATCTTCATCAACATCTTCAATGTTAACCGGACCCTCATCAATCTTGGCTTTGCCTTTGCCTGAGCTTGATGGTTCATCTATGTTCAGCAAATCAGGATCAAGCATATCATCATCTTGTCGTGCTCCAGTATCACCCATATTGCCCGGTTCATTGGGTCCCAAAGCAACTGTGGGTCTCCCAATGTTATCATCATCCTTGAATACCTGTCTATGAATCTGGATATCATCCTCCGAATCACTGTCATCATGCCTCCATCTATTACCTGGAGGTGCCACATAGTCGTTTCTCATCAGGAAAGCAAACAGTCTACGACTAGGAGGATATTCAGACTTTGGCTTGTTCGTATACTGCAACATTCTCTTCATCTCAACCTCATCAATCTTCCTTATATTAATCAGCTCTTCTACCCATTTCACCATGTTCGGGATCTGATTGTCAAGGATCATCTGCAGAAAGCGAGGATAAACAATAAAGGGATCTTTCGGCTTTCGCAGAATCACTTCCTTGAGGTGATGCATAATCATCCCAGAGAAGTTGAACGGTTTGTTCAACGTCAATGCAACAATCGCCGATGCCAAAATGTCTTTGATAGCATCGAATGTTCCTCTGCGAGGTCCGAGACACTTTAGCACCACGTGCGTCAGATACTTCATTTCAGGAGGAAGACAACCCTTTTGTAGCATCTCCTGCGCACGCACATCACCCGTATACTTCATCCGTAGGAATCCACCTCGTATCAAAATGGAATCGAAGACGATTGGATCATCTTTATCATCACCAAATCTAAGAATCTCGCGAATCATATCTTCAGTGATAAGAACCTCCTTTCGTTGCACCGTGCTTCTGATAGTAGCTGGAACTGTGCTGACATCGACACTCGCATTCTGATAGAATTCCTGGAGAATGTTCTTGTAGGCCGCATAGTCTGTAGATATGGCATAGTGTATCTTCGAGCGCTTCAAGTACTCGATGATGCCTTCAAAACGCCTGCACTCCTGCTTCTTTACCGGTCCGAGGAAGGCAAGACAGTTGTGCTTGGCCGAAGTACCGTATTGCATGATTCTGCAAGATAAACACACCATAAGACATCAAGGACAGATCAAGGATATGAAAAACGGACAAAATCAGACAAAAATATGATATCAGCCTGTTATAGGCGATTAGAGGAGCTGTTCATGCGATTAGCTTATCAAAGCACACGATTGGACTGCTAATCGCTACACTATTCATGCGATTAGCTGATAAATGAGTCCAGTCGTTCTACTGTTCACACGATTAGTAAGCCTAATCGCGTGACAGTTGAGGGTTGATACCAATCTTAGCAAAAACTTGTTAGGCCTCGTTTTGTGTCTGGATTTTTGTCCCATGAGGTCTATAATCAACCCAACGATACAACCCCTAACAATAATTGCACTAAACATGACAGAATCAAGGGTTAATTAACCGTTAAAAAATTAGGGTTCTTATGCCTTTTAAAATTGGGGCTTTTGATTTAAAAGTGTTAGGGATCAATATTTTGGTACAAACAGATCCTACATAAGCCGATCATCAAACCCCCATCAAGAAACATCCAAAATAAACACGTTTTAATGGATAATCAAGAGGTTTTGTTCAACTAGGGGTTACGGTTGATAATAATCTGATTTAACCCCGTAAAAAGTGATGATTTGGTCTAAAATGATGAGTATAAATTACCTTGATGATGTAGAACAATATTCAAGGATCAAAATAAATTTTGGCAAGGGTTTGGGATGTTACGGGTATAGAGGGAAAACAAGGAACTGTTGTGTGTTTTGAAAGAATGATGAACAAAAGAGTTAACTGTCCCTTATATACCTCTGCATAATCGCGTGAACTAATAAACGAGTGGGTATCTGATCGCATGAAGAAAGAAACGATTATGGCTAATCGCCCTTAAAAACACGCGAGTAGACACATACAGACAATCAGCAAGCGAGTATGGCTAATCGCGTATATAACCACACGAGTAGACTTAGTTATACGCGATTACATCATGATCGCTTGTTAAGACACGCGATTACAGCTACTCGCTTAAGCATATATGCGAGTAGGCTTCTGATTGCATAAATTTTTCACACAATTTACCAAATTGCCCCTGCAGCACCAAAACTTGCATTTTTGACCCGTTAAGGTTTAAAACATGCGTTTTTCAACCCGATTTGACACGCGACTCAGATGATGACACAGATATATGAAAATATTCCATTTTCCACCCTTGTACTTGATAAAAATACAGTTTTGACCCGGCAAAACACAAGTTTCCAATTAGTTGTCCATTTTATTTTTTGGCATTTTATTTTTTGAAGAAGTAAGATTACAATGGATTAGGATTCCAACATCGGCAATCAAGAATGATTAACTACGCTAAACTAAGCATAAATAAAATAAAACGGGAGATCAACTAACTGTACACTAACATATTTTTGCGAGTTTCAACGGTTAGGGAATCATATCAGTGTACGGACATTACTAGAACCCTTATATTTTCAGTTTTCGCTTAAATTACCAATAAGCATCCTACAACAACTGTCGATATTGTTGTCCACCTAAACTCAAAATCAAGTTTTATCGCTAGGCACTTTAGATACGTTTAAGGTAATATTAAGGCTGAGATACAAGGTGTTCCCCGCCACGCGACACATTCCCGTATCAAGTCATGCACAAAGCTTCCTCGTAACCGGTGAGTAAGCTGTTGTCATCCGTATTTTACAAGGAGTGGACTCAGTGGTGATCAGGTCTGCAGAAACGCTGCAACAGAGAGACCAGTGAGATCCAAACCAGGGTACAAGTCAAATACCGTATATTTGATTTTTCACGGTACGATGCTTTAGGTATATGATTTGATACCTTAGAGCGAATTCTCATTGAGAATAGGGTTTTGGCATATATGAATCTTTTTGCTCTTTTAGGATTCCCGGACGTCTCCTGATCAGAATTTATTCTATTTTTTTTGTTTTTTTTTTCAGGAAATGACATAGAGGTGTCTCAGTCGTAGGCTGCTACCCCAACGTACGACACGTGTGCCACTCCTATTTATTCTGAGAGACGTCCAGTTCACCCCGGATGAACCAACCTCTTAAAGACCATGAAACCTCGGATTTTGGCATGCTATCAAACGAGATTTCGGTACCAAGACCATATGCCAACGCACGTTGATCCACACATGATTCAGATGATTTATGTTTATATCACCGTGCCGAACTTGGAAATGATTTTGAGCCTACCGACACATCATTGTAGAGGCTACCTATCAGTTCCAATATTTTTAAGATGATAAGGGTCCAGACAGTCCGACTGATTGGTTAATATCATCTTCCCATTTTCACCAAAGAAACTCATTTTTGCATTTTTCAAATTTTTTTTTTTGATTTTGGAATTTTCTCATTTTTGTTTTGAATTTTTGCATTTTCTGAATGTTTTTGTATTTTTCTGAAATTTTCTCCCCCTAAAAATCTAAAAATTTGCGAAAAAACAATATTTTTGGATTTTTCTGATTTTTGAAAGAAAAAATATTTACAAAAACGATTACCGATGAGGATCTAATCCTGCTTAACTTTAATGCCGTTTAAGATTAACAGGTACTCAAAACGAGGACCGTCAAAAGCTTTGGTGAATAAATCGGCACGTTGGTAGTCTGTGTGGATTTTTACCATATCGATAAGTTTCTTTTCATAGCAATCGCGTATGAAATGATACTTAACCAAGATATGTTTCGCCTTGGAATGGTTAACTGAGTCTTTAGCAAGAGCTATAGCGGACTCATTATCACAGTGAATGGGAGTATTAAGAAATTTCAAACCGTAGTCTCTCATTTGTTGCTGTATCCAAAGAACCTGGGAGCAGCAGCTCGATGCTGCTACATATTCCGACTCGCAGGTGGATAAGGCGACTGAGGCTTGCTTCTTGCACTGCCACGAGACTAGTCTTGGTCCCAAAAACTGGCATCCAGCCGATGTGGATTTTAAGTCTGTCTTGCATCCGCCATAGTCAGCATCACTAAATGCGATGAGGTCAAACTTATCGTCATTAGGGTACCAAAGACCTTTGGTCGGACAACCCTTTAGATAACGTAAGATCCTCTTCACAGCAACCAGGTGTGACTGTTTCGGCCTTGACTGGTATCTTGATAGTAAGCATGTCGCGAACATTATGTCATGTCTTGATGCAGTGAGGTACATGAGTGAGCCTATCATAGCTCGATAGAGAAAAGGATCAACGGTTTGTCCTTTCTCGTCAGGCCCAATCCCGTGATTGGTCTGAATCGGTGTGCCTACTGGAGTAGAGTCTTCCATCTGGAACCGGCTCAAGATGTCAGCAACGTATTTTGTCTGGTGGATGAAGATCCCCGACTCTTGTTGTTCTACTTGTAGACCGAGGAAGAATTGCATCTCCCCCATCGAGCTCATCTCAAATTTGTCCTGCATAAGCTTTTCGAATTCCCTGCACATGACATCATTAGTAGACCCAAAAATAATATCATCAACATAAACCTGTACCAGAAGACGATCACCACCCTTTTCCTTGGTGAATAAGGTGCAGTCCACGAGTCCGCGTTTGAACCCGTTGGATATCAGATAGTTGCTAAGCATTTGGTACCATTCACGCGGTGCCTGATGGAGTCCGTACAACGCTTTGTTCAATTTGTAGACTTTTTCGCGATGCAGCGGATCCTCAAACCCCGGTGGCTGAGCAACATACACCTCTTCCTTCACGACACCATACAGAAAAGCACTTTTCACGTCCATTTGATACACCTTAAACCGTTTGTACGAAGCGTAAGCTAAGAACATCCGGATAGCTTCAAGGCGCGCAACTGGAGCGTATACTTCGTTGTAATCTATTCCTTCGATTTGACGGAAGCCGAGGACAACTAATCGAGCCTTGTTTCTTATAATCACCCCGCGGTCATCCCGTTTACACTTGTAGACCCACTTTGTTCCAATCTTTTTCGAGCCTGGAGGTAAGTCAACTAAGTCCCACACTCCTAGCTTTTGGAACTGCTGAAGTTCGGCTTGCATTGCTTCAATCCATGGTTCTTCCCTCAGTGCCTCTTGCACAGTTCTTGGTTCAGTTTGAGAAACATATAAGGCGAAGGACCAATCGTTCTGATGACCTGCTTTTCTGATTTCCGAATAGAGTGCCAGAGTACCTGTATTGTCACTTGAACTAGCATTTCTGAGCTGACTGCGCGTCATGACTCTGCTAGTCGGATTACCAATCACATTTTGCATCGGATGAGTGTCGTGAATCCGAGATTCCGGATGTGCCGGCACTGGATCATCCGAATGCAAATTTAGGTTCTCCAAACCTTGAGATATATTTGTCTCAGCTGCGCTTGAACTAGAGGGAGCTGCGGGTTGCATATTAAAACCGGAGAGATCAATCCGAAGACCTATCCTTGGAGCTGCTGAAGAAGAAGGACCAGCTTGATTGTTTCCTGTCGGATTAACTGGAGCTGTAGTGGTAGATTCACCATTTCCAGCTTGTTCCTCAGTGAGAGTTTCATGAGACTCTGCAAAATCGTCGTCGGAAGATGAAGATTCGAGAACCTCTGCAGACGCTTCCTGAAAAACTTCCTCAACTTCTGCTGCTGCGGATTTATCGGGGGGACCCGTGGATGCAGAGGCATCAGATGGAGCAGGCGCAGGTGCATTAACCACGATCGGACGCATTAGCGGAGAGCTAGCTGCGTTTTCACATTCGTAATACATTTGCGCTACAGCATCATCCACCAAATTCTCCACGTTGAAGGAATCAAATAGACCCTTATAGTCGAACAACCAATCAGGTCCAACACCAGGTGCATTGGCAGTATAACGCTGAACATCGACATTAAGCCAATCTTCAACGTTGTTGGTTCTTTTGTTGTACACTCTTTTGTTGGGAGTGCTGTAACCAACAAAGAAACCTTCTTCTGCCTTTGCACCAAACTTCCCATCGGGATGTATCATGGTGCATGGAGCTCCGAAAGGTTCCAGAAACTCTAAATTCGGTTTCCTTCGGTTCAGAAGCTCGTAAGACGTTTTTCCAAGCTTCTTTACCGTTAGAACCCTATTCAGAGTATAACACGCACAGTGAACTGCCTCGTTCCAGAAGATCACAGGCAAGTTCGAGTCTGCAAGCATAGTTCTGGCTGCCTCAATAAGAGTCCGATTCTTTCTTTCTGCAACCCCGTTTTGCTGAGGAGTGTATGGCGCTGTGAATTCATGATGAATACCTTTTTCTGCACATAACGCCTCCATAGCGTGATTCTTGAACTCTGTTCCGTTATCGCTTCTGATCCTACGGATCTTTAGCTGATATATATTTTCCAATTTAGTAAACAGATTCTTCAAGTAATCAAAAGTTTCACTCTTGTGCTTCATGCACACAACCCAAGAAAACCTAGAATAATCATCCGTAACCACTAAGCAGTATGAGTCGCCGTTCTTGCTCTTTCGATTGACTGGGCCAAACAGGTCCATGTGCAGTCGTTCGAGTGGTAGACTAACTGAGTTTGTCTTCTTAGGCTTGTGAGACTTTCTTTTCTGCTTCCCTTTCTTACATGAGACACAGACATCGTTTAAATGAAAATTCTTAACAGAAACACCTTCCACTAGTTGGTTCTGGACCAAATGGTTCATTTTCCTCAAGTGGATGTGCCCCATTCGTCTGTGCCACATTATCGATTCCTTCTCTGTCGCCTTTGACAGAAAACAAGTGACTTGACCTTTCGCTGTCATTGCTCGGCTCATATCCAGGACGTATAAGTTATTGACCCTGGGAGCTGAGATCATGACCCACTCTTTCGGTATTTTGAATCCAGGCTTCAGAATGAAACATGCGTTGTCATCAAAGAATACAGTGAACTTCTTGTCACATCTCTGTAAACACTCGTGCTCTGATACCACTTGTAGGATCGAATAACGCTTAATCCAACAATCACGGGGTTTATACTAGAGGTGCGGAATCCCTCTAATATGCTTTAACAACAGATACGAGAATGAAACTAAGACAAACGAGTAATCACAACACACACACGGGTCAAAAGATTATCGATTAATCACTAAAAACAGAGCACGAGTGTTTACAGAGATCAAATCAGACCTTACAGACCATGGGAGGGTGTTTGGAGAGTGTGTGAGGCAAGAACTAATGATTAGGGCAATGATTGGGCCTATTTATACCTCCCGGGTACGTACAGCAGCATACACGCGATCAGCCAGACCATGTGGGGCGATTAGGGCTAATCGCCAGAACACACAGCCTACTCGCATGAACAGTTACGCGATTAGGGCCGTAATCGCGTGTAACTGAAGGCTAATCGCATGCAGCTTCCCGGACCCTCCAAAACGCGTACAAACGTCTCCAAACACCCCGAAACACGTCCAAACAACTGATATACTAGCCTAGGGACATCATGTACTAACAAAAAGCCCTGCCAACTCCTCGTCCCTTCTCGTCCACGTTGTCCAACTTTTCCATGGTTGCCCAGTCATCATGCCACATAGGACACTCCCACAATCTTAGATTGCGGGACTACCATTTTCGCAAAACCGTTGACACAAACTATAACACAAAAAAAGTTAGAAAAATCCACTACTTTAGCAAAAAAAAAAAAAAAAATCAAAACTTTTTGTGTGCAAAAAGGTTATATATAGGTTATGTGTACATGGGTAAGGATCCATGGAAAACCCTCCTAAACTGGAAAACTCTGGAAACTCTGACTTCCCGAGCTTTTTAGGGCATGTAATATGCATGATTTTAAGCATTTTGAGCCAAAAAAATCAAAAAAGCGCCGAACACTTTTTTTTTAAAAAAAAATTTAAGTTTTCGGGTAACACATGTTAAGCGAAATTAACATGTGTTAACAATGTGTTACCCGAAAACTTATTTATTTATTTTTTTTAAAAAAGTACTCGGCGCTTTTTTGATTTTTTTGGCTCAAAATCATGTATATTATATACCCTACAATTTTCATATAAAAAAAAACTCGGGAAGTTAGAGTTTCCAGAGTTTTCCAATTTAGGAGGGTTTTCCTTTTATCCTTATACATGTGTACATAGACTCATAAAGTTGGATTGTAACAAAGAAATTTAGCTAGGAGTTGTCAACGAACTTACAAATATTTCAACAATCTGATCATTCGTCGATGAAAAAATTTGACAACAAAATTGAAATCAGCTTGGACAACGACTGTTGACCATTAACAAGATAGCGACTTTCACTTTGACCACAATGGATTAGAAAACCGAGCCAATAAGCATCTTAGAGGATTTGTAGCTAGAGAAGCTCAAAACATTTTCAACTAGTTTGCCATAAACTTCAACCTAGCATGAAGCGTCGATTAAGATGTTTGTCTAAGAAAACAAACCATATTTAAAAGTCTCATGAAGATAGCATAAGGCTAAAGGGTGTGGGGGTCGGCATAGGGATGGCAAGCCCAAGGTAGGGGCGGCAACACTGGCCCCCAGGCCCGGCGGCGTCACAACCGGCAACCACATGCCATCCTTGCCATGCCTCCATCTCATCCAATATATTATTTTTAATAATTCTGGACAATCATGAGGCCCATCATCATAGAGCACACCACCCCCTTGTTCCATCATCATGAAGATGCCACTCCCCCACTGACACATTTGCCTATGTGAATCCTACGTAGCGGCCCATCATCATCTCTCCACACCCACCAACCTAAGTTTCATTTAATTGAACACGTTATAATTTTGGGTGAGAAAGAGTAATGTACTAAAGGCCACCCATTGTTAAATTAAGCGATAGGTAACTTTTAAATAAGATTAAGTTGTTTTTTTAAAGCTTGTTCATTCTATATAACAACAATTCTAAAAGACGTCTACAGTACTATTTCGTTAATGGTCCACGTGGTAATTTTTATTTTATGATTATTTACTTAACCTTTTCGTTTATATACATAATCATTCAGAATTTAGAGATGGTACTTTTCTTTGTTGGCACACCGTATTTTACTACTTACCAGTCAGCCACAAAGCCTCTAAACAAATAATTTTATTTTACTTGATTTTTATTTTACACATAAGTTACTTCCAATATTGGATGATTGCTTAGGTTTTTCTTTTCTAGCTTTTTTTCTTTTTGTATATTCCCTTTTTTTATATTTTATTATTCCAGTAAAAATATACTATAATTTAATTCTATATTTGGTTTATTCCTTTTTCTTATCTTAGCGTACATTTGTATAAGGGCATAGCTTTTTGTGCTCTCCGAATGTATGGTCGTTAGGTGCATTTTTGGAATTTAGGAACCATACACCCCTTAATTAGGAATGATACACCTTAGCCCACATTACACATCAATAGAAGCCTGCCACATACCCTAAAATGTGCACATTCAGAATGTGATGTCACGGGGTGTATGAAACCCAGAACCCGCATTTTTCTTCATTTAGATTTCCAAAAGTAACCTATTACACACGCGTCACTAGAAACAGGTGTTACCCCGCCGCGTAGCGCGGGTATAACTACTAGTTAGTATACAAAAATGATTCTTGCTTATTTATTTATTTTTTTAATCCAACTAAAGTTGTAACTCTTTATTTTAAATTATGTAGCATATAGGAATATTATATACTGGATTCTATATCAAGTAGGATTATATATTTGATCAGTACTCAACAGTTTATCTATCCTTTACCACGAGCTCCTCTTTGTAGAGCCAATATAACGACCATAATACAAGTATAAAAAGAGAGAAAACAATTTGTAACCTTATAAAATATGTTACGTTAATTAACAAGCATGGGTTGAGTTATTCTACAAAGGCTACAAAAAATGAGAAGGGTGAGAAGGATACAAAAAACACAATAGATCATCAAATATGACACAATGAGCCACAAAATATAACACAGTGCCAAAAAATATAACACAATGCTGAAGAAAAAAGACACAATGAATTGAAAAAATGACATAACGATGAAAATAAGAAAAAGACACAATGGTACATAAAAGACACAATGATATAACGCATATTCTAAAAACTACAAGCTAAAACCCAAAAAAAACGAAGACCTAAAAACTAACGACGTAGGGTTCGATAAGACGATTCCAATGCCGCTTGAATGAGTTCAATCGGAGTCCGTTTGATACCCTTCCTACGACTTCCTATTTTTCTTTCACTGTGCATTTGATCCTAACCCTAACAAGCATGCATAGAATTTAATTTGTTGAGGATATAAAGTGAGTGAGGTCGCGCTAGAAAATATTAAACATAGAACTACATCAAATTATGAGGGTGTGTGTAGTGGTGAAGTTATTGGGCGTTATGGACGGTGATAGCGCCCCCAAACACCGCCCCCAGGGGCGCTATCAGGTGTTATGGACGTGCAGGGTTTTGGCTATAGCGGGCGTTTTCTTCTGAATTTGTTTTTTATTTTTTATTTTTTTATTTTATTAAGATGTTGAAGGTGAAGAAGATGGGGAGGAGGTGGAGGATAATGAGGAGGGGAGGAGGATGATGAAGGGTTGGAGGGGGTTGGAGGAGGATGATGAAGGTGAAGAAGATGGTGAAGGGTTGTAGGGGGTTGGAGGAAGAAGAAGAAAACAACTTCAGATTTTTATTATTATTATTATTATTATTATTATTATTATTATAAATTTGTGTTAGGTAGTAGGTACAAAACATGAAGCATGATGTACATATCATAAAGCACAACAAACTTGAAATTTAATACTATAATAATAATAATAATAATAATAATAATAATAATAATAATAATAATAATAATAATAAAAAACAATGATTACCCAATCATTTATAACCCCCCTTCCCACTATACCCTCTTTTTTCATAACCCTCACATAACCCCCATTTTATTACTTTTTAATATTTTAATATCATAACCCTCACATAACCCCCACCACTACACACCCTGATAATAACAATTCATGTAGGTCTTAACACAGTGTTTGGTATCTTTTCTTTCTTTCTTTTTTTCTTTCTTTTTTTTTTTTTTTTTTTGCAGTGTGTTGTCTTCCATTGTTTCCACTTTTAACCGGTGGGACGGTGGTAGTTTGCATTTTGGCCATGCAAGTTTTGTCCTTTTTTTCTTTAAGTTAAAGATTTTTCCGTACAAATTCGAGTTTGTCTACGCTTTACGTTAATTCGTGGCATCAATTCGTGTTTGTCTTTGCCAACGGTTTATGTCACGTGACAACATAAATTCGCGTTTTTGTTTTACGATTTTTTTAAGTTTTAACAGCCGTTTGCTTATTACCACTTAGCACGGTTATATGACCTATCCACCCGCAACCCGAAGTTTAAACACTACTTACTTTTACAAAGATTGTAGCAATGAACTGATAAAGATGATCACTATTTGATCATGCACGTGTCTACTAGATGAAAATGACCATCAATATATGACCAGTTATTCACGTTTTATGGTACCGTAAGTTTCATGATGAGACTTGTCATCAGGCCGTTGGTCTAGACTTTTATTTTTTAATATTATATAAAAAAAAGTTGGAGCTTTTTAGTCACATCATAAGTAAAAAAAAAAGCGTACATACGTGGCCAAAAACGAGTAGTTGAGAGTACTAAAGGATCTTGTTGGGGTGAGGGGCCACTGATAATTGTGGAGCAAAGCAGGTAAACCGGCCACGTGGTGAAAGCTGAGGTTGACGTGATCATCGGACGGTTATTTACGTGTCGGGTTTTAATGGGTCAAAGGAGATCAAAGGGAATCAATATGCTCTACTTTTGAACCACTAAATGTTTCTATTTGGTCTTACATTTTCTTTACTCCAAGTACACTCGTGTAGACATGGGTTTTTATTTATTTTTTTTCATAAATGTAATGGTTTTCGATCTTAGGAAATGAAGCTGGTACTCCACTACTTTTACAGTAACACCGTTTAAGGTGGCAATAGTAGTGGCTGGTATGCTTCACGGGTTGTAGACCATGGCTAGATTGAGAGTGTGTTTTTGTTTTTTATGAGTTTGGTGGTTAAAGGTAGTGATGTCTCTAAAACTGTGTTTCAGTGTAGTGAATCAGTGAAATGACGTGGCAGTGCGAGATTGGATTAAAGAATATAGCTATATATATTATAATGTTAATTTTATAGTTTTATGTGTAAATTTATAAGTTTAAGGACCAAAAGTAAACTAGTGAAGATAGAGAGGATTAAATGTTTAAATACACAAATTTATTTTAAACTTTTTATGTAAAAAATTACAAGTTCTAAGAAATAAATGTAAAACAATGAAAGATAAAAGGGTTAAAATGTTAACATGCCTAACTTATTTAAAAGGACTAAAAGACTCATTTACGCGACCACACTTTCTGTTCCTGGTTTCATCTCTTTCTCCTCTCACTTACTGGCATATCTTGTAGCTCTGGTGCTGGAATCGTCGCCGGAGGCCATGGAATTTAAAATTTTAAAACCTTAAAAGTAAATGGAAACGTTTAGGAAACTTGAGGAAATGTCCATCCATAACCTAAAACGTGTCATAAACGTTTCCTAGCCGTCCCATACATGATACATGTTTCCGTCCCTAATGCGATTCTGAAACGGGTTCTCCACCCAAATAGGCGTTCGGTGCATCATAGATCACGACCACACGATATAGTCTTATGGGTTTCTTTAAGTGACAAAACATGTGGGTCATATGTGTGTCGGTAACATGTCAAATCAAAGTGTATTTGATAGGCTCTAATAAATAGCTTAACTATTCTTTAATTTAAAAATAAAATAACGTAAGTACCATTGGAAAAAAAAAAAAATTTTTTTGATGGTGCTGCAAGTTTTATTCCATTATCAAACCAAGTCACAAAACTGTAAATACTAGGGCTGCAAACGAACTGAATTTTCAGCGAACAGTTCATGAACCGTTCGGCGGGAAGTTCGTTTGTGTTCGTTCGTTTAATAAACGAACGAACACGAACAAAATATTTCGTTCGTTTAGTTAAACGAACGTACATGAACAGAGGTCACGTTCGTTCGTTTATGTTCGTGAACGTTCGGTAACGTGTTCGTTTATGTTCGATAATGTAATAAAGTTTTTAATTTTTATAATCTGTCTTAATATTAATTTATTTTTATTTATTTAACCCAAACAAATAAATAAGGGAAAATGGCCAAAATAGCCCCTTGACTAGGGGTGTTCAGAATTCGATTCGGATTCGAAATATTCGAAATTCGAATTAGTTCGATTCGATTACCAAGAATTCGATTCGATTATTAAGAATTCGAATTCGATTCAATTCGAATTCGAGTCCAGTAAATCGAATACGAATTGAATACGAATTTATGATTTTAAATTTGATTCGATTCGAAATTCGAATAAAAACTATACATGTATAATTTTTAAATATATATACACACATACACATTATTATATACTCATTGAAAAAAAAACTTGTAAATTTTGGTCAAACTCTAAGAATCCATAGTCTCTAAAACTTTTACTATAATCATATTTATCTTATACATCACAAAACTCTAACAAACACTCTCTACTATCTTTACTATTCCCGTACTTGACACATTGTTGTTTATCAAGTATGTAGATTTGTATTTTATATGTTAAAAATAATGAGTTTGTATTATTTTTAAAACTAAAAGTAAAACAATTTATTATTTATGGTGAACTTGAACTAAATCGAATTTATTCGAATTCGATTCGAATTCGAGTTTCTTATTCGAATCGAATACGAATCGAATAAATTGAATTTTAAGCGAATACGAATCGAATACGAATTCAGGTAGAAATATTAAAAATTCAAAAAATTCGATTCGAATAATTCGAAAATTCGTTATTCGATTCGTTGAACACCCCTACCCTTGACCGGGCGTTTTGCATAAATAGCCCTCTCCACCGTCTTTGGAGAGACGGGACACGGTTTCCAAAAGGGCTGAACCGTCTTCCGAGAGCCTTTGGTTTTTCAACCAGTAGCAACCCAACACGTGGCGGTTACGATCCCGATGTCTGCCACCCGTCTCCCGTGGCGGCTTGAGACGTGTCAGGGCCGCAAAGCCGTCTCCGGTGGGGTCCCTGAGACGGATCACCAAAGGCTCAATTTAAGCCGTCTTCGGCTCGGCTTAGCCGAATCCGTTTTGGCTGAACCGTCTCCAGCCATTAATTAATTTATTTATTTTTTCAAATTTTGTTTGGGTATAAATATGTAGGTTTGGTTGAAAAGAAAAACACATTTAGACACTTCTTTGAAGTATCACTTCTTTGAAGTATCATGTCTTTGAATTAATCAAAGCCAAAATATTTTACCAAATCAAACAAAATCTTCTCAAATGTTTTTTTCAAATTTAGTTTGATTATTCGACGTGTTTTTGAGCTTCAGAAAACCCGAATATTTTTTCGGTTAAAATTATGGCACTTTTTAAACCTAAGCCTTTGGGATTTATCTAATCCCATTCTATGGAAAGCTTCTGCTCCGCTCCCCGCTTACCTAAATTATCATCATCAACATCCACACCCCTTTCACCCGTTTTCTTTGGCCTTAAGTTGATGTCCAATCACTTGGGAAGACATTTGGATGTGACACCCGGCAACTTTCGGTAACTAACTTTTGAAAACTTAGTAAGTCTACCTTAGCGAGTCGCGCATACGTTACACATGGTCGGTCGAGTCGAATCGCACATCATTAGGGTTTTAACATACGCGAGTCTCGGGTCCCGGGAATTGGTGATCGGGCGGGAACGTGTCATTTATCATGTATTATATGTTTACAATCATTATGTGACTTGTCGGTATGTGAATGTGTGCTAACATGTGTTAAAACGGGGTTTAACGCGCAAAACACACCAACTGTGGGGCTATAGGCGATTAGGCTTAAGGGGATAGCCTAATCGCATGTTAAAGGGGCGAGTAGCAGGATGCTTATGGGCGAGTAGGGCTAATCGCCTATACATTCATGCGAGTAGGCACCCTACTCGCGTATAGGTCTGCACACTCGCATGAATACGTGCTGGACGACCAAAAACGCTTATAAATACCACCCTTGACCTCCAAAACATCATTTGTGCAACCCTAGCCGTCCCATAACATAACCCAACACCCAAACACCCTCTGGAACTCGTTTTTGCATCAAAACCATCATTTTCAAGCTTATTCCATCATTACCTCTTGATTACAAGGTGTGTTCTTCAAACCCAAACCTTTAAATGATTATGTTTTGCTCCCTAAACGTCCAGACCTGACTTATAAATGTTTTTATCTTTGAAAATCCATTTAAAACCGTTTTTAAACAAACCCACACCTTTACATGTGTTATATGTGTTATATATGTTTAAAGGTAGGATTTTTAGGATTGAATCATGGTTGTTCTTATGATATTTTGATGTTTATTGCTGAGATAAGTTAGTATGATGATGTCCTAGGAGTTTGGATGGTTTTGGTGATGTATTGTTGATATTTGGTATTTTGACCCATTTGAAGGATTTTAGAGGATTAAGGATGTTATGAGGTGTGTTGTTGATTGAATGACGTTAGGGTTTGCTCTAGGATGATGCTAGAACAGTAGGATGCTATCGGACAACGTGATTATGTGGTTAAATCTGAATATTTGCTATTTAGGGTAAGTTCTTGCATGTTGATGTGATGTTTACATGCTAAGTTGCCATTTTGGGAAAACGCTCGCATTCGGGACTGTTAGAATGATGAAAACTTAGGGGTTTTGCTTGAAATATGTTTGTTAATGTGTTAGGATGATTATTGGATGTTTTTACATGTTTCGGATCTGATTTGGAGCGTTAAACGCGCGAAATTGCATTGTCCAGCTGCAACAGGCGAGTAGCACCCTAATCGCATGATGCTAAGGGCGATTAGGGGTGTACTCGCCAGTAGGTGAGGCCTACTCGTGTGTATAACAGGCGATTAGCCTTGTAATCGCCTGTTGACCAGCCCTAATCACGTGTTGACTTTTCCTAATTGCTAGTTTGATTCCTAATCGCGTGTAATGCTGCTGTATGTATATTTTAACATCCCGGAACATGATTTGACGCCTAGGAACATGATAGGAACCCCGGGATTCACCCAATGACTTAGTAACACGTATTCGGACCTGTTTATGCGTTAAACGGATATTATGCTAGAATAGGTGAACTGTTGCGCGTGTTAAGTGTTTAATTGCATATGTGGCATGTTGTCTTGTATTTATCTAACACGTGGAATGTCGGGTCACCAATGGGATGTCGAGTCTTGTCTTACGTTGTCTGGTTGTCGGTTAAACATGCTTTTCGAACACATAATGGTCATGGACTGGACTTAGGGACTAATGAACCCGATGGGTTATTAGTCTAACTTAACACATATCTTATGATAGGTCGCCAATAGTTGGGGCTATCATATCTCATAAACGGTTTACTCATATCACGCATACGGATTACACAACTTAAGGTGAGTTCACGGCCCCACATTTTACAGTTTTTACTTTCGGGGTGAGAAACATGCTTACAAACTCTTTTATGACTTATGACTTGTTAAACTCTTATGACTTATGACTTATTATCACGTTATACTATGGCTTACTTATCTTACTATACGGTTCATCGAAAATCCCTTGAAACCACTAACATGGGTATATGGCGGGGAAATATGGATAGCGCTATTGGGAACTGACAAACCCCACTCGACGGTCGGACCGGGCGGGTGCATATTGTCTCTAACAAAACAAGGTCTACCGGCGATGACGGTAGCCCATAGGAACTAAGGGTAACACACGGCTTAGTCAGTAATGGTTTCACCCGTATGAGTATCTCATTCTGCGCCTGGTTTGGCGTTCTCACAAGCATAGTAGTAATTGTGATGGTAACATTTTTGAAGGATCACTGTAAACGTTTAATTAAAACCTGTGAACTCACCAGCATTATATGTTGACTCTTTTAGCATGTTTTCTCAGGTCGCTAAGGTAGCAGCATATGGATAGGCGCACGTGGTCGCACTGGAGTCGTCTCGTGTCTAGGGTCTCATCTGCACGATTTGGGATTATGAACTTTTGAACTTATGTTTATTTATGCATGACTCTTGTAAACTTTAAAATGCTTCCGCACTGTCGAATGTTGGTTTTAAACTTATGCATGGTTTTGTTTACGTATGTTTTTACATTTAGACGTCGTTTATTGTGACCGTTGACTTGGATCCTGGTATGTCACACGCCTCGCGGTAGAACTCCGCAGGTGGAAATTTGAGGGTGTGACATTGGAGCGAAAGGTTGAAGTGATGGATAGGTTTCGGTCGGAGTTAGTGAGAAGTAAAGCGAAAAAGGCTTCGGTTGGATTGTTGTTACATCTACATCATACTACTTGGATTGTTGTTGCATCTACACGTGGGTTAACCCGTGTAATTTGCATCTACGATTTGGTAGTCTACTTTATTGGCAAGTTCATCCTCTTCCTAAATCTCTATCATGATCTTCTGGATCATCCGTCTTTTACATGTACAAGACGGTCGGATGTGATATTTATGAGAGTTTGTTCTTTGACTTGTCCGGACCGTTGGTAAGGATCTGTCCGTACATATATTTATGTATTTAGGATGACGAAGATGAGACTGGACAGTGGGTATAAAGCACACTTCGAAAATATATCTCGGCGGTCCAAGCAACGGAAATGTCTCGGTGTTCGACGTGTTGAACGACTTCGTGAATTATTATTGTTTGTATATTGTAATTGTTATAATACTTTAGTTGTATTTTTATTGGATCCCTATTATTATTTGTTTAAATCATTATTTGTTTAAGGTCATGTGTTCTCTACTTTTTGGGGTTACGGTTTTATAAATTTAAACAAAACAATTCCTTTAAACAATATAAACTTAACATAAACATTTTATTAAAACGTAAATAAAAGGAACATTAAAAGTAAGAAAAAAAAACTAATCCAAAGCCCCGGGGACATCACGAATCATCTGCCACGCCGACAAATGAGTAAAGGGTGGTCGGCCCAAAAACTCGTGCTCAATCTTGGCATGTTCAAGTTTTTCATGGTCCGCAGTCTCTTGTGGGAGTTCACGGACAGCGGTTTGATAAAACCCCTCGAAGAGACGGCACTTGTTTTGCAAGTCCGTCCACTTCCGGTTGAGAGACTCGGTTGACCTGCTTGAACCTCCAACCAAAACTTTGAACTCGTTGAGAACGAGTGGCCAAATGGACCCTCGACGTGGTGGGTTTTCTTTAACAGTCATCCAAGCAGTGCACAGTGCAATTTCTTCTTCTTCCGTCCACGGTTTGGGTGCCATTGTGATTTTGGGTTTGGTTTTCTTTTCTGTGACGATGTACTGACGGTCTGTAAAAGGCAACCGTCTATTGGCTTTATATAGGAAGGATATATGCGGGTGGGTTAAGCATTCAATAGGGAATATCAATAGATTTCATAGTAAAAATTAGAACATTTTATAAAACACTAAATACATTAAAACACTTTATTAATAATAAAAATTACATTAAAAAAAACATTACATAAAATTATTTTTAATAAAACCTAAATATAAATATAATCACGTAACAAATGCCACGCGGAAACATATCCGAAGTCTTCGTCGTAGTCCAGCAAGTAGTCGATTTTAGCCAATTCAATGAGCCCTTCCTCGGACTCGTTTGGCGACTCCTCTTTGTTGGAGTTGAAGAACCCTTCGAATACGGTGCACTCCGCCTTGACGTTGTGAAACTTTTCTGTAACATCTTGGTTCGTACGGTTTGTCTGACCGCCGACAAGTGTTCGAAACTCGAAAAATACTCTACTCCAAAATGGAGTTGCACGAATTTCTTGACTAGTGTCCGAAACTCGGGTGTTTTCGGTTACATTTCCCCATGCCAATGTAACCCCAAGGATCTCCTCGTCCGTCCATGAAGACATTTTACTTGGTTTGATTGATGTTTTGTAAGAAAAATGTGTGATGTAGTGAAGAATTTGTTAGTTTGGTGGGTATATATAGTGTGAAATAATTTAATTTAATTAAATAGTTAATATGGTAAATAAATAAATGTAATTAATATGGTAGGTAAAAATAAATAAACTTCCAAAATAAGAACATTTTATTAAGAATTGTTTGGACATGGTAAACACCTCCAGAAATACATTTTTTCAGGCATGAATCGTCTGTAAGACGAACATGTTTGTTTTAGATCACCGTTCGTAGTAATTGGTTTATCAGTAACCAAATGCTCCATCAGCATACAAAGATATACCGCTTCATTACCAGACAGGGAGTTATGTGGTGCAATATAGTCTTCGTTAAGATTGAAAGTTATACATTTTTCTGGATTACCTGTCTTCTTCCAGAATCTTATGTTCACTAGTAAAGCTCCTAAATAAACTTGTATCTTCGTCAGCTTTGGGTGAACAATGGTTCTGTATTTGTCTCTGATACGAAGGTCTTCACAAGTATACATAACAAGTTCTTGTGTCACCAACTCTAGTCGCACGAGTAACCATTCCCTATTTTCAAGCTGAATGGGGAAAAAAACAAAATCAACGTCGAAAAATGAAGGAAACGGTTTGAATTTGCCATTGCAATAGTTGGCCAAGTTTTTTGGAACAAATTCTAATAACGAATTATAAAATTCTGGTGGAAGAATTGTCCACCGCATATTTAGCGAAGCATTTTTTTGTAGCTTTCTACTCCTCCAGTTCATCAGTCTTCCAACCCATCCTTCAACATGCTGAAAAATAATTGAATCACAATTTAAGTAAAATAATTAAAAAAAACATTAAAATTTAAGTTTTTACTGTTGGTGTGAGGTAGCCGTTAGAACGATAGCCCAACAAAATTCCCCAAAAATTTTTGTCAAGCTCAACACTTCTTGAAAAAACAGCAGAATAACAAAACGGTGCGTCGCCTTTATTGTAGAAGTCAACAACATTAGTTGCCCAATTATCATTTTCATCGTCCGGTATAGCCCATTTGCCGATAATGTTTCCGTGTAAGCTTTGTCGATTACTGACAAATTCTCTTTCTCTGGTAATTTCAGGTTCCTTTGGACGCCTCCATTTTTTTAGTATCCAACTCGAGGAATGTTTTTCTGGTTGAGAAAAGTATTCTTCTGGAGCTATATTTTTATCACGGCCGTCAGACATTTTTCTGTACCGAAACTTCTCCAACAACGTTTTTTAACGACAAAGTATTTTACATTACAACTACTTATATAAAGATGATTTTAAATATAAATTATTTATTTAAATTTTTAATGTTTTGTTTTTTAAATGTTTAATTAATTAGGGGCCCACAAAATGCCGTCTCGGGAACCGTCTGACAGCCAATGGGAACCGTCTCCTTGGGAACCGACTGAGAGGCTTTGGGAACCGTCTCGTCAGACGTGTTGGTAACCGGAACCGGCTCATTCAAAGGCGTCTCAGGGAACGGTGTCCTGAGACGGGTTGGGAACCGGAACCGGCTCAATCAGATCGTTTCGGGTACAGTCAGCGAACCGTCTCATGAGACGGGTTGGGAACCGGAACCGGCTCAACCAGATCGTTCCGGGTACCGGCTCAAGAGACGAGTTGGGAACCGGGACCCGGCTTTGTCAGAGGGTCTTCCGAGACACTTTGGGAACCTGACCCGTCTTGGTTAGACCGTCTCCTGAGACGCTTTGGTAACCGGACCCGGCTCATGCAGCCCGGTCCCACCCTAGGGTTTACCTTTTGGGGGTAAAAGTAAAACTTTCGGTGAAATTCTCTCCACCGAAAGACGCTACGCTGACGGGAAGGCTCTTTTTCCGGTTTTCTTTGTTTATCATCTTTTTTCCGGCGAACGGTTTGCTAGGACTCCGGTCAAAATATCAGACGACGATCATTTATAATTTATAAAAGGTAATATTAACGTTCCTTTTTAAAGTTTTTTAAATTTTTTTTTCATTGAAAACGACACAAACGGGACCACACGACATATTGTTGGTCAAGTGGTCCACCACGAACGTGCACACCGTCGACCGTTGATTCATTTTGTTTGTTTTTTTGTTGACCATTAATCGAGGTTGACCAAACCCGTTTGACCATGTTTGATCCGAATGGCTTTGTCGACCCGATGAACGCAAATCAAACCCTACAAGAGGAATAGTACGAAGAGTTTTTTCGGCACCCACAACAGCCGAATCCTCCTCGGAGCTTACCTCCTCCGGTAAGCGTTTACTACCATTTTTCATTCAAGTATTTCTATCATTTTTCATTTACTTTGTTCGTTACTAAATATTTTTTATAACCTTTTTTTTTAGTCTGATACCGAAATAAAAGTCCGAAGTGCTTGGAAGAAAGTAACTCAAATGAAAACTAGAATGTCCGAGGCAATGCAAAGCCGTTTTAGGGAGACCGTCTTCGGTCACTTTCTGGATGTTATGAGCCATCTTTGCGAAAGTAATTTGTTACTCTCAGTGGCACAACATCAGATTGAGACGGGACTGCCTAGTATCGACGACCTTTTTTATCAAATCGGTCCTAATAGTCTTCTATTCACTCCACAACAATTTTGTCTGATAACGGGCCTAAGATTTGGCCGTCACGATGGTTGGGAACTCGTACAATCCCCAACATCGTTTAAAAGACGAATATTTGGTGAAGTGAGTAAGGTATCCTATGAAAGTGTTTGTGCTATTTTCAACGGTGACTGGAGCGGTTATGCGGTGGATGATGTTGTCCGTATTTGTATCTTGGTAATGATCGAATCGGTGTTTAAGGGTACCCAAACTTCCGCGACCGTGGATGATCTTGTGCTCGATCTGGTTGATGACTTTGTAGTGTTGAATAGCTTTCCATGGGGAAGTTATTTTTGGGAAGATTTGGTTAAAAACATCAATAACATGCACCTGATTCAAAAGCGGGGTACAAAGGGCTTCAGTTTAAAATCATGTAATTGGGTTTTCAAGGTATTAGTTTTTATGAATTATTTACTTTTATTTATTAATTTTAACAAATATTTGATCAAATAAATCTAAATTTTGTTTAAAAACTTGCAGATCTGGATATATGAGATATTTCCAGAATTTAGAAACGATGGAGGTTTTTTTATTGGTGATGCAATCCCCAGAGTTCTTTCCTGGGGTCCGGGAAGAAAAATGCAGAGGCCAACCATTGATCGTATCATCACCGTAACTTCTATGGTAATCTTTTGAAATCATTTTCAACAATCTTTTTTGAAAAACTAAATATAAGTGATAAAATTTGAAAAAAAAAATTGTTGCGCTTAAGGCTGAAGGGTTTAAGCCGTATAGGTTTCTACTTCCGAATGATTCTGAGTTGCGCTGTGCCTGGTACACTGATAGCGCCCATTTTTTACGAGCACAAAAATCCTCGTCTCAAGGGTGCTTTAAAAAGCCGGCCGAGTTTCATCCGTCTGCCTATGTAAATTTTGATAATACTGCAGCGGATGGTGTGGATGGTGGTTTCGATGATCAGCATACAGTTTACGGTGAGCTGGCTGTTGATCTGACGGCCAAAAAAAGAAAGTCGGAAACTGTTCCGACAACCTACACTATCAATGATGAATTAATAGAGCAATTTAAAGCGTTGATGGATGATAGGTTGGAAAACTTTTACAATAACAAGTTGAAGGGTTTACTACCTGAGGTAAAGTTGTCGTATGATTATTATTAATCCGTATTAATTTGTTGAAAAGTTTTAAATAATTTACATTTTTAAATCTTAGGTACGTAAATCCCAACCTACTGGTGTGGAAGGCCCGACGAGCTCGCATCACAATGAGAATGTTGATGACTTTTTTAGCTCGGGTGATGTATATAAACCAAACACCGACGGCTTACAAAAGCCTGAGGTAGTTATGTTTTCATTTATTTTTTTCCTTCATAGTTTAGCATTTAAATTCAAAATAATTGGTTTACTTTTGTCACTTTAACAGTTGAGACGGTCTCAAAGGTCAACAAAGCCAGCCTCGTGTATGCTTTCCCCATTCACAACAATAAAAGGTGCAAAAAAGAAGAAGTTGAAATCAAACGATGAAAACGAAAACATAAAACAAATAAAACAATGGTATCCAAAACAAAAGGATAAAAATAGAACTTGTGCACTGTTGGGGGGAAGTATATTCCCGAATGGCTTTTGGGAAGATCTTTTCGGTGATGACTCACTCGGTTGGTTCGGCACCGAGGTAATAATTTTTAAATATTTGTTACTTTTATTAAGTATATTTAATTTAATTAATATATTTACCGCAGTTTAATATTGAATATTAATTTTTGTTTATTATAGCACATATATGGATGGACTTTACATCTTTACGACACTCTTAGGAGCTCAACCTCCCGTTGGAGCGTCCTTCCTCCATATTTTGTGTTGGGTGTACTTAACCCTGATAATAAGCAGGGTTATAGAGATTTGTTTGATGGGTCGTTTGACCCGTTTCCAAACATCGCTGATGTTGACGAGGTTGTTTTTCAAATTTAAATCATAAATTTGTTTGTTGAACATATTATGATTGATTGCTTTTAACATTTTGTTTCAAACTATTCGCGATTTAATAGGTATATGTTGTGATGAATATAAGCAAACAACATTGGATCCTCGGAGTTTTTAACCTATGCCAGCGAACGTTTACCATCTATGACAGGTAAATGTTGAACCTATTTTTTTAATGCCGGTTTTCGTTAAGTAATAGTGTTAATTTTGATAATGTTCTTTCTATATTTTGCAGTTTACTGTCTTTGACAGGCTTACGGGAGGCCAAAAGGGAGGTCATATGCAATATTAATTACGCATTTGACCTTTGGCTAAGATCGAATAATTATTACGAATACGTTAACCCATACATCTATGCCCCTCCTTTCCAAGTCGTAGAGCCTCTAGATGTACCCCAACAGTCTGGACATCTTGGTGATTGTGGGGTTTGGGTGTGCATATTTATTGAGAGGTTGATTAAAAACGAACCTCTAAATAAATATGAAAACACCCAAGTAGCAGCTTTAAAAATGCGGCACAGGATGGCCTTAGAATTTTATAAGAACGTTTTGCCGGAAGCTGATTCGATAGATACTAGACAGACTTCCGATGAAGACGAACTGAAATTGTTACCTTAATATTACTAATGTTAATTAATTTACATGTCATTATTATTACTACTCCTCTTGTGTTACATTAGTAGATATGCAAACAAAACCCAACTAACTACCAAAAGTAACTTCAACCGTCTCGCCTGCAAACGGTATTTTCTAGCCAAAGCTTGTTGCTCGTCTAACGATTGCCTCAACCCCGGAACGATTTTTTGCACCTGAAACATTCGGATGCTTCTACCCACCTAATAAATCCACAACCAGCAGTTTGTGGTTTAAAAAAAAAAACAGTTATTTGATGATCATTAAAAGCACAAGATAAATATTAAAATTTAATACTTACGCAACACACGAAGTCTCTATCCGGGTTTGCATCAGTTCTGGAGATAAGTATACGTGTAGTTGCACCGCATGAACATATTTCTCTTGACCTGCTTAATCGTCTAGATGAAGACCTTGAAGATGAAGATGATGACTGAGACATGGTGATGGTACATAAACCTCTACACAATTGATGATTAACGGTGGGTGGTAGGTATATTTATAAAAAACGAAAGAGTTATTTGCCAATTTAGTCCCTGACGTTTGTCAAAAATTGCTACATTCTTCCAATTCTTTTTATTTTGTCAATTTAGTCCTTGGGGTTTCATTTTTTTTTGTCATTTTAGTCCCTGTGGATGAAAGTGGCAATTTTTAACAAACCACAGGAACAAATTCCACCCGATATTGGTACACCTATCAACCTAGGTCCTTATATACAACCTCATTTCACATGTATTTTAATAGCATAATGACTAACATTCCTGCTCCCGTAGAGAACACAATTTGGGTAAATCCACATAACCAATCAAGTTTTTGGGCTCCAACTTTTCTTGAGTTTTACTACGATGGTGATAGCACATGTTGCTATACAACCTATATGGGGCGTACACCATTAAACAAAGAGTGGTGGGGTGGTATTTTAGGGTACTGTGGAAGCGGATATCTTCAAAAAACGGTAAATACTATGACTGTTACGTTATACGTTATATGAAATGATAATATTTTTGTGATTTTATTAACATTTATTTACAGCATGTTCGTGCATGGTGCAACAAATTGATGTCGTTAAGGGACATTGAACGACAAAGAAGACCAACAACATGTAGTTATGGTCTTTGGAGTGTTCTTCCCCCTAATTTCTATAGCCTAATTATTGAACAAGATCACCATGCTTATAGCTACGCAAACGGCTCGAGAAGAATATATCCACCTCTTTGGGAAGTTGATATGGTAAAATACTGTTTTTTATATATTTATACCTCTTTATCGTGCTGTATAAAATCTACATTTCGTTTTGGACTGTAATTTTCAAGTATATATACCAGCCTCGATAGACGATGAAAACTGGTTTGTTCTACAAGTTGACATGAAATTACTACAAGTAACAGTGTATTTCCCAAATAACTGTAGTCCCATAGATTGCGGTGATACTTTTTGCATTCATAGAAAAATTCATCAAATTCTTATAGAATTTGAATCTGCTTTCATATGGTTTCTGGGGGCTATAACGTACTGGCAAAAGTCTGGTAGAAACGAAGTTGAATCATTACAATTTTGGGGGGATGTTGTCTGGCCTGTCACCAATAGTCGCATTGGTCGACATTCAGGGGTAATCGTTTGTATGTTGCTGAGAAATCTTGTTCAAAACATGTCATTGACTTGGAGAGAAAGCTGCCTACATGATGCTTGCATGAGATTCAGACGTTTCATGGCAGATGAAATTTATGCTGGTCGTTTTGCACCGTCAAATATTTAAATCTTTATCTACCTAGTTTATGTATTGATGTAAAACTTGATATATCGAAGTTATTTGTAATTTTATGTTATAAATATTGTTAAGTAAATAAATTAAAGTAAATAGCACCACTAAAAATCAGCAAGGTTAACAGTCGAACAGGTATTATGAATTACATATTCTTCAAAGTCATCTGCTTCAACGAAAGTGGGGGACGGTGTTTGATGATGATTTTCTTTCTTTGAACCACGCCTGGCAGATTTTGATCGTTGTCACACCCTCAAATTTCCACTGCGGAGTTTTACCGCGAGGTGCATGACAAACCAGGACCCATAGCCATAAGTATCATGAACGACTCTAAATGCCCAAACCATTTAGTTCGTTTTTAAGAAAAAGTTTCAAAGTTTAACCAAGCAATTTAAAGTAATGCGGAAGCGTAAACAAAGTAAAACATTTGCAAAAGTCTGCGCAAGACAACGCGCCCAAAACCAAAGTTTAAAAGTACGAAATAATAAATATCCATAACCCAAGACACAAATGATGCATGCCCTAAAACGTGCTCCGTACCTAAGGACCTGCAAAGCATGCTAAAATGTGTCAACATAAAGTCGGCGAGTTCACAATGTAAGTAAGCGATGAAAGTAAAAGCGTAGGTTCTCAAAACCCCAAAAGTCAAGTGTACAACGTTGGTCTCTCAGACCCTGTAAACAATAGCTAATTCAAATGTCAGGGGTAGCTAGCCCACTCATGATAACTAAAACCGGCGAATACCGAACTACTAATGAACAAGTTCCCATAACCGGGATAAAGATGCCTTGCATCATTGTCCATCGACAATGATTATGTTTGAAGCTAATAGTTCACATCCGTGCTCCCAGCACGATGTGAGGTTTGTTAGACCTAATAGCGCTATCAACTAATTAACCCGCTTGCCCAACCGGCAATTGATTCGGTATTTTGAAGGACTTAAAAGATGTGTTTGGTTTAGTTCATCAAGGACATATATATGAATTAGTAAAAATAGATTCACCACGTGAACCATGCACCCCAAACCCGGGATGTGTAAAAGAAAGTTGTCTCAAGATAGACTAGAAAACGTTACCAATGTGGTCTCAACCCGAGACGCATGCTTTGAGAAAAAGTAGTGAAACTCACCTTATCGCGTAAGCAAAGAATCCGAACAGCAAGTATTATATGCTACCGACACCCTAATAACAGTGTCACTACGTGAGTATAGGCGTAACATCATTACACCATATAACTCGTTTGTCCAAGGCGTTTTAAATATTCAAAAGTGTGTATGCGACGCCTAGTGATTCTACATGCAATAGTAAACCCTACGGACTCGTTGGTGAATGAGTTGGTTATAATTAGTTTCTACAGCCCGTATGTGTCGTAAACATGAGTACTTCCGTTATATGTCAATTTTAGGTCACCTAAGACCTCAAGTCATCACATAAGCACATAATACACAATCTGTGTTTTCAGGACAGATTGTGCGCCATCAAAACGAATTTATTTAAAATAGTAAACCAGTGAGTTATCCTCCCAAATGTTTACTGAATTTTCTTTGGGATTCACTTGGCAATACCTATTTTTGTTTTGTCTTAATTCCAAACACAAAAATTATAAAAATTCGTACAACACAGCAGTATTCAGAAAATTTCCTCAACAGGTCAGTTTAGTAGGAAAATTCTTAAAAATTGTGTATTCATCCAAACGAGATGAATCCACTTGGAAAATCTCTATTTTTCTAGTATTGACCTACTGTAAAAATTTCATAACCTAACTCCTTGTAAATCTCAAGTTATGACCATTTAAAGTTAGCCCAATTTACAAATCCGAAAATCTGATATGACCCCTAATCAATTAAAATTACAAAAACGACTCATCCGACGTCCAAAACACATGATTTTACCCATTATGAAAAGCTAAGACCAGGTGTGACCTAACCATGCCAAGAAAACACTAAAATTATTATGTTAGAGCCGTGTTACAGCTCCTACAAATTTGACTAACCATTCTGTCCAGATTTTAGTTTCGCCTAAATCATACTTTAATCGCCTACCGTGTGCACAAAAACTATTAACATTCATCAATCATCAACACAAAACATTCCTAATACCTATTTCATCAGATTCTATGATTAAACATGTCAAGATCAAAGCTTTAAGAATCAAAACACCAATTACTTGCGCAACAAGTATCCTACGATGTTACTAAGCGTTTATGAGTATGTTTAATCCATTTAATCTTCAAAAAGATTCATGCTTTAATGTTTTATAAACTCATTCAGACCTGGACAAACTTATTATATGATTTTTATTAATGAAAACACAAGATAGAAGCATAAGAAATCGTAAAATATACCCTTAGCTCTCCCAATCGATCAATCGCGCGCCTTGGAGCCTCCCAATTGATGATCTTGAGCCTTAGCAGAGGTTGTTTGAGTGAAATATTCGTGTGGGGCAGTAAGGGGGCGATTAGGGTTGAGTATGGGGGTTGCATGGGAGTTAAGGATGCTTAAATATAAGTTTGAGGCGGTTTAGACCCGTCAGGTCACACCGAGCGGCCGCTCGGTGCCTGTGAGCGGCCGCTCACAGGTCCGGGTGGCGCGCTCTTGCCTCGTTTCGTCTCCCGACGCGTTATCCTTCGACGTTTTCGTTATTTCGGACCGTAACAAGTGTAACCCCATGCATTAAGACCCTAATCAACCTCATGCTCCACTTTTAATGATTTCTATTAACGTGTTCGGTTTAGGTTCACATAATCACGTATGGTTTTCACATAAGTTTGTCAGGTATCACCGAGACACATAAGTTTATTTTTCACCAACGTCCGAGGTTCACTAATCATGCAATCACACATTGACTCACAACCATGCACGTATGTCTTATCTAACTAACCCTAGTTAAGTATAATGCAAGGAAATGTAACTAGAGTTTAGTTAAAGTGAGAACCTGAATTTTCGGGGTATCACATCATCCCCAAGTTGAAAAGAATTTCGTCCCGAAATTCAGCAAGTAAACAGTAAAGCCAGCTAAAAATGTATGCTTGGTTTCCGGATGTCACATCATCCCCAAGTTGAAAGGAATTTCGCCCCGAAATTCACTTTGAGCGAGCTGCTTTATGTTCGGCATTTGATCTATGCACAGGTTCAGGTTCAGAAAAGAGGTGTGGATATTTGAGCCGCATCTGATCTCTGCGCTCCCACGTGTATTCCGGTCCTAGACGGGAATTCCACCGTACCTTCACGATAGGTATAGTGCTTTGCCTGAGTTTCTTGACGCCCTGCTCAAGAATCTCCATTGGTTCTTCCACGAACCGTAGCTGGTCGTCCACCTGGATCTCCTCCAGCGGCACTACCAGTGTCGTATCGGATAAGCATTTCTTCAAGTTTGAGACGTGGAATACATTATGCACTCCACTGAGTTCGTCTGGTAAATTCAGCTGATAAGCTACCGGACCAATCCTTTTAACAATCTCGAAAGGTCCAACATAACGGGGATTCAACTTCCCTCGTTTCCCAAAGCGTATCACTCCTTTCCAAGGTGACACCTTTAACAAAACCTTGTCCCCAACCTGGAACTCCAAAGGTTTTCTACGTTTGTCCGCGTAACTTTTCTGTCGATCACGAGCAGCAGCCATTCTGTTTCTGATTTGCACTATTTTCTCAGAGGTTTCGTGCACGAGTTCGGGACCTGTTAGTTGGCTATCCCCAACCTCAGTCCAACAGATAGGAGACCTACACTTGCGCCCATAAAGTGCCTCAAAAGGCGCACACTGAATCGAGGTGTGGTAACTATTGTTGTAAGAGAACTCGATTAAGGGCAAGTGCTTGTCCCAGTTATTACCAAAGTCCACCACGCATGCTCGTAGCAGGTCCTCTAATGTTTGGATGGTACGTTCACTTTGTCCATCCGTCTGTGGGTGATAGGCTGTGCTCATATCGAGACGAGTACCTAGAGCATCTTGGAGAGTAGTCCAGAATCGAGAAGTGAATCGCCCATCGCGATCAGATATAATGGAAGTAGGCACCCCATGCCTAGAGACTATCTCCTTGATATATAGGTTCGCCAGCTTCTCTAACGAGTCCGTTTCTTTTATTGCCAGGAAGTGGGCCGACTTGGTTAAGCGGTCCACGATAACCCAAATCATGTTATGGCCCGCTGTTGTTCTTGGAAGCTTCGTAATGAAGTCCATGGAAATCCCATCCCATTTCCACATCGGAATCTCTGGTTGTTGAAGTAGGCCTGAAGGTTTCTGATATTCAATCTTAACCTTCGCACAAGTCAAGCACTTACTAACATAAGTGGCTATCTCTGCTTTCATGTTTGGCCACCAGTAGAGAGTTTTGAGGTCCTGGTACATTTTGTCCGAACCGGGATGTACCGAATAACGAGATGTGTGAGCCTCATCGAGCACTAGTTGTCTAAGATCCCCTGAACGTGGAATCCAGACTCGATCCATAAAGTACTGAAGCCCATCCGACTTCAGTTCCAGGTGTTTGTCAGCACCATGCAATGTTTCCAACCCGATGTTTTCCTTTTTCAAGGCCTCGCCTTGGGCTTCACGTATTTTATCAGGCAGATTAGAGTGTATGGTAAGTTGTAAGGCCCGCACACGTTTGGGTTTCGTTTCCTTACGGCTCAGGGCATCAGCTACTACGTTAGCTTTCCCTGGATGGTACTTGATAGAACAGTCATAATCATTCAAGAGTTCGACCCATCGTCGTTGCCGTATGTTTAGGACCTTCTGATCAAATATGTGCTGAAGACTCTTATGATCTGTGAAGATTGTGCACTTCGTTCCGTAGAGGTAGTGTCTCCAAATTTTGAGAGCGAAGACAACCGCTCCCAGTTCCAAGTCGTGAGTGGGATAATTCTTCTCGTGAACTTTTAGTTGTCGTGAAGCATAAGCGATCACCTTCTCGCGTTGCATCAAAACACACCCTAGCCCTTGGATAGATGCATCACAGTACACCACAAAGTCCTCCGTACCCTCAGGTAGTGATAATATTGGAGCACTGCAAAGTTTAGTCTTTAGTAATTGAAAAGCAGCTTCTTGGGCATCTTCCCACTTGTAGGTAATCCCCTTCTGTGTCAAAGCAGTGAGGGGTTGAGCGATTTTTGAGAATCCCTGAATGAATCTGCGATAATAACCTGCAAGGCCAAGGAATTGTCGGACCTCCGTGGGAGTCTTAGGGGCCTCCCATCTTTTAATCGCATCAATCTTAGCGGGATCGACCTGTATTCCTGCCTCGTTCACCACATGACCCAAGAATTGGACCTCACGAATCCAGAAGTCGCACTTGGAGAATTTTGCATATAGCTGCTCACTTTTCAGAAGTTCCAAGATCAGTCGTAGGTGTTGCTCGTGCTCTTCCCTACTCTTGGAATAGATCAGAATATCGTCTATGAACACTATGACAAATTTGTCTAGATAGGGTTTGCACACCCGGTTCATGAGGTCCATGAACACAGCTGGTGCATTGGTCAGCCCGAAGGGCATTACCAAAAATTCATAGTGCCCATAACGAGTTCGAAAGGCTGTCTTTGGCACATCCTCCTTTCGGACCCTCAGTTGGTGATACCCCGACCTTAAGTCAATCTTGGAATAGAAACTCGACCCCTGAAGTTGGTCGAATAGATCATCTATGCGAGGTAAAGGGTAGCGATTTTTAATTGTCACCTTATTTAATTCCCGGTAATCGATGCACATACGGAAACTCCCATCCTTCTTCTTCACGAATAAGACTGGGGCTCCCCACGGTGAAGAGCTAGGTCGGATGAAACCCCTATCCAATAGCTCTTGGAGTTGGGTAGATAGTTCTTGAAGTTCGCCTGGTGCAAGGCGGTATGGTGCACGCGCAACTGGGGCGGCGCCTGGTGCAAGGTCAATTTGGAACTCCACTTGGCGAACCGGTGGAAGTCCTGGCAGCTCCTCTGGGAAAACATCTGGAAAATCTCGGACCACCGGGATGTCCTCGATCTTTGTTTCGACTTCGGCTCGAGTGTCAGAAATGTTAGCCAATATGGCTGGATAGCCCTTCCGTATGCACTTCTGGGCCTTCAAGTAAGAGATGATGCCCACCATGGCACCACCACGATCACCCTGGACAGACAAGAGTTCCCCACTGGGGAGGGGAATACGAACAACTTTCTTCTTGCAAAGAATTTCGGCGTGGTGCTTGGACAACCAGTCCATGCCAACCACAAGATCAAAGCTTCCTAGGGTGATAGGTAAAAGGTCGATGGCAAACAAATGTCCATCTAGCTCGAGCCTACAGTCACGAAGAATGTGGGTTACCTCAACAGGCTTCCCATCAGCTAGTTCTATAGAGTACGGGGTCTCGAGTAATGTAGGAACTATCCCTAGTTGTCTGCTAAGTTTTGATGACACAAAACTATAGTCTGCACCAGTATCATATAAAACAGAAGCGAGAGTGTCGTTCAAGGAACACGTACCCGTCACGACGTTGTTATCATTCCTCGCTTCCCCAGAGCCTATCACGAATGCTCTACCACGCGCCCCATAGTTGTTTCCGTTGTTGTTGTTGTTATTACCAGTGTTGGTGTTGTTGTTATTTCCCCCATTGTTTCCATTACCGTTCAGCTGGGGACAATTCTTTCTAAAATGGTTCTCGCTACCACACTGGTAACACGCCTTTCCACCCTTTTGTTGCTGCCCCTGCGGGGGTGGGTTACCCTGAAGGTTGACTCTACAGTCTTTCTGCACATGCCCCAGCTTACCACAACGATCGCACTTAACCCTGTTACACGGTCCCGAGTGGTGATAGTTGCACTTAGCGCACTTGGGCCGATTTCCGTGATAACCACCTTGAGTCTGAGTACGGTTGTTGTTGTTGTTGTTGTGGTTGTCGTGTTTCTTGTTCGGGTGCTGCTGTTGTTGATTACCATTACCTGGGGGTTTGCCAGACGCATTCTCCCACTTTCTCTTATTATCATTAGTGCCAGAGGATGAAGCACCTCGAGGGGGCAGTAGTCCCTCCTCTACTTTCTGGTCAGTCAGCTGGTGTGCCATACGAATCACCTGCTGAAGATTGTTGAAGTTGGCAGCAGTAACCATGCCCTTGATCTGCGGCACCAAACCCTTGATGTACAGTTCAATCCGCTTGTAGAGCGGGGTTGAGTAGTTAGGGCACATAGTGGCTAGCTCATGTGACCTAGTGGTGTAGGCTTCAATATCCGACCCCACCATTTTCAGATTCAGGTACTCAGTTTCCAGCTTCTGGATTTCATCCCGAGGGCAGTACTCCTCCCTCATCATCTCCTTGAAAGCATCCCAAGGCGTAGCATTTGCCACATCCACACCCAGTATTTGTTTCTGAGAGTTCCACCAGGATAACGCCGCGTTCTCAAGTGTACCGGCGGCATATTTGACCCGGTCAGCCGGTGGACAGTTGCACATAGCAAAGCATGACTCCACCCTTTCGAACCACCTAAGTAGTCCAACTGCACCTTCAGATCCCCCAAAGTTTTGAGGCTTGCAGTCCATGAAGGTTTTGTAGGTGCAGGCTGGAGGGTGGTGTGGAGGTTGACCTACGTGCAAACACGGGAGTCATATGAGTAATAGAGTTTAACGCTGGAGTTCGTAGAAGGAGTAAAATAAGACGAATTAGTATTACCAGCTTGGATAGCTGCGAGGGCTGCAACCACCCTGTCGTTGACAAGTGCAGTCAGCTCAGCTTGTGTTAGGTTGATGTGTCCACGTCCATGACCTCTTCCCGCCATAGTAGTTCTACAATTATGCTATACCCATGAGAATACAATCGTTTGTACATCACAGTGTACTAGTATATCACGCACGTATAAATAATAAAATAAAAGTTCAATCAATAATAAAATACCAACGTTCTAAAACAATCCGAAAGATCACCCAGTCGCACGAGATTAAATAAAAGTCATAATATACTAGGAACAAAATAAATAACTAAATAAATAATAATAAATAAAATCAATCGTCGTCCGTAGAGATGACTGATCCTTCATCCTCACTTTCCTCCGGTAACTCCTCAGGTTCTTCCTCCTCTTCCTCTTCTATAAGAGCTGCATCAAGTGCCGCTCCCAAATCATCAAACTCATCCTCCATGGGTTCCTCCTCGGGGTCCTCTTCCCCAATTGGTTCCAAAGCTTCCATAAGCTGGTTGCGAACCATGGCTAACTCCTCTCGAGTACGCGCCAACTCTTGTTTGGTAGCAATAGCATCCTGTTTTGCTTCCTCAGCCTCTTTCTTAACTTTCCTTAGTTCGCTGAGTAAGTAGTCAATCTGTCCCGCCACATGTGTCAATGTCTCGTCAGCATTTCTTCTCCAGAACTGGAACTCCTTAATACCAGTGTAAGCATTATCTAACTCAGTGTGTACATGCCTCACCATTCCTGCAAGTGTCCTCTCCCACGAGTCCACAATGGGAGGTACGCTAGCTGGCACCCCATAACTCACGACCCACGAGTGCAAGATGTCCGTGAACCAACGCCAACGGTTAGTGGCTTCACACGGCTCGAGTGACGAAGATGGGGCCTCATAAGGGTCATACATGGGGCGTCGTTGCCCATCATGAGCACGGTAAGAGTAATTTCGGTGAGCGGGGTTAACCATAATTACCTGCAATATGTTAGGTTAGTGTTCGAAGTCGAGAATAATAAGCGTGCACTGAAGACGGTAAGTGTACTAATACTTATGCTATAATGATTATAGTCTAGAATGCAATGCAATTCCTAGTTCACTATAACCAATGGCTCTGATACCAATCTGTCACACCCTCAAATTTCCACTGCGGAGTTTTACCGCGAGGTGCATGACAAACCAGGACCCATAGCCATAAGTATCATGAACGACTCTAAATGCCCAAACCATTTAGTTCGTTTTTAAGAAAAAGTTTCAAAGTTTAACCAAGCAATTTAAAGTAATGCGGAAGCGTAAACAAAGTAAAACATTTGCAAAAGTCTGCGCAAGACAACGCGCCCAAAACCAAAGTTTAAAAGTACGAAATAATAAATATCCATAACCCAAGACACAAATGATGCATGCCCTAAAACGTGCTCCGTACCTAAGGACCTGCAAAGCATGCTAAAATGTGTCAACATAAAGTCGGTGAGTTCACAATGTAAGTAAGCGATGAAAGTAAAAGCGTAGGTTCTCAAAACCCCAAAAGTCAAGTGTACAACGTTGGTCTCTCAGACCCTGTAAACAATAGCTAATTCAAATGTCAGGGGTAGCTAGCCCACTCATGATAACTAAAACCGGCGAATACCGAACTACTAATGAACAAGTTCCCATAACCGGGATAAAGATGCCTTGCATCATTGTCCATCGACAATGATTATGTTTGAAGCTAATAGTTCACATCCGTGCTCCCAGCACGATGTGAGGTTTGTTAGACCTAATAGCGCTATCAACTAATTAACCCGCTTGCCCAACCGGCAATTGATTCGGTATTTTGAAGGACTTAAAAGATGTGTTTGGTTTAGTTCATCAAGGACATATATATGAATTAGTAAAAATAGATTCACCACGTGAACCATGCACCCCAAACCCGGGATGTGTAAAAGAAAGTTGTCTCAAGATAGACTAGAAAACGTTACCAATGTGGTCTCAACCCGAGACGCATGCTTTGAGAAAAAGTAGTGAAACTCACCTTATCGCGTAAGCAAAGAATCCGAACAGCAAGTATTATATGCTACCGACACCCTAATAACAGTGTCACTACGTGAGTATAGGCGTAACATCATTACACCATATAACTCGTTTGTCCAAGGCGTTTTAAATATTCAAAAGTGTGTATGCGACGCCTAGTGATTCTACATGCAATAGTAAACCCTACGGACTCGTTGGTGAATGAGTTGGTTATAATTAGTTTCTACAGCCCGTATGTGTCGTAAACATGTGTACTTCCGTTATATGTCAATTTTAGGTCACCTAAGACCTCAAGTCATCACATAAGCACATAATACACAATCTGTGTTTTCAGGACAGATTGTGCGCCATCAAAACGAATTTATTTAAAATAGTAAACCAGTGAGTTATCCTCCCAAATTTTTACTGAATTTTCTTTGGGATTCACTTGGCAATACCTATTTTTGTTTTGTCTTAATTCCAAACACAAAAATTATAAAAATTCGTACAACACAGCAGTATTCAGAAAATTTCCTCAACAGGTCAGTTTAGTAGGAAAATTCTTAAAAATTGTGTATTCATCCAAACGAGATGAATCCACTTGGAAAAGCTCTATTTTTCCAGTATTGACCTACTGTAAATATTTCATAACCTAACTCCTTGTAAATCTCAAGTTATGACCATTTAAAGTTAGCCCAATTTACAAATCCGAAAATCTGATATGACCCCTAATCAATTAAAATTCCAAAAACGACTCATCCGACGTCCAAAACACATGATTTTACCCATTATGAAAAGCTAAGACCAGGTGTGACCTAACCATGCCAAGAAAACACTAAAATTATTATGTTAGAGCCGTGTTACAGCTCCTACAAATTTGACTAACCATTCTGTCCAGATTTTAGTTTCGCCTAAATCATACTTTAATCGCCTACCGTGTGCACAAAAACTATTAACATTCATCAATCATCAACACAAAACATTCCTAATACCTATTTCATCAGATTCTATGATTAAACATGTCAAGATCAAAGCTTTAAGAATCAAAACACCAATTACTTGCGCAACAAGTATCCTACGATGTTACTAAGCGTTTATGAGTATGTTTAATCCATTTAATCTTCAAAAAGATTCATGCTTTAATGTTTTATAAACTCATTCAGACCTGGACAAACTTATTATATGATTTTTATTAATGAAAACACAAGATAGAAGCATAAGAAATCGTAAAATATACCCTTAGCTCTCCCAATCGATCAATCGCGCGCCTTGGAGCCTCCCAATTGATGATCTTGAGCCTTAGCAGAGGTTGTTTGAGTGAAATATTCGTGTGGGGCAGTAAGGGGGCGATTAGGGTTGAGTATGGGGGTTGCATGGGAGTTAAGGATGCTTAAATATAAGTTTGAGGCGGTTTAGACCCGTCAGGTCACACCGAGCGGCCGCTCGGTGCCTGTGAGCGGCCGCTCACAGGTCCGGGTGGCGCGCTCTTGCCTCGTTTCGTCTCCCGACGCGTTATCCTTCGACGTTTTCGTTATTTCGGACCGTAACAAGTGTAACCCCATGCATTAAGACCCTAATCAACCTCATGCTCCACTTTTAATGATTTCTATTAACGTGTTCGGTTTAGGTTCACATAATCACGTATGGTTTTCACATAAGTTTGTCAGGTATCACCGAGACACATAAGTTTATTTTTCACCAACGTCCGAGGTTCACTAATCATGCAATCACACATTGACTCACAACCATGCACGTATGTCTTATCTAACTAACCCTAGTTAAGTATAATGCAAGGAAATGTAACTAGAGTTTAGTTAAAGTGAGAACCTGAATTTTCGGGGTATCACATCATCCCCAAGTTGAAAAGAATTTCGTCCCGAAATTCAGCAAGTAAACAGTAAAGCCAGCTAAAAATGTATGCTTGGTTTCCGGATGTCACATCATCCCCAAGTTGAAAGGAATTTCGCCCCGAAATTCACTTTGAGCGAGCTGCTTTATGTTCGGCATTTGATCTATGCACAGGTTCAGGTTCAGAAAAGAGGTGTGGATATTTGAGCCGCATCTGATCTCTGCGCTCCCACGTGTATTCCGGTCCTAGACGGGAATTCCACCGTACCTTCACGATAGGTATAGTGCTTTGCCTGAGTTTCTTGACGCCCTGCTCAAGAATCTCCATTGGTTCTTCCACGAACCGTAGCTGGTCGTCCACCTGGATCTCCTCCAGCGGCACTACCAGTGTCGTATCGGATAAGCATTTCTTCAAGTTTGAGACGTGGAATACATTATGCACTCCACTGAGTTCGTCTGGTAAATTCAGCTGATAAGCTACCGGACCAATCCTTTTAACAATCTCGAAAGGTCCAACATAACGGGGATTCAACTTCCCTCGTTTCCCAAAGCGTATCACTCCTTTCCAAGGTGACACCTTTAACAAAACCTTGTCCCCAACCTGGAACTCCAAAGGTTTTCTACGTTTGTCCGCGTAACTTTTCTGTCGATCACGAGCAGCAGCCATTCTGTTTCTGATTTGCACTATTTTCTCAGAGGTTTCGTGCACGAGTTCGGGACCTGTTAGTTGGCTATCCCCAACCTCAGTCCAACAGATAGGAGACCTACACTTGCGCCCATAAAGTGCCTCAAAAGGCGCACACTGAATCGAGGTGTGGTAACTATTGTTGTAAGAGAACTCGATTAAGGGCAAGTGCTTGTCCCAGTTATTACCAAAGTCCACCACGCATGCTCGTAGCAGGTCCTCTAATGTTTGGATGGTACGTTCACTTTGTCCATCCGTCTGTGGGTGATAGGCTGTGCTCATATCGAGACGAGTACCTAGAGCATCTTGGAGAGTAGTCCAGAATCGAGAAGTGAATCGCCCATCGCGATCAGATATAATGGAAGTAGGCACCCCATGCCTAGAGACTATCTCCTTGATATATAGGTTCGCCAGCTTCTCTAACGAGTCCGTTTCTTTTATTGCCAGGAAGTGGGCCGACTTGGTTAAGCGGTCCACGATAACCCAAATCATGTTATGGCCCGCTGTTGTTCTTGGAAGCTTCGTAATGAAGTCCATGGAAATCCCATCCCATTTCCACATCGGAATCTCTGGTTGTTGAAGTAGGCCTGAAGGTTTCTGATATTCAATCTTAACCTTCGCACAAGTCAAGCACTTACTAACATAAGTGGCTATCTCTGCTTTCATGTTTGGCCACCAGTAGAGAGTTTTGAGGTCCTGGTACATTTTGTCCGAACCGGGATGTACCGAATAACGAGATGTGTGAGCCTCATCGAGCACTAGTTGTCTAAGATCCCCTGAACGTGGAATCCAGACTCGATCCATAAAGTACTGAAGCCCATCCGACTTCAGTTCCAGGTGTTTGTCAGCACCATGCAATGTTTCCAACCCGATGTTTTCCTTTTTCAAGGCCTCGCCTTGGGCTTCACGTATTTTATCAGGCAGATTAGAGTGTATGGTAAGTTGTAAGGCCCGCACACGTTTGGGTTTCGTTTCCTTACGGCTCAGGGCATCAGCTACTACGTTAGCTTTCCCTGGATGGTACTTGATAGCACAGTCATAATCATTCAAGAGTTCGACCCATCGTCGTTGCCGTAAAAGGCATTAGGAAAAACCGTCTGAACTGCCAAATCTATTGAGTTGGCTCTGTCAGATATGATCGCCAAATCCGGGTGCTCACCGATACACTCTTTAAGTTTCGATAAGAACCACTTCCAACTCTCACCGTCCTCGGATTTGCCGATACCATATCCAACGGGTAAAATTTGGTTGTTACCATCCATGCCAACAGCAAGGAATAACGTTCCCTTAAACTCACCTTTTAAGTGTGCCGCGTCTATAATAATGACCGGTCTTAAAGACAGAAGAAAACTCCGAATCTATTTAATAAAATGAAAAACAGATAAATTTTAGACTTCAGTAAACCAAAACATCAATAATTTATTTAAGTTGGTATAAAAATAGGTAAAAATATTTTACTGACCGTTGCACCAATGGCAATAAAAAGCATTTCAAAACGATTGTCTTCATCAGTTCTAATCTCAGTAACAGTCCCTGGATTTGCATTTCGCAAATTATAGCAGTAGAATGGAAGCTCAGAAAACGATTGTTTGCTACTTCCTTGCAAAAGCTCAAGTGCATGACACTTCCCCCGCCATGCTTGAGTATATGATATATCAACCTTAAATCTTTCTCGAAAATCTTGTACTATTTCGTTTCCATGATAAACACGTCTAGTATCTCGTAATTGGTGCTTCAGTATGCTACCAATTACTTGTGGGTTAGCTTGACGAAGATGGGGATGTGTTTGAGTTTTAGAACATGTGTGGTTGTTGTTAAACAATGTAACAAAAAACGTGCCTGAAGTTGGGACAGAACGTGACCTAAATTGCCAATCACAATCATCAACTACACATGAAATTTCGTACCTCGTTTTAGATGACCTGTCGACTTTATAGGAAAAACGTTCAGACAAACAAAAATTTCCTAACTGCAATTTCAATTCATCTTTGTTACGAAATACAGAACCTTCAGAAAAAACTAAAGAGGTTTTGGTTATCTCTGAAAACAATTCAGGACTTGGCTTTCCATAAAATTCTTCTTTTTCAGCTTTCTCATCATCGAAATTTCCAAAACACCCATATGGTGTGTAATGATCAAAATTTTCTATAGACACATTTAGATCAGGGACTTTTGAATCATTTGAAGGTACGTCATTTAAATGAGCATTACTAGACGAACCCACACCTGGTTCATCTACAACATACAACTTCAATACTTCATGGGGGGTTTTGCAAAGCAACTTTAAAAAGAAAAGATACATCACGATCATTAAAAATGTCGATTGCATCATCGAAAGCTGACATTTTATAAGATAACCTTGAAATGTTTGGAATCTCACACACATCGGAAACTACATTTAAAAAACTAAGATACGAGATATTTGCATCAATTTCAAAACCACGTCTTTTACAGCTACTATCAACAACGTATTCCATTCGACCGTTGACAACTTCCCACCTGCCTCCACTATAGATTATAAAACTAACCATTTTTAACAACACAACTTTTTTTAACACTTTGAAAGAAAAATAAGGAATACAAGAAAAAATTCAAACAAAATTGTTACAAAATTTACTAATTTTATAACAAACGGTTCGTCATCGACGTCACATACCGAAAACGTCTCCGGCAATGTACGACGTCCGGCACCGAGTCGGTGCAGAAACAGTACAAAGACGGTACCGGAAGCCGTCTTTTTCGTACCCGCTGACGTCTCAGGAGACGGTTGACAACTTTTAAAAGACGTCACCGGAGACGGCTTTTCAGACATGAAACGGCTCAGGAGCCGTCTCCGGTGGGATCGGATATATTATTTTATTATAAGCCGAGCCGAAGACGGCTTAAATTGAGCCGTTGGTGAACCGTCTCAGGGACCCCACCGGAGACGGCTTTGCGGCCCTGACATGTAACATTTCGTGTTTATTAATCGTACGTTACGGATTAAAACGACAAGTTTTATTATTATTATTTTTGGGGATATTTTGAATCCTAATACAATGATAATTATTCATACATACATATATATATATATATATATAATATAGGATAATAATAATAATAATAATCAGTTATAATAAAAATAATTTGTTTTGTAAAAAAAAAAAAAACCTTGGCTGTGACACCCGGCATGTTCGGCTTAAAACATAATAGTAACATCTAAGTCTACCTTAGCGAGAAACGTTTATAAACAAACTTAACTGGGTTAGTTGAGTCGGGTCAATTAGGATTGTCCAGGGTCAATGATCTGGAGGATCATTGGGAGTCGTTTTGGGAATACATTAGTACCGGGTTCCGTCGTTGGTGACATTACATGAACTAATTAAGTATATGTGTAGATTACGGGTCGTGTGGTGGATTGTATGCTTACACTTGCTTAAATGATGTACGAATGATTATACGTGCCTAAACATGCTAAGTATAGACTATAGATGCTTGTTTATGTGTTAGGATGTGTTAGAATGCGTTAAACACGATAAACTGGAAAAAGGTTAACATGTGTTAAAAGTGCTGTTAACATGTGTTAAAAAGTGCTGATGACCTGAATGTGGAAATGGGATCTGAAAAGTGGGCGAACGTAGAACAAAGTGGGCGAATGTGGAAGAGTTCCACATTCGACCACTAAAAAGTGGGCGAATGTGGAAGAGTTCCACATTCGACCACTAAAAAGGGGCGAATGTGGAAAAGTTCCACATTCGACCCCATGAACTGGGCGAACGTGCAGATGGTATAAATACCATCCTTAGCCATTTTTCACCATTTCACAAACCCTAAACGCCTCTAAACACTCTCTATCAGCTATTAACATTGGGGAAGGAGTTTTTGAGCTTGTTTTTCATAACCTAACTCTCTAAATCATTACAAGTGAAGATCTAAGGTGTGTTCTTCATTACAAATCCTTTTTAAACAATTTTGGCTTGTTTTAATCTAAACCCCAATGGGTCCAGATCTGACATCAACCTATTTTATGAATAAAAACCTTTCCTAACCAAAACCTATTCATAAACAATGAGTTTTTATGCAAATAAACATGTGTTAGTATGATATTATGCATTGTTTGATGATTACTTGTTGTATAGATGATATGACAACAACTTAGGGCTGTTATTAATGATGGGTTATGATTGAAATATGTTACCTTTGATTGTTGATGGTGTTTTGATGATTAAAGGGGGTTTTTAGTTAGATTTAGGGTTGTTTTTGGGATGATTATGATAAGGTTATGATAGGGGTTTCTTGTTCATAATAATCCGAGTATGATAAACTGATTATTGATCGAATTCAGAAAGTTTCCTAATTGGGTAATATCTTCATGCATGGTGATGTGACATCTCCATAATTTACCATTTTAGGAAACTTGTAAAACGGATAGATTTTGGGGTAAAATTGGTAGGGTTTCGTAGGAATATACTAATGATGCTTGACTGCTGTAACTCGTGATGTTTCGTGATGTTTTCGGATGTTTTTCGACGCGTTTTTGGAAAAATCTGACATCAGGGGCGAACCTGGAATACCTTCGACCAGTCGAACGGGCGAAGGTGGATTCCAGGGGGCGAAGGTGGATTCCAGGGGGCGAAGGTGGAAGACAAAGGGGCGAATGTGCTACAAAGGGGCGAAGGTGGAAGGAAAAGGGGCGAAGGTGGAATTTCAGGAACACCTTCGACCAAACAGAAACACCTTCGACCACTTACAAGCCACCTTCGACCACCCGGAACTACATTCGACCCTACGTTGACAAAAATGAGATTTTTGATGCAAACTAAGTGTTTTATGCTTGAACCTTGCGTGTAATCTATGTGTACTTGATTAGTTAGGGTAATGGGTCACCAACGGGATGGCGGGTCGGTCTAGTGTGTCGGTTGAACATTTAAACACGTTTTAAAACATACTTGATTATGATCTGGACAATCAGGGGCTAGATAACCTTATGGCTATTAGTCGGAACACTTATGTGAACATTTTGATAGATCTCCGGTAGAGGGATTATCAAGGGCCAAACATCTTTACTTATAATTGAAGAACGCTATCTAAGGTGAGTTCACGGCCCCACTTTTCATGCTTTAACTTTTGGGGGAGAAAACATGCGCTAAACAGTTTTGGTAACATATGTCATACTATGGTTTTAACTTTATATTGCTATACGATCTTTTGGAAAGTCCCGGGGGAAACCATGAATGTGCGGATTTGCACAACGGGGGAAATGTGGATAGATCTATTGGGCGTGACCTGCCCCACTCGTCGGCTTGGAGGGCCGGGCGGGTGCATATTGTCTCGAACAGGAACATTATCGTGCTGAACATTACGGGCTGCTAAACATGCTAAACATTGCTAAACGTGTCCAGTAATGGTTTCCAATCGTAGTAGTAATAAAATATACGCCTAGCTAGCGTACTTGGTAGTATTGATATAGTATGGACATGGTATCACTTGGTAACTCTTTTTGAACAAACCTGTGAACTCACCAGCATTATATGTTGACATCTTTTGGCATGTTTTTCTCAGGACGCTAAGGTAGCAACAACTGGATCTAGGCGCACGAGTCGGCACGGGCGTCTAGGGTTTAGAGCATGGTCTTCATTAAACATTTGAACTATGTCTTTTGGGTTGTAAACATTTAAAGCTTCCGCTACAGTTTATGCTTTTATAATTATATCTTTTGGGTTTTGTGTTATGCATATAGTGTTGTTTATTGTGACCGTTGACTTGAATCCTGGTTTGTCATGCGCCTCGCGGTAAAACCCCGCAAGTGGAATTTGAGGGTGTGACAGATTGGTATCAGAGCCAATGGTTATAGTGAACTAGGACTGCATTTAGAGTCTAGTCTATAGCCGAGTCGCACACACTAGACGGTCACATACTTGTGTCGGTTTGGAACATGTACTAACTTTGTCGGGGTGTCGTTACATTATCATCACACTTCTCTGTTACATCATCCGTTTTTATTTGGGTTCTTACCTACTCTTGTCTTCTTCTTCTGGATTGAAGGAGGAGGGGTTGATTTGTTGGTTCTTGCACACACATGCCTTCTTACACTTGCACCTATTGCCACATAGGCGACAATGTTCGGTGACTGGGGTCTAAATTAGGGGTACATCTGGAGGACCATGTAGAGCAGTTTATCATTTCGGGTGCACACGAAATAATAAACTGGGATGCATGAAAATCCCGATGGACTTCGAGTTTGGATGTATAGTCCTGAATTTGTCCCTAGGTTAACTCTTGAAAATCTCTAGTGGTTGACACTGGAAGTGAATCTGAATCTCTCGATTTCTTGGTTTGTTAGATCATGTCTGGTGCTCGTGGTGGTGGACGTCGTGGTGGTGGTCGTGGCGGCGGTGGTCGTGCCGGAGGCGGTGGTCGTGGGAACATCAACATGACCCAAGCTGAGCTGAACAACTTGCTCCAGCAGCAAGTGAACATGGCTATGGCTAATTTCCAGGCCGGGATTAATGCCATGGGTGGTGAGTTGATTTCTGTCGACCTTGCCTCATTTTTGAGTTTCGTGTCCTTTCGTTTGTGTTTTACTCGTGTACCGTGTTTCAGGTGTTGGTGCCAATCCACCCCCACCTCAGTGCTCTTATAAGAAGTTTAGGGACTGTCAGCCCCATAACTTCGCTGGAACTGAAGGGGCAGTGGGACTGCTCCGATGGTTGGAGAAGGTTGAATCTGTGTTTGTCATGTGTAACTGTCCTGCTGGGGACCGAGTGAAGTATGCTACTGCGACATTTGAGGGGCCTGCATTGTCGTGGTGGAATGCTACTACTCAGAATATGGGACTGGGGGAGGCTATTGCTATGCCTTGGGCGGAGTTTGTGCAGCTTTTGAGAGGTGAGTACTGTCCGAGGGAGGAGATTCAGAAGTTGGAGCATGAGGTCTGGAGTTACAAGATGGTTGGGTCGGAGGTTGAGGAGTATACTGTGAGGAGGAACGAGCTGGCGGTGTTGTGTCCTGACTTACACACACCCGAGTACAGGAGGATCGAGCACTATGTGTCCGGACTAGTGCCCGAGATTGCTGGGTTGGTGGCTGCTGGGAATCTTCCCACTATTGCTGAAGTTGTCCGATCAGCTCATCGGATGACTAACCTGAAGGTGGCGGAAGGCGTTTTGCCACCCAAGGGTACTACTGTGAAGACTACTGAGGGGAACAAGAGGAAGTGGGAGAGTGTGGGGAAGAGTGTGGTGCCAGCTCAGCCGGCAAAGAAGTTTGATACGTCTGGGTCTTCTTCTGGGGCGAAGACGGGTGGGTATGTCGGAAAGCATCCCAAGTGTAACAAGTGTGGCTTTCACCATTCAGGGAATTGTGATCGAGCTCGTTGTCATCGGTACCAAAAGTTGGGACACCATGCTAAGGATTGCAAGGTGGCGCTCACCCCAACTCAGACTCCTGCGGCTACTCCTGCTCCTGCTGCTCAGGGGACTCAGGGGAGGCAGGGGTGTTACAACTGTGGTGACACGGGGCACTTCAAGCGTGATTGTCCCAAGCTGAAGCAGGGCGATGATGGGAGGGGCGGAAACGGTAGCGGTAACGGGAATGGCGGCGGAGGCAGGACTGTGCGTGCTTTCGTCATTGGGTCTGCGGAGGCTAGGCAGGATCCAGACACAGTTACCGGTACGTTCCTTCTCAACAATCGCTATGTTTCTGTTTTATTTGATTCTGGTGCCGATAAGAGCTTCGTATCTGTGGATGTTAGTCAGTTGCTAGATATAGTACCCACACCTTTAGAGGCTAAGTACTTGATAGAATTGGCTAATGGTAAGAACATCGAGGCGACTCATATCCTTAGGGAGTGTCACTTGGAACTGTCGGGTCTGTCATTCCCCATTGACCTTATGCCTGTACCTTTGGGTAGTTTCGATGTCGTTGTGGGTATGGACTGGTTATCGTTGTATCGTGCAGAGATTGTTTGCTTTGACAAGGTTATTCGGATCCCTCTCCCCGATGGAGAAATTCTTTCGGTTCATGGCGAGAAAAGCGGTGCTCCGCTGAGTATCATTTCCAGCATGAAAGCCCGTAAGTATCTTCGGAAGGGCTGTTCGGCCATTCTGGCACTTGTCAACGTTTCTACTGACGGTGAGAAGAAGATCGAGGATATCCCGGTGGTTCGTGACTTTCCTGATGTGTTTCCTGATGATTTGCCTGGTCTTCCTCCCCATCGTCAGGTTGAGTTTGGTATTGATCTTTCTCCGGGCGCAGCTCCTATTGCCCGAGCTCCGTATCGTCTTGCACCTCCCGAGATGCAAGAGTTATCCAGCCAGTTACAGGAACTCTTGGAAAAGGGTTTCATTCGACCGAGCTCGTCCCCGTGGGGAGCTCCTATTTTGTTTGTGAAGAAGAAGGACGGGAGCCTTCGTATGTGTATTGACTACCGTGAGCTGAACAAAGTGACCATCAAGAATCGTTATCCTCTTCCCCGCATTGATGATCTCTTTGACCAGCTTCAGGGCTCTAGCTACTACTCGAAGATTGATTTGCGGTCCGGTTATCACCAGTTGCGCGTCAGGGAAGCTGACATCCAGAAGACTGCTTTTCGCACTCGTTATGGCCATTTTGAGTTCTTGGTCATGCCTTTCGGTCTCACTAACGCACCGGCGGTGTTCATGGATTTGATGAACCGCGTTTGTAAACCATACCTGGATAAGTTCGTCATCGTGTTCATTGATGACATTCTGATTTATTCCAAGAACAAGGCGGATCATGAGGAACATCTGCGGTTGGTCTTGGAACTTTTGAGACGGGAGCAATTGTATGCTAAGTTCTCAAAGTGTGATTTTTGGTTACGTGAAGTTCAATTCCTAGGGCATGTGGTGAATGAACTGGGAATTCATGTCGATCCGGCTAAGATCGAAGCTATTAAAGACTGGGAAGCACCAAAGACGCCATCTGAGGTGCGGCAATTCCTGGGTCTTGCAGGTTACTATCGGCGTTTTATCGAGGGATTTTCGAAGATCGCTCAACCCCTCACCGCTCTCACCCAGAAGGACCGAAAGTTCGACTGGGACGAACCACAGGAATCAGCATTTCAGATGCTGAAGCTTAAACTTTGTTCTGCACCTATCTTATCCCTTCCTGAGGGTACGGATGATTTCGTTGTGTACTGTGATGCTTCCATACGGGGTCTTGGTTGCGTGTTGATGCAGCGCGGGAAGGTTATTGCTTATGCTTCTCGTCAACTCAAAGTTCATGAGAAGAATTACACTACTCATGACTTAGAATTGGGTGCAGTGGTCTTTGCGTTGAAAATCTGGAGACATTACTTGTACGGTACCAAGTGTGAAGTTTACACCGATCACAAGAGTCTCCAGCATATTTTCGACCAGAAGGTGTTAAACATGCGGCAGCGTCGTTGGGTTGAACTCTTGAACGACTACGACTGTGCGATTAAGTACCATCCTGGCAAGGCAAACGTTGTGGCGGATGCCTTGAGCAGGAAGGAGTCGGCGAAGCCTCGGCGTGTCCGAGCCTTGCAGCTTACCATTCATTCCTCCTTACCTGACCGGATCCGTTCGGCTCAGGTGGATGCCTTGAAGGAGGAAAACCTTAAGGCCGAAACGATGCACAGTGCGGACAAACACCTTGAGCTTAGGTCTGATGGCCTACACTACTTCGCTGGGCGTGTTTGGGTTCCTTTACTCGGGGGATTACGGGAGCTTGTCTTGGACGAGGCTCACAAATCCCGGTATTCTATTCATCCAGGCTCCGATAAGATGTATCAGGATCTGAAGATACTTTATTGGTGGCCGAACATGAAGGCTGATATAGCCTCCTATGTGAGCAAATGCTTGACCTGTGCTAAGGTCAAGGTGGAGTATCAGAAGCCGTCTGGTCTCCTACAGCAACCTGAGATTCCAGAATGGAAGTGGGAGCGGATCACGATGGATTTCGTCACCAAACTACCGAGATCACCAAGTGGCTGTGACATGATTTGGGTGATCGTCGACCGGTTGACGAAATCGGCACACTTCATACCTATTAAGGAAACGGATGGACTCGAGCGGTTGGCTCGGCTCTACCTTAAGGAGGTGGTTTCTCGGCACGGGGTGCCTGTTTCTATCATTTCTGATCGTGACTCCCGCTTTGCTTCGCGTTTCTGGAAGGCTCTTCATAAAGCCTTGGGTACTCAGCTGGATATGAGTACGGCTTATCATCCGCAAACTGACGGGCAGAGTGAGCGGACGATACAAACACTGGAGGACATGCTGCGGGCATGTGTCATCGATTTTGGCAAAAGTTGGGAGATTCACCTGCCGTTGGTGGAATTCTCCTACAACAACAGCTATCACTCTAGCATCAAGGCAGCTCCGTTCGAGGCTCTTTACGGACGGAAATGCCGATCACCACTTTGTTGGGCCGAGGTAGGCGAGAGCCAGCTCACTGGTCCGGAACTGGTGTACGAAACTTCGGAGAAAATCGTACAGATCCGTAACCGTTTGGCAGCTGCGCGGGATCGTCAGAAGAGCTATGCCGATCGCCGTCGCAAACCGCTAGAGTTCCAGGTTGGGGACAAGGTACTTCTGAAAGTTTCACCATGGAAGGGCGTCATACGCTTTGGAAAGCGTGGCAAACTTAACCCTCGTTACGTCGGACCGTTCGCAATCCTGGATCGGATTGGGCCGGTGGCATATAGACTTGACTTACCGGCGGAGCTCGGTAGTGTGCACAACGTCTTCCATGTGTCTAACTTGAAGAAGTGTTTGGCTGATGAATCTCTCATTGTACCACTGGAAGAGATCAAGGTGGATGATCGTCTTCGCATTGTGGAGGAACCTGTCGAGATTCTGGATTACAAGATTCGTAGCCTTCGGCAGAGTAAAATCCGCATTGTTAAAGTTCGTTGGAACTCGGATCGTGGACCGGAGTTCACGTGGGAACGAGAGGACCAGATGAAGGCTAAGTACCCTCATCTCTTTCCGAAGCGCGCGTTCGAGTCCAGGCACGTTACTGCTGAAGCAGAGTGAATCTCGGGGCGAGATTCCCTTTCAACGTGGGGATGATGTGACGACCGGTAACCTTTCTTTTCGTTTTCTTCCTTTTCGTCTTTTTCATTTAGGGCTTCGTGCAATTTTCGGGACGAAAATTCTTTCAACGTGGGGATGATGTGACACCCGGCATGTTCGGCTTAAAACATAATAGTAACATCTAAGTCTACCTTAGCGAGAAACGTTTATAAACAAACTTAACTGGGTTAGTTGAGTCGGGTCAATTAGGATTGTCCAGGGTCAATGATCTGGAGGATCATTGGGAGTCGTTTTGGGAATACATTAGTACCGGGTTCCGTCGTTGGTGACATTACATGAACTAATTAAGTATATGTGTAGATTACGGGTCGTGTGGTGGATTGTATGCTTACACTTGCTTAAATGATGTACGAATGATTATACGTGCCTAAACATGCTAAGTATAGACTATAGATGCTTGTTTATGTGTTAGGATGTGTTAGAATGCGTTAAACACGATAAACTGGAAAAAGGTTAACATGTGTTAAAAGTGCTGTTAACATGTGTTAAAAAGTGCTGATGACCTGAATGTGGAAATGGGATCTGAAAAGTGGGCGAACGTAGAACAAAGTGGGCGAATGTGGAAGAGTTCCACATTCGACCACTAAAAAGTGGGCGAATGTGGAAAAGTTCCACATTCGACCCCATGAACTGGGCGAACGTGCAGATGGTATAAATACCATCCTTAGCCATTTTTCACCATTTCACAAACCCTAAACGCCTCTAAACACTCTCTATCAGCTATTAACATTGGGGAAGGAGTTTTTGAGCTTGTTTTTCATAACCTAACTCTCTAAATCATTACAAGTGAAGATCTAAGGTGTGTTCTTCATTACAAATCCTTTTTAAACAATTTTGGCTTGTTTTAATCTAAACCCCAATGGGTCCAGATCTGACATCAACCTATTTTATGAATAAAAACCTTTCCTAACCAAAACCTATTCATAAACAATGAGTTTTTATGCAAATAAACATGTGTTAGTATGATATTATGCATTGTTTGATGATTACTTGTTGTATAGATGATATGACAACAACTTAGGGCTGTTATTAATGATGGGTTATGATTGAAATATGTTACCTTTGATTGTTGATGGTGTTTTGATGATTAAAGGGGGTTTTTAGTTAGATTTAGGGTTGTTTTTGGGATGATTATGATAAGGTTATGATAGGGGTTTCTTGTTCATAATAATCCGAGTATGATAAACTGATTATTGATCGAATTCAGAAAGTTTCCTAATTGGGTAATATCTTCATGCATGGTGATGTGACATCTCCATAATTTACCATTTTAGGAAACTTGTAAAACGGATAGATTTTGGGGTAAAATTGGTAGGGTTTCGTAGGAATATACTAATGATGCTTGACTGCTGTAACTCGTGATGTTTCGTGATGTTTTCGGATGTTTTTCGACGCGTTTTTGGAAAAATCTGACATCAGGGGCGAACCTGGAATACCTTCGACCAGTCGAACGGGCGAAGGTGGATTCCAGGGGGCGAAGGTGGATTCCAGGGGGCGAAGGTGGAAGACAAAGGGGCGAATGTGCTACAAAGGGGCGAAGGTGGAAGGAAAAGGGGCGAAGGTGGAATTTCAGGAACACCTTCGACCAAACAGAAACACCTTCGACCACTTACAAGCCACCTTCGACCACCCGGAACTACATTCGACCCTACGTTGACAAAAATGAGATTTTTGATGCAAACTAAGTGTTTTATGCTTGAACCTTGCGTGTAATCTATGTGTACTTGATTAGTTAGGGTAATGGGTCACCAACGGGATGGCGGGTCGGTCTAGTGTGTCGGTTGAACATTTAAACACGTTTTAAAACATACTTGATTATGATCTGGACAATCAGGGGCTAGATAACCTTATGGCTATTAGTCGGAACACTTATGTGAACATTTTGATAGATCTCCGGTAGAGGGATTATCAAGGGCCAAACATCTTTACTTATAATTGAAGAACGCTATCTAAGGTGAGTTCACGGCCCCACTTTTCATGCTTTAACTTTTGGGGGAGAAAACATGCGCTAAACAGTTTTGGTAACATATGTCATACTATGGTTTTAACTTTATATTGCTATACGATCTTTTGGAAAGTCCCGGGGGAAACCATGAATGTGCGGATTTGCACAACGGGGGAAATGTGGATAGATCTATTGGGCGTGACCTGCCCCACTCGTCGGCTTGGAGGGCCGGGCGGGTGCATATTGTCTCGAACAGGAACATTATCGTGCTGAACATTACGGGCTGCTAAACATGCTAAACATTGCTAAACGTGTCCAGTAATGGTTTCCAATCGTAGTAGTAATAAAATATACGCCTAGCTAGCGTACTTGGTAGTATTGATATAGTATGGACATGGTATCACTTGGTAACTCTTTTTGAACAAACCTGTGAACTCACCAGCATTATATGTTGACATCTTTTGGCATGTTTTTCTCAGGACGCTAAGGTAGCAACAACTGGATCTAGGCGCACGAGTCGGCACGGGCGTCTAGGGTTTAGAGCATGGTCTTCATTAAACATTTGAACTATGTCTTTTGGGTTGTAAACATTTAAAGCTTCCGCTACAGTTTATGCTTTTATAATTATATCTTTTGGGTTTTGTGTTATGCATATAGTGTTGTTTATTGTGACCGTTGACTTGAATCCTGGTTTGTCATGCGCCTCGCGGTAAAACCCCGCAAGTGGAATTTGAGGGTGTGACATTGGCTAAACAATGAACCAAGTCTGGCCCTTTTCCCTTGACCTTTACCTCACCCGGCCCAGAATCTGAGCCCACTAGACCCAAGCCCAACAACAGCCAAGGCCCTCCTCCCCATTTTCAGTTTTAATCAAAAAATAAAGGTCCCTGCTCGGATTCGAACCTGGACCACTTCCACACACACACGCGCGCTACACCACCTGGACCAAACCTCTTAGTTGGTTTAAACCCAACTTAAAATTTATTTAACACCTTCTAAAATTGTTCTTCTTCTTCTCTGTTCGAACAAACAGCAGCAGCGATGTTTTTTTTTTTTATTTTTTTTCTCTTTTTCTTCTTTTAACCCTTTTATTTGGCCTAATTAACTCATGTTAATTATGGTTTGACTTAGGATACGCGATTTCCGGCCTATCATCTACCATTACACGTTCAATTAACGTTTAATTCATACCAATTCTGTGATTTTGACGTGTCAACATTAAACCCAAAGTCAACCCTTACCATTTCAATGATTGGAACATGGCACTATAAATTGAGCATTCAGGAACCATCACAACTCGCCAAACATCTCTTCTCTACCTCCAATTTCTCTTAAAAATCACCTGATTCTTGAAATCTGATTCGAGTTGACTTCGAGGGTTGACTGATCGATCTAACAACAAACGTGTTTGTAAGTTCAATTTTGATTGTGGGTTTTGTTTATCGGCACCTACACAACATAAACCCTAAGATTAATTTGATTTATGTTGTGTAGTTTGGCCAATTGAAAAGCTAGGGCTCGAATTGTTTATAATTGGGGAAGAACACCAAGAACAGTTAAGCTATTTAATTTAAACAAACTGAATCAAAACACAACCATAGGTCTAGACCAAGTGGTTGTGTTGTTGGTTTGATACACAGTGGGCGCGGGTTCGATCCCTGCAACCACCACTTCTTTTTCTTCAATTGTTTTGTTTTCTTTAACAAACAATATATTTCTTTATTTTTTTTTTAAAATTCATTTTAAATACCAAAACTCTCTTTAAAATTCTACAAAAATTACCTTATATTAATCTCATGTAAAAGTTCAACTTACAATTTTTAGTTTTCTGAAATTTATTTATTTAATATTTATAATAATTAAATCAAGTTTATTCTATTTTATTTATAAAAATCTATAAAAATATCAAAACGATCTTATTAATTTCTACAAAAATTATTCTAAGTTTATATAACAATAAACTTTCCTGAAATGATTTTTATTTCAGAAAAATCATTTATTTAATATTTTTAATCAATTTTTGTTAGTTTTAATCATAATTAAATCATAATAAATCCAATTTTTAATATTTTTGCACCAAAATTTTATACAAATTATTTCTGATCATTTAGAACAGAAATATAATTTTTAAACTTATAATTCTTTAATTTTAGTATTTTTAAATTATTAAAGTTAAAGTTTGACAATTTGTAATAAATAGATTTAATAATCTATTTTAAAGAAAATAATTTTATAAAAATTATTTTTATACTTTAAACACATTCTTGTGACCATCCTAGGTTTAACATTTATAAAAAGATTTTTAGTTATTTATTTACTAAATTTCTCTCAATTGGCGAATATTTTTAATATTAATCAAACAAGCATTTATCCCCAATTCGAAGCCCTAGAACTTATACATTTGTAGACTTGGTAGACTTAGACATATTTATTACCTTATTATAGGGTGATACTTGATACATTTGGGCAACACCATTATCCAATTTTTCAACAGATATTACATTTTACCAAGGTGAGTTTTACATAGCCCCTTTTCTATTTATCACCATTTTTGGGGTGAAACATGTTACAACATTATTTATGCAATTCAAACATCAATGTGTCTATGTGTATTTCTATGTTGCATTATGTCTTGAACATGACTAGGGTAAGCACAATTCTAGCATAAACATTCATCAGCCAAACGGTATACATTGATAGATCTATTGGACTGACAATCCCACCCGGATACGTACCTCCTACAAAGGTAGCGTGGGTGTTTGTTACTGCAATATAAACGAGTGAACCATGAGCGTATGGGATGTACCACAATTCAACAGTCACAATGGTTGATTATGCACTCGATTTACTTCTAGTATGTTTTCACATATGGACTAGATTGCCATGACACATGAATTGCACAACAATTTTATTCGATTATCAAAACCTATGTAATTCTCACCAACTTTTGTTGACCCAAAATATTTTCAACTTAACATGTTTCAGGTTCTACTTGCTTGAAGATTTGATTTGATGCTTGAAGATGTTTGCATAGTTTTATTCAATTTGATGTACAAATTCTTAGAACAATTGTATGTAACTTATTTAAATTATTTAATGAAATTTATTATTCACCATGAGCTACTGAACAATCATCAATACGTGACATCCCGATGTTTCCGCCATCGGTTGGGGTGTTACAGATTGGTATCAGAGCCATGGTTATAGGGAATTAGGTTATTAGAAAAATAATCTAGTCTATAACCATAGGATTTAACCAGTACCTGCTTCTTTTACTTGCTATTCACTATCTCCCTCCTACTTCATATCCCTACTTTCATCCCTACAAGAAGGTTGCTCTCCATCACAGGATCCACTCTTAGACTAATAAGGCAAAATCCTCAGGTTTAACCTGAACCACCTTGAGATCTCGTCGAAGTTCTAGATTTTAATAACGAACACGTGCAATCTGGAAGGGTGAACGCCTGTATTCTGAGTCTTCTGTCTAGGCTGGCATTGCGTATATATCCCAATCAGACGAGGGACCCGGATGCCTACCTGGGAATTCTCGGGATGAGTGTTCACCTATAGGCTAAAACATGTCTTCATATGTTATAAAAATCTAGAGTCTTTGATAAGTCAACGTTTTCGTTTATTCGTTTTAATTAATGAATAAATGATTACATTCCTTATGTAACCTCATTCATTTCATTGTGTCTCCTACAGATCATGCCTCCACGTCGCAGTACTCGTCTTAACAGTGGTAACAATCATGATGAAGGGAGTAGCAATCACAATCATAACCATGACACTAACCACAACAACAACAACAACAATAATAATGGTGTTGATGCCCAACTGGCTGCAATCATTTCTCAACAAATGGCGCAGCAAATTGCAACTCTGGTTCCCAACTTACTAGCTCAAGTCATCCAGTTGAACGGCAACGGGAACGGCAACGGCAACGGGAATGGACACCACAACGAGAATGGACTTCCAGCCTGTACCCTTAAACACTTTAATTCCTGTAATCCCCCAAAGTTCAGTGGAGAAGAAGGAGCTACGGGACTCCTACAATGGTTTGAGGGTATTGAGAATACTTTCATTAACAGTGAGTGCCCCGACAACTTTAAAGTCCGTTATGCCATGAGTGTTCTTCACAAGCGAGCACTCACTTGGTGGAATGAAGAAAAACGCACTCGCGGAGCTGAAGCTGCACTAGCCTTAACTTGGGATCAAGCTAAAGACATTATGAAGGCAGAGTTCTGTCCTCGTAATGAAATTAAGAAACTGGAAGATGAATTTCATGATCTTGCTCAAGACAGTGGGGAAAACCTTGCCTACAACACTCGTTTTCACGAACTTAGTCTACTGCTACCTCACAAGGTCACCCCTTTGCCCATTGCGATCGAAAAATACATTGGTGGTTTACCAATGCAGATTCAAGACACAGTGTGGGGAAGGAACCCTGCTACTTTGGAGGAAGCAAAGCGTTTGGCTGCCACCCTAACAGATAACCATGTGAAGGCAGGAACTCTGACTCGTAAAGGGGAAAAGAAAAAGGATACTCCCCAACCTGCCGTTGAAATCAAAACCGAGGCCTCAACCAACGGGAAGAACAAGGTCAGGAATTTTGCAATAGACACCACTGCCCCACCCACCAAGAAACAATACAATGGGAAGCTACCTAAGTGTGACACCTGCCAGTATCACCACCCAACTCAAGTACCCTGTCGACAGTGCACCAATTGTCAAAGGTATGGGCATCTTGCGGAAGCTTGTCGAATCCCTGCTACAAACGCTCTTGATGCTCCAAACAACTCCGCTTGAGACCCTTTAGCTACATAACAGCAAGTCCCACCAATTGAATGATGTTTACTTTCTCTTTAATTCTATGTTTTGACACTTTTGATTCAAGTAATAAAATCAAGTATTATCATAACATCTGTGTGCATACTTGTTTGAATGTGAATTAATTGCTATATCTACTTGCTTACTTGTACAACAATTAGTTGACTACCAAACAACCTACTTAACGATTGGTAGAGGTCATCATGTCTTTCCAACAGTCGGGAGAGGCCCTACCACCTGCTCAACGACTGGTGGGGACTATCAGACCTGCTCAACAATCGGTAAAGTCATAAAAGTACGCAAAACCCTAATGTAAGGTAAATTAATAATTACGGTCCGGAACGTAATCACGAATTTACAGGTACGTTAAGGTAGTGTGAAATTTTATCAAGGTTTCCGGTAGTTGACCAATTGTAACCCTGGTTTTTCTCTTAACTTCGGGACGAAGTTCCTAAAAGTAGGGGAGACTGTAACACTTCGTGTTTATTAATCGTACGTTACGGATTAAAACGACAAGTTTTATTATTATTATTTTTGGGGATATTTTGAATCCTAATACAATGATAATTATTCATACATACATATATATATATAATATAGGATAATAATAATAATAATAATCAGTTATAATAAAAATAATTTGTTTTGTAAAAAAAAAAAAAACCTTGGCTAAACAATGAACCAAGTCTGGCCCTTTTCCCTTGACCTTCACCTCACCCGGCCCAGAATCTGAGCCCACTAGACCCAAGCCCAACAACAGCCAAGGCCCTCCTCCCCATTTTCAGTTTTAATCAAAAAATAAAGGTCCCTGCTCGGATTCGAACCTGGACCACTTCCACACACACACGCGCGCTACACCACCTGGACCAAACCTCTTAGTTGGTTTAAACCCAACTTAAAATTTATTTAACACCTTCTAAAATTGTTCTTCTTCTTCTCTGTTCGAACAAACAGCAGCAGCGATGTTTTTTTTTTTATTTTTTTCTCTTTTTCTTCTTTTAACCCTTTTATTTGGCCTAATTAACTCATGTTAATTATGGTTTGACTTAGGATACGCGATTTCCGGCCTATCATCTACCATTACACGTTCAATTAACGTTTAATTCATACCAATTCTGTGATTTTGACGTGTCAACATTAAACCCAAAGTCAACCCTTACCATTTCAATGATTGGAACATGTCACTATAAATTGAGCATTCAGGAACCATCACAACTCGCCAAACATCTCTTCTCTACCTCCAATTTCTCTTAAAAATCAACTGATTCTTGAAATCTGATTCGAGTTGACTTCGAGGGTTGACTGATCGATCTAACAACAAACGTGTTTGTAAGTTCAATTTTGATTGTGGGTTTTGTTTATCGGCACCTACACAACATAAACCCTAAGATTAATTTGATTTATGTTGTGTAGTTTGGCCAATTGAAAAGCTAGGGCTCGAATTGTTTATAATTGGGGAAGAACACCAAGAACAGTTAAGCTATTTAATTTAAACAAACTGAATCAAAACACAACCACAGGTCTAGACCAAGTGGTTGTGTTGTTGGTTTGATACACAGTGGGCGCGGGTTCGATCCCTGCAACCACCACTTCTTTTTCTTCAATTGTTTTGTTTTCTTTAACAAACAATATATTTCTTTATTTTTTTTTTAAAATTCATTTTAAATACCAAAACTCTCTTTAAAATTCTACAAAAATTACCTTATATTAATCTCATGTAAAAGTTCAACTTACAATTTTTAGTTTTCTGAAATTTATTTATTTAATATTTATAATAATTAAATCAAGTTTATTCTATTTTATTTATAAAAATCTATAAAAATATCAAAACGATCTTATTAATTTCTACAAAAATTATTCTAAGTTTATATAACAATAAACTTTCCTGAAATGATTTTTATTTCAGAAAAATCATTTATTTAATATTTTTAATCAATTTTTGTTAGTTTTAATCATAATTAAATCATAATAAATCCAATTTTTAATATTTTTGCACCAAAATTTTATACAAATTATTTCTGATCATTTAGAACAGAAATATAATTTTTAAACTTATAATTCTTTAATTTTAGTATTTTTAAATTATTAAAGTTAAAGTTTGACAATTTGTAATAAATAGATTTAATAATCTATTTTAAAGAAAATAATTTTATAAAAATTATTTTTATACTTTAAACACATTCTTGTGACCATCCTAGGTTTAACATTTATAAAAAGATTTTTAGTTATTTATTTACTAAATTTCTCTCAATTGGCGAATATTTTTAATATTAATCAAACAAGCATTTATCCCCAATTCGAAGCCCTAGAACTTATACATTTGTAGACTTGGTAGACTTAGACATATTTATTACCTTATTATAGGGTGATACTTGATACATTTGGGCAACACCATTATCCAATTTTTCAACAGATATTACATTTTACCAAGGTGAGTTTTACATAGCCCCTTTTCTATTTATCACCATTTTTGGGGTGAAACATGTTACAACATTATTTATGCAATTCAAACATCAATGTGTCTATGTGTATTTCTATGTTGCATTATGTCTTGAACATGACTAGGGTAAGCACAATTCTAGCATAAACATTCATCAGCCAAACGGTATACATTGATAGATCTATTGGACTGACAATCCCACCCGGATACGTACCTCCTACAAAGGTAGCGTGGGTGTTTGTTACTGCAATATAAACGAGTGAACCATGAGCGTATGGGATGTACCACAATTCAACAGTCACAATGGTTGATTATGCACTCGATTTACTTCTAGTATGTTTTCACATATGGACTAGATTGCCATGACACATGAATTGCACAACAATTTTATTCGATTATCAAAACCTATGTAATTCTCACCAACTTTTGTTGACCCAAAATATTTTCAACTTAACATGTTTCAGGTTCTACTTGCTTGAAGATTTGATTTGATGCTTGAAGATGTTTGCATAGTTTTATTCAATTTGATGTACAAATTCTTAGAACAATTGTATGTAACTTATTTAAATTATTTAATGAAATTTATTATTCACCATGAGCTACTGAACAATCATCAATACGTGACATCCCGATGTTTCCGCCATCGGTTGGGGTGTTACATGACACGTCTCAAGCCGCCACGGAAGACGGGTGGCAGACATCGGGATCGTAACCGCCACGTGTTGGGTTGCTACTGGTTGGAAACCAAAGGCTCTCGGAAGACGGTTCAGCCCTTTTGGAAACCGTGTCCCGTCTCTCCAAAGACGGTGGAGAGGGCTATTTATGCAAAACGCCCGGTCAAGGGGTTATTTTGGCCATTTTCCCAATAAATAAACATATATGTATGTGAATTTGATTTTATTAGAAAGTTAATATATGTCCTTTTGTGTTTTTTTTTTCTGTTCATGAACACTTCTTCGTGTTCATGAACAAAATTAACAAACGAACACAAACGAACACGAACACGAACATGATTGTTTTCTTAACAAACAAACACGAACAGAAAATCTTGTTCGGTAAGTGTTCATGAACTGTTCGTGAACACGTATTTTCCTTAACAAACGAACATGAACAAGGTCTTATTCGTGTTCGTTCGGTTCATTTGCAGCCCTAGTAAATACTAGATTATTCCCGTTATTAACCGAATCACTAAAAAAAATCATAATAGAATGATCAGTTTTTTGTTTTCATAAAAGTGCTATATCCTATCAAGTCATTTTTTTAAAGTAAAACATAGTGATGACACAACGAAACAGTCATAAAGGTTATAAGCGTAGTTTTGTCCATGGTCACACCAATCGTTTTTATATTTCGTACTACTCTACCAACTCATACGACCCGTATAAAATTAATAACAACTCATACGATGCAGTGTTGGGGATTTACAGTAATAACGAACAAACAACTAGATAATTGAGATATCTGAAGACACGTAATCGCTTTCAGTTTAAATCAATTTGACGGTTCCATCGAAATATTCAATTGGATACAATCAGAGATTGAGAATTTTATATATATGTATGTTTGAGAAAAGAACCCTAGAATTTGACCAAGAAGATAATGAAAATCGTTAATGAATTCTGGTCCATTAGCTGCCTTTTAAGTAGTTATTTCCAAGGTTTTCAAATTTGCAAATCTAGTCACTCTAATTTCGAAAATTATTTTTTTGAAAGATTTTTTACCATAGCAATTTTAATGGAAATAAATTTTTTTCAAGCTCACCTGGCAGCTCGAACCCAGCCAGGCGCTCTGTCTCTTGGACCCAGTCAGGGGCTCTGCCTCTTGGACCTCGCCAGGGGCTGCCGCCCCTTGGACCCTGCTCCCAAGGACGCTGCCCCCAGATCTCGTCCCTTAAGGGCTTCGCCCCTAAGTTCATAATGAATTCAAAGAGGCGTGCACTCCGCACGTCCAGACCTATATGATATCCTATTATGAAAATATTGATAAAACAGTCAATTCGATTACACTAAAATATCAAACATTTGTATGACGATAAAAAACTTATTGTTGCTACAACAAGGATAAGGCATGGAGATGGTATGGACGTCTCTTCGGGTTGGACCTAACACCTTCCGAGCATGTACCTGCACCACGAACAACTCGTTAGAAGGGGTCCAGAGACCGGGGTCTCTGGACCACCCTCCGACGCTCAACATTAGTGATTTATCCCAAGAAATGTACATAAAAGTAAAGATAAAGGAGTAAATGAGGGATACGAAGTATGAGAGGAGGTGGTGGTTGAAACCCGACGGTTAGCTAGCAGCCGAGGCGATTTCGGGCTGCTTAACTCGATGGCTGAAAGTTGGTTATTAGAACCATGGATATGTAGACTGCAGATATGGCAGCTCCAGGGCTCCGACAGGGGAGCTCGTGAGTTCAGCAGGGGAGCTTAACAGCTTTATTGTGTGTAATTATGAAGAGTTCATGAGCTGCTGATGTGATACTTTAGCAGCTCGTAGGCTCCTCTATGGGAGCTAGGCAGATTAGTTAGTGAGAGAATGTTTCTAGAGAGGGAGAGAGAAAGTGAGTGAGATGTCTTGAGTGGAGACCAAGACAAATGGGATGGCCTTGAGTGAAGGTGTAACCCCTCTATTTATAGAGGGTGAAACCCCAAACCCTAATGGGCTTTGTAGTAATGGGTTGGGCTGGCCCATAAGTGTTGGACCCACCTTTATTATTGACCTCCTGTAAGGCAGGTCCTGTGCTAGGGAGCTGAGGAGCCGATGCAGGTAGCTTCTCTACACTAGCTTCTGGCTTTTTGGCTTCCTGGCCCGACCTTGATAGCTTCTTAAATATGTTTAGACGTGGGGGTTTGGGTACCCACGTCATCAGCCCCCCAGTCATAAGTAGTCATGACGTAGTCATGGGTGCTTATGATTTGGCATCTAACCATTCGATTTTGAACTTCTCACTTATGAGCTTCCTATGCCTCTAGACATGTCAAGCTTTTGGGATTCAAAGATCCGTATATATGAAGCTTTAAACTAGGTGTTTGAGGAAGTTTATTCTTATTTCATGTAAGCTATTGCTTTGGAACCGAATAATTGTTTCTTTGAACATGTGGCAACAAGTAACATTTGTTTATTGTTCAACATTGGATGTTTTCACGAACATGTTTTGGCGGTTAACTTCCTTATGTGCCATGTCATTTGCGAACATCTTTGTTTTTTATGTGCAAGCTAAAGTTTTTTATCCTATGAGAGAGATAGAACAAAGGGCCAAGCTCGTGTAATTGAGATAGCTCGTTTAGATCGTGATGACTTTGGGCCGATGGTCCTCCTTGTGAGATATAATCTTTGTACGGTTGCCTTACTTATGCCACATGTTATCATGGGCACGGTACTTGATAAGGCTAGATAAGTTTGGATTTTGTGAAGACGTAGGAACCGTGCTGCTTGGCTTTGCGAGTTGCCACATTTTCTGATTGGTGTGTTATGGAGGTCACAAAAACTTTTTAATGATGCATTTGTGAGCTTCTCTAGTCACCATAGGTGAGGTCATGCAAAGCTCATTTTGTTCCCATAGGGTGGCTTCCCTTTCTATCTAGGAGAGCAGCTCATCTTTGCAAAGCATTGAATTGGTGTTAAGCGGAGTAAGTATACGAGGTTATGTTTTATGCTCTCCATAGTGAGTGGGCCAAGCCTTCATAATATTTAGCAACCTCTTTGATATGAGGAGGCACCTTTCTTCTTTTCCAAGTTGCTAGACTTTTTAAGGAAGGTGTTGAGCCTGCCCTAAGCGATGTGCTCGTTCCCTTAAACGACTTTGGTGTATGGAAAAGATGTTAATTTTCTATGGATGATTCGACCTAGCGTTCGTCAATACTTATAAAACCTCGGATTGATTCATATGGTGAAGTATAGCTGAGCTGCCAAGCTGTTGGCTTCTTTACCTCAGCTGGAGGCTATGTAGCGTATGACATATGAGCTAATTTTCGTGGCTTTTGACATGTTTGTTTTTTGTGTCTTCCAATATATCATATATAACTGTTTAAAGACAAGCGTGGCCTTAGGAAGCAAATATATTAGAGGTACTCAAGGCACCCTATTTATATGTGTTCTCTTCCCAAGGGTTACTTGGGTGTATGTATTATGTTGTTTGCTTTAGGCTACCTACTTATAGCTTGTGTAGATCTGACTTTTGTCTTTTCGATGTAAAAGCTAAAGTATATTATATGACATAGGTGCGAGTTTGTAGTTGCGAGCTTCTAGCTTGTGGCCATGAGGTTGTAGCTTCTAGCCTTGGGCTTCAAGCTTCAAATTTCTAACTTCGAGCTTTAGGCTTCGATCTATGGGATCCAAGCTTAGGTTTGTAGCATGCGAGTTGCAGCTTATAAGCTTGTAGCTCCCGGGCTGTAGCTCATGAGTTTACTTATAGAGTTGTCTGCAGCTGCCGTATGGCAGCTGGTATGAGTAGTGTACTTTTTCTGATAGCTATAAGGCTGAATAGGTGTCTATAGCTGTCATATAGCAGCTGACGCACTGACATGTGTAGTTGTCTACAGTTGTCCTGTAGCAGCTGACCTACTGACATGAATAGTTATCCGCAGCTGTCCTGTAGCAGCAGATGTACTCTCTGACGCGAATAGTTGTTTAGGCTGATAAAGCTGAATGGTGGTCTGTAGCTGTCATATAGCAGCTGACGCACTGACATGCGTAGTTGTCTACAGCTGTCCTGTAGCAGCTGACCTACTGACATGAATAGTTATCCACAGCTGTCCTGTAGCAGCTGATGTATTCTCTGACGTGAATAGTTGTTTAGGCTGATAAAGCTGAATGGTGGTCTGTAGCTGCCCTACGGGAGCCAGCCTGCTTTACCGGACCTGACTAGCTGATAAAGTGTGTTTTTATTGTTTTTATTTATTTATTATTATTTTATAAGTGAAGTTAATGGTTAGCTTACAAGTGCATGGGTTTTTTACACGCCATGGTTACACTCATAAGTCCGTTCACTTTTACTAAGAATTTTGGGTCAAGTATAGGTTAGGCTAAAAGTTGAAATGAGATGTAATGTTAGTATTATTCAAGACTTTGTTTAACAACATTTAGAACAATTGATTATTTCTTGAGAAGCTCGTTTCAGCGATATGAGAAGTAAAATATTTTTACACTTTACCTTGCTTAAGCTAGTAGGAGTTTTTTGGAGCTTGTGCCTAATGTTAGTGTCGAGAGAGCGACCATGTGCTTATATCGCACGTGCATATGAAGTGAAGTGAAGAGCTATAAATGAATGTTGAGTACACAAAGATGTAAAGTGAGCTTACATAGAGGAAGATTTCTAGCCCAGAGAGCTTCCCTAGGGGAGCATGACCCCGTTTAGTATATTAAGATGTAACATGAGCTCACGCAGGGGAGGACTTCTAGTTCAGGGAGCTTCCATGGGGGAGCTTGCCTTCCATACCTGCTAAGCGTTGACCCTCTTTTTGTGCACGTTTAGCACATTAAGATGTAACAGATGCTGCCATAAGGGAAGGATTCCCGATTATGGTGCTTCCTTATGGGAGCAATTGCTTCCTTCTGGGAGCAGGTGCTTCCTTATGGGAGCGAGTGCTGACCCCCCTTTCTATATGTCAGCAGGTGTTTTTGCCATTTTGGTGAAAGATACCACTTTTTGTGCTTTTGAGGTCTGATTTGCTTTTGACTAAGCACCTTTGTGGATTAGTGTGTAAGAAAGTTTGACTTTTGACTTTTCTTACTTTTTTACTGTTCACCACTGTAGCAGGGCTGCTATATGGCAGCCTGGAGCTTCCTGGCTGCCCTATTTATAGTTTAGATAGGCTACCCAGCTCCGATTTATGTGATCTTTTTTTTTTTTACTCGTGGATCAGTTGTGGGATTCTTGCATCCACGTCGTGAATTATAGTGTTGATAATATCACTTACAATGGAGCTGCGGTATGGCAGCCTGCAGCATGAGTTGTACAAGATGCAATACGTGTTGTACTTAAAGACTTTGATGTTGGATAAAGTTTTTTTCTGCCTCTATCCTCTTTTGTGCTTTATTGTCACACACTTTTATGTGTGCTAAAAGACAAAAATGAGATAGTCAAACCTTGGGACAAGTGTACACATCTTTTTTTTTTTTTTTTTTTTTTTTTTTGACTATATTTGAACTAAGTGTAAACATGTGTTCAAAAGGTTGTAATTTTTCATCAAGAATATGAGTAGATTTTCAGGTTTGACGTTTTTATCAAAGAAGTTACATGTAGCAACCGAGTTACAAGTGTATGGAACCCGGTCACCGGCGTTTTGAACGTGGAGCAAAAAACGCAAACATGTGTAGGAGGTGTAGGAGTGATTTTTCCGGTAAGAACATCCTCTCCATCCTTAAAAATAAAGAACTTAGGAACATTTGGGGCTAAACCACGAAGAGTTTCATGTTCTAAGCGCGATAGCCCCACGGTGGGCGCCACTTGTTGCTACAACAAGGATAAGGCATGGAGATGGTATGGACGTCTCTTCGGGTTGGACCTAACACCTTCCGAGCATGTACCTGCACCACGAACAACTCGTTAGAAGGGGTCCAGAGACCGGGGTCTCTGGACCACCCTCCGACGCTCAACATTAGTGATTTATCCCAAGAAATGTATATAAAAGTAAAGATAAAGGAGTAAATGAGGGATACGAAGTATGAGAGGAGGTGGTGGTTGAAACCCGGCGGTTAGCTAGCAGCCGAGGCGATTTCGGGCTGCTTAACTCGATGGCTGAAAGTTGGTTATTAGAACCATGGATATGTAGACTGCAGATATGGCAGCTCCAGGGCTCCGACAGGGGAGCTCGTGAGTTCAGCAGGGGAGCTTAACAGCTTTATTGTGTGTAATTATGAAGAGTTCATGAGCTGCTGATGTGATACTTTAGCAGCTCGTAGGCTCCTCTATGGGAGCTAGGCAGATTAGTTAGTGAGAGAATGTTTCTAGAGAGGGAGAGAGAAAGTGAGTGAGATGTCTTGAGTGGAGACCAAGACAAATGGGATGGCCTTGAGTGAAGGTGTAACCCCTCTATTTATAGAGGGTGAAACCCCAAACCCTAATGGGCTTTGTAGTAATGGGTTGGGCTGGCCCATAAGTGTTGGACCCACCTTTATTATTGACCTCCTGTAAGGCAGGTCCTGTGCTAGGGAGCTGAGGAGCCGATGCAGGTAGCTTCTCTACACTAGCTTCTGGCTTTTTGGCTTCCTGGCCCGACCTTGATAGCTTCTTAAATATGTTTAGACGTGGGGGTTTGGGTACCCACGTCATCACTTATGACAATGTCTTTAGTTGTTATATATATAATGTAACATAGGCAAGACAAAAGTAACCCACGAAAATTCAGTTTTTCTTCCACATAATTATAATAAAATAATATTCATAAGTGTAAGAAGTTACCCCAATTTGGAGCTATTAACAAATATCACGATGCATTCCGATCACAACAATGTCGATGACAAGGGTTACAAATGTAACGGTATGAGTGATGAAGGTTCACCTATGTTGATGTCACCATGGAACCAACCATCTCCAGGGTCTAGTACTACCATCCCCGATGATGGTCTCATAGGCTCCTTGGTTCGGGAGGAAGGCCACATTTACTCGCTTGCGGCCGCAGGAGGCCGCCTCTACACCGGATCAGACAGCAAGAACATACATGTGTGGAAGGACATGAAGCTGTTCAGTACATTCAAGTCCAACAGTGGTTTGGTCAAGGCGGTTATAATATCCGGGGACAAGATTTTTACTGGACATCAGGACGGGAAGGTTCGGGTTTGGAAATCGAACACCAAGTACCCGAGAGTTTATAAACGAATCGGGATTTTTCCAACGTTGTTTGATATTGTTAAGAGCTCAATGAAGTCGAAGAATTACGTTGAGGTATAGATTACGTACTAAAACTTTTGGTAGTACATGCATTATGCGGTTCTAATAGTTCTCAACAAGTGTTTTGCTTCTCATTTGAAAAATTTATGAGGTGACTTTTTTCGATAACCAATATTACATACTATAAATAAACAAACTAAATGAACAGTAACCAAAGTGAATAGTAATTATATTAATATTTTATTTATATTATTATTTTATTTAAAAACTTTATTATATTATATACTATTAATATATTATATTATATACTATTAATATATTATACCGATCCCGTATCGATACCGACAATACCGAAACCGAAAATCCATAAATATGGGTACCGATACCGATCCCGAAACCACTCGGTTCGGTACGGTATCGGGATCGGGACGGGATAGGATCGGTATTCGGCCTTGTATGCTCATTCCTAATTAATATATTATATACTATTATTTTATTCAAAAACTTTACGGTATCGGTACGGTACCGGTATGGTATCGGTATTTTACCTTAAAATACCGATACCATACCGATCCCGTACCGATACCGATAATACCAAAACCGAAAATCCATAAATATGGGTACCGATACCGATCCCGAAACCACTCGGTTCGGTATCGGTTCGGTATTGCCGCCACAACGAATTGATTGACGCCGCCGCAACGCGCGGCAGATTAAACACCTAGTTATATAAAAAACTATAAGAATAACATAATACGCAATCTTTTTCTTTTTAAGTGTAATACATATAGCGATTTTGTAACGACATATTCCACTAACGTGTTAATGCAACAAAGCATTGTGTACAAATGTATACATACATGCTTCTTATGTTTTTTATTTTTATTTTAACGTGTTATTAGTTTAGGAAAGAATGTGTCCCTTCAAATATATATAAACGTTATCAATCTTTAATATAATTAAGGTGAAGCGACACCGTAGCGAGCTATGGATCAAGCACTGGGACGCGGTTTCGTGCCTTGGCATAGTCGAAGAAGAAGATCTGCTATATACAGGATCATGGGATAAGACATTTAAGGTGTGGAAAATATCAAACTCAAAATGTCTAGAGTCGGTAAAGGCGCACGACGACGCTGTCAACACTGTCGTTACCACGGTTGATAGTTTGGTTATCAGCGGATCCGCGGAGGGGTCCGTGAAAGTTTGGAAGCGAGAAGGGCGAGGAAAGAACATGAGACATAAGCTTATGCAAACACTACTAGATCAAGAATGTGCGGTGACAGCGTTAGTAGTGTCAAAAGGTGATTCGGTTGTGTATTGTGGGTCCTCGGACGGGGTTGTGAACTTTTGGGCGCACTTATCGCACAGGGGCGTGATCAAGGGGCATAAGTTGGCGGTTTTGTGTCTTGCGGTTGGGGGAAATTTGGTTTTTAGTGGGTCAGCTGATAAGACGATATGTGTCTGGAGGAGGGTGGGGTCCACCCACACGTGCTTGTCGGTGCTGACGGGGCATGTGGGCCCGGTGAAGTGTGTGGCGGTGGAGAAAGATGCGGAGTCTCGTGGCAAATGGGTGGTGTATAGCGGTAGTTTGGACAAATCGGTGAAGGTGTGGAGAGTGTCGGATTAGATGGCGGATGGTGCAATACTAGAAAGTTTCATGGGTTGGATTAATCGGTAAATGGTCAAGGTTATTTTTTTTTTTTTTTTTTTTTTTTTTTTTTTTATGAGTAGACACGATTGTAAATTTATATCTAAGGGCAATGTAGAAATTTGAAATGGTATTTGATATCGTTTTCATGTTAAATGATAACTATTTACAATTATCCTCAAACTGGTCGGTTTTGAGATATGTGGGTTTTAGGTGTTTTACTACTCTCATATTACTTTTACCAGGGGTGTGCACGGTCCGGTTTGGTTTTTGGTTTTTAAAAACCATTCGGTTTCAGTTTTTCGGTTTTAGTAACGATTCGGTTTGGTTTTTCGGTCTTTTCGGTTTTGGAACATAATTTCATAAAATTTTAATATAGAACTTATAATCCAAGGTTTAAGAATCTTTCTTATATGTTTATATTTATATTAATATATTTAATCTTTTAAATTACTATTGTTTACATAAACCGAACATTCTAAACTATTTCTATGTTTTTCTAAAGTGTTTATTTACACATTTCTTTTGTAATACTTTGAAAACTAATTATTTTTAAGAATAAAACTAATAATTCCTAAATTAATGTATAAGATATATTAAAAAAATGATTATTTTTGGTTTTCAGTTCGGTTTTTTCGGTTTTTATAAAATGCAAAACCGAACCTCTAATTTCATTTTGGTTTTCCCATTTTTTTGCGGTTCGGTTATTTTCAGTTCGGTTAAATCGGGTTTTTTTTTTTCCAGTTTTCTGCTCACCACTAACTTTTACTCTTTTAAGAGTTTTGAACTTTGTAGTCGAACCCTACCTTACACCAACCACCAATTAAGCATCTATGTGTACGTACGATACAACACACATTATAGTCTTTATAAACACATCTTTTTTTTTAATGGCAAACAACTATTATTTTTCACAAAAAAAATATTTAATATATTGTAAAAGTAAGACACTAACACGATGTAAGACACTCGAAACAACACCCTGAAGGTACAACTATTACACATTGTGTTTATTTGCCCTATGATTATACCATATGAAAGACGTGGAATGCATTTCACCAAAGATATCTTAATCGGTAAACGTATATCTATCTGTACTATATATAAAGCATCTAAGAGGGATGGCTGTAAAATTTAAGTTTTTTTTTTTTTTTTTTGAACGGTCAACGGTACACACCCATAACGAAGCCCCGCACCCTACAGGTCCGGTCCCCGGGCCCCCCTAAGGTCCAGCCCCTCATTTCAGAATAACCCTACTTTGAGTGAGATTCGAACCTGTGACCTCCCAGGGCAGGAACCCCACAAAGTGGGTAAACCTTCCCACCTCCATTGTAACCACTAGGCTACAACATCATTAGCTGTAAAATTTAAGTAAATACAAGTGTTTATGCTCATGGTACAATAGTAAATGAGGTTAGTTTAGGGGCAAAATTGTCTTTCAACTTCAATATTAAAGTGATCATCAATATAGAAGGTTTGTTTTGTAAGTTTTCTAATAATCTAAGGGTAAATATGAAAGTGTAAATTAAAGCTATTAATTATGTAAAAAATAACCAAACATTTCTTTTATAAACTAAAATATAATAAACTAAAATAAATCAAATAGTTTATTTTTGAAGTACAAATATAAACCTTTTTATTTTGTTTGATGACAAAATGTACATATATATATATGTGTGTGTGTGTGTGTGTAGAGTTCAGTTATAAACGAAAGCCAATACCATATAAAACTGCATGTAAATCTACCTATCTACCTATACATTTAAACACTTACCATGCTTAATATTATGACAGATATTTGTTCAAACAATTCTCGAAATACTATGAATTTGTATTAAAGCTCATAAGCGTTAGTGAAATCTATACTATCTATACTATATTATAAAGCACGAGGGAATGATTCCAACAAAAATTAAGTAATTACAACATTATATGCAACAATTTGTGAAGTTAGTAAAAGGCCAAAATGGTCTTTCTACATGGAGTATTAAATTAAATGAAATAGAGAGAATAATCATTTTATGTGACGTTTGGCAAAATTAAGGTAAATCCGTACGTAATTAATATATGTAATTAACTGTTCTAAGCAAGAATTAACATCAATTAAGTATAATTATGTATTCGAAAAATAGTGGAGTCCAATAGATGGCATAGGAATGCCTTAGTTTAATTAGAAGTGCGAAGGAATCGCATAAGAATAAACTAGTCCGAAACGGACGTTGGTGATTGCCCGGCGATAATTAAAATACCAAAAACGATCTGAAATGCCCGGGATATAAAATAAATGGTATTTTTATGAAATATAAAGTGTTTTGGAATCCCAAAACTATAAATGAATACTCCAAATTAAAATCTCCCGGTAGCGAATAAAGTTCGCGTATCGCACCTGATACGCGTAAAATATATAATTTCACCCGGTAAGAACCTAAATAACTTACCAATACTTAAACTAGACTATGTTTAAGGGTAATTGGGAGTTAATTATATGTCCAGAATAGCTCGTAATAAGAACGCGTAAAAACCCGAAAAACCCTAACCGAACCGATTCAAAACTAACTAAATAATTGCAAGATATTTTTGGAACATAATGTGGGACCCACAAGGCCTTTTTGGCCAGCCATGGGAGCCTCCATAGCCACCCTAATGTTGGCAAGAATGAGGCACATTATGATGATGTTTTAACATGCTTATGGATAAGTCTTATCATGGCACCTAAATATCCATTATAAGAAAGCTTATCCTTCATTTTTATCACTAAACAAACACAAAAATAAACCATTTTTGCTGCTGATATCAGCCGTGAGTTTTCACCCCATCACCACCTTGATTTTCAAGTTAATAACACACAAAAATCACTTCATTCCAACCCTAAATCAAGTGTGTACAAGTGCTTGGAGCATAACCCTTGGAAGACACACATAACCCCTTCATAATCTAGTGTTTTGTGACTTCCCTAGCCTTGTGCTAGTAGTAAGTTTCTTAAAACTCATCTTGTTTATGTTTTATTTATTTATGTGCTTAACTTGCAAGTTGTTTTTAGGGTGCTTTTAACTAAAGTTTTTAAACAAGGTTTTGTGTGTTTTATGAAAATGAAATGAGACGTTTACAAAGATGGTCATAAACATGAGTTTTAGGACGGTTGGTGATGTTATTTTGTTACAAAAATATTGTATGTTCTAGTATTTTTTTTTTTTAGAAGTTGTTTTGGATGAAAAACATAAAGTAACACCTAATACACCTTAAAATGGTTTTGATCATCATATTGTGACTAATGGAACTATTTGAACATGAAATATGTGTAACAAAATGTAATGAAGCTAAAATCACAAAAATGAAGTTGTAGACTTTAAAAATACAAGTATGAACAAATGGACTCCAAGACTTAAATCAAACATGTTAGTAGACTTAAAATGACCATATGAGACTAATAAAAGTGTTGGATGGTGGAAAGAACAGTTATTGTAAATTTTGACATGTTAAAGTTTACTAGTTTTAGTGGAAATTGTTATTTTTATAAGTCTTGGGAATAATATATAACTTTTGTAAAGTTAGAGGTTTGGAAAATAAATTTGGAAAGTCCATGGGTGTAAAATGTGATTTTGGAAACTTTATGTTGGAAAATGTAACTTTCGAAAGTAAAAGGTTAAGAATGAAAAGTTAGATTCTAAAAGGGTTGCTTTTGTAAAAGTAAGAAAACTTACATAAATATTTATTTTGTAAGAATAATATTTTTATAAAAAGTATTTATAAAAATATAAATTTACCATAAGTGTTGGAAAATATAAACACTAACATTTTTATAAGAAAAATGGCAATTTAAACAACTTGTGATGTTTTATATAAAAATAAGCATTTTTACATTTATGGGGATGTAAAAGTGTTGTAAGAATTATTAGGAATAAAACATCCAAGTTAATATATTTTCACTAAATATATTTATATATTTTTGAAAGTAGGAAAATGCGTAAACCGGCAAGTAGTATGATTTCCTACAAAAAAAAAATATATATATAAGTTAAGTAATCGGGGAAGCGGACGTATGTTAATGCGACGAGCTATCGGACAAAGTGTAAAATGAACAAGGTGTAAATCGGACAAAAAAAAGTAAATCGGATGGATAAGTATACTTCCTACAAGATATGAGTATACGTTATTGCGGCGATTACGGGCTAATTATTCCAAGTAAGAAAATAAGTATATATTTTGTGAACAAAATATACGTATGAATGATTAAGGGTGAAAAATATACATAAACACTTTCCTAAGTGTTGGAGGTAAAATGGGAGAATTTGTAAGAAATAAAATAAGTTAAGTATATTATTATAAGTATATGTATACTTATGTGAAAAATAAATACTTAACATAAAATGAATCTCGTCCGACAAGATCTTTGTATATTTATTTTTATGGGGAAATAAATATATAATAAAAGTGAGTCGAGTCGGAAGATATAACGAAATATTAATACAAGTTAGTAAATACATATTGATAAATTTGTTTAAAGATCATGACGTGTAAGGAAAACGAGCAATGATCGGGGTTCGCGATGACGAAACCAACTAACTTGGTAATTAATATCAAGGTTATAATATAAGATTAAGTGAAACTTGTAATGGGATAAATCATCACCAACGGAACTAAGACTAGGGTATATTCCTAATTAAACCGAATATGTAAACGTGGTGTCGGGAGTTGGGGAAAGACAAGTTGCCAGTAAGACACGCACTCTGAGACCAGTGCCTTATTAAATTAGGACACGTGTAGGTAGTCTCACATTGGACTTGGCAAAGACTATTTTCTGATTTCGTGACACGCTTGAGGTGAGTTTTCACGGCTTCTGTTTTAATGTTTTTAAAACTTGGGGGAAAGATATGTAAGTAAGAAAGTATTAAATGTGCAGTAACATGTGAATGTATGAAATGGTACATAAAATGGGCACATGGGCAATGGTAAAGTCACATGGGACGTGAAGTCTCCGCAGTTAACCGTAACCATTTATACAAAGTGATGTAGCCATAGAATATGGGGATAGTACTATTGGGTCTTGACGAGACCCACCCCGGTTAATTAGCGATCAACACGGAAGGACCACGGGGTGCGACGATATTCTAAATTAGTTGTTACCATGTAAACAACTTGCGGGGCAATGAAAAGTAGTCTGGTTTTAGTTATGGGCTCATGGGGAATCCATCGGTATTAGGACTAGCTACCCTAATGTTATATGCAACACATTTCTTATTTCGTTATGCACACTTATTTACAAATGAATGTAAATTTATTTGTGTGTCAAAACCTGTGAAACTCACCAATATATTTATATATTGACGTTTTCCCTAACATATCTTTTAGGTAACTAAGAATGTGAAGGCGTGAAATGGCTAAGGCAGGCGAAATAAAGACGAGACGGACTTTTGTTAGGGATTTACTAATATTTCCTATGGGATTGGGAAATAGTTGAAAATCCTTATTTTGTTAAAAACTACATTTTGAGACATGTACCTAAACTAAATACTTTCTGCCGTCTAATGAATGTTTATTATGTGTTTGTTTAATCTTGGCTATGAAACATTTCTCTTTCGCGTCCACGCCACGTGTTTCCGCCGTTGTCGTGGTGTGACATTTTAAATAAGATTAATTGTTCTTAAGTAATTACAAATAATAATGCACATTATACAAACCTTTTAGGTTATATGTATAATTAAATTTCAAATAAATATGCAATCATAACCATTAAAACCTTCTTCCTTACTAATGCTAACCCCCGACTCTTCATGTCCTAGGGAAAATAGTAAATAAATATAGATGACAACCTTTTACTTTTCTCACTTCCCTCATACATTAGTTACTAACATCACATTTCTCTCTCTCATTCTACAATGATCAAGGGAAAGAACACTCCAAACGATCTTTAATCTGGTAAGTAAATACGAATATGTTCATATATCTTATTCACTATTGTTCATCTTTTATTGATAATCTCATGATTTTTCTATGAAAATCTTAAAACACTTTCTCATGCTCTTTGACATCAAACCACATTGGAAGCAATACCCAAAGTGTTGTGACGTCTTTGAAACACAAATCTTGTAAGTATCTTCATCCATGCGGCCAAAATAGTCTTTCTACATGAGTATTAAATTAGATGAAATGGAGTGAATAATCATTTTACATAAGATTAATTGTTCTTAAGTAATTACAAATGATAATGCACATTGTACAAACCTTTTAAATTATATGTATAATTAAATTTCAAATAAATATGTAATCATAACCATTAAAACCTTCTTCCTTACTAATGCTAACCCCCAACTCCTCCTGTCCTAGGGAAAATAGTAAATAAATATAGATGACAACCTTTCACTTTTCTCACTTCCCTCGTACATTAGTTACTAACATCATATTTCTCTCTTTCATTCTACAATGACCAAGGGAAGGAACACTCCAAACGATCTTTAATCTGTTAAGTAAATATGAATATGTTCATATATTTTATTCACTATTGTTCATCTTTTATTGATAGTCTCATGATTTTCTCTGAAAATCTTAAAACACTTTCTCATGCTCTTTGACATCAAACCACATTGGAAACAATACCCAAAGTGTTGAGACGTTTTTGAAACGCAAATCTTGTAAGTATCTTCATCCATGCACGTTAAAACCTATTAATGACTTTAATATTTATCAATATCTAATAACTTTATTTTTTTTATTTCTGATCGTTATCATAAAATTTGGTTCATGAAAACTTTTAAATTGGATAGCATCAAAATGGTTTTTTTTTCTAGACGGCAACCATAATAATAATATTAAGGGTTTATTAAAAGTAATGTGTTAGAATAATTTAGTAAAATGTTGGAAGACGGTTTTATTCATATAACTCAAGTTTTTTATTTCTTTTCTTTTTTACTAAACTACTAGATCTATAACATCCAGAGAACTAAATAGAGTTTGTCAAGTTAACCATGCTTTGTATAGTTTAATTTTTTGTATTGTTTTAGTGCTCTAAGCTGTTGTGGTAGATGTAATAGTGACATAATATAAAGCGCAAATAAAACTCTCGGCGAAAGAGGAAGATTGAGTAGTGATATAGGAAGATGAAACTCTCGGTTGCTCTTTTTATGGGAGTCCCAATGATGAAGACTGGTGGTCGAATAATGTAGTTGGTGTATGTAACAAAAGTTGACTTCATTACTATGCAGTTGGTAGATATACAGAATTTATTCTTAAGTTACTATCTTCATGACTGATATTTTCCTATTCTTGTGTTTGAATTTTAATATTTTGATGATAGTCATGCATTTTTTATTATTTAATTGCGATATGTAACGCTCATGACATCCGGAGACCACAACGATCCTATGAAAAAGAAAATTAACAAAAGTGCTATAAAATATATTACGAGGGGCTTGATACTCTAACATAAAACAAGTGTCGCATTGTAAATTATAATCAACGCCGCATCATGCGACACTAACATTTCATTATTTGCTTCAATATAAGTCGTCCCGCCGCATCGCGCAGGCATCGCACTAGTAATGTATAATCACCCATCTTAACATTTTCACATTAATAGTGTCAAAAACATGATATCAAATATTGAAAAAACTTTTATTAAACAAGAATCCCAACCCTAATGTTTATACCCAAGAAACAATCATCAAAACTGATTACAAAATACTGAAATCTCTACAACACCTCACACTTATCACCTATTCTAGATTGTGAAATGAATGACTCAAACACTGATCAGATTCAAGATGAATCTGATCTGTTACAAACCCTAGAATATGAAAAGTGAACGAGAGAGAATAAAAAGACTGATGAAAAAAGAAAATGAGATCTAAAACTCCACAATGCACGAGGTGAAGAGCTTTTATAGCTGGTTAATCAACTTGCAAAGAAACACAGATCTAACGGCTTATATTGTTTTGTGTTTCTTTGATGAACGAATACGATTAAGCCTAGATATTGTACACGGATCGCTGACGTGGACAGACTTTAAAACATCTGATACGAGCTGGAGGCCCACCAAGCTTACTTGTCTTCATCTCTAAGCCCATGCTCCATATGAAAGCCCATGCTTAAGCCCAATCTCAAATCATGACCAAATGACTCCAGATCCATTCCTTTCAAGCCCACGAACTCAACCAGAAACCTGAAACTGGACTTCTGCAAAATATTAAAGTGTTATGTATAAACAATAAAACATAAAACATATGAAATTTTGATATTCAGGATTGAACCCATGTAATATTTCAACACCCCTCCTCAATCTGAATATCCAAATGGGTCAAAATATTTTAATCAAACTTCTCAAGTTGCCTCAGTATGCCCAAATGGGTCAAACATACCAAGCAAATTGCAAAGCTTATCATGTTGTCCAACACCAAGACTTTTAGTCATTATATCAGCCACTTGAATTTCAGAACATACTTTGAATGTTTGAATGCTTCCCCTAGAGATTAAATCTCTTAAGAAAAACAAATCAATCTCAAAATGTTTAGTCTTATCAAAAAATACAGGATTTGCAGCAATTGACATAGCTGCACTATTGTCACAAAACATAGGGACAGGCAATACAATTTGAACCTGTAACTCACTTAACACATTGACAAGCCATAACACTTCACACGCAGTTGAACACATAGCCCTATATTCAGCTTCAGCTGACGATCTAGCAATTGTAGACTGCTTCTTGCTTTTCCAGGAAATCAAGTTTTTTCCAAGAAAGATGCAGAAGCCAGTCACAGATTTTCTAGTGTTAGTGCACTTGGCCCAATCAGAATCAGAATAAACTGATAGGCCAAATGATGTGTCTCTTTTGAAACAAATTCCTTTTCCAGGAGCCCTTTTCAAATACCTTAACAATCTTAGTGCAATTTTCAAATGTCCCTTAGTAGGTTTATGCATATACTGACTTAAATAATGTACTGCATATGATATATCTGGCCTAGTGTGTGCCAAATATATCAATTTACCTACTAACTGTTGATAACCAGTAATATTGGTTAAAACATTTGATTGTTCAGCACAAATAAGTGTTAAAGTATGATTAGGTTCCATAGGATTGTTAACTGGTTTGCATGCAAGCATACCATACTCAGTTAACAAATCTAGGCAATATTTCCTTTGGGATAAACAGATAGTGTCACCATTAGTCAACACCTCTATTCCCAAAAAATATTTTAACTCACCTAGATCTTTTATAAGGAATTTTTCTTTTAGACACAACTTTATGTTACTTATTTCACTAACACAATTACCAGTCAAAACTATGTCATCTACATACACAAGCAGAATAACAGTCACATTGTCACAGTGTTTAACAAACAAAGAATAATCACACTTGCTTTGTATAAAACCTAAGTCACATAAGACACCAACAAGCTTCTCATTCCACATTCTAGGAGCTTGTTTAAGTCCATATAGTGACTTATTCAGTTTACACACTTTAGTTTCATTCTCAGAATAATATCCATCAGGAAGAGACATAAACACATCTTCATGTAAGTCTCCATACAAAAAAGCATTATTAACATCAAGCTGAAACAATTTCCAGCCATTCTGAATAGCAATAGACATGACACACTTGACTGTAACAAACTTTACAACTGGTGAAAAAGTTTCATCAAAGTCTATGCCTTGCTTTTGGCTATATCCTTTAGCCACAAGCCTGGCTTTGAATCTATCTAATTCACCATTGGATTTATACTTTATCTTATAAATCCATTTACAGCCAACTAGACTCCTACCTTTGGGTAAGTCTACAAGAGTCCATGTGTTATTCCTATTCAGAGCTTCTATTTCCTCATTCATAGCCTTAATCCAGTTAGGATCTTTAGGGGCTTCAACAAAATTTCTAGGTTCTATACTCTTATTCAAAATACTAGCAAAAACCCTATTGTCACAAGTAAAGTTGGCATAATTGACAACCTTTTCAACACCAAACTTAACCTTTCCTTCAACAATAAAGTCATCTAGCCTTTTAGGAAGAACAGAACTCCTAGTACTCTTCCTTATGGTTTGAGTGCTTTGGTCATTGCCTTCAGACCCACTAATCTTATCACTAGGTGTCACATGCTCAGCCCTACCATCAATGCTATCACCAGTTGAATCCTGAGAATCAGAAGATTCAATCAGATCCTGGTCTCTAACATGAGGCTGCTGAGACCCATGTGTCTCTACCTCTATCTTACCTGACCCCCTTCCCTCATCATCGGGCTCTTCATGCTGAATGGATGTTTCATTTTCAAACCAATCAAAAAAGTTTAATGAGTCTATTTCTTTAATTGTATTATCATTAAATTTTTCATAAACTAGTTTATCTTTAAATGGAAAAATAGTCTCATAGAATTTAACATCTCTTGAAAAAGAAATAATCCTAGTTTCTAAACTATAAACCTTATAACCCTTTTTCTCATTTGAATAGCGAATAAAAACACATTTTTCAGCCTTTTCACTCATTTTATCAGACTCATTTAAGATGGTTGCAAAACAAAGACATCCAAACAGTTTTAAATGACCTAGGAAGGGTTTGAAGCCATAAATGAGTTCATAGGGTGTTCATCCATTCAGCACAGATGAAGGTGTCCTATTAATAAGATATGAAGCAGTCAAGACACTGATGTGTCGTAAAACACATCTATTTTCCTATGTATTTTGAGTCATAATTGAGTCTTTTGTATATAGTTTTTAGTAGTTTTAGGTGTGCATTCGTTTGTTGGCCTATTTTTATCATTCTATAGTTTTTATTAGTTTTTAGTACTTATTTATTTATTTTATTATTTTATAGGTGTTCGTGGAGAATGAGCTCAAAAAGAAAGAATTTTAATTGAGACACGAACACTTGAGGGCAGGTGGTCATAGACGTTGGAGCATAAATGTGGAACTTTGATCAAGCCAAGAACACCAGAGAGCGAGCCCTCAAACTGAGTAGTAATAATATAATAATAATAATATTAATGAAAAAAAATAAATATGAAAAAGCTTGGGCCACGAGCCCAAGCCAAGAAGCAGACTTTTAGTTTCTTGGAGGGCACATTATTATGGAACAACATATCATTATTTTAAGGGTAGGACATTATCTTCGAAGAACTATAAACAAAAGGAGCGGCCGTCAAATTCACAAGGCCAATCCTTTGGAATCACACAGCAAAAGACAAAAGTTAACCGGTCAACTACGGTGACGATCGAACGGGCACGGAAGGAGAAAAGGCCACGGGCACGTTAAAGATCAATAGCCAACGAGCCTTGGGTTAGGTTTAGTTTTCGCTCTATATTTTTTATAGACATGATGAAATTGTTTTTTATAAACTTTGAATTTATGTTTCTAAATATTATGAGTAGCTAGACTTTTATGGTTGCTTAGGTTTATGAACTAGACACGTAATTTGCAGTTTTTAATGATTCTTGGTTTTTAATTTTGATGTGTAGGATTACATGATTTTAATTTTATTGTTGGATTTGATATATGTGTGTTGGTGTTAATTTTATTTGAAGTTTGTTTATTGGTTTTGTGGAACTAGGCATGTAGAGATACCCCCTAGGCCTTGAAATCAATCTAGTTCGTCAACTTAGGTTAGCGTGCTAGTATTTGGAGTTGGAGTACGACACAAATATAACAAACTAATATAATAAATTAACTAAGACGTGCAGTCCATTCTTGAGGGTGAGAAATCTAACTCGAGAGTGCTAGGTAACTAACTAGGCATTGTTCGGTAGTTGGCAAGCGCTAGGGCGGGAGTCGTTACTTGTCCGTGTTTAGAGTTTTCCTAGGTTTTCTTCAGTAAAGTTTAAGTCTGCTTCATAGTTTGAGGGTTTTAATCCAGGAGAGGTTTTAATCTGATTTCTGTGGGATTTTGGTACGCTAGGGCGATCCAGGTCCATTTTAGCATTTCTACACTTGTCCCGCCTTAAGTCTAGTGAGCCATCCTTGACAGGAGGTTTATTAGGTAAGAATAGGGTCTCAAGTTAATTACCAAATTCAGGATTTATTGCTAGTGTCTAGGGATTTTACCTAAGTAACCAGCCTTCTTCCTATCTGATTTCTCCAAGCTCCTAGGTTCGTATACGAAGGTGAGGTTGTTTTATTTATATTTATTTTATTCTAAGTTTATAATTAGTAGTTTAAAATACCCCCCATTTAAGTATATATTTATTTAGGCTAGCATTCGGTATAGGTTGTGATCTAGAGTTGCATTCGCGTCTTTGGGTTCGATACTCGGTCTTATCTGTTTACTGCTTTGCGACCGGTACACTTGCCGTGCGTGTGTAGTTTTTAGGTGAGTCGTTTTAATTAGAACTTGTGTTATTTATATATATACATTTACACACATCAAGTTTTTGGCGCCGTTGCCGGGGACGCAATTCGCACTCTTGAGAACTATCCGATCCGTTTCTGGTCTACTATTTTGTGAATAATTTTTGTTTTTTTTCCTTTTTTCTTATTATTATTATTATTATTTTTTTAATATATAATTTTTTTATCATGTGCGAGATCTGCGGAGGACCCCATTTTACCATAAGATGCCCTCATTCATATTCATCGGGGTATTCCACGGATTATTATGCTAACGAGTATTTGCAGCCGCAGCCATATCAGCCATACCAGCCTTTATACCCACAGGCTAACCGGTGGTTTAACCCTGCAACATCTGAGTCACTAGATAGAACAAAACGTCGGCTTGATCGTCTACAAGCTGAGATGTATGAGGATAGGCATGGTGGTAACTCGTCAAAGTATCCACCTAGCCAACATTTGTATCCACATCCCGATTATCAGGATGTCTCGTCTCACACTAGACCCGATTTTGCCGCCTTACTTGCTAAACAACAGCTCATGCTCGAGGATATCGATTCTTTGCTATCCAAGCGCACCGACTCTTTGAGGGAACAAGATGCGGCACTTAAGAGGCTAGAGGCTCAGGTGGATGAACTGAAGACCATAATGGACGTTGAAGTCCCACCTCCAGTTCAACAGGTTTATTTCACATATGATGACCCAGACGAGATGGTAACACATACATTACCTGATTCTATTAGGCCCGTTGCTGAAACTGTTTGTCCTTACTCATCTGATTCTGTGCATGATTTAACTGACCCATATGATTCTTTACACTTGTCTTGTGAGGATGATATTTTGCAGGATTCAGGGTTAGAGCCAGAGACCATAATGGACGCCTTAGTCCCACCTCCGGTTCAACAGGATGAGCAGCCTTGCCAGATCTCTAGTTCAGCAGCATATCCTTGGGAGGCAGATGTCTGGAGTGATGATGAGGAGATAGAATGGATAGCCTGGGATGCGCATAGGAAAGCCATGATGGAGAAGATAGGGGAGGCTGAGGAAGATATGGATTTTTCAGAATCCACAGGCTGGCTGTTTGAGGAAGAAGTGGTGGAAGAGGAAGACACCACTGACCTACTTGAAGAAGCAGCTGATGGGGAAGCAGAGTTTGGTGATGAGTTAGTTGATTTGTCAGCTCCAGAAGTGGACAAAGATTTTGAACAAGTGTCACCAAACAAGGAAGATGAGAAAGAAACAGTGGTGGAAGAAGAAGAACACCACAGCCGGCCCGTGCAGGCATTGGATATTACACTGCTACTAGTGCCACCACCATGGCCACCACCACGGGAGAAGGCGAAGAGGCACCTGGACCGACACAGGGTGAGGGTCAGAAGTTGCAGAGACAACAAGTCCCCTCATTACATGCCAAGAATCAGGTTTGGTCCAGGTAAATTTAAATATTGGTGGCCCGACCCATTTAAATTCGATAAAATATTTTTCAATTCCACTAATGTAATTTTTCTAAATAATATGGACCGGGTGGAATTAAACGGGTTGGATCGGGTCCAGATTAAAGAGAAGCCCCCTGATTAAGTTTAAGTGTGGGGAGGCTCTGTGGAGCTTGTAAATTTATATTTATACCTTTTTTTTTCTAGCTTTTCATTTTTTTTATTTTATGGTCCGTCAGTCGGTAGTGGTTCATAGGTTTTTATCTTTCTATTTTATCTTTGTTTTTGTGTCTTTGAGTCTGTTCGCAAGTTTACGTGTTTGCTTAGGTGGAGGAAATTTCGCCATGAGCGGATCCCATGTATTTATCTCTATATATATTTTATTACTGGGAGTTTTGGTAGTGGTTTGGGTAATAAGAGAATTTTTCTATAAAAAAAAAATTAGTTAACTTTCTCTGGAAAAAAAGATTTTTCACGTAATGTGAGGAGTCTGGGCTGACCTGTTCGCCTTATGCGACCAGCTATTACCCCGGAAAGTTATATTTTTTTCTCTTGCAACGCGTGTTGTGATCACCAGTGTCCTTCACGTTGAGTGAGAACCAGATTTTTTTTTCTACCCATTTGGTTCTACCACCATTCACCGCCATTTTGCCAAGCAGGTACGTCTTCTTGTTTGTTGTTATATTTTGAGTCTAAGTTAGTAGTTTGAGTCTTTTTATTTTTGTGTGGTTCGGTATTATGCTCGGGTTTTGTTTTTTTCGTTTTGCGCAGGTTTGGATTGCACCGCCCGTACTCAATCTCCATTCGGGCGATTCTGGAGCTGTACGTTATACTGAAGCAACCCGAGAGTTTACCATTGTGTCAGAGCCGATCGCGACCAAAATGCTATACGATCGAGTTGGTTTGGACTAGAGCTTACGAAGAAAAATTAACCAGCTAAGTCCTTTCCAATTTGCCCTCGTTTTTTTTTATTTTTGTATTCGGAATTTATTTTTTTTATTTTGAGTCGTTCTCTATTCCTACATTGAGGGCAATGTAGAGTTTAAGTGTGGGGATGAGAAACTGTCGTTTAGTCTGTATATACAGTCGTTTGAGTCAAAAAAAAAATTAAAAAAAAAAAGTCCCTGATTTTGAAGTTTGCATTATATAAAATATGGAAAATGATAGGTAAAGTTAGGTGTTCGGTTTTCAAATAGTATGTATAATAAGAGATTAAAATTGATTGAAAACGTGTCTGATTTGGGATATGTGGGTAGGCTCGGCCGGTAGAAAGGTTTCCTTTGAAAAGTAATAAATTAATTATGTTAGGCTATTTTGTGGGTTCTCATCTAGGAGAAACGGGGAGACCGAAACCGCCAAAATAGTATAAGAAGCACCGTTATAAGTAGAAAACCGTTAGAATTTCTAATCACTAAAAAAAAAAAAAGTGATTTTAAATTCTCTTGGTTTTCTACATAAGACGGTTCGGAAATGGTCAATTGGTCGTTCCTTTAGCTTCATAAGCTTGAGGCGGGATTAGGAGGAACTGTGGCTTCCTTCGAGTGAGACCCTAGATAGACTAATCAACATGAACTTAACATAAATAAAAAGGGGCTTGGAAACCGGTGTGGGTTTAAGAGGATCAATATACCTGCAATCGCAATCAATACGTTAGTAGATTATTAATTAAGTAACCTATGTTTTGAAACTGGATGTAAACCTAACTGTGATTCCATAGCATAATTCTTTTTCAGGGACGAAAAAGAGTCAAGTGTGGGGATGTTTGATGTGTCGTAAAACACATCTATTTTCCTATGTATTTTGAGTCATAATTGAGTCTTTTGTATATAGTTTTTAGTAGTTTTAGGTGTGCATTCGTTTGTTGGCCTATTTTTATCATTCTATAGTTTTTATTAGTTTTTAGTACTTATTTATTTATTTTATTATTTTATAGGTGTTCGTGGAGAATGAGCTCAAAAAGAAAGAATTTTAATTGAGACACGAACACTTGAGGGCAGGTGGTCATAGACGTTGGAGCATAAATGTGGAACTTTGATCAAGCCAAGAACACCAGAGAGCGAGCCCTCAAACTGAGTAGTAATAATATAATAATAATAATATTAATGAAAAAAAATAAATATGAAAAAGCTTGGGCCACGAGCCCAAGCCAAGAAGCAGACTTTTAGTTTCTTGGAGGGCACATTATTATGGAACAACATATCATTATTTTAAGGGTAGGACATTATCTTCGAAGAACTATAAACAAAAGGAGCGGCCGTCAAATTCACAAGGCCAATCCTTTGGAATCACACAACAAAAGACAAAAGTTAACCGGTCAACTACGGTGACGATCGAACGGGCACGGAAGGAGAAAAGGCCACGGGCACGTTAAAGATCAATAGCCAACGAGCCTTGGGTTAGGTTTAGTTTTCGCTCTATATTTTTTATAGACATGATGAAATTGTTTTTTATAAACTTTGAATTTATGTTTCTAAATATTATGAGTAGCTAGACTTTTATGGTTGCTTAGGTTTATGAACTAGACACGTAATTTGCAGTTTTTAATGATTCTTGGTTTTTAATTTTGATGTGTAGGATTACATGATTTTAATTTTATTGTTGGATTTGATATATGTGTGTTGGTGTTAATTTTATTTGAAGTTTGTTTATTGGTTTTGTGGAACTAGGCATGTAGAGATACCCCCTAGGCCTTGAAATCAATCTAGTTCGTCAACTTAGGTTAGCGTGCTAGTATTTGGAGTTGGAGTACGACACAAATATAACAAACTAATATAATAAATTAACTAAGACGTGCAGTCCATTCTTGAGGGTGAGAAATCTAACTCGAGAGTGCTAGGTAACTAACTAGGCATTGTTCGGTAGTTGGCAAGCGCTAGGGCGGGAGTCGTTACTTGTCCGTGTTTAGAGTTTTCCTAGGTTTTCTTCAGTAAAGTTTAAGTCTGCTTCATAGTTTGAGGGTTTTAATCCAGGAGAGGTTTTAATCTGATTTCTGTGGGATTTTGGTACGCTAGGGCGATCCAGGTCCATTTTAGCATTTCTACACTTGTCCCGCCTTAAGTCTAGTGAGCCATCCTTGACAGGAGGTTTATTAGGTAAGAATAGGGTCTCAAGTTAATTACCAAATTCAGGATTTATTGCTAGTGTCTAGGGATTTTACCTAAGTAACCAGCCTTCTTCCTATCTGATTTCTCCAAGCTCCTAGGTTCGTATACGAAGGTGAGGTTGTTTTATTTATATTTATTTTATTCTAAGTTTATAATTAGTAGTTTAAAATACCCCCCATTTAAGTATATATTTATTTAGGCTAGCATTCGGTATAGGTTGTGATCTAGAGTTGCATTCGCGTCTTTGGGTTCGATACTCGGTCTTATCTGTTTACTGCTTTGCGACCGGTACACTTGCCGTGCGTGTGTAGTTTTTAGGTGAGTCGTTTTAATTAGAACTTGTGTTATTTATATATATACATTTACACACATCAGACACATTCACTCCAAAACCTAACAGGTAAGTTACTTTGAAACAACAAAGACCTAGTGATATTTAACAAATGTCTATGTTTCCTTTCAACAACCCCATTCTGCTGTGGGGTATATGCACAAGTAGTCTGATGACTAATCCCTAAAGATTTACAGAAATTATACATTTGGTTATTTACAAATTCTGTACCATTGTCACTACGAAAACACTTAATAGTTTTAGTAAACTGATTTTTAAGAATATTAACAAAATCTTGTATATGTTCAAAAACTTCAGTTTTGTTTTTCATTAGACAAACCCACACAGCTCTAGAATAGTCATCAACTATTGTAAGGAAATATTTAAACCCCTCCTTACTAGCAACCCTATAAGGCCCCCACACATCAAGATGAATGAGATCACCAAGACTGGAGGACTTATGATCACTTAAGGGAAAGGGTTCCCTATGTTGTTTAGCCTTGTGACACACATCACAAGGCAAGTCTTCCTTCTTGGAAAACTTAATATCTAAGACATCTTCTAATTTTTGTAAAACAATATCAGAAGGATGTCCTAATATACCATGCCACAACTCATACTCCCTATTAGAGATACCTACCTTATTACTAACAAAAGCACCACCACAGAAATACAATCCCTCTAGCTGATTACCAGTCACCAGGACTTTCTTTGTTAACAAATCCTGAATGTAGCAATTATTTTCATCAAAACCAACATACAAATGGTTATCTTTAACCAACTTATGCACAGAAATAAGGTTCACACAATAATCAGGTACAACAAAAAAATCATGAAGAGTTACTTTGTCACTTAATTTTAATGAACCTATTTTAGTAACAAGAGCATTTGTGCCATTAGGATGTTTAACTTGAATGTTTAGATCAGACACATCAATGTAATCTGTCAAATCATGTTCACTTGTAACCATATGTTGGTTAGCCCCTGAATCTATTATCCAACCCACCTTAATTTTATTTCCCCCAACATTAAAACAAAAAATAGGTTTAGCATACACATTTGCACAAAAGGGGGAAAATAAACTACCTGAAACATTATGACTCTGAGGAGGATCAACTGTTTTTTCTGAAATTAGACTCAAAAGTTTAGATAGCTGATCACTGGTCAAAGTAGTAATGGGTATATCAGTTTTATCAGCACAAACATTATTAACAACAACCCTTTTACCCTGTACCCCTCTAGGTTTGGCCCAAGGTGGATATTTCAAAACATTTTTCAATTGAGTGTCCAACTTTGTTGCAGTGTGTACATTTAAGATTAGGATTATAGTTCTTTGTTACTCTTTTAGAAAGATCAACAGGTTGATTAGTTTTAGACATAAACCCTATTGTTTGACCTTTTTTAACACCAATGCTAGAATTTCTATTGGACTCTTCCCTAGAAACTATAGCAAAGGCTTCTTTAACACTAGGCAGAGTATCTTTAATCAATAGACTAATCCTAACACTTTGATACACACTATCCAATCCCATCAAGAACTGCATTAATTTTATCATACTACTAAAGTTATTAAATTCCCTAGCAGCATCACATGTACAAGCAGGTAGTTGTAGAATTTGATCTAACTGTTTCCACATAATGTTCAGCTTATGATAATATTCAGACACAGGCATACCATTCTGACTAAATGAATTAATTTTCTGATATAGATCAAATACAACAGACCCGTCTACTTTATCATATGTCTCTTTTAATTCAATCCAAACATCACTAGCAAGTCTAGAAAACACATGCCCCATATACAATTCCTCACTGATTGAATTTAGAATCCAAGTTAAAACGATTGAATTACATCTATCCCACTGTCTAGCTAAAATGGGATCAGTTTCAGATTTAACACATGTTTTATCAATAAAACCCCATTTGCTTTTTACTTGAAGAGCTAATGTTAAACTATTTGCCCAAACCGAATAGTTTTCTGATCCTCTTAGTTTAATAGATGTAATAGTAAGATTACTAGAATCTGAAGCATGCAAATATAATGGGTTACTAATGTCTAATTTACTAATTAAAGTTTCATTAGGACCAGCACCCCCATTACCCACATCTAATAGATTGGGACCATTTGGCCCCAAATCCTAAGGTGGCTCATCATCAGCCATGATAACAATCACAACACAACAACTAACACGCAATCAGACACACTAAAACACACAAAGAATCAAAAACAATTACAACCAAACACGTAGGACTTCAACCAATCAACTTTCAAGACTCAAAAACAAATGACACACAGGCGAAGCCTCGCTGGTGATCCAGATAGCCGGATCCTCAAGGGTTCCGACCCAGGTCCTCACGAGGGAGCCACTAACCTAAACCGACCTTAAAGCTAAACAGGAACTCAGTCCTGAACAATCGACTCCTTAGATCAACTCTAATAACAAAAAACAGTAAAGTAATGGAAAGATCTCACCAAATCAAGCCCAAGTTAGGGTTCTCCGTACTCACATCCAAATAACCTTCACTTAGGGTTATTTAGATGTGAGGCAATTGAAGCTATAAGAAAAAAACTCCAATCCTGCAACAGCAACAGCCTCAGATCCAACAGATCTATATATGTCCAAACGATCAACACTGATCGATCTTGAACTCAACAGTACCAGCGGAAGAAATACCCAGAATATCAACACCAATCAAGAAATCTCTTGATCTTCGAGTATCAGGACTCTATCTAACCTAGAAGCTCTGATACCTTGTCAAAAACATGATATCAAATATTGAAAGAACTTTTATTAAACAAGAATCCCAACCCTAATGTTTATACCCAAGAAACAATCATCAAAACTGATTACAAAATACTGAAATCTCTACAACACCTCACACTTATCACCTATTCTAGATTGTGAAATGAATGACTCAAACACTGATCAGATTCGAGATGAATCTGATCTGTTACAAACCCTAGAATATGAAAAGTGAACGAGAGAGAATAAAAAGACTGAAGAAAAAAGAAAATGAGATCTAAAACTCCACAATGCACGAGGTGAAGAGCTTTTATAGCTGGTTAATCAACTTGCAAAGAAACACAGATCTAATGGCTTATATTGTTTTGTGTTTCTGGACAGACTTTAAAACATCTGATACGAGCTTGGAGACCCACCAAGCTTACTTGTCTTCATCTCTAAGCCCATGCTCCATATGAAAGCCCATGCTTAAGCCCAATCTCAAATCATGACCAAATGACTCCAGATCCATTCCTTTCAAGCCCACGAACTCAACCAGAAACCTGAAACTGGACTTATGCAAAATATTAAAGTGTTATGTATAAACAATAAAACATAAAACATATGAAATTTTGATATTCAGGATTGAACCCATGTAATATTTCAACAAATAGAGCCGGTGGATCGGTTAAAAAGCTATAGCCAACAACTTTTGTCCCAAAAGATTAAAAATAATAAGAACTAGGCCCACTAATATATTATATTAGGCCCATATTTGTAAGTATGGATACAAATGAGCGTAGTTACAAAAGCTATCGGCAATAGCTTTGGTCCAAAAATAAAATAAAAATTTGGCATTCATATATATTATTTAGCCTATATTTGTAATTTGTAAGTATTGATATAAATGAGAAACAATGTTTGTGAACTATTCGATATCAACTCAACAAACATTTAAAGCAAGCTAAGGTTATTAAAGCACGATCTCAAGTTCGAACATAAATATACGCTCGTTTAATAAAAAGGTTCATTAATATATTTTCGTTCGGTTTTATTTTTTTTCTTTTGTTTTACGAGCTTTTTCGGTGTTGTGATATTGATGTTACTTGTCATGCTTTATACTAGTTTTACCTTAATTAAAAAAAAAAAACTAATATTAAAGTTTTGTTTAGATAAAAAGAAAAGGAGAGTTTGGTCATATCATTATCTATACTATCTATATCTATCTATCTATACATATAATAAACCAAAGCCATTTTAATGACATGACACTTAAAGAGGCATTCTATTCCTTGAGTGTGTCATGTATCATCTCATGTGGCATTGAGATATTTTAGGAAAAAAATAATTTAAAAACAAAATTGGATTTTTCACCCTCATGTTTCCTCCCATAATTTTTAAATGTTAATATCTTTAATATACGAGATTTTTTAAAGAAAAAAATTACACCAAATTAACGAGCGTTTTATTATCTTTCCAACGAGTACCATAGTGCTATATAAAAAACGGAGAAATTGTTTTGTGAGGTTTTGTTCATACAAGAAAAAAAACACAAAGTGTACAGGTAAATCATTAATCATGTATAGACAAGTCACTAATTATGTTTAAATCAGTAAATATGATTTTTTTTCAACCAGAGCCGAATAGGTTAATAGAGTTATACGTTGTTTTAAGTTAGGTATCAATATTAGTATGTTAGAGTTGTACATTTATTTAATCTTTAGGATAGGTGTTAATATTAGAGTTACATTAAAGTTCTACATTAAAGTTATACATTCTTTTAGGTTAGGTGTTAGCATTGGAGTTGTACATTGTTAATTTGTTTTAGGTTAGATATTAATATTAGAGTTATACATCAGTCTATTTCATATGTAAAATTGATGTTTCATATTAAATTTCTGAACCCGGGACGCTCCCGGGGTATAATCTAGTATTATAATATAAAAATAAAGAGTAAAGATCAAATACATATAGTTTTTTTGTAAGAACTGTGAGAATCAAAGGGGGGTAAAAAAAATTTATTTTTTTTTTAGAATTTTTTTTTCCCATGTGCTTAAACATTCTTTCTAGATGAATAATACAAAAAAAAAAATTTAAAAAAAAATTTTTTTAGTGTAATTAAGTCATTAAGGTAAATACATTAGTTTACACTAGAGTAATTATGTAATTACTCTACACGTAATTACTCTACACCAAATTTTTTATTTTTATTTTTTTTTTAGTTTTCAATACTATAATACATGTTTAACAATATGGGGAAAAAAAATTTGAAAAAAAAAATAAAACAAAAATACCCTCCTTTGATTCTCACAGTTCTTACCAAAAAAGTTATTTGTACCGGATCTTTACTCTAAAAATAAAATCATATGATACTGCATAGTGTTCTTGAATTGTTTGCTATGAATTATAATCAGCTTTACTGAACATGAGAGAACTCTTTATTTTTATTCTATTTTCTCATACACACAAGATATTTTTACAAACGGAAAACAAACTAATTCATTTATATTTCACAATATGGGTGGGAGTGCGGTTTGTAATCGATTTGATGCCTGATATGTAACAATTATCAATCAGGCGCCAACATGATACATTTCATCGGATAAGCGAGGGGCAATAAGGACCTCCAGTGGTGTTGCTTTGCTGGTAGTTAGTCCCGAACTTTCACTCATGTCAATCGGTTCATTGGATGGTTTGTTTATCACAAACTGTTGTATCACGTTGCCTAATGCTAAAGGCAAAATCTGTAAGGCAAAGAAAACCCCAGGGCACATTCTTCTACCACTACCAAACGGAAGCAGTTCAAAATGGTTTCCTTTAAGATCAATATCCTTTTGACTTGTCAAGAATCTTTCAGGCTTAAATTCAAAAGGATCTGACCATATGTTTGGATCACGGTGGATTTTCCAAAGATTTACCAACAAACGTGTACCTTTGGGGATGTTGTAGCCACTCACAACGCAATCCTCCATGGACTCATGGGGAACTGAGAGAGGGGCAGCCGGGTATAAACGCAACGTCTCTTTGATAATGGCATCGAGGTAAACCAAGTTCTTTATGTCTGACTCCTCTACCGGTCTATCTCTTCCAACAACTTCATCAATTTCATCTTGGGCAACTTTTAACGTGTTCGGGTTATTAAGTAGCAAAGATAAAGCCCATGTTAAAGTCGCGGACGTTGTGTCTGACGCAGCAGTTATCATTGCCTGCACAATAAAAATTATCGCAAATTTTCTAGATGTAGTGGTAATTGTACAATTGATCAAGGTAAAATAATATTACCAGACATGTAGCTTTGATAACGATATCATGGTCATAACCTGCGAAATCTTCTTCAGATGCATCCTGAAGAACAGAAATCAGCACATCCATGAAGAATTGGTCGCCTTCTTGTTGCGGCCTAGACTCGTTCTCTCTCTTTCGATTCTTTAACCATCCGTCAATGATGTCGTCCATTTCTTTACCTGTCCTTATCATTTCTTTCTCATATCCTCCAAGGTCTAAGCGATTCATAAAGGGAATGTAATCTGACACCACAAATGCGCCCAATAACTCAAAGAGTTTTCTTACCACGTTTTGAAACCGAACTCCTTCTTCATCGTTTAGCCGAAACCTCTTCCCTGAAATAATCCTAACTATAACATTAAATACCATGTTCCCAAACCATTGTTTCATGTCCACCTTTATCATATCCGAACCTTCACTCTCTTTGTTCATTAGCCACGTTTCGTAGATGCCTTTCATGGACGCTTTAACTTCTGAAACTCGAACATGTCCAACCATCTCAACTCGTCTTTGAGAAAGAATCTCAAGCGTAACGATCTTGCGAACTTGTCGCCAGTAATCACCATATGGAGCAAGGCCAAACATGGCGTAGTTATAGGCCATGATCTCTACTGCCTTTGATTTGGGTCGACTTGCAAACACCTTGTCGTTTGTGGTAAAGCACTCTTTAGCTACCTCCCCACTACTCACAACCAAGACTTGGTGAACACCAAGCTTGATAGTAAAGATAGGACCATATGTGTCTGCCATGTCGCCTAAAACATGTTGAGGTGGTCTAGATCCACTTAGAAGGTGTAGGTGTCCAATTATAGGCCATGAACCCTTTGCTTGAGGTGCTGCTTGGTTCTTCACTATGTTTAACCTCTTTGTCCTTAAGGTCTGCAACAAGAAAGCAATTACAAGACCAACAAAAATGGATGTTATTGTTGTTGGAAACGAGAGAGGGAACTCCATGACTTGTAGAAACAGAACTAGATTTCATTCAGTTCATCACCAAATAAAAGGAGTTGTCTTTTTTTTTTTTATACGGCCAACTAAATATCACCTGAACTACTAATGGACTAGTACCTGACGTCTGAACATTTCCCTATATAACTCTACCAAATGGTGAGTTAAAAATAGCAAATTATAGACTTTGAAAATTACTGCCTTCTGGCTAGCCTCAAATCAAAGTCATTTGTCTTTTTATTGAATGACAACAACACATACTCACATACGTCTTAAATTTGTATAGGTTTGTGTGCCATAAATCATTTAAATAAGTCATCTTATATTAGATATTAGATATTAGTGGGATTGTCCGCGCGTTGCGGCGGGTGTCCCGGTTGACATCTTATGAAACATGGTACTCATTTTTGTTAGTAGTTTATGTTAGAGCATTCACAATAGAGACCCTATTTTTTTCGGTGACAAAACCCTATAATTTTTTTGGGGGTTGGAAGTGGTTGCGAGTGAAGAAAATGGGGAATCTACAATGTCGGTATATATTGGGTTCTTTGGAAATCTTTTAGGGAAAACAGGAAAGCTATATTTATTTTTTAATATTTGTTGAAAGTGGTTGTGAGTGGATGAGAGAGAAACTTTAATGGGGTTTAATGTAATATGTGGTTGTGATTGGATGATGGATGATGATTATATTGTGAATGCTCTTAGTTTTAACGTAATATTTGAAAAAGACGGTGATTATATTATGTAATTAAACGAAGATAAAGTGGTACATTTTTTGTTTATAAAATATGTGAAGATTTTAAATAAAATTATTTTCTACTACCAGATTGTTGACAATAAAATGGTTTTATTGTAAATGGGGGGTTATTGGTTAATTATGAAGTGGTTCTTTATTAATGTGGTCATCTAACTCCCTATAAATGGGGGTTACATGTTGAAGGTGATATGAAGTGTGTATTAAACACATATACAATAACTATCATATGTTGTACACAAGGGGCAAAAAAGAAAGAAAATGACAAAAAAGTAGAAATTTATAAAGAGCCTATTCAACTCCCATTTTAAAATTGTGTTGAAATTACTTTCATGGACATGCTTCCTCCTTAATAAGGTAATGGGGAAATGGAATTTAATAATCTCAACTTTGGGGGGATGGAAGAGAGCAGTCCCAACTTGAAAGTTGTAATATAGTGGTCCCAACCTGTCAATGTTTTTATTCTAATGGTCCCAAACTAACCTCAGTTAAGTTTTTCTGTTAAGTGCCAACGTGGCAATCCACGTGGCAGTCCACGTGGCACAGTATGTCCAGTTGGCAAAAAACGTGGGTCCCACTTGTTTTTTCAATTAAAAAAAATCTATTAATTATTTAAAAAAATTTTAAATAATAATAACAAAGAATTTATATATATATATATATATATATATATATATATATATATATATATATATATATATACCCCTACATCTTCATCATCTTCACCACAACAACAACCACCTGCCACCACCGTCCACCACCACCATCTCCGACGACACCCACCATCACCTTCCTTCTTCCTCCTGCTACCACCACCCTTCACCGGAAACCACCAACACCCTTCACCGGAAACCACCAACACCCTTCACCGCCGCCGTCGTTCTCCACTTCGGCGAATCCTGACTCATAGGCGACCAACTTAAACAAAACTAAAAAGTCAAACCCCACAAGAAACCATAAAAGTCTTTAGCAATACACCCGCGCCTCTTTATCATAACTCTCTTAAAAACCCCCAAATCAAACCCTAATTCACCTCTCAATCATCGCCTTCAAACCTTCAATTAATCAATCCTTTTCACATTCAACTGTACACAGACCAATCGTCCCTGATTTTGCGTCATGTTTCATCAATTCGTCTTTTATTAAATCTTTTCACGAATTTAGGGTTTTTTTTATTGATTGTTTCATAACGAGATGAAGGAGGTGGGTTGGTAGGGTGGGGTGGTGGTGGTGGTCGGATTGCTCTGTTCTGATGAAGAAGAAGGTGGGTTGGTAGGGTGGTGTGGTGGTGGTCGGATTGCTCTGTTCCGATGAAGAAGGAGGTGGGTTGGTATGGTGGGGTGGTGGTGGTCGGATTGCTCTGTTCCGATGAAGAAGGAGGTGGGTTGTGTACTCTCTCTCTCTCTCTCTCTATATATATATATATACTAGTAAGTAACCCGCGCGATGCGGCGGCGACAACAATTTACAACGCAATAGTCATTTTCTATAAGTTTATCAACTGTTTTGTGATACATTGTATAGTACTTAAGTTAGTTTACTTTTTCGCATCCTCACGATCTACATTCGACGTGTCTATTTATTCATATCCATATTCGAAGTAAACAAATAAATACACGTACATATTTATAACATAGAGTACTCTCCTTACAAAAGACAAAAATGAATAACTAAGTATGCTGTAAAACCATGAAGAAAAACAGGAATACTACGCTAAAATTTACATGTCAAAATCTACTCAAAATATAAAACTTATGACAAAATATTAAAAAAAATATTATAATTACGTTTTGATACACATGCAGTTCATTCATCATGTAACGTTTCACGGTAGAAAACATTTGAGGTGTATACTCCTCGTTTTTAGACTTCGACCGGATGTATTAATACCTTCGTATTTTGGTATTTATACTCCATGCTTAATTAGACATCCACATTTTATTTCGTCTGGATAAAAAAAATTGAACGGTTTTTTCATAACCGAAAGAAAGGAAGAGGCTATTTTTTGCTAAAAGATGAGTCATAAATTTATCATTACACGTTTTTTTATATTATTAGTTTTCTGGATAGCTTATAGTGGTTTTTATCATAAGAATTATGCAGTAGACCTATTATAATTACACCATCTGCATAAATTATTTGTAGAACATGTTGGATTAATAAGCTTTGTTTTGGAGATTATAATATTCAACCAAAGATTCCAAGTTCTTGCATTTTGATTTTACTTTATTTGCTTTTGAATTCAATCTAATAAATGTACAAAAATTTAATCGCTATTCCAAGATATTTGTGGGTCAACTCGAGACAGATAAAATTTTAATATTACAATTCCTATGCTGAAGTTGGTGTATTCGCTGATACAAATTTCAAGCTGGTGCATATGGAAAAGCAGGAACAAGGTGGTTTTCAATCAAAAGCAAGCCAGCCTTAGGGGTATACAACAGGAGATAATGCAGCTTGGGTTTCTGTGGGTCAAAAATCAGGCTCGTATGAAAGGGGTATCTTGGGAGCATTGGCAAAATCATGATGTATCTGTAATGGGTCTTTGAATTTATTTTTTGGTGGTTGTATGGTTGGCGTGGGCTAACACACTGTTAGTCCGTTTATTAATAAAATGTTTTGTTTGCCTTTCAAAAAAAAAAAAAAACAATTCCTATGCTGAAGCTCATATTAAAATACTGTGCAGTGAACAGACAATTTCAGTCAATTTTACTGTTGAAGTGAGCAGTGTGAACAAATAATGTCAGTCTTCAGTCTTTCATAGCTATATAGTAGCCAACTTCATATCCAAGAAAGATCAAGAAAAATAAAAATATTTGAAGTGAAAAACTACAATGAAAAAAGAAGTCATTATGGGGTAAACAATCTTTCACCAGTTTAGGAAATAAGTGTGCGAAGACCATTCCTGCAGCCTGCAGCCTTTCACAACTTTGTATCTTTGCAGTCTTTCACCATTTTCTATGGTATGAAAAGGAAAAGTCAAATGACAACTAAAGTTTTTGTTTTGTTTAAAATACAAAATGACCACCTTCTTCTCACATTAGTTATTTTAAATAGGGTAGTCATATCTATACATCGTCCAAAAGTAAATACAAACCCCCTTCCCCTATACGCTGCGTTATAGGGTCATTCACGGCGTATATGGGGCCTGACAACGACAATGACAATGACAATGACCAGGCCCCCTGCACTTCACTTGTCATATCTATACGTCGCGTATGACCCTATACGCACCTTATATGCGGCGTACAGGTCTGATGTGACACGTGACTAATGGGCAATAATGACGCGTGGAAGTTTGTGCAAACCCTATAAGCCATGTATAGCACTATACATGGCATATAGGGAGTGCACAATTAATTTTAAAGGTGTGTAAATACCATGACTATTGAAAATTTTCAGAACACAGGACAAAGTCAAAGAACAACATAAATAGAAAATTTCAATATATATATATATATATATATATATATATATATGAAATGACAATTTTTTTTACTTGCCATGGAAATTGCTCAACTATAATTCGAATCAACATGCCTTGTGAAAAAATTTTAACTACAATGTCATTATAAGATACAAGACAAAACATTTTATAAGTAAGAGAAAACATCAAACTTCTATTTGTTTTGCATTGTTGATAACATGTCAAATGGGTGTAAAATATTAGAAAACTGAATCAATGCACGATAAAATTGAAGTACATATATATGCACATCAAGTTTATAGTCAATGGTTATTTTTCTGCATAAGTTTTAGAAAAATTAAGATGTCATGATGTGGCTTACAAATTTAGAAGGGTAGTCACTCTCGTGATAACATGTTTCCCATGAGTGAGCTGCATATATCCATATAATTAGAACTAAACAAAAAAGAAATAAGAATAACTATCATAGTAAAATAATAAATATTTTGCATGTAAAAATGTTTCAATTAGTGTGATATATGGTTGGAGTGATCCCTGTAGGTTGCCCAAGTGCATAGGAGCCCATTTAGATGTTATAGTTCCCTTCAAGCACTGCAGAGTTATTGAAAATTTGAAATGGTTACATCTCAAACAATAAACTAATAATAATGGTTCGACTTCTAAAGGTCAACTTTATATCTTTCAAATCCAGTTTAAACTGATAATAATGGTTACATCTCAATCAATAAACTAATAATAATGGGTCAACCAACCTAAACAATTCTAACCTTGATTAAAAGATGCTCGTTTTGACCAGAAACCTCATTGACCCCGTACCCAACACCTGAACCCAGCAGTTTTGCTACCTCTAATATGAAATTATGAATGGCTAAACACATTAGCCAAAGAAATCAAAGATTGCATAAACTTATGGCTCATAATTCCAAACATCAAAATATACATGATAAACCACCAGAAGACTTTATCGAGTCAAAACATTTGTAATTCCTTATTTTAGATCAACCACTCCAAAAAGTTAAAATGTTGTTGAGAACCAACCTACAATTACGAGTTTAATATTTTGACATATTGTTGTAATCATATTCGAATTTCGAAACACAAATCTTTTATAAAAAAAAAATAGGTAAAAATGTTGTTAAGAACCAACCTGACCCAAAAGCTCTTAAGGACCCAACCATGAACATACAAGAAAGATGTAAATTAGGATAGTCTAAATTATTAATATACCTGTGAGTTGATGAGAGCTCTTTCCCATGGATCCAGTCTTGTATTTGCCACAAACAAATATACATGCATCTAGTTAGTTTTCAAATCAGCAATATATGATTTCAAATTTGAATTTAAATCTTGCTATAGTTATTATATTAAATTATTACAAAGTAGTACGCTTGTTGGAAATAGGCTCAAGAAGAAACTTAGATTATATGGAAATAAAGGAGGCATGCTCTTTGATTAACTTGATTGACTTGCAGGCTCGGAACGTATAAGTGGAACTCATCATCATAGCCTTTATAAAGTCATTCGGCAACATAGATACAAAACCCATTCACAAAAGATGAAACCGCAGCAACAACACAATGCACCACATAAATGTGTGGTGTGCGCATATGCATGGGTTCAGGCATGTAAACTTGTATCTAAAGCAAGAGAAAAGGTTTGCTATGGCTGCAAACTAAGAAGTCGAAATGCAAAAGCCCATGCATTCACATAATACCATAGTTGCCTCACCAACAGACAACAATCTCAGCTCTTTTCGAAAAGAAACACATCATCATAGCTTTGCGAACAGGCACATTCACTTGCAAAAGACCACCATATTGCACATTAAAAGAAACTGCAAGATTTAGAATCAACTTCCAAGCGTCTTTAACCTGTGAAATTATACCCGTGAGCCATGAGAAGGCGGACTGGATCACCTGATAACACGAGTTTGTATAGGCTTAGACATGTAAACTTGTATCTAAAGAAACATAAACCGTTTGCTATGGTTGCAAACTAAGAAGTCGATATTTGAAATCCCATTCATTCACATAACACCATAGTTGCCTTGCTAATAGACACAATAATCTCAGCTCTCTTTAAAAAGAAACACATCATCATAGCCTGCGAACAGGGACAATCCCTTGCATCGTATGCTGATTAACAGACAGAAAAAAAGCAAAGATCTGTCATGACTGCACATTTAAAGAAACAACATTTTAGAATCTGAAAAAAGCAAGTAAACAAGGATGGTTAAAGAAATTGCTTGAATCATGAACTAAAATTTGGATCACTGGACTGGTACATGGAGGAACATGCTAGACAACATAAATAAATTGCTTGAATTAGCTTTTTTTTATTTCTATAGATAAAAAAATCTCCTTAAGACCTTTTTGTTTCAAATTGTGTATTGGATGAAAAAAAAAAAAAAAACCATATAAAAACTAATTAAAAATAAACAACACACATAATTATAAACCATATAACACACAATACAATTTACCATCTGATATACCATTTCCACATGTGTTATCTTTATTTTTCCTCACATTAAGCATATCCCCAAACCCCCTTCAATCCTCGCATCAGATATTGATCCACAACCCATAAATACATTAAATGTCAATCAAAATAAAGTAACTAAAACTCATAATTAGTAAACAAACCTAACAGATCTGAGCTTGTCATCTTCGCAAGAAAACTTTGACCAGTAATGGAGCAAGAAAAATAGACCGTTCCATCTTTATCTACAAGAAAACAACTAAAAATGTCAAAAAGAAAAAAAAACATGACTGTAGATCTAAGAAAACTTGAGCTAAAAATAAAAATCAAACGTACAAGGATCTTTTTCCTACCGATTGAAACTACACAAAAGCTTCATGCTTCTGATTTTCGTAAGAATATGTGTGTTTATGTGTATGAATGGAAAAGCGGCTATGCGAGTTTAGGGTTTCCGGATTTAAGATTGTTATCATCATTTCAAGTTATGGTTGAGGGTTCCAGATCTTGTTTGTTTCCCTTTCTCTTCAGTCTGCATCTTGTATCTTCAAGCTAGGATTAGGGTTACCAGAAGAAATGGAAACTTAAATTTTGGCCAAAGAGAGAGAATGAGAAAGGGTGGCTGACAAAATGTGAATGCTTTAGGGTTTTCTCTCTCGTTATCAGGTGACCCGACTCATTTTGTCTCCCGGATCACGTGTACATCAAACCGGATTTAAGAGATTTTGAGAGATTATGTGCTTTAAATGGTTGTACATGTGAATAAAATGGTTGTACATGTTGAAAATGGGATGAAATGACTATATTGTCCTTCAAATATGCTTTATAATATAGTATAGATATATGTGTGTGTGTATAATATATATACAGATTCAATAATTAATAGATTCAATAATTAATAGATTTTTTTAATTGAAAAAACAAGTGGAACCTACGTTTTTTGCTAACTGGACATACTGTACCACGTGGACTGCCACGTGGATTGCCACGTTGGCACTTAACAGAAAAACTTAACTATGGTTAGTTTGGGACCATTAGAATAAAAACATTGATAAGTTGGGACCGCTATATTACAACTTTTAAGTTAGGACTGCTCCCTTCCAACCCTTTAAAGTTAGGATTTCCCCAAAGATAGTCTAGAAATCTAGATGATAGGGTAGTTACGATAGTGTTACGATAGTGTCACGATAGTGGTCAAATTTGTTGTTCAAAAAAGTCATCTTATAAATTACTATTTTTATAATATAAAATCGTATACTTGACTATGCTATACTAGACTAGACTATTCGACGTATATGAACAAGTTTATAAGATTTATTGTTATTATACTAGGTTTTTCTTCCCCGCGCGTTGTGTTGGGATTCCGCTAAAATTCCAACTATCAAAACGCAAAAAAAAAAAAAAAAAAAAAAAAAAAAAAAAACACGTTGCGATGCCTATTACTACCACGTATAACCTTAAATCGTCCACCGTATTAAAGTCGATTGTCATTCCTTAAGCTTTTACTTTTCTAGATTCCCACGTTATATGGCTTTTACAATTATGTGATTTAAGCATAGATAATATATGTTAGAGCAAAAATTCTAAAGATCATGTTTAGGGGGTGTTTGGGATTGATTATTCAAAATAGATTATGCGTTTTGGAAAAGCAAGGGTGGAGCTGCTTATTGATTATTGCGTTTTGGTAGCCTAAAAAACTGATTATCTGCGTTTTCAAAACGCAATCCAAACACTAAAAACTGATTATCTGCGTTTTGAAAACGCAATAATCTAAAAATCAGATTCAAAACGCATTCCCAAATCATGCCAAAATGAGAAAACCTAAATGCCTACTTTTTCCTCCGTACCTTTCAAATATAGGTTTCAAAAAGTTTATATTGGAACATAGAAAAAGGGAACCACGCAATCCGTGTTTTTAAGGTAACAAACAAAAGCTCTTATAGGAAAACAAATTTATTAGAAAACTAAACGGGTTAAAAGCTTTTAAGATGTAACTAAAAAAATAAATTTGTGGGTTACATGTCGGCAACGATATTGTTTGTTTATGATCGGTTTGATTCGTCATGGTATTAAAATGGTAACAGCATTCGCTATAGCCTACAATACAAAAGAAAAAAATTACTCACGAAATGCTTTACGGTATATATTTAGAGAACCTAAAAGAGTTTTATTAATCATTATAAAATGTAGGGTTGTTTGGCTGATTAAGTGCTGAATCATTAAGAAGTCTGAATCGTTAAGTGCTAAATCATTAAGTTTGAACTTTTAATGGTTAGTTTTTTTGTCCCACATTGGTAGGAGCGTCTCATTAAGGTTCAGCTTAGTTCAGTGCTTAATGATTTAACTACATCCCAAGTTTTAATGGTTTAGCATTAACCTTTCAATTCAGAGACTAAAACAAACGCGCTGAATGCTGAAATCATTCAGCGCTGAATGGTTGGAGAGCCTCAAGAGGCTTACCAAAGAGCCCCTACCTACCTAAAACATAAAGTTGAACGTAACAATAATAATCCAAGTAAGTAAACTTTCTTATGATACTGATCCTGCAATAACTAAAAAAGCCTCTAAAATATATCATCACCTTAACGTTTTATAAATTATTAGAAAAGAAATTTTTTTATTGGTTGCAATATTGGTAGGGACAACATATCCTTGGCGTAGATTAGCATTGGTGGGTGCACTATTGAAACGTCTTTTAATTGATATAGATATAATTTTCTTGCTATGATATGAGATAATATTCCGTCAATTATTTTGATGTGACACAAGATTATGTAAATTATAACAAGATGCGTGACAATGCATGATAGTAGTAGCCGTTTGGACTTTGGGTGATATAGAGGCTTTGGACGCTTTCGCTAAAGGGGTCACGTGGGCTTGTAATGCCTAGGGGAATATGTGAAAAGTCTATGGTTAGGCCATGAGTCTTTTTGAAACTCCAAGTTTTTTAAGATTATATATATTTTTTTTGCTAGATTACATTAAATTAAGCATTGACAAAAACACGTAAATTACATAAGGATGGTAGATAGGCGGACAACAAGCTGCGCCGCCATCCCTTTTTAATAGAAAATCCCAATCTGCTAAAAACAAAACCCCGCCCTTGGGGGTGGAAAAGTTGCTGTGCACTACTCGTTGAACCCGAGCCAAAAACCGCACCGCCTCCGGTGCCAAGGAACCGAACGTGTCGAAGGCCAAGGGAACGAAAACATGCTGATTATCCTCACATGCTTTAGCATGCTTTTCCACTTTCTTGGATTCAGCTCTCATGACCGCTTGCCCGGCCACAAACCCACTCAAAGCCCAACAAGGGGGACACCTACATAAGGATGGTAGGCAGGGTCTCTGTTTTGTTGGTGGATTGTTTGATTAAATAATATGAGATTGCACTATGTTCATGAATCGTATGATACATTCACAGTGCATAATAAATTTGGACACAAACCATCGTTGGGTAAGAATTATAACTAGTGCACTAAAGTCGGATATTGTTATTTATTTTTGGAAGAATTAAAGATTAAAGGAAACTAAACCCATATGTATGTCTTACAGTGCAACATAACATTTTATATGACAATCAAAGCTGAAAACAGTGAAAGAAATGAGAGAACTCTTATTATCTAGTAATATGTTTTCTTGTTTTTGATACACACAAGAACTAAAGCTTACATTTCTATTGAAAGAGAAGATAACAAACTAAGTCTTACATATTATTTAATTTTTGAAGCCTGATATATATCAATCACACACCGACATGATACATTTTATCGGATAAACGAGGAGCAAGAAGAACCTCTAGTGGCGTAGCTTTGATGTTAGTCAGCCCCGAGCTTTCAATCATATCAATCGGTTCATTTGATGGTTTGTTTATCATAAACTGTTGAATCACATTGGCTAATGCTAAAGCCAAAACCTGTAAGGCAAAGAAAACACCAGGGCACATTCTTCTACCACTACCAAACGGAAGCAGTTCAAAATGGTTTCCTTTAAGATCAATATCCTTTTGACTTGTCAAGAATCTTTCAGGCTTAAATTCAAAAGGATCTGACCATATGTTGGGATCACGGTGGATTTTCCAAAGATTTACCAACAAACGTGTACCTTTGGGGATGTTGTAGCCACTCACAACGCAATCCTCCGTGGACTCATGAGGAAGTGCAAGAGGCCCCGCTGGGTATAAACGCAATGTTTCTTTGATAATGGCATTGATGTAAGCCAAGTTCTTTATGTCGGACTCCTCCACCAGCCTGTCTCTTCCAACATGTTCATCAATTTCATCTTGGGCAGTTTTTAATATGTTTGGGTGATTAAGTAGCAAAGATAAAGTCCATGTTAAAGTCACGGATGTCGTGTCTGAGCCAGCAATTGTCACTGCCTGCACGGTTGAAATTTACCTCAAGTATTGTTAAAAATAAGAATCTATGATCTGTAAAATAAGAATAAAATAAACCCAATTGCGTACTTTCTAAAATGTTATATTTCCAAAGCATTTAACCATCATAGTTGGCAATCAAGTATTGCTTTGGGTGAAAATAAATTGTATATGGATTAGTTGTTGGGTCATCCTGAATTACACAACAGGTTGGTCTAGGTCTACTCAAATGAGAACGGGTCAAAAATTTGCAAATATTATAAAACATGTTAACCAAATAAATGTCCAAATGGGTTAGTGTTACCCATGAGCATTGTTTGTCTCTACCAATCACTATTTCTGACCGCTATCACTGCCGCCCCGACCACCACCATGACCCCTGCCACTGCAGCCATTTCCACTAGCTACCATAAAAATATATAGTGGCTGAACGTATTCTTGTACTAGTTCTAAAACGACTCATTACAACACTGCTCCTTTTTGTGAGGACCCAATTTGACCCAAACCAAATTAATACTTTTTTAACACGATCCGATCTAAACTAGTTTGCTAGGAATCTGTATTTCCCAACCTATTATGACCCTACTATCCAAGCCACCTAGCTTTTCAGGCTTAGGAACCATGAATATATACTCTGGTCAAATTAGTTTTTATAATTCCAAGTTGCATAAACCAACAAATAATGATGCAGTAATCATACCATTGATCAAGGTAAATTAACATTACCAGACATGTAGCTTTGATAACTGTGTCATGGTCGTAACCTGGGAAATCTTCTTCAGATGCATCCTTAAGAACAGAAATCAACACATCCATGAAGACTTGGTCCCCTTCTTGTAGCTGCCCAGATTCTTTCTCTCTCTTCCGATTCTTTAACCATCCTTCAATGATGTCGTCCATTTCTTTACCTGTCCTTATCATTTCTTTCTCATATCCTCCAAGGTCGAAACGATTCGTAAAGGGAATGTAATCTGACACCACAAATGCAGCCAATAACTCAAAGAGTTTTCTTGCCACATTTTGAAACCGAGCTCCTTCTTCATCGTTTAGCTGAAACCTCTTCCCTGAAATAATACTAACCATAATATTAGATACCAAGTTCCCAAACCATTGTTTCATGTCCACCTTTACCATATCTAAACCTTCACTGTCTTTATTCGCTATCCACGCCACATAGATATCCTTCGTGGATGCTCTAACTTCTGAAACTTGAACATGTCGAAGCATCTCAACTCGTCTTTGAGAAAGAACCTCAAGCATAATGATCTTGCGAACTTTTCGCCAATAATCCCCATATGGAGCAAGCCCAATCATGGCGTAGTTATAGGCCAAAATCTCGGATGCCTTTGATTTGGGTCGACTTGCAAACACCTTGTCGTTTGTGGTCAAGCACTCTTTAGCTACCTCCCCACTGCTCACAACTAAAACTTGGTGAACACCAAGCTTGATGGTAAAGATAGGGCCATATTTGTCTGCCATGTCCCCTAAAACCTGATGAGGTGGTCGAGATCCGCTTAGAAGGTACAAGTGGCCGATTATAGGCCATGCACCCTTTGCTTGTGGTGCTGCTTGGTTCTTCACTATGTTTACCATCTCTCTTCTTAGGATTTGCAACAGGCAAGCTATTGCAAGAACAACAAATATGGATGTTACAGTTGTTGAAGATAAAGATAAGATATGGAACTCCATGACTTCTTGATCAAATAGAATTCTAGGTGTTAGTATATAAGAAAAATAGATTTAATCAGTTGGATATTTGTCAACTTTATACAAATGTCAAAAATAGTAAATGATGCTATGGAAAATCGTTGTCTTATGAATTATTGGTTAGTATTTGACGTATCTCGATCATGCACTTGCCTCAAAACAAAAGTTAATTCAATTCCATCCACATGATCTTAAATAATACACCCGTGGTTCTATTTTTGTTGTCTTGTGTATTCTTTCTTTTCATTGCTTACATTTTTGAAATAGTGTTGAAAATGTAATGATACATTTGAAATAACTTTTATTCATTTTTAATAAGAACAAGGAGGCCCTTACGCATTGGGGTGACTCCTTAACCGTACTTTTGCAGTCACAATTTAACACAACCTGCAATTTCAACCCATCTAGTTGAGTTTGAGTTATTTTGGGTTTAAAATTTAACCTTGTGGGTTAAAATAGGTTTAGTAAAATTTTCAAGGGGGTTAGGATGGGTAATTTTAAATGTAGGAAATAAGTAAGTGGGCCAGGATGAGTATGTTAAAAAAAAACAAATGGGTCAGGATGGGTATTTCTAGATAACCATATACAAATCTGAATTAAAACTCACCTAACACCAAAAGCGTTGATGTCTCATAGAAATCAATGTCATTAAAAAAAAAATTATATCTTTTGCATTTGTTTATCACCCCAGTCGGTTCGAAACCGTTCGGGTCGTTAACGGACGGAAATTTTGAAAAACACGGTTCGTTAACGAGACCGATCTCATCGAAACGGTTTGAGTCGTTAGCGGACTTGATCGAGTCCAAACGGTCTGGGTTGTTGACCGGCCCGTTCGGGTCGATATGGTCTGGTCATTTACGGGCCTAGTCGGGTCAAAACGGTTCGGATCGCTAACGGGCCCGGTCGGGTTGAAACAGTACGGGTCGCTACAGGACGGGTCAGGTTGAAACGGTCTGGGTCGTTACCGGGCCCGGTCGGGTCAAAACGGTCCGGGTCGCTATCGGGCCCGGCCAGGTCGAAACAGTCCGTGTCGCTACGGGACGGGTCAGGTTGAAACGGTCTGGGTCGTGGTCCGGGTCGCTACTGGGCCCGGCCGGGTCGAAACAGTCTGGGCCGCTACGGGACGGGTCGGGTTGAAACGGTCTGGGTCGTTACCAGGCCCGGTCGGGTCGAAATGGTCCGGGTCGCTACCTGGCCCGGCCGGGTCGAAACGGTCCGAGTCGCTACAGGACGGGTCAGGTTGAAACAGTCTGGGTCGTTACCGGGTCCGGTCGGGTCGAAACAGTCCGGGTCGCTATCGGGCCCGGCCAAGTCGTAATGGTCCGGGTTGTTAACCAGCCCGATAGGGTCGAACCGGACATGAAATATTTCGGATCCCTTAAATTTTTATTTTTAAGCTTATTTTTGTTTTTTTAATTTTTTAATTTTTTTTACTTTTTTAATTTTTAATTGTTATTTTAATTTTTTTTTTTAATTTTAATCTATTTTGATGTGAACCTATCTTAATCCAAACTATTCAGAATCCTGACCTAGCCTATCCTAACCCATTTTTTTAATCTATCCATCTTGACCTAAACCCATCCTAACCTAAATCCACCCTGACTCAACAACTAACCCAACCCAACCTACCCATTTTACCACCCATATACATACGTATTTACATTAGTCCATTAGTTTTATGCCATAGGTGTTGATTACAAATTTTATGTTTAATAAGTTGATGTGTTGTGAAACACACCTTTTAAATATGTTAATCATATACACTTTTGAGTCTTTTATTGTGTGCTTTTAGTCAGTCTTAGTTATTTATTAATGTACATGTGTTTTGTAGGTGTTTGTAGGTTATAAAAGAAAACAAACTAAAACGATTATTTTAGATATAAAATAAAACTAACAAAAGTTACATAATATACGTTATGATGTATATCTGTAAATATCAATATTTATGTAAATGAAATATGATTTGCTTTTGTCATGGAAATTAAATGAAAACTCAAAATCATGGTTAACATTTGTTGCATGTTCTTTTCTTTGGAGAATAAAGAATTCAATTATTATGGAGTGCAAAAGGAAAATAAAACGTTGGATTATCCTTGAAGGGGGCAATTAATCTTTTGATGAATTATACGTGTAACTAGCTGATTACCCCGGGAGGGTCTCGGGGTTAAAAAATCTAATTTGACGTGATAACCTATTGCAAATGGCTCAAGTTAACTAACCACAAAATCTCTCAATCATTGCATGTCCATAGTATTCTAATCAGTAATAACTCATATTCCCTAACCTAAAACCTAATCAGTAATCATCTAAAGAATCACTTATGTAAGCTGCAACTATTCAAAAACTGATCACATCTCTCTAGTCTCTCATTAGAGTCAAACTTATCACATCTCTCTAATCTCTCACATTCTAATGACTCCTATAATTCGTAACCTAATCAACTAAACAATCACTTAAGTTGGAAGTTGTAACCATTAAAAAACTTATTACATCTATGTACCAAGTCTCACGATACTAATATTGATATCTAGCCTAAAAAATGTATAACTCTAATATTAACACCTATCACAAATGCTAAAAAATGCACAACTCTAATATCAATATTTAATACATAACTTAAAACAATGTATAACTCTAATATTAATACATGTCATAAAGGCTAAAAAAATACATAACTCTAATATTACATAACCTAAATAAAGAACAAAATTATACATAGGAATAAACATCGGACAAAATTGCTTATAATGACAACTTGCAGAAAAAAGAGCGACGGAGAGTGGTGGTGGAGGCGTGAGGATGATATAGTTGCATAAAAAGTATTAATGATGAATAATATATATATATAAGAAAACTATTTTTTTACAACTGCTATACAATATAAACTTCTTAAAACATATTTAAACTAATTGCTTAATTTGATTAAAAATAAACGGTTAACAACTGAATCAATAAACATTGTTTATTATTGTTATTACTGTCACTAAAAACAAAAAGGTGCAAAAAAAAGCATTAAAGAAACTAAACAAAAACAAATTGGAGAATACCTGCAATGTCCTCAAGGTGTATGCAGAAACTTTTATGAATTTATGAATTTTAGATAATTGTTCTATTTATAATGTTAGGAGAACAACATATAAATCAATATTTATCTAAATTTTAGTAGATATATCTCAATTTAAATTGGAAGATATACTTCTTTTTTAAAGTATAAAAATAAATATTTTCAAAAAGGATGTTAAGAGACGTGTCTTTTTTGTTACGTAAATTATCTATTAAATAATTTCTAAAAATTCAAAACGAATCTTTACATTGCAAATCTTAACTGATTATTTGCTTTTTAATATTTAAAAGAAAACGCAATTGGCTAAAAGAAATATATCTTGCAACTCATTATGTCACGTGGCAAAATCAAGAGAGGGTTGAAACCACCATTGAATGTCACGTCAGCAAGGGTTGAAAAATATAACCATTCTAATAATACTAATAGTAATAATTATTACTCTTGTAATTAAATAAATAAATAAATAACCTTGCTATAAGGTGACACCATGTGTTGCAGTGTTGCGCGATTCTTTCTCCTAGCTTCTCTTGATAAAGTATACCTATCAATTTTTAGAAGGGTAAAATTCCAATGATAGCATGGTGATTGGGCTGAATTTCAACATCGTAGATAAGAACCTGGTTTAAAAGAAAAAACATGATTAATGAATAACCTTAACACTTTGTGTTTTTTTTTTCATGTATGAACGAAACCCCACAAAAAATAGTCGTTTTTTTCTCCGTTTTTTATATAGCACTATGGTACTCGTTGTAAAGATAATAAAACGCTCGTTAATTTGGTGTAATTTTTTTATTTAAAAAATCTCGTATATAAAAGATATTAACGTTTAAAAATTATGGGAAGAAACATAAGAGAGAAAAATTTAAATTTGTTTTTAAATTCTTTTTTCCTAAAATAACTCAATTTAATTTTAGTAATTGAGAATAAATTAGGGTTTTATGTTTATCTTTTTTTTAATTAAAAAAAGAAATAATTCAAAAACACTAAAATCTTTCAATTATGATGCCACGTGGCAGTTTCATGGAGAGGTTGAATGCACCATTAGACGCCACGTCAGCAATGTTCAATTCTTTTATATATATTAATAATAGATGAAATATATTGTGGGCCGATGACAATATGGGCTGGTCAAAGAGGGAAGTTGGCGTGTGCAAGGGATATGGCGCAAAGGGTTTTTTAACGAGAGGATCATTATGTATTAATAGCTGATTACCCTGGGAGTGTCCCGGAGTTGAAAAATCTAATATGACTTAATAAAAAAGGATAAAAGAAGTAAACAGTCTCAACCACTTTTAATGATAAAGATAATTGTTATAATGTTTATATTACGAAAAATGGCTCTCATGCTGCGTTCCCAACAGATTAAAAAAAATCTCAACCTCTTTTAATGCTAAGCATATCGTTATAGCACATGAACATGGGCAATTCATATATGTAATAGTAGGTTTAAAAACATATATACTATCATAACACGATTAGTACTTGCTTATATATGATTAATAAATCACCTAAACACATGTGTTTTTTTTTACTGCATGAACAAAAACTCACTAAAAAACATTTTTTTTCGTTTTTTGTATAACACTATGGTGCTCGTTGGAAAGATAATAAAGCGATCGTTAATTTGGTGTAATTTTTTTTTTCAAAATAAGGAAAAAATAAAGATAAAAATATTAATTAAAATATTTGAAATTTTAAAATAATAATTAACATTTAAAAATGTGAGAGGAAAATAAGAAAAAGATATTAATTAACATATTTGAAATTTTAAGATAATATAGATATAGATTTTATTTAAAAAAAGAAAATAAAAATTTTAAAAATTTATCTTTTATTTAAAATAATAAATTCAATACTATCACCTCAAAGTGCCACATGACACATTCAATAGGGGGTTGAGGCCTCCATTAAATGTCACCTCATAGAAATTCAATTCTTTTATTATAAGTTATAGATTATAGATTAGAAAGTGAGGTGAATAGTGTCATCACCCCTCTCATTGGTTTGAGAGGGATGGTGGCCTATATATATATATATATATATAGGTAGAGGTTCAGGTACGAAAACCTCTTTTTGTGAGAAGGTTAAGAAGGCACGTGGGAGTGACACGTGGCAAAGTTTTAATTTAATAAAAAGGGCAATAGAGTAAATACACTATTTTTTCAAGTTTATAAAAAATCAACCTCTTAGTCAAAATGAGAGATTTATGGCCAATTTAATTTAAATCATTTGAATTAAGAGGTATTTTTTGTCCATAATCATTCATATCTTGTTCACATTTTTTTTAAAATCTCTGACATGTAATGATTTTTTAGAGGTGCTCATCATTATCAACTATGTCTAAATTACTTTTTAATTATCTACCAGATTCTTTTTTTTTTCGAGATAGTATTTCACGTCAATAAAATGGCGTATGTATATTCATTTAAGGATAGGTGCTCATCATTATCTACCAGGTGTTCATCGTTATGTGTTTTATCTTCATGGACAACATACACGGTATTTGTATTTTATCTTCATGGACAACATACCTAGATCACAGTATTGTGTTTTACCAGATAAAGGTGACATTTGATTATTCATTGTGTTTTATCAATTAACTTTAAACATAAAACACACAACCAAGAACAATAAGACTTTTCCCATAAAATACAAAATTTTTGTACATAAAACTGTGTTTTAAACTTAAAACACATAAACAACACAACTTTTCCACTCCAACACATCGATCTGATTAACAATGTGTTTTATCACTATCATATAAAACATAAAAACATTAAACTCAACAGCAAACAAATTAAAGTTGAAAACACATCTAAAAAATAAAAATACGACTTTCCATCAAACACCATTCCAAGAAGCTAAAACACAATACCAAGAATCTTCTTTGTTGGCCGCTGAACCAATCATATTATCGATCGTATGAAATAGGAGAAAAAGAAAAAGAATAATCGTGTGGAGAGAAAGAAGAAAGAGGAAGAAGGAGAAAGAGGCAAATTAAATTAGATTGGAAAGAGAGAGGAGTTATTAAGTGAATTAAATAGATTTTATTAATTAAGATGTGTAATATTACACATCTACCCCCACAATCTTAATTTATCTAATATTATTATAACACATATTACAAAATTGCCACTACTATTATCTCATCCCTCCATCAAGTTGATCCAATGGTCATTTTTCCTTCTCACCCTTCTTACAAAACACCTCTTTTGTATGCTAACCCCACCCTATATATATATATATATATATATATATATATATATATATATATATATATATATATATATATATAGGAATGATTTCATATGAGAACCTTCTTGAGTTATGAGAACTTGAGAACCCCCCTCTACACCAATGACATGATGACACATATGCACCTTACAATTACTAGCAGGAACCCGCACGTTGCAGCGGGGATGCACGATGTTTGGCTATATATAATTGGTATATATGTAAAGTTGTTGTGTTTAGCTTTAAGACTTGTACGTGTAGCTTTAAGACTACATTTGGGTAAAATTATGTATATTTTATGAGGAATTTGAGCAAATTATTCCCTTTTGAACCCATTTGGGGAAACCCGTAAAATACTACTTGTAAATATAACCTCTAAATATAAGATTGTCAATAAATCAAATTAAAAAATATATAAAATTCAAAACTCAAAACTCAAAGCATGTAGGTAGATTTCACTGTTTTAGCCCTACACTATAAGGATACAAAAATTATGTTGATTTCTGTTTAACTACCTAAAAAATGAGGGATCTTATAGATGATGAGAGCATCAAAAGCAAGTATCAAAACTAAACCAATCCACTCAAAAGTCACAATTCCTACAATAATGTGGTAGCCTTGCTTAAGCTGAGTAACATATTATTTTATTACATATTTAGGTTCATTCACTTGGTAGATTCCTGTTGACGACGATTGTGAGATTTCATGCATACGCTTACTAATCACACAGTTTAATCAATTTAATAGCAAAGTAACAAATTCTTGTTGTTTTATAAAGTGAATTGTTTTTATCTCCAATTATAACTATATAGATTATATCGACTTTGTGATAATCTATTTAGTATCTACATCTACATGTAAAAATACATGTTGAATTCTATGAGAAATAATAATATGTCTAAAAGCGTCTACAATATTTCTATATATTAATAAAATATCGATTTAGAGTTATATGTACAAATTATATAATGTGTATAGTGTGTGTGTATATATTTAAGTATGATATATAATATATATATATATATATATATATATATATATAGGGGAAAGTTAATTTGAGAACACCTATATTTCGTGTGAACCGTGAGAACGGCATCTAAAACCATTCAAATTCAAAATTTCTTTTTACACTTGTCTTTATTACTAAAATACAATCTCAAAAACACAATTTACGCGTAAAAATTCAAACATATACGAAAATAATTTGTTTTTACACATGTGTAAATTTACTGTTTATCCATGTGTAAACTGTTTCATTTACACATGTGTAAAAAGTTAATTTGAAAGTGTTTTTGCAAGAAAAGATGAATTATTTGGAAAGAAAATTCATTTATTAATGTTGTATTTTGATTATAATGAGGTTTGTATTAAAAAATTTGATTTTGATTGATTTTTTTACTTGTTCTCACGGTTCTCACAATATTTAGCGTTCTCAAGATAACCCTCCCCTATATATATATATGTATATATAAAGTGCTCCGATAATAACTTCATATATCTAAAATAGTTCCAAATATTAAGTAACATTTATAGAATGTTAGAATATATAACGTATAGATCACCCGTACCTTGATTGAAATAGACGAAAATAACCAGTATATAGAGGATCTTGCGATCCTTATGTTCGAAGTTAGTGTTAATGGGAGCTTGGCAATGGCTGCGTTCTTGTGATCGAAATGGTGATTAAGAGGAGGCTTTGTGTATGAATGACAACATATGACATATGAGCCCATGCCAATGGTTATATAAATGCATTTCTAACAAGTTCTCGTTAGATATTAATCGTGTATTAGCCACATGTACCATAGGCATGATATGTTGTATAAAGGGGCATAATGGGAAGAAAGTGGGTAAAATATAGAGATGTATGTTTATGTCTCTTCATATGCCATCTTAAAAAAGTAGTGAAATTACCTTGATGCCCATCTAGGATGTATTATATAATAGTATAGATAGGCATGATATGTTGTATAAAGGGGCATAATGGAAAGAAAGTGGGTAAAATAGAGAGATGTATGCTTATGCCTCTTCATATGTCATCTTAAAAAATTAGTGAAATTACCTTGATGCCCATCTAGGATGTATTATATAATAGTATAGATAGTATAGATATAGATAATAATAAAGGGTAAAAAAGTAATTTACCCTCCCCTACCTCACCCCACCCCTTTTAAAGCTGCATATGCTTTTCTTTTTTTTTTAAAAAAAAATAATCATCATCATCATATCAATCACTCTCACCTCTCTCTCTCTCTCTCACACACACACAAAAGTCTCTCTCTCTAACACACATTCATCTCTCTCTCTCTCTCTCTCTTTCTAAAACACACACACCCGAAGAAGAAGAAGAATAGAAGATGGCGGTGATCATGGCCGCTGTGAACAGGCGAAGAAGAAGAAGAACAGAGATAACGAAGAAGGAGAGCGTCTCTCTCTCTCTCTCTCTCACTTTAAAACGTATAGACGAAGAAGAAAAGACCTGAGCAGATCTGAACATACGAAGAAGAAGAAGAACAGAAGACAACGAAGAAACGAAGAAGAAGAACAAACGGTGGAGGAGACGGGTAGGGGGCGGAGGAGACGGTGGTTCGTGGACGGTGGTCGTCGGTGGTAGTTCGTGGTGATGGTGGTGGGGATGAATAGATCAGGTATGTTCTTCTTCTTCATATTATTATTATTATTATTATTATTATTATTATTATTATTATTATTATTTTGTTATTATATTTTTGGGTTGAAGATGATGATGTTGGATGGATGATGATGATATTGCAGCAGTTTTTTTTTTTTTTAACAATAATGTGTAGTATGATTTTTTTTTATAAATGTTTTGGGTTGTTTTTATAAATGATGATGATGTAATGTACATTTTGTTGATGTTTTAGGGGCATTTAAAGTTGTGTAACACGAATGTGTAGATGTTTTTGTTTGGTTTGTATTAGTATGAATGTATAGAAGTTTTGGTTTGATTTAAATTGTTGTAATACATTTTTTTGTTGATGTTGTGGGGCATTTACATTGGTGTAATATGATTGTATAGATGTTTTGTTTTGTGTTTTACGCTGGTGTAAAATAATTACACTGGTGTAATACGAATGCAGTAGTTTTTGTGTATGGTAGATTTAGACTACTCGGAGTGGTGGTGGGGGGGGGGGGGAGAGGGGGATGAAGCGTCATGTGGCACTGGTGGGACCCCTGTGGGGGGGGGGGGGATTGTGGGGAGTGGAGGGGGGGGGGGGGGAGTGACATGTGGCATTTGTTTTTTCTTTTCTTTTTTTATAAAAAACTTTAATATATTAATAAACATAATAATAATAATAATTTAAACCGAAAATTTATTTAATTAATAAAATAATAAAAAAATGATTAATATTAAAAAATAATTAAAAAAAAAATTATATTCAAAATTTGAAATTCAAACGGTTACTGTTCCAAACAGTTTGAATTTCAATTCCCCCCCCCCCCCCCCCCCCCCCCCCCCCAAACGTTTAAATTTCAAAGTTAAAGTTTCAAAGTTTGAATTTCATAGTTTTCCCCCTAAACGGTAATATTTCTAACCTTATAAATACAACACCTAGCCCAATTCTCAGTCACACCTAATCCTCCTCACCAAAGCAATGAATAATATGGGTGACGGTTTTGCACAAGGAGCTGCCGGACCGTCTAATCTCCGGCAGTACTCTCGCCGGAGCCGGGGCCGGCCCCGGAGACTACCATTCTCCTCCTCATCCTCCTCCTCTTCCTCCACAACATTGGTTCTATCCTCCTCCTCCTTTTGCTGCTGCATAACCAACCTTTCCTCCTCCTCCTGAAGCCAATGATGACTTCACGGATAAGGAATGGGTCTGGGCCATGGATTATGCCATGGCTGTTAGAGAAGTGGACCGACTAATGTTGTCGGCACCCACCCCACCACCAGACTACCCCCACCCCCACCACCAGACTACCCCCACCCCCCGTCAACGAGGGGAGCCAACTTAGGAGGACTTGGAAGCCCTCAGGAAAGCTGAGGAGGAGGAACTACTCTGGAGCCAACCTTCCTCTCCTCGTGAGTACTGCTATATCCTCGAGGATGCGAGATTCGATGGTCGCGATAGTTCTCGTTCCGTGTTCCCCACGTACTACACAATCGAGGACTGGGACAACTACTAGTGGAGAAAATTAAGATTAAATAAGTAATTTAGGAATTATCTAGTGTTTAAATAATAATTTAGGAATTAGGATTATGTAATGGTTGTTTAAGTAATTATGTAATGGTTATTTAACTAATTTAATTATGTAATGTTTTTTTTTATAAATATTTTATTTAATTTGTTTTTTTAAACCAACCGGACAAAGTATTAATAAGTATATGATTTATTTATTTATTTATTTATTTTATATAAACTAATAATTATACCCTCCTCCAATCAAAAGATGCCACCCCCACCTCACCCCAAGCCCCATGCCAGTGTCACCCTCCACGCCACCCTGGCGGTGGTGTCCCCCCCCCCCCTCCCGCCCCCACTCCGAGCGCTCTCACATTGGTGTAAAATAATTACACCAGTGTAAATGATGGTAGATTTACACTTGTGTAAATAATTACACCAGTGTAAATCATCCTCATCAACTTTATCTGATTATTTGTTTTAAAAAAGTTAAGAAATTAAAAATTAAATACATTAAAAAAATATTATATTTTAAATAATTGAATAAAAATTAATATAGTTATTATAATATTTTTCTTTCTCTTTCTATGTGTTATTACCTAAACACCCCTAATTATACTTTATTATATTTAATCCACATGTGAAGACAAAAAGGTTATCATGTGAAGACAAAAATATTAAGATGTAATCTTAACCATTGGTTTCACAAGATCAATGGCCTAGAATGGTTCCTATGGTTCTCACAACTCACCATGGTTCTCAAAATAACCCAACCCATATATATATAGGTTTAGGATCCTGTACAAAGTACATTTTTCGTGAGAAGTGTAAGAAGGACTAAGAATTGACATGTAGACATCATGTTTTGGATTTAGGAATGATGTTTTAGGTTATTTTAAGTTGAAAAACACCAAACACAACAATCTAAAACACAATACAATGTATTATAGTCATTAAATTAAAAAAACAGCTAAAACACACTACTTAACGCTTAAAACACACTGCTAATGTTCTTAGCATGGTGTTTTAAGTTTTAAGCCTAAAATACATTGTTTTCAGTTTTTAATTGTTATGTTTGGTGTTTTTATAGGCAAAACAATCCAAAACATCACGACTAAGTTCAAAAAATGATGCCTAACTATCAATTTTTAATACTTCTCACACTTCTCACACTTCTCACACTTCTCACAAAAAAACACTTTGTACACGATCTTGACCCTATATATATATATACACACACACAACTTTATTAAGCAATAAATAAATATGGTTTCAAAGATAAAACATAAAGTGTGTTGGTGTTGAAGTGGTTTGTGGTGAGCTTTGGTTGTGAGAGGTCCCAAGGTCAAACCTTGGCGGAGGCCTTTATTTTTATTTTTTACAACTTTGTTAAACAATATACACTTATGGTTTCATTTCAAAACATAAGTGTCGGTGGTAGAGTGGTTTGTGGTGAGCTTTGGTTGTTCAAGGTCCTAGTGTCAAACCTTCAGGGAGGCCTTTTTTTTTAATACAACTTTGTTAAACAATAAATACTTATGGTTTCATTTTAAAGCATAATTGTGTTGGTGGTGGAGTGGTTTGTGTTAAGCTTTGGTTGTTCAAGTTCCTAAGGTTGAACCTCTGGGAAGACCTTTATTTTTATTTATTTATTTTTTTACAACTTTGTAAAACAATAAACACTTATGGGTTTCTACTTTGTTTATTTTTTTCATTTTAACAAGTGTTTTTTGTTTTTTAAATATTAAACCAAAGTCAGTTACAAAAGAAAAACATAATTATTTTTTTTAAATGAGTATAGGTAGGCTGGGGCTATAATGAAAGAGCAAAAAAAGTGGTCAAAATTGTGTTTTGCGATGCTATGTTGTACCTAAACAATACGGTGACCGTCAATGCCCGGAAACGCGCAGCGAAGCGCGCGCAGGGATCTATCTAGTTATTATTAACGACGGCTGTGAGGTAATATACCAAAAAGAGTATTATTAAAGGGGACATCATCGCACGAAGAAGAAAATAGAGGAAGAAGCAGTGATGAACGAGATGCACAGTTAAATCCTTTGTGACCACCTTCGGGTGTACGGTTCGTATGTGAAACCTTTAACTTGTTCGATTTGATATTTGAGATTGTTTTTCATTTGTTTGAAGAATACTTGGGGTTTTAATCATTTAAACAAATCATGTGTGTTGCAATTATTTGTCTGTGATCACTCGCATTCGGTTTTCTTGCATCGTGAGCAGTTTGATTATCGGGTGGGTAGTTGATACATATGGTTTGGTAATTAGATTGTACTGGTTATTATTAAAAACTTGTGTTTAATTATAACTTGAATTAAAACCGTTTAACAAGGCTATGTCTATGTGGTATCCTATCATTTGATCAGGTTTAGGTGAATTATTGAACCGGATGTCCGGAGGGGGTTACGTCTTTTACATAATCGTTTAAACAAAGCAATTAATTAGGCATTAGTTAATTTAGATAAAAGCTATTCTTTCCACCAATTCCCTGTGGAGACGACTCGACTTTCACTATACTACTTATCTTTATATTTTTGATTGACCAAACGACATCGATCATAAGCGGTGACATGTCTACTTTCTAATAGTTACAAAATGTATAATTCGCAACCTTGATGACTAATTACAAAAGGCTGGTCATTTTTCTGCTCCCTTCATCGTGCTAATTGTTATTCGTCATGCCTTCAAAAATCTGCAAGCATTTCCCTATTGCTTTTGCCTTTTTGTCATGGCTTCATTATCTGCATACCCATTTTTCTTTTTGTTAAAGTGTATTTCTTTGTTATTATACGTGTTAAATGTTACATGTTGAGACTTGAGATCTGATGCTACCTTTTTTCACTTGTTATCTTTGGAGCAGGTGTTGTTGGTGACGATGCGAGGTTATAGTTGTTGAATGTAGGTTCGGCATGTCCGCAACATTGTTAACTGCAATTGTGGAATATGTCTTTAGGTTAAGTGTCAACAGTTTGGGTGCACTGATTACAATATGTTTTTGAGTTGGGATAATCTTTGGATTGGTGTGCCTGTATTTGGCTGTGATTCCTCTACAGTTAATATTTAGCATACGCTTTCATAGCTTCATTGAAAAAAAATATGTTAGTCACTGATGTATCGTTGATGATTGAAGCGTTAACGCAGTCCCTTTACAATTAATGAAGATTGATAATTATTTGACCCATTTATAAACCATCTATAAGCAAAAATCAATATTTGACAGAAGCACGAAACTGTAGTTCCTATTCTATTCAACCTATGCAACAAAAGCACATTTTTGATTAACAAACTAATAGCAAGGTATAAGGCGAAGTGGCAAACAAGTGATTAAATAAAAGAAAATCTGCCATGCATCATGCGGATGTTCTTATGTTTGGCTGGGTGGGGGGGGGGGGGGAAGCATGCTTGTGTTGACCTCACTAGGGTGTCCCCCCTGTTGGAATTGCGAGACAACGGCTTTGTGCCAGGGCAGACGGTTTTGAAGGCGAAAACTATGAAGGTCACTAAACATAAAGCAACCTGTTTAGAGAATCAACACGTATTCCTACAGTTTACTTTTGACACATTTGGATCCCTAGCATCTGAGGCATTGCATTTCATAGAACGAGAGGTGGTCCACACTGACTCGCAGAGCCCTAAGAACCATGGGTTTGTATTTAGCAGGATAGGCTTTGCGATTAAAAAAGAATAGTGACGCAACTCGTTGCCTGCTTTTTCACTATCCAAATGTAACACATTTTGGGAAGTATATCAAGGAAAATTAGCTTTTTTTTAATGGCGGAAGATTCTACGATATATAGAAAAAACGTGTCAACAAAGGATGTAAAACCCAAATAAAAAAATTAGCTACTCATAATCAAGAATTAAACAGATTTTTTTTTTGAAACTAAAACTCATTAAAACAGAGCAACCTGAAACGAAGGAACGCTCACAAAACCATTTACAATATATACAATGGGTACTTCACCCACTCATTCCACTCAATATTATACCGACTCGAGCGATTCTTAAGCCATAAATATGACATAGACTTAGCACACGCTACCACCTCTAAAACTTTTGGTTAAACATCATGGAAAACTTTCTTGTTTCGCTCTTTCCACAGCGCCCAGCAAGCCACCATAATAATACCCCGAGCAATTTTCTTCATCCACCCAGTATTCGATAACCCATTCGGCCTCTGTAATAACTCTTCGATAGACTCAACATTTGCAGGCCCCATCCTGCACTAACTCCAAATCTTACTCCACACGCCATAAGAAAAACCCACGTCTCACAAACAAGTGTTCGGCCGAATCTGCTTCTATATTACACAACGGACAAGACGTATCCACAATGCCTATTCTTCTCCTAACCAACGCCAAGCGAGTTGGAACTCTATCCAATTCAATCCTCCACATTAGGACATTAACTTTAATTGGCACCCAGTTTACCCAGACCATATTTTGCATCGGCTGCACATAAATCTCCTTTTGCAGATCTTTTTTAACAGCAGCGACGGAGAACTCTTTACCCCCATTCGATCCCCAAACCCATTTATCTTTGAGCCCACTGAACTTTATCTAAGACAACACCCAAAGGACATCTTGTATCTACGAAATCATCTCAACAGTATGTGCATTCAGGCTCCATCTATCGTCTGGAACCATGTGATCTCCCACCTGTTTCAGCCGATCCTTAACAGTGTCGTTTTATATCTATCAACAACAAACAAACATGGCCATCTCTGCATCAATCTATTTGATCCAAACCACACATCCTTCCAAAAATAAATGCGCTCACCAACCCAAGCTGACAAGTGATAAGATTGTTAAAGAAACACCCCATTAATTTTCAATTTAGCTAAAAACAAAACAACCGACTTCCAGCAGCCAGGAAGTGAGTTTTTATGATGAAATCAAGAAAATCAAATCAGAAAAAGATTTGTTAAACCCGAGTTCTCTAATCAAATAGTTGTGTGCTTTATAGCTATTTCTTCTCTCTGATCCACAGCCACGAAAACCCATTTTTTCTTCGAATAGTAGCTTTCGTCGATCTCTCCCTTTCATCATTAAAAAACTAGTAGGAAGCCTGCGCGTTGCCGCGGGAGCGATAATATAAAATGTGATATTCTATATTTAGTTTTATCAATTCTCTCGTGTATCGTGTCCATGAGGATTTATGTACCCCAACTGAGCCTTAAAAATATGCTAAAACTATGTGGAATGCATATACATGTGTTGGTAACTATAAATACTCTAAATCATTATGTCCACCATTTAAATTATAAGTTTTTTTTAATCAATTCAGAATCGAATTCCATGTTTAAATAAGTTTGAAATTAGGAGTGGTGGTTAGTGGTCGATTGAGGGTGCCCCGCCCCACTCTCATTTTCTTTGCTCAATAGTGTAAGTTTACGTGTCATCGGCCTAAATTTTTATACGCAATATTGTGTCCCACCCCTTTCGTTTTAAGGGTCGTCCCTGACTGTCGTTGCGACGAGGATCCGGTGTGTGTGCAAAACACTTAGAACCATGTAGCAAACTAACCATGCTTCTAATCAAATTCTCACTTCTAAATGAGAATGAATTTCCCCATGTTTCAATACTTATTTTAAAAAAAAAACATAACATAGATGAATAACCCATTAAAAGCTCAATTTAAGATTCATGTTATTAATCAATATACGAAATGAGTTCAAAAATCATTAATCAAAGTTGTAGACTCTAATTATACATCACACCTAAATGATTGTAACCTTTGATATAGTTGTTTTAAAAAGCATAACATGCATGAATAACCAAATAAAAGCTCAATTTCTAGTCTAAGTTAAGACTAAAAGATTGATGTTACCAATCAAAACAAAACAGGAAATATGTTAATAAATCATTAATCAAATTTGTTAGTTATAGTTATACAACACAACTAAATGGGCGAACAAATCCTCATGATTGAAGATTTAAACATTTTTATAGTCTTAACCAGACATAGCATAGATCAATAACCAAAAAAAAAATTAAGAGCAAAAAAAAAAAACATATCAATTCATGTGTTTGCTACAAATTTAGAATTTTTTTTTTCTACAACAACAACAACAAAGCTTGCTTTCAACTGGAACTCCTCTTACTCGGTCTAGTCGAATTCTTTAGACCACTCACCTGAAAAATAGCACCGAATTTGTATTATAAAAGCAAAGAAACACAACAAAAAAAATCAAGAACATATAACTATAAAAACAATAAAATAGAAATCCAACCTTAGCAGCATCAACAGATTGTCAATCGAAGAGAAGAACCAACAAGATGCGAATATCTGGGTGTGATGGGTATGGAAGAACTTACAGTTTAAAGAAGATGGAGGTATGGAACTCGAAGAGACGATTTCGAATTTCCGAATTAAATTTTTGGTTAAAGTAAATTTGTTCTTTATAACAATGTTATGCGAATGATGATTGGAATGTGAACTAATCACCATTTGTGTAGTTAATATTGTATTCATTATGATGAACCACCAAGGAAGATGAAAGGTTAGTATGAATTGAATTGACTAAGATGGCCTTAAAGTGTCTTAAAAGTTTGATGAATGTCCAACTTTAATCCCTCTAAATTGGCTTTAAGTGTATTGTAAATTATGCTTAAATATTTATACACAATACAAAATTACAATGGTGTACATCTTTGGACATAATATTTATCAAACTCTTTGAAAGGCACTCAAATTCTATTTACAATGTATACAACTTTCTAATAATCGAATATGCTATATTGGACACTATATAAAGGTAAAACTTGGACCAAAAACAAATTGTATGCAAGGCAACCAAATCATGAATCGGCCTGTTTCAACCAAACAAACTGTATTAAACGGGAAGATATTACCGATCCAATCTTGATCTCCAAGAACATTTTCAATTTAGCGTTGTGATTCTTATTGGAAACTTCCCTCAATTACCCAACCTGCAGTTCCAATAACAGTTTTGAGTTCAGCTTGTTAATAAAACAAATAGCAACATGATAAATATTGATCTCAAATCTATAGATAAAACAAATTAACATTTATAAAAGATATTAGCAATTAAAGAAAAACAATTCAGATTGGGTTTCCTACAAAGCTGTTGAAGGTCGATTAGGACGATGTGTGTGGTTCTGCCTCTTTGGCCATACGAGAAGTGTTGAAATTGAATAGGCACACCAATTCTTTAGCAACCTCATCTTGTACACCATAAATATTTGATGAATATAAGTAAGTGTATGTTTCCCACAATTAAAGGTATATTATTAACAATGTAAAAGGACAAAAATTACAAATCGACAGTAAAACAAATCAAGCAATAAAAAATACCTCGAATTGGTTAAATGGCGTTTCTTTCTGTATGCGATATCTATGAACTTTGTCATGGTTTGCATCATGAGTAACCTAGACATGTCAAGTAATGATATTAGTAAGATGAGTTTATTGAAAAGTAAAACAAATGTAGAAGACAAGAAAGTAATGACTATAAATGAGTATTCAAGAGTAAGGAAATGAGTTTTATTGGGTGTTATGAATGTAGGTTACATCTTGAGAGACATATAAAGTGTGTATTACACACATATACAATGTGCATAATATGTTATACATGAGGGGCAAAAAGGGTAGGAAATGACAAAAATATCAAGATTTGTAAAGAGCTTTTCATATGCCATCTTAAAATTAAGAGGAAATTACTTTCATGTACATGCTTCCTCCTTAATAAGGTAATCTAGATAATAATAAAAAAAATCGTTGTTCCATTGCGGTCCAATTCCAGTTGTTCCATTGCGGTCCAATTCCAGCCCAAAAGGCTTATTATAATCCTTCTTAAATTTGTTTCTTAGGTAGTTTGGTGTGGGTTTACTAAACACCAGGGCCGGGTGGTCACCGGCTCAGGGCCCGACCCACAAAGGGCCCGAACTTTTTTAAAATATATATATATATATATGTATATATATATATATTAAATTCTATATTTAGGATATATATTTGTGTTTTATACATAAAAGTCTTGTTTGTGGAGTTGGAAAAACCATGCAAATTTAATGTTGAGGTCTTAAGTTCAAGCCTTGGCTCTAGCACTATATTTAGTTATTTTTTTTTAAATTCATTCCTTTTTACAAAATTTTGGGCCCAAATTTTTTTTAGCGTTCTCAGAGACAGCCTTGCTAAACACCCCCACAACCCAAACGGTTTCACTTACACAGATCCGACAACCTAACTCCTCACCACCACCAAGACACCAGTCGCACTCCACAAACAACCAATTGGACACGAACGACCTTGTTCTCCGGTAGACTGTAAGGAACCCGATGAAGATGAGCAGATGCAAGGGGCGCCTCCATCACCACCACCGTACAACTACAACGTCAACACCACCGTACAACAACCCCACCACACTTTCACCTATGTAAATGAACGAATGCAAAATTTGTTAACCCATTTTTTCAGCCAAATTTCTTAGATATTTACCTATGGTTTTAGAAAAATTGGATAAAAAATCGCATGGAAGGTAGGATTTACGACGGAGTTCTTAAGTTCTCGAAATAACAAGTTGAAATATTTTAAACTCTTAACGTTTAAAAACATAAAAAAACATAGGGTGAAAACCCGGTATTGATAAAACCGGATACGGGTACAAAACCGGTTTCAGGTATTAAAAAAAAACGGATATAAACAAATAGGTACGAATCAAGTCCGGTTCCCAAAGCCTAAGGGCCCCTGCTATTTAAGTATCGATTCACGTGAATTTTGTAATAAGATGCCTAAAATAAAGAGTTTAATGTGTATGATATTTATGAACGTATCATATTGTCCATGGCTACAAGTTTAAAGGTAATTTTTTTTTTCCTTTGAATACAAATGATAGTTATTAATTATCTGTGTGAGTAAGGCTAATTCTAGTAAACACGATGTCCAATCATAGCACCTTAGCTTCTAATTCCAAACGATGTGTGAAAGTCCGTTAAAAGTTTTAAAGATTAACTCTATTAGATATAGCATTTCGCCTAAATCTTAAAAAAAAAAAAAAAAAGAAAGAAAGAGAAACTCTTGCACCCGCCTACAATGGCGCAGCTTGAACAAATATATAGGGGAAAAATCACGGGACTCTCAAATTAGGGGACCGGACACAATACATATAAAATTTTCGGATTAAATACGCCTAAATTTAAACTACTTAGGAAAAAAAAAAGGGCACGGCTCCTTAAAAGCTGCGCCCCTAACCGCCGGCAACTCCAGCCAAAAACACCGTCACCAAATCGACTGATTGGAAACCTTGGCCGAGGAAACGTTGTCGGCGGGATGAATTTTTCTCTCTGGACCCTTCTTCAGTTTCGAATTGTCCGCGGTTTGAGCCGCGGACAAGTTGTGTGGTGAGTTAATTATTTTGTTCTTGAGGCGTTGTTGCTGCAGGTTCACCTGAGCATAACTGAAGCCAATGGACGACATGTTTTGTTTATAGCAGTGTTGGTTGAGGAAATGGGTGTGTTATATCCATCGAAGGTTGTCGAGGGGTCATTTATATATAGTGAAAGATGGAGGCCCACTAATCTGTCTACTGAGGAAATCCATGGGCCGACAATGGTTATTTATTTGCAATAATAATTTGATAAATATAATATTATATAAAAATATCGCTATCAATAATTGGATAAATGTGTACAAAGACGTAGTTTTTCCGTGTTTCAGGATTTTGTCTTCTCTTAGACTGAACAAGGTCGAATAATTTTTTTTTTTTTTTTTTTTTTTAAAACGGTAAACGAAACTTTTATTCAAAACCCTAACAAGGCGCTAGCAAACCAAAGTCCAGATACAACAACCGAAATAAAAAGCCCAACCTGGCGTATACAATCCACCCACAAATCGATAAACAGAGCCGAACTATCCCATTTTGAGAGTGTCAAATCTACCCTAAGAATCCCACGACATATCCAACCTCCCCCCCCCCCCCCCCCTCCCCCCTATTTGTGATTCACAAGTAACTCATAATCTTGATACCCTCCAAAACTCTCCGAACCACAACCACCTTTTGATTATGAATGAGATCGTTCCAAGCTTTCCATATACTTCAAAAAGTCGTTAACACAACCCCATAAAACACCTTTTTTGCCCGAGTGCTAGTTTTTGCCACCCTATGATAATTTAAGAAATCCCGAACAGAACAAGGTCGAATAATAATTAATTATTTCGATCCACTTTGAAACAAATCTAAATATTGGTTCTTTAAATAATAATATAATCTCTTCGTTAAAAAACAGTCCGAGTATGACGTTGTGACCCGATATGTATTTAAATTCTGATTTAGTATTGTGACCTGATATTAAGAAATCTCTTATTTTTTTTAAAGCATTCACAAGTCATCCATAAAAAATTTGTGAGTGTATCCCCATATTTTAAAAAATGATTTTAAGGGTTGTGAGTGGAGAAAAGAGAAAATGTTACTGTTTATCTATATATTAGGAATAGAAATTTAACGTGTTTGTTTTTATTTATGTTTTGAAAAATAGTCGATCAAAATCATGCCGAGACATGTGGAGGTAACACACTAGTTAAAATTAATAAGTTTAACGCATGTTAGTAGATGAAGAAAATGGACCCTCAAAGAAATAGATATAAAAATGGTACAAGGATTTAGGCGAACTGAAAAAAATCGAGCCAAACTCAGGATTTTTTATGACTTCGATGATGCTGTGCTTTTGCCGCAACGAGTAAACACCCCACTATTATATTTAAAAGCAAGATTTGTAACGGTTTTCCTAAAAATGAACATAATTTTGATGGCGGTGGCGTCTATGAATATTTAAAAAACATGAAAATCTTAGTTTTATCATGTTGAGTGTTATGAATGCACCAATAATATGGTGACTCTCCACATACATAACCTACATCTATTATTATGTTTGTATTAATTGTATAGCCTATAAATAGTGGCTCATGTATATTGTATCATACACACTCATGTATATTCTATCCCTCTCTTAATCTTCCTCTAATCTTTGTTCATAGTTCTTATATTTTGTATGTTAGTAGGCCGTTGTTTTACAACACGTTATCAGCACGAGTTGCTTTTGGAGTTAGATCATATTAACATATGGTAAGTCTACATGTTCTAGTTATTTTGTTTTTGTTCACTCTCTCAACACAAATCCATATTGTAATTCATACAATTTTGGGTTAAACAAGATTTATATATATATTACTCCAGTACAATTATAAATTATGTATAGTTAAACAAATCTAATTGTTTTAAGTAAGTTATTTGGTATTGTAATTTTTCTATAAATTCTCGCTTATATCTTCATTTTTCTATTGCTCATTACTTGGTACTATTCTGAATAAACATAACAAGTTGTGGTTTTTATATAAATTTTGGAGAAGTTTTAATCAAACAAAACTAGTAACTGGGGTTGATAGCTTTTGAAGGCTGTTGATATTTTCTATCGGTCCATTTTAATTCCCTTACTTTAAACTTACATTTAGTTTTGGTTAATATGTTTATTATAAATTAATCATGAAATTAAAACTCTCCAAATAAAACGTTTCATTTAGTTTTAATGAATATATTGAATTTGAAAATTGATTATAATTTTGTCATGATTATTAACATTTCATTTAGTTATAATGAATATATTTAATTTGACAATTAATTATTATTTAGTGAGGGTTATTATTCGCTCTAATAAGGCTGGCGTTTTACGTTTGGAAAAAGGATAATAACCACACAGGACTTAAAGGAAAGAAAATGGAAACTTTATTTTATATACTACAATAGTATTGTTTAACTTTCAAATTGAAAAAAAAAAGTTTTAAATTGCAAAAACCGAACATTATGTTTCCATAATATATTTAGCAAGCATTATGAGATTATATGTTTCTAAAAAGGTTAAAGTGGTTGGATCATATATAAATGAGTATAATTGAGAAAATGGTTAGTATGAAGTTGGAGGATAAATGCAATTTGTTTATATATTCTAATCTAATGTTGGGATAATCATATTAGACTCATGCTTGAATATGTCTAGATACATGTATTGTATATAGAGATTATTAATACTAGTTTGTTGTCTAGTTATGTTTCATTATTTTTATTTTGAAATAATTGACTTACAAATAAAGTTACATGTCTTTACGTTTGCTTTTACGTGATAGGCTTTTGATTGTTATGTTCTAAGCAATTGGTTTTCACTCAAATATATAGATATATGATATCCCATTATTTCATGATAAACTAATATATAAATTATATGTTTTTCTTATAAATGATGAAAACACTTAATTTCATAAAGGTTATACCACATCTTGTTTTATTTGGTAACATGTTATAATGTCATGAAGTATATAATCCAACTTTATGTATACATTGTGTTTCGTATGTTATCATTTTGAAGAGAACATTATGGTATATTGTCACAAGTTATATGATTGAATTGTGATCAAGATTCATTTATTATAAATTTATGGAAGCTTGTAAGAATTTTGATCGATAAATCGTAATGATTCGATCATATAACTTCTTCTCAATTAGTGTTATGTGATGAGAAGAATATTTATACAAGTTGATTGAAACAGTTTCCATCGTCATATCTCATATATGCTCTTGAAGTAGCAAATTATCAAAGAATATATAAGGTTTGAAATGACCACCATGAAAGTGGTGTAGTTCTTATCCATTCCCTGAAGTGAATGTGATGAAAAATGATCGGTATAAAGGTTAAAGATCATGTACATAACTAAGGAAGTTGTAATGATTCCACCATGAAAGTTTTGTGGTTATAATCCATTCCCTGAAGTGAATGTGATGATATAATGATCAGTGTAAAGTCCATGGTCATGGTAATTGAGGAAATATAATTACTTCTCAATTTTATATGGGAAAATTGGATAGAACGAATTTTACTTATCATACCTCAAATACGCTCCTGAAGTAGCAATACCATTAAAAGGGTATGAAAAGTTTGAAATGACTTTATATTCTTATGTTCAAGAAAATAATAAAGCTTGGTTGGTTTTACTCCATTTCTTGAAGTGAATGAGATTATATAATAATAATTGAAATTGTCATGATCATGGAGATAATTGAGAAAGTTGCAATGATGGTCATAATGTTATCAACCATCAAAGATTATTATTATAGCCAAGTTACTAATGAGATTGATCATCAAAAAAAAAAATGCTATAATGATCATGTTAATAATGAGATTGACCACCACATGTGGCAAATAAAAGGAGTGATTATATAACATGATGGTTTGAACATTGAAGTTACAATACATTCTTTCATGTCATATGTTTTGTATTACATACGTGCAAGTAATACATATTCGATCATAAACTAGAAGTTTAGTTTATGGATCATAATTATTTAATTAATTGGCGTGACCGGTAAGACCACACCGAGTCGATTATGATGTGAACATAATGAAGAACTTAAAGATTCTTCCATCTGATACATAGCATGTAATGTTTGCTCTTAAGCAAAATTATATATTTGCCATATAAAGTAGCGTGAGTATCACTATGCATTTTGGAATTGATTAAAGGATACGCATATCCTAACATGATACCATTTAGTATTTAAAATCGATGCATCGTCTAAATGGTTATCAAGTTTGCAACCTGAAGTTTGCTTGATTTATGGCTTAGCTAATAAGATAGCAAGCATATTATTCTAGATTGGCATATTTAATCAATTCCCAAGATAATAATGATCATTGGAATAAGTGTTGAACTTCATATAGCTTATATTCATAGAAATATTGCTTTCATTGAGATGATCACTAAAACGTCTACTATTGATTGCAATGTCAATGATCATGAGAGCAAAAGTTCATATTTGACTTTACATGCAGTAACATTTATTCACATCAAGCCAATACGTGGTAATAGTTTCTCCCCATTATAATTGGTTTTTGGTCAGAAACCAAATGTTGCCCATCTAAGATTTTTGTTGTGCGACATATATTGAAATTGATCCACCACGACGCACGAAGATGGCACTTTAAAAGGTGATTGGGAATATATGATGATTTATAGAGCCTTCAACAAGAGATTTATTTACATCTCAGTTAATTGATATCCATCTCAATGGATTAACATTCCCAACATCAGGGGGAGATAAAAGGCAGTTGGAAATAGAAATGAGTTAGAATGAAATATCATTGATCCTCGTACTAAACACTGTGAACCAAAAGTTCAAAGGTTAATTCATTCACAGAGATTAGCGAATTAATTACCAGACGCATTAACTGACCTAAGTATGATGAATAGCTAATCAAGTCACATATACCAACTGCCAATGCTCCATTTAAGATGAGTGTCCAGGAAGGACAATCGTATATTGGCAACAAGCCTTTTGCACGCCTAAAGTGTGGTAGACTAGTCGATTCCAAAGAATAAAAAAAAAAAATCCTCGAGAAATTGGAGCAAGTAATAAAGATGGTCAAGTCGAGGTTATAGTAAAAAGGTCTCCTGAAGAGACATTAGACATGATGGTTCCAGAAGAACCTCAGGTACCTGAAAATAAAGAGATCTCGTTATATAGTATCATGTCTATGAAATGTATGGAATCGAAATAAAATCGACGTAGTTATAAATTTTATCTAATGTAGCGCTTAAAATGAGGATCAAGATTTAAGATCTGCCTATGAATGAATACAAAGAAATGATTGGCCAAAATGGAAAGACGCAAATACGGCAGAGTTGAATTCTCTATTGAAAACGAAAGTTTTGGACCAGTAGTCCATACAACAAAAGTTGTAAAACATATAGATATGAAAAGGTCTTTTGTGCGAATCAACATTTGAAAAGAAAATGATACAAGGTAAAATTGGTGGCACAAGAATTTCGCAAAGACCCATAATTGATTATGAGGAGACGCATTCTCCAGTGGTGGATATAATGATTTTTCATTATGTTATTAGTCTGGTAATGCAAAGAGAGAATTGAAATGCGTCTAATAAATATCATGATTCACTTGACACTGAAAGTTTACATGAAAATACCTGATGAAGGATTTAATGTGTCAAAATCTTGTAACGTAAGTTCTCGAGAACGTTATGATCGGAATAAAAAGATTCAATTCGAAATACGTTATGTTTGTTATATGATTGAATTGAATATAAGTGGAACTCCTCATGAGTATCCTAAAGCAACCAAGTGCTTAAAAGGTAATATGAAACATCGTAGGATGTAATTATTGTGCACCAATATACCATGGGTAATAAACTAAACCTAGTGATTATGATACTTCAATGTAGAAGAATGGTACTATATATATTGGAGAAATAGATGTTATTGATTTTCCAATTGAAGAGTGAATGCACTTGCGTAATTGGTCAAGATGGAAAAGTCCATGATGGATTGAGAATGCCTCAAGCATTGATATGAATACCTTAAGAAGTATTATGTAAAGGTAATATAATATGTATGGACTAAAATAAGCGGGTTGAGTGTTGTACAACTCATGAGATATCCCGATAAAGAGCAACATAAGTTTGATAGTATTATCCAACTTTTATCAAAAGTTCTCTCTTAAAAGTTCACTCGCAGTTTACAGTGATGATGTCTGAGCATTATCGAGAGACTCTGTGGAACTTTTAAAAGGGGGATTTTTTTTTAAAATCCTTGACATAGTGCACTTGTTGCTTGACCTATAATTCGAGTATATATGTAATGATGTGTTTACCAATCCATCAAAGTATATCTTGAAAAGATGGTGGGACATTTTACAATGGACATAGCTCATATTTAAACTGCACTAAAGGTTGTCCAATTACTTGATATGAAAAATTATTCATTTCATCTCCTACCAAAGTAGAGATTTTCACTCTACAAGTACCATAGTTAAATATATATGTACATTAGTATATGTCTTGCTAGTTATGCATGATTATTATATCTTCCACATGAACTTATTATCATAATATAGCCTATGTCAATCGAGGAGACACCGGAATGAGTTAAAACAAATACTTCATGTATGAGCGATTTTTTATTATATTTCACTAACCCATGCAAACAAGTTTGGTTAGTCTTGTAGATGCAGGAAATATAACACATCACATTTGTTGAACTTGTGACATTTATTTACGAGAGGAGGCAACATTAGTTCAACTTAAAGAATTGCACTTACGAGAGCAGGGACTAAAATTCTGGAATGAAGATCATACATCAATGACTCAACTTAAAGATTTTCACGTCAAGTGATCAAGAATGCAAATCATTGACTACAAAACTTTGAGCAACTTTCTTAGAAGATCGACACCATCATTCAAATAATACATATTAAAATGAGGGGGAGTATTCGACACGTTGCACTCTTTTTCCCTTCACTAAGTTTTGTCCCATCGGGTTTTCTTAGTAAGGTTTTTAACGAGGCAACACACCTGATCCAGAAGAATCAGGGGGAGAAAATACGCGTTGCACTCTTTTTCCCTTAGCTGAGGTTTTATCCCACTGGGTTTTCCTGGCAAGGTTTTTAACGAGACAACATCACTAAGCGTATTAGAAGAATTGTGTATTGATTTATTACATTATGTGGATAGTCAAGGGGGAGTGTTATGAATGCACCAATAATATGGTGACTCTCCACATACATAACCTACATCTATTATTATGTTTGTATTAATTGTATAGCCTATAAATAGTGGCTCATGTATATTGTATCATACACACTCATGTATATTCTATCCCTCTCTTAATCTTCCTCTAATCTTTGTTCATAGTTCTTATATTTTGTATGTTAGTAGGCCGTTGTTTTACAACATTGAGATCTTTTTAGAAGCCATTTTTTATAAAATGGTGACAGACAAATACAATACTCTTAACTTTGACTGAGTCAAGTGAAATACAAATGCTCAACCTTTATGCAACTTATATATATATAGTATTACTAGTTTTTATCCCGAGAGCGTCCTGAGTGAAATATCTAATATAACATAATAAAATATATTATTATTATTATTATTATTTTAAGCAAATTTGTGTCATAAGTTATCATATTCAAATATAAAAAAAAACGAATCTCTGCACCCGGGTATAAATCTAGTGCCATTACAAATGAATTCGGAAGTTTGTAATCGATCACTCTAAAAAGAATTAACATGAAATAAGAAAAAAAAAGTTAATTATTGAAATATCGAACGCATTAGTCTAAAGGTTATGTGATGCGTTAAAAAATTCATGGGTATATGATCGGGTATGTAGTTCGGGTATTTGGGTATGTTGTTCGGGTAATCGGGTCGGGTATCACCTAATCCTAGACCCGACCCAAACCCACATTTTTTTTAAACTAATCCCAAACCTGACACAATACCTGTCGGGTTACAAAAAATAGTCATTTTTTTCTCCGATTTTTATATAGCACTATGGTATTCGTTGGAAAGATAATAAAACGCTCGTTAATTTGGTGCAATTTTTTTTTAAAAAAATCTCGTATATAAAAGATATTAACGTTTAAAAGTTACGTGAGGAAACACGAGAGATAAAATAATAAAGGTTTAATATTTAGATTTAGTAGATTATGTATTTAATAGATTAGGTTAAAAATTATAATAGATTAGGTTAAATCATATTTATTTCTTTTTTTTTTAATTAGTTTAGAGTTGCCACATCACATCCTATGTGGCATCTCTCAAAGGAGAGATTGCATAAGAATATGACATGTAAGATTAATCCCTTTTGCAATCTATACCTATAATAAACCAAAGCCATTTTAATGACATGTCACTCAAAGAGGGTATTCTCTTCATTGAGTGTGCCATGTGTCATCCTATGTGGCAAGGCCTTTATTTTAGGAAAATAATAATTTAAAATTTAAAAACAAAATTAGATTTTTATCTATAATGTTTTCTCCCATAACTTTTAAACGTTAATATCTTTTATATACAAGATTTTTTAAAGAAAAAAAATTACACCAAATTAACGAGCGTTTTATTATCTTTCCAACGGGTACCATAGTGCTATATAAAAAACGGAGAAAAAAACGACTATTTTTTTGTAACCCGATAGGTATTGTGTCAGGTTTGGAATTAGTTTAAAAAAAATTGTGGGTTTGGGTCGGGCCTGGGATTAGGTGATACCCGACCCAATTACCTTTTTTTTTATATTAGAAAATGATAACTTATGGCAGAGATTTGTTTAATAATAATTATAATAATTATAATAATATTCATTAATCATATATTGGCAGATGCCATTTTCATAGTTTAGATACTTCTAATTTTATTCACTTTACTTAGATTTCTCAACCCGGGACGCTCCCGGGGTATAAACTAGTATATATATATAGATAGATTATTGGCCTTATTAAAATTAAATCAAATAAATTATCTAGAACTAAAAAAATGAGTTGTCTTTCAATTTCCTTTGGGTTTGTATTACCGGTACCAAGATCTTAAATTATATTTTCATTTCATGAAGCAATTAACGGGTTCAAACAAATTTTCATGGACTTTGGTTGAAACTAGATTATGGCGTAGGCCGCGCGTTGCGGCGGCAACGCTTTAAACAGTGTCATGTTATGTGATGCATTAACCATACGAAAACACGTGTTTTGACGTATTTGATTTAAAGCAATGCGGTTACCGAAGAAATGGAATCGAATTGGGGTTGGCCCGTTTAGTGATGGGTCCACATAACATTACACCACCCGTACCTTTGCATCAAAACTTAGCGGCATCAAAATGTACAATAACTCGAATTTATGCCGTATAATGAAAACGTATTGTATTTGACCCGACTTGGTTCCAAACACTGTTTAAATTAAAACGTAGACAAACAGAAAACAATTTTATTTGACCAGACTCGTTTATGAAAAATAAGTTATATCGAAACATGAATTTATACCGACACATAAATTAAAATGTTAAAATGTAGACCAACTAAAAACGTACATAAAAATAAGCATCGAAACACATTATATTTGGCCCCATTCGCTTCTGAAGAAATTTACGTCGAAATGTTAACTTATATCGACACATAGATAAAAATAACCAAGTGATAAAATATTTTTTTTCTTTGAAGCTAAAGAATAAGTACAGGGTGTAAGTTTGAAAAGTTGAAACTGAAGGGGTGAAAATAACATTTATTTAAAGTTTTAAAAAAATAAAGAAATGTAAATGTAAACTTTAAAAGTATAAGAGCTATTGTTATCATTTCTAGAAGTTTAATTATTTTTTTGTCTTTTTGTGGGTGGCATGTGCCACCAACCATGCATATTAAGTTATATTGTCGAATGAAAACGTTTATATTTGAGCCGTCACATTTCCGAACACAGTTTAAGTCAAAGACGTATGTAACTCGAATCTATACCGTCAAAAATACCGTTTTATTTTAACCGACTCGTGTCCAATCATAGTTTATGTCAAAATCGTAGGCAACACGAATTTACACCGTCAAATGAAAACTTTTTATATTTGACCTAGCTCGTTTAAAAAAAAAAAAAGTTAAAGCATAGACGAACTCGGATTTGACTTTATACCAACACATCCACAAAATAAAAACATAATAAATTAGTTTACGGTAAGCTCGAAACTTTAGAAATTTGAAAGGGGTCTAAGTGACATTTAAAAAGTTGAAGGGTTACTTTTGATATTACTGAAAAGTTTATGGGTAGAATGGGTTACATGTCAAAAGTTTGGAGTTAAAAAAGTTTAAAAAAATAAAAGGGTCTTTTTTGTCAAGCTAGGAACAAAGGGAGTCATTTTTGTCAATCCAAGAAGTTGATTTTGTCAACTTAAAAACTTAAGGGGCAAATTTTGACATTTTATAAAAGTTAAAGGGTGACTTAAAGAACATGGTCCACCGACCATGCTCTTTAAGAGTATATACAATGTGGAATGCACTTAAAACAAAATGGGCCTTACATCTAATTGGGCTACATAGTGGGCTGCTGTGTTGAAACAGGCCGTCTTGATCAAGACATAGTTTTGAGTTTGTCCACTGTAAATACTAAATTGTTTGGCAAACAAAAAGGGGAGTTTTAGTTATTTACGGTATGGTTATGCACTTATGCATATGTATTTACTTTCGCTTACTCGACATGATTGTGTTTTTATTACTTTGGCTAACAAATTATATAAATATATTATTAGAAAATAAGATGTTTTGATTGATAGAATTGATAACTTTTTTTTTTTTTTTTTTTTTTTTTTTTTTTTTTTACGGTGAACAACTGTGTGGCAACTGGCAACCACCCTTGCAGGGTGCCGTGCCCAAGAATCGACTACTCGACCTCCAGCAGCGCCTGCGTTCTCCCGATGCGGGGAAACCCGAGCCCCACCCGCCCGAAGGCACGACAATGTTATAGAACTCGGTAAAACCTCGCCGCCCGTCAGATTCGAACCGGCGCCACCCGTATTCGATCTTCACCCGGATACCAAACCATAAATGATGGAAGTGGGGATCGAACCTTTGATCACATAAGTGAAACAAAAGCTACTCCACCACTCCACCACTATGGATGGATGCTAGAATTGATATCTAGTAATGAACCTAGTTAATTATTTGGTCTAGAATTATTAAAAAAAAAGGAAATTTGATTGAAGTGTGCATTGATTGTTCATCGGTCATCATTCACGTATATTAAAAAAAGGGTATGTCTATGCAGCTTAGTAAAGTAGTAATCAAGTTAGATTATACATATTGCAACAAGACTTGAAGCCAGATGTGATTGATTGTTTCTTATTTTCAACTCGTGTGGGCCGGTTGTTTGTCTTTCTTGGTTGAATTGCGCATTAGGCTTACATCAAGTTAATCTATATCGATCAAATTCAAATCTTCGTGATTTAACTTTAAAGATAAAACAAATTATGTAATATCAACCACATGCCTTTTGTGGATGGGACATCCTACTTGACACTATTAGAACCGGCTGGGGTGGTTGGGGCAACCGCCTAAGGCCCAAATCTTCATGGGCGCGCCTGAAATTTATAAAAAAAATGAAGGACCCGATTTTCAAAACTCGCCTGGTGCCCAAAGATTTTTTAGGATTCTCGAGGATAGCTCTGTTTTATGCACTATCCCACAAATTGCATTGTCCTTAACTAAACTAACAAACGATAGAGGAACACACGATATTAAGTCAAGATTGATCGTCTGCAGTAGTGTGGTTTCATCTTGACATACTTGACCATCGATCAGTTAATGTATTATTGTCACAATTTTTGTTTAGGCCACAAGGGATGGTAGCAATTCTATCTAGGGCTGCAAATGAACCGAACGAACACAAACAGAGCCTTGTTCATGTTCGTTTGCTAAGGAAATTATGTGTTCACGAACAGTTCATGAACACTTACCGAACGAGATTTTTTGTTCGTGTTCGTTTGTTAAAAAAACACGCGTGTTCGTGTTCGTTTTCGTTTGTGTCCGTTTGTTAATTTTGTTCATGAACGCACACGAACATAAACGAACGTTAATGAACACAAACAAGTGTTCATGAACACAAAGAATTGTTCATGAACGAAAACAAACACACACGGACATATATTAATTTTGGAATAAGATCGAATTCACATATATTAAGAAATTAAGTAAAGCACCAAACATATAACCTAACTATACCAACATACTTAGTACATAACATAATATTGGTAATTGGTTAAATATAATAAAGTAGTGTCTCGAAAAACTAAGCTCTCATCTTAAACTTGAAGTCTTCATTTATTTAAACTAGTAGAAATGCCCGCGCGTTGCGGCGGGTGCATCTGTTTTGCCCCTTGTGCATTGTGTTTGTTGGTTATTCGTTATGTTAAAGTAGAAAACAACGATGTATAAAATATATGTTATCAAAAACTGAAACTCATAAGTATATCTTCTGAATATTTTAAATGGGTACATCACAATAGGCCGTACTATTCCTTACAACACCCTTAGATTGGCCCACGTCCTTCGGTGGGACCCTTTTATGTATCTCGAAGGCAGATAAGTATGCCATCGTAGAGCGGTACTTAGCGTAGTGAAGTGGCGTTGTATCTCTTAATGACCATAAGATTGTAGTGGAAGTGATGTAATTACTAAAATGCAGTTTGTAGTGTGCAACATATTTCTATTATTTTAGGGCAGCCGAGAGATGCAGCGGTTTCAATGATTTACATAGATACTCTCGTTTTATGTTAGTTTGACAAGCGTCGTAACAAATATATTGGATCAAACAAATTAGTAATCAATATAGTTAAAACTACCAAATCGACTGATAAGAACGTGTCTTCTTTTAGATATGTAAACAATTGGTGACTTCGTGAGATCAGAAACTTAAATTCTATTCCTAGAAGCTTATAGTAGCGGAGAAAACAAAAAACCACCGAGGAAGATGATGACGTTGCTCATGAAGTATCTCTACCATATTTGCTTGTATAAAAGTCAAGCCTACATATATCGCTCACTTTAATGGGTTGAAACGTGTCATGGGTTGGGTGTGTTGGCAAACTTCAAGACTACATATTCATTTGTGTGCAGAAGTGTCACATTATACCATCCTGCAACCACATAAATTTAAAAAGAATATATAAATACATAATATATGATGTAATTTATTTACTATAAACATTGAAAGATATGTAAGTTATGTATGTGAAGAGTCGCCACATTATTTATGTACTAAATACATGACAACTATTTATAAGACTATAACATTGATACAAACATAATAAAGACATGGAGGTTATGAATGTAAAGAGTCACCACATTATTGTTAATTTCCTCATCAATTTTATAATTATGTTTAAATTAATTTCTTCAACAATTTAATATTTAGGTAGAAAGACAATTTTACGCTCAAAATGACTTCAATAAGCATTGTATTATAAGCAATAAAGGTTGTATTTACTTAAATTTTGCGGGTATCCTTCACTGGTGCTTTATAATATATAGTATAGAAGATAAAGATTCGGGTTGATTCATTAGCGTGAGCGTAAATTTATGGCTTTTTGATTTCTTATTTCTTAACACAAATAACATAAGTAATTAACACATAGTTAAGTTTTTGTTTTCTTTTTATTCTAGTGTTTAATTTATTTTATTAATTAGAATTAGAACTTAAACAATCTACAATTGCCGAAAGCAAAATAATATTGTGAACCACACTTCATACAACGCTTAACAAGAATATTAAATAAATAAACAAATACCTTAAAAGTCTTAGAACAAATATAGTTTACGTATAAAGTTATATTTGAGCATGCATATATAGATTTATAGAGTTAACTATTTCATGGCGTTCAAGGAGACCATGTTGATTGAAATTGAGGAATGTCTCCATACCCTTCTCCAACCATCATCTCCATCATCTGTCCTTCATGTCCATTTGTTCCCTGCAACATCAGGTTTCATCCCATGCAGTAAGTGGAAGTAATATTTATAATATATTAGAAACGTATTAGCAAATCTAGAATGTTATATTTATAGTTTTGTCCGTTGTATTTAGTTAACAATATATATGATTCAAGATAAACAACTTCTTAACAAGGATAGTTAGGAAAGCCACCTGTCACCTTCATAGAATCATAGGGGCCATATCATCCAATTCAGTAGAGTTGAAGTCAATAGATCATAGAACATGTTGGCTTCTGAAAGCTTCATGGAGAGAAATTAAAAATGCACAATGAAGACAAAAACTGTACTAATTAATTTTGAAAAATATTTTCTCATCAACAATTTTGAATATTGTTTGTTTATTGTTTTAATTATTAGCTGCACAATTAAATTACCAAAATTTGATTCTACAACGATCCAACATAGTTGATTATTACATCCAACATCACTGGCATTCCCATTGGCTATAGCAAATAACTAAATTTAAATGGAGCAAAAAATGATATATTATGAAGATAAATTTTTGTAATTGTCAAACAAAATATGAACAAGTAGAAAAAAAAATGTATATATGTATATAAAGATTAACTCATATCTTTATACCTTGTAGCATCCGGGAACCATATCTTGCAAGCGTCTTAACTTCTCATTGATTTTTTTCTCTTCTCATTTAATGAAGACAAATTTTTTTTGGACAAAACAATATTTCAAAACATGAAATTAGCTCTAAGATTTTGTTTGGGGTTATGAAAAGACTATTAGCATTCAAGAAATTGATTATAATGAAGTATATATAATAATATAGATGGGGGTTGAAAGGTCTCACATTTAAGATGCATCATAAGTTAAGTTGTATTTTGTGTTTTAAATGTTAGACATAAGGGCATAATTGGGATAAGATTTTAGGATGTGAGGTATTGGATTATGTTAAATTTACTAATCTACCCTCCTAAGTGTCTTAATTGTCAATACTATGCCAATAATACCCTTAATTTTTTTGCTTAAATATGTTGTACATGTTGCTTTTTAAGTTGTACGGAGGTGAAAATGACTATGTTGTATATCACTCATCCTTTATAATGTATTATAGATTATAGATTATAGATTATAGATTATAGATTTGAAGTCTTATATACTTACTTCACATAAATTATTTATTTATTTTAGTAAAACTAAAAAAAATCAAGAATATAAAATAAAATTATAAAAATTAAACACTCCATTAAACTATCGAACACAAACGAACATAAACGAATATGTTACCGAACGTTCACGAACATAAATGAACGAACGCGGCTTCTGTTCATGTTCGTTCGTTTAACTTAATGAATGAAAATTTTTGTTCGTGTTCATTCATTTATTAAACGAACGAACACAAACGAACTTCCCACCGAACGGTTCATGATCTGTTCGCTGAAAGTTCAGTTCATTTGCAGCCCTAATTCTATCACATTCATCACACTATCACACCCAATCAGATTCTGCCACCTCATTTTATCATATTCTATCACTAAACCCATGCGGCGGTGTTCATATTCTATCACATTTCATCACTAAACTTTTTTTTTAAATATATAAAAACATTATATTAAATAAAAAAACATTACATTAAATAAAAAAATTAAGTGAGCGGTGCGTAAGGGTCCAGGAACTCGATATCTAATCCACCCATGTGTTCCGTTAGATCAAATCGAAGCTGATAGTGGGTTTGTTCATTACGCAACTCCAAAAGAACATCATGGGCAACGTTTGCTGGTATATCCGTATCCATAACTAATCCGGAGATATTGTGCACCCCTCTTCCTTTATGATCATGTTGTGCAATATGACACACGCGTACACAACACTCCTTATTTTCGCTTGATCAACCAAATGCACCGGGCGATCTATTATGCGCCATTTACCTTTCAATATACCAAACGCCCGTTCAACGTCTTTTCTCGCAGATTCCTGTAGCTTCTTAAACAACATTTCTTTTTCGATTGTCGGAAACGAGTAAGCTTTCACAAAAACTGACCAAGCGGGGTAGATGCCATCAACAAGATAGAAGCAACGTCTATATTGTCGTTCGTTCACCATAAACAGACACATCGGGGCGGTTCCTTGTAACTCTGTATCGAAAAGCGGTGATTGATATAGAACATTGATGTCGTTGTTTGAGCCGGGGGGACCAAAGTACGCATGCCAAATCCATAAATCGTTTGACGCAACGGCTTCGAGCATTATCGTCGGTTTTTTATGGTCACCTCTCATAAACTGACCTCGCAAACCCTTTGGGCAACTTCTCCATTTGATGTGGGTACAGTCGATGCTACCGACCATACCGGAAAAATGCCATCTAGCTTCATGTGCGGCGAACAAACGTGTAATGTCGTGTCTAGTCGGTCTTCGGAGATACTCTTTACCATATAAATCAATAATAGCAATGCAAAAATAGTGAAGAGACTCGCTTGAAATTCTACTAGACATATTAAAATATTCATCATATTCGTCAGGAACGTTACCGGTAGCAAGTTGACGAATCGCTGATGTGCATTTTTGTATCGTTGTAAAGCTCTTTTTCCCCCTAGAATCATACCCTACTTGAAACCATTCAAACTTAGCTTCGATGTGCCCTACAATCTTTAAAAATAATTCCTTTGATAAACGAAATCGATTTTTAAATACCTCGTCGTTGTACTTTGGGTTTTCTACAAAATAATCGTTCATCAAAACGTCACTTGCCCCCCACCATCACGCTGCACCATTCTTTTCTTTTGACGTTCCGTATTTTGATGGTGCGCCGCCTCGCAAACCATTGCAAAAAATTCCATCGAAGAACCCGATGAGTCGGAAGAACTAGACGAGTCGAGTTGACACGAGGGGCCTTCCATTTGATATATATATATATATATATATTGCTTCTTTGATTGTTGGATGTAAGTTATGATTGTTGATGGTATTGATTTTGGTTAAAAATGAAGTGTATATATATAGATATAGAGAGATTTTGGTTGAAATTTATTTTATTTATTTATTTATTTTACCCAAAACGGTCGTTTGACCGTTGGCCAACGGTCACATTTGGCTAAAATGGAGCGTGATCTACATCACGAAAAAAGGGATCGTGGCCGTGATGAAATTACTAGGGCCGGTGTTTCGCGGGCGTCACGCCATCACGAGGTGGCCATCACGGACCACCCAGGCTGGCCTTATGGTTTATCATCATCATCATCATACTCAGTTAATCCCACCAATAGCAAAAGCTAAGGTAGGGTTTGAGGAGAGTAAGATGTAGACAGCCTTACCTCTACCCCGTGGGAATAAAGAGGCTGCTTCCAGTTAGACCTCCAGCTCAATAGTTGTTTTGTATCAAGCCTTAGACACAAGGCACATAACACTTAGCAATCGGGACAAACCCGATTGGTGCATGTACCCCCTTGTCTTTTGGCTATCAACGTTACAACTTGATGCATGATTAACCGTCCGTCATTTTTAATGTTATTTCACGAAATTAGAAAAATAGTGCAACTTTACTTTTTCCCCTCAAGGGTCACACATATATACATTATATGCGTACAACCGTAAGCCGTGCTAATTTTTGTCTATGGTTGTAAGTTCTTTTTTATCTTCGGTTTTCCTTTATAATTCTCTTTGAAGTTCTTGTCAACTTAGGATTTTTTGTCAACTTAGGATAAAAGTTAAGCCTTTGTGTTTCAAATTTCTTGCTTCAAATGGGATACAATATATAACATACTCAAAGCTAATAAGTTATTTTACAGTATGCAGTTTGAGTGATTGAACATGTTTAATTTTTGTAAATACAAATAAACTGTTTTACTTGCCAAGATCCATATTCAGTGTACAAGATTGACAAACAATTCTGAAAGCCACAATTTTCATGAGTCTACATTTGCTATATTTGACTTTGGTATGAAGTTGACAGATATCAAACCATGGAATTTTTCTGTAAAATTAGAACGGTGGTAGATGATCGATCTGGCCTTTCGTCATCCAGACCATTCTTTCTATAAATATGGTCATGAAATTAAGGCTTCTGTTGTATAATCAATCACTCTCATAATTTTGTTGCTACAACAAGCCATGGACTTCCATCTTTCAGTTTCAACAACTGTGACAACCGTTTTAGTTGTTCTTGTACTAGCTTTCCTGCTGCAGATCTTGAGGAGAAAGAAGGTAAACATAGCGAATAACCGAGCAGCACCACAAGCAAAGGGAGCATGGCCTTTAATTGGACACCTGCACCTTCTAGGTGGATCTCGGCCACCTCAGCATGTTTTAGGTGACATGGCAGACATATATGGTCCTATCTTTACTATCAAGCTTGGTGTTCACCAAGTCTTGGTTGTGAGTAGTGGGGAGGGAGCTAAAGAGTGCCTTACCACAAACGACAAGGTGTTTGCAAGTCGACCCAAATCAAAGGCAGTAGAGATCATGGCCTATAACTACGCCATGTTTGGTCTTGCTCCATATGGAGATTATTGGCGAAAAGTTCGCAAGATCGTTATGCTTGAGATTCTTTCTCAAAGGCGAGTTGAGATGCTTGGACATGTTCGAGTTACAGAAGTTAGAGCATCCATGAAAGATGTCTATGAGGCGTGGCTAATGAACAAAGACAGTGAAGGTTCGGCTATGGTAAAGGTCAGTGGCGGATCCAGGAATTTTTTTCAAGGGGTTCACTTTTTAATACTCTAATTCCATATGACCGAACATAAAAAATTTCGGGTCGGTTTGACGGTTCGGGTCGGTTAAAAGAAGGTGGGTCAAGGCAAGTCAAGTCAAGTCAAAGTTGGCCGGGTAAAACTAATGTCCACAATAATCGCACTTTCCAATTATTAGACCCTAGATTCATAGTTCATACGGACCATAATAGAAATCAGTTTAACAAAATTTCAATCAATTAGTTAACGTATAACCATTGAGTCCATAAGAACCAACAACACAATGTTGTAACAACTTAACAATCAACAAGCAATGAGTTTACCTGTGGGTTGTGGTCCGTGAAATGAGTTGTAGAAGAGGACGAAGTCGGCCGGTGGGAATTCTCATTTGTTTAGAACTCTGGAAAATCAAACTTCAAAGTAAACCTCAACAACAAGATTACAAAAAATCAAGTTGCTAACTAAATGAAAACCATATTTAAATCTAAAAAACCTAATTTGAAAACTTCAATTACATCAGAAAGAATACCAAATTCCTATTCGATCACATCATATACTCAAACTAAAAGCAATATAGCATTCAAATCAGACAAAAACAACATGAACTAAACATCAACCACTAATTACAAAATAATCAAGTTACAATACAATAATATTAATAATAACGTGAATTACAGCTTGAAGAGCTTCAGAAGGTTTGCCTTGATCAATGGGTCCGTGAAATGAGTTGTAGGGGCGGAGGCGACTGGTGAGGGTTGTAGAAGAGGAGGAGGACGGTTTGGGACTTGGGGCAGTGTGTGGGTATGTGAAATGAGGTTGAACGTGAATGGTGGCTGTGAATATGTGATGATGTTTGAGTTAAAGTGTTAGACAAAAAAAAAAAAAAAAAAAAACCTAACTTTATATTAAAAAAATTAGAATAAAAATAAAGAAATAAGGAGCTGGCCCTTGGAATCGAACATTAGATCTCTTTGTTAAAAGGGAAGGGGAATTACCACTAGAGCACCTCTTTCAAATGGTTATGGGTTCCTTTATAAAATATTTAGGGGTTCCTATCCAATTTTCTATATATAATAACACTAAAAATTTCAAACCGAACGGGTTCCTGGGAACCCCCTCCCGAAGCATAGATCCGCCCCTGGTAAAGGTGGACATGAAACAATGGTTTGGGAACTTGGTACTTAACGTTCTTGTCAGGATAATTTCAGGGGCGAGGTTCCAACACAACAATGAAGAAGGAGTTCGTTTACAGAATGTGGTAAGGAAATTCTTTGAGTTATTAGGCGCGTTTGTGGTGTCAGATTTTATACCCTTAACAAATGGTTTCGACCTGGGAGGCTATGAAAAAGAAATGAAGATGGCAGGTAAAGAAATGGACAACGTTATGGAAGGATGGCTAAAGAAGCGAAAGAGAGAGAAAGAGTCTACGCAACAACAAGAAGGCGATCAACTCTTCATGGACTCACTGATTTCTCTTCTTCAAGATGCATCTGAAGAGGATTTCCCAGGTTATGACCATGATACAGTTATCAAAGCCACATGTCTGGTATGTAAATTTAATTAAACTTGATTATTTGTACAATTATTGGATCATTATTTGTTGATTTATAAATTTTAAATCTTAACAATAACTTGTAATTATGTCCAACAACATGTGTAGTAATTTCTATCTGCAGGCATTGATAACTGCCGGCTTGGACACGACATCTGTGACTTTAACATGGGCTTTATCTTTGCTACTTAATAACCCAAACGTATTAAAAACTGCCCAAGATGAAATCGATGAACATGTTGGAAGAGACAGACTGGTGGAGGAGTCCGACATAAAGAACTTGGTTTACCTCGATGCCATTATCAAAGAAACATTGCGTTTATACCCTGCTGGACCTCTCTCCCTTCCTCACGAGTCAATGGAGGATTGCGTTGTGAGTGGCTACAACATCCCTAAAGGCACACGTTTATTGGTAAATCTTTGGAAAATCCACCATGATCCAAATATATGGCCAGATCCTTATGAATTTAAGCCCGAAAGATTCCTGAAAAGTCAAAAGAATATTGACCTTAAAGGAAACCATTTTGAACTGCTTCCGTTCGGTAGTGGTAGAAGAATGTGCCCTGGTGTTTTCTTTGCCTTACAGGTTTTGCCTTTAACATTAGCCACTGTGATTCAACAATTTGTGATAAACAAACCATCAAATGAACCAATTGACATGAGGGAAAGCTCGGGACTAACTACCAGCAAAGCAACGCCATTGGAGGTCCTTATTGCCCCTCGTTTATCCGATAAGATGTATCATGTTAGCGCCTGATTGATATTTGATATATGTTTTAATTCTTGTGTGTATGAGTAAATAATATAGTATGGAAGTTAATTTCCATTGATTTTTGTTTTGTTCCTGGGTGACATGTTGTTCCTTCTGTTCTTTTCTTTTGTGTGCAATAGCAAGGGCTCAATATATGTGGTTTCTTTTATTGCAGCCCAATTAGTTTTCATTCTAACTAAATTTGATTTCCGTTTCTTCATGGTTATAAAAATCACGTCTAGCCTCTGATTAATTGCTAATCGGAGGTTCACTAAGTATTTTTATCTAACTGGCCAATTAATCGTTTGGTGGTCAACAATGTTCAAATTCAATTCTAATCGGCCAAAAATCGGTGGCACCTAGCTTGCTTTTCTTCTGTGACTACGTAGTACGTTACTAACCTGCTTCAACAATATCTGTAATATTCAATCATTATAGTAAACCTTTTTTCAAATAATGTATGAACTTTCATCTAAATTAAAATGTGTTATAACAAATAATATATAAACTCGTTTTCTTCACGATTTACCGAATACAAAAACGAAAGAAAATAATACGTTTATATAACAACTAGTGGGAAATCCGCGCGTTGCTGCGGAACGTTCTTGTGAGCTAGGGCAAATTTGTATTGTATCCCAATGTCAAATATTTTCCCATTGTAAAGATTACACATTTAGCTGACCATGTAGCTAAACAGAAGTGTTTAACGATTCAACATAATAAGTTGTATATAATTTCCAAACAGCAGACACTGAAAAAGATGCACACATTGAATAACCCTGCATTTTATAAAACTATAAAGAATACCTATTCTGAATGTGAGATATGCCCAATTGCTTACCATAAACATAAGAAGACACAAGTAGTCAATTTACAAAGTTGATCTCTATAAAAAAAACTTTTCAAAAAAACCAGCTTGACTTGTAAATTTTTTTAACAAATGAACATATTACCTTCAAAATTCAGTAACTAAAAAACATAAAAAGAAGCCAAATCTCACCCGTTATAGAAGCGACCTCTCCCGTTTGCTTATAAAGGGACTCCAAAAAGCTGGTGTAAAATGGAATCAATCCTTTGTCAACAACTTATTACTAACCCAAAGAAATTGTATTAGTGTGACCTGGTATGAGCATTGCCCTTTTTGGCAACGAGAAGAATAGCGTGATTAATATGGCTGGTACCTCATTGGCCTCCTAGCTCTCGGAGTCCTTCTGCAAAGCAATAAAAAACAAGTTGATTACAAGCATTATATTATGTAAATATTAAAAATAATAATTAAAAAAGGGGTTTTATGACTCATCATTAAACTTTGGGGCATCTCAACCTATCTAGTGAAAATGTCCGCGCGTTGCCGCGGGTATTTATGTTTTTTGGCGCACATGGCGGGTTTTAGGTGATTTATATTTAAAGCTAATTTGCTATGACAACCACGTCTTCATCAACTCAATACGCCATGGAGACAATTGAGGTGGTGGTGAAAGAACCCGGTGGATGCAAGTGGCAGGAACAGGAGGCTCAATCATCTTTATTTTGCGACCAGGGCTGATGTGCCGGAGAGAAGTCTCCGGTTGGGCAGGTGGAGTACCAGCCATTAGTCTGATAAATGTCTCTATGTGTGTTATTTGTCAAAGCTTTGTATTTTGGACACAGTGTGATTTGTTTGTGAAGTTATTGATGTGTCAATTAGTTTGGTTTGGTTTATAGTGAATTCGTTGATTGATGTTGAGAAGACGAAAACAAAGGTAAAGGGTGGAATGTCTGGTTTGAATTGTAACAAGAATAGACATCTGATTTTGGAGTTGCTTGTGGGAAGCTTCTATCACAAGTTTCAATATGCATAACATAACTCTAAAGATTAGGAAAATCACAATAGCAAACCAAGATTGACTCATTCATAAGTCAACGGGTCGAAATTGCCACCTCTAAATTGTTATTGATAAAGGAGGATGAATTCAAATACATACCCATAGCCATACGGAGATTACATTGGTGGGCCAGGCATGAAAGGCCTTCGTGAACCAAAAAATGGGTTGGGCCGCCTCTCTTTAAATTGTTTCATCCCAGGAACATTGGTTCGTTTAGCAGCAACCTGAATAGGTACGAAATCAACTAATTAAAATTTGAAGCCTAGATTTTATACTATCGCAAAGTAAATATTGTAATAATGTTAACGCCTTGAGTTGACGACCGTGTAACTCCGATTCATTCAAAAGGATAGCATTCTGAACAGCTTCAAGTTCCAAGAATTCCACATATGCATAACCTTTTGGTTGTCCAAATTTGTCTGTAAATATTATCACCTTGTTTACAGTTCCACATGATTGAAAATGTTGTTGAACCTCCTCAGGCGTACACGCATAATCAACGTGCAATTCACATGAATAATGATAATGTCAATAATAATATAATGTAATTTGAACAACTTCAACAATCTGGCATAAATTCCTTTGTAGGTTGGGGTTCCTGAACAACTTTAACAACTTGTAGGAAATAAATAAAAGCCAAAAGCATTATAAATTTAAATATAAAGTTAAAATACATTAATATAAAATAAGGTGAAAGGTAATAGAACCTCACATTACCAACATATATTGAACATGCATCCACCTCCTCTTTTTCAGCCTGGGTTGCTGAAGCACCGGAAGAATTGTCTAATCATACCCATAATCAAAAGAAGAGTACTAATGTTAGGTATACAAACGGTAATCTAACTAAAAGATTATTATTATAATTCTAATTTTACTGCACAGAACAATAAACTCATGCAAACATAGAGAAAAGCAGTGTAGCGCTAGTTGTCTTATTATCCAATAAAAGCTAATAAAAACACTAAACTAAGCAAGTATAAAGCCCTATTGTAGTATGTTCAGTTTTCAAATATAGCTTGATTCAAAGGCAGAAATTGTATGTTGTAACTACTAAATTATGAATGGGCCACAAGACAATTTTTGCATTTTCCAACAAAGATATAACTACGTTAAGTCGCTAAATCACTTAATCACGAACTTAAATATTTTGTTGATAACAATTTTTAACAAATGCAATATCATATGCTTAATCAACTCTTGCATAAAAGAGCTTGTCCAGCATCCACTATAAAATTATACAAACAAATGTAAATAAATAAAGGATGTAAATATATTTCTACTTGGAGCAGAATTTTGAATCTTTGTAGAGTACCAACGTCAGTATGGGATCTGAAATAAAACAACTAACCAAATAAGAATTTAATAATCATCGGTAGTTAGTGAAATGAAGAATTAACATCCATACAGAAATAGGAACTATGAACCAACAACATCAATGGTTTAAGCAAACAAAATATCAGTAACAATGTAAATTTGATTAAGTGAGCAAGTAATGAAGCATGCAAAAGGAAATTTGGTTATGTTCAATTTCACATTTTCATTCAGACATTTAAACAAACATTTGATATGCATGAAACTACATACCTTGATTCATCAATCATATGTAAATGCATTATAGTACCTAATGTTACTTCTATTGCTTTCTCCATGTCTGGAAGTCTTATCTTAGCTAGCTACTCCAATGGCGACTGCTTTGTTTAGGTTTAAAGCAATGCGAGGCACTCACCTTTTATATGACATTTATGCCTAAATTAAAAATTACAAGTGATTAGCTACCTTATCTCAGTTCTCACATTCTCCTTTTAAAATTCTTAATGACTCTGGATCTAGTTTATAGATCCTCAAATTTAAAAAAAAAGTTATTTTCATTAGCCTTGCAAACAAACTAATTAACCATATTGCAAAATTGTCAATTCAACACCTGGATCAAAATTCACATAAATTGAATATAGACCAGAAATCTAAGCGATTGTATATGCAATTAAATTGTACCTTAATCAAACATCGTTATCAACAGCGAAAAAGGGAGACTCCAACCAAAAATTGTATAGAAGGGATTGTTACAAAGTAGGCGGCCACGGAGAAGAAGGAACGTGATTGATTAAAGGGAGGTGGAAGTGAGTTTATAAGGATAAATTAGGGTGAGGGGAAGGGGAAAGGATGTAAACGGTGGGTTACCGTTAGGGAAGATGAAGCACCATGTCTTGAATTTACAGCTTGCAATTGAAATGGGTCGATTAATGTATACGTAAGAGTAGGGATGGAATAGATTTTTGTATTAGTGACTTATACATGTGCCATCAAATATTGTACATAGGGGCATAATAGGAAGAAAATGGTAAAAGTTAGGGATTTATGCTTGTGCCTCTTGATATGCCATCTTAAAATGGTTGTGAAATTACTATCCTAGTCATCTCTCCTCCTTAATAAGGTAACATAGATATCAACGAATAATTAATAGTCATTGATGTCTACCTAAAATGCACCAATCAATGACGACGAAAGACAAATATACATATAATCCTTTGGCAACAACACCTATAGCGACGATTGCCACGTCCCAAAATTTTGGAGACTTCTTGTTATGATAATATTAAGGCTCAGCAGGTGTGGTTGGCAGCAATCGGGCCGAGGTTGGAGTGTTTGGACTAGATTATTTGGAGTGTATTGGGCCATATGCTTTATAAACATAATGTTGGACTGGGCTACATGTATATGGGCTTTAGAGTGTAATCAGGGATTCAAGGGCTTATTGTCTGGTTATGCACAAATGTTGCGGTTTGAAAGTGGTATTCGTATGATGGGATGAATAAGTGAATAGGGGATTCATGGGGGATAGATATTGTGTGAATGTGTGGACTTGGGCTGCTCAAAGAAGACCGGATGATGGGTACGGGTCCAATCATATGAATGATGTTTTTTGGAATAGATTGGAGTATTGGACCTTGTTTGTCTTTGTACTTGTTTGTGGATTCATGTCATGGGTATATGTTGACCGGTTGGTTTCGGTTCTAGTTCTAGGATATTTTGTATAGTTAGGCCTAAATTAGTAGGTTTTCTTTTTGGGCTAGTGTTGGGCTTGGGTCTATATCCCATTCAACACTAATTTTCTTTGTAAATCTTTCATTTTTTTTTCTACAAAGTTTATGTTTCCAAAATAAATAAATAAAAAATCCCTATGAGTAATTAAGCCTTATTTAAACAATTAAGTAATAAAGACATTTATAAAACTAAACGTAGTATGTTGGCTCGCAATGTGTGATCTATAAGTGCCGCTCGAAGGGCGTGGTGTGTATCTTGATTATGCAATTTCAAAAGGAATTGATGAATATCTATCTGTACCTCATCAACAGCATAATCAGAGGTGACCATCACCCTCAAATCCTAAGAAGGTTCCCTAAAAATCTATTTCGAGCGAGATACTGGCAAGAAAAACACCACAATAGACAGGGGCGTCTCTATTCCGGTAGAATTCTATGACATTAGGAGACCATTTCTTCGACTCTCTAGTTGGACGATACCATCGGGGTTGTTATGTAATCTTATACGGTGGTGTATCAGGGACGTCCTCAAATTCGGGGTTAGATTGATCAAGATCCATGAGGATTTGTGTATGACTGTTGTTTGCTATACTCTTCTGGTGTGGGAATTAGTGGTTGTAAGAGGATACATATGCATGTACTTTTATACGAATTTAATACATGTCCGCAATTCGGGATTACGGATTTACCATTTTCAGACAACAACATTAAAATCCAAAAGTTGAACTTGCGGGTTTACCATATTTAGACGATTCCAAGGACATTCAAATCCGAAAATTGAATTTGCGGAATTTGTTTCACAAACAATATAAAGTCATGTACATTCTTTTTAAAATCATACCACTAAAAATGGAGGTTGAAAACAACGAATTTGTATACTCGAATTTTGTTTTTCCATCAACATGGAAGATAAGATCGGTAAATAAATCCTCCTTTGTAGCCGACTGGGTGAATGAACTCAATGTAAGCCGGCCTCAATACTTTACGTTGAAAGTCTTCCACTACAGATACTTTCCAGCGACGCCAAATAGGACATATGACGACGACAGGATAACCTATGTTGCCTCCTTTATAGTCTAAGGTTTCCAACTCTCAGATATGGATCTCATTATGCCACGTCTTGGGTATGAAAATATAAACAACATGTGGTACTATTTTAGATCACCAAACGGTGATCTTGATACAAGGTTGCATCCACCCATAACTCCCGATGACGTCACACGCTTAACTATGTTTGTCTAGGATGTTGTTCGAGTCATTGACTTATACGTCGTCCGGAGCGAGTTAACCGCTCAGACCGGAAGGGGACTGATGAGAAAAATAGGGCGTGAATACAACATGGAGTTCATGTGGTTCGTAATTTGTTTGGCTAATTGTTAAGTTTGGTTCCTTTTTTTTTGTTCGTATTTTGTTTGCCTAATAATAAAGGTGACTTTTTAGCAAGATTTTTTTGCGTATTGTCACGGAACGTACAAACAACTTAAAGAAAACTAAAAATTAATAATCTATAATAAAATATAATAAAACAAAATAAAGTTGTCCACATGTCCTTCTCTAAAACCCATTTCCTGGTAAAATTCCCTCCCAATTTTTTTAGCCACGTGGCACTCCCCCTGCCCATCTTTTTCCCCAAATTGCCTAGTAAAACACAAATCTTTATAGCTAAACCCTAGACCCTCCTCTTTTCTTAATGTTGGATATTTTAGTGTAATTAGATTGACTGTTTGACCAATATGTTCATAATAATACATCATATAGGTATGGTGGTGCGGAGTGCACGCCTATTTGAATTTATTATGAACTTAGGGGTGAAGCCCCTAAGGAACGGGGTTCGGGGGCAGCGCCCCTGGGAGCAGGGTCCAAGGGAAGGCAGCCCCTGCCGGGGTCCAAGGGGCAGAGCCCCTGGCTGGGGTCGAGCTGACCTTGGAAAAACTGTCTCCGAAAATTAATTTTCAGAAATAGAGGGACTATTTTGGCAAGTTTAAAAACCTTGGAAAAACTGCCTAAAAGGCAGTTAATGGCCCAATTGTTTCAGAACGTATTCTTCTTCTTGGTCATAATCTCCCTGGTTCTCTATAATCTCAATCACAACATACAGAAAATTCTCAATCTCTGATTGTATCCGATTGAATATTCGATAGAACCGTCGAATTGATTCAATCTGAAAGCGATCACGTGCCTTCAGAGTTTTCTGTTATCCGGTTTTGTTCGTTTGTTACGGTTATTCCCCAACAAAGATTAAATCAATTTCCGAAGATGACGAACAATGAATCTGTGAAAGATATGATGAAGAACTTTACGAAATTGGACAAGTTTTCTGGACAAGATTTCAGACGCTGGCAAAAGAAGATGCACTTCTATCTCACGAGTCTGAAAGATATGTTCTGAGCATTCCTTGTCCCGAGATTGTTGAGAATGAAACTCTAGAACAAACCAGAACTCGTTCAAAGTGGGAAAACGCAGACTACATCTGTCGTGGTCATATTCTTAACGGTATGTCTGATTCTTTATTTGATGTGTATCAAAACGTAGAGTTTGCAAAAGAATTATGGGATGCCCTTGAAGCCAAATACATGGCAGAAGATGCGTCTAGTAAGAAATTTTTGGTTGGTAATTTTATTAACTATAAATGGTAGACACTAGGCCTGTTATGGAACAGTATCATGAATTGCAACGAATACTAGGGCAGTTTCATCAATATGGAATGAAGATGGATGAAGCTATTTCTGTCTCTAGTATTATTGATAAACTGCCACCCTCTTGGAAAAATTTTAAGAATAATCTGAAACATAAGAAAGAGGAATTGAATCTGGTTGAATTGGGGAGTAGTTTCCAAATTGAACAATCCATAGGTGATATGGAAAAGGGTTCTGTTGTTGGTACTAAAACCATGGCTGGTTGTTCTTCTGTGAACATGGTGGAGGAGGGTGAATCCTCCAAGGCTTGGAAAGGGAAACGAAAGTTTGAAGGGAACAACAATAAGGGTTCTGATAAGAAGCCTAAAAAGGTTTGTTGGAAGTGTAATAAACCCGGACACTTCAAGAAAGACTGCATGTCTGGTAAGAGTGGAGGAAAAGGCAAAAACGTGGCTGGTACAAGTGGATCCAAGGATCCCGAAAAGCAATCAGGTTCGTTTTTGGTACCATGTGATCATTATATTGAGAATTATTATGTATCAATAATCTCTGAAGCATTTTATGTGCAAGATGATGATATTTCATGGTGGATGGATTCGGGAGCAACATGTCATGTTTGCAAAAATCTTCAATGGTTCAAGGACTTTAAGCCAATTGAAGATGGATCTTTACTGAAGATAGGCAATGTTGCTGCCGAACCAATTAAAGGAATAGGATCTGTTCTTTTAGTCTTTACTTCTGGAAACTCTTTACTATTAAATAATGTTCTATATGTACCTGGGATTCGTAAGAACTTAGTATTTGGTATTGTATTGAATAATTATGGTTATAAGCATGTCTTGGAAAGTGACAAGTATATCTTGTCAAGACATGGAACCTTTATTGGATTTGGTTATTTGAATGGCATGTTTAAGTTGAATTTGGATGTCCCTTTTATTAATAATTCTGTTTGTATGGCTTCTACTAGTTCTAGCAATGATTTTAGTAAATCAGAATTATGGCAGGCTAGATTAGGTCACGTTAATTATCGCAGAATGAAAGATATGTCTAAAATGAGTCTTATACCTGCTTTTGACATACAAAAATGTAATGATTGTCATACTTGCAAATTGACAAAAATTACAAGAAAACCATTTAAAAATGTCAAAAGGAATTCTAATGTATTAGAATTAATTCATTCTGATTTATGTGACATTCATAGTACTCCTTCTCTAGGAAATAAGAAGTATGTTGTAACCTTTATTGATGATGCAACTAGATTTTGCCATGTATATCTATTACATTCAAAGGATGAAGCTCTTGATAAATTTAAAGTTTGTAAACAAGAGGTTGAGCTTCATAGAAATGGTTTGATTAAAAACCTTCGTACAGATAGAGGTGAAGAGTATTATGATCCAGTGTATTTCCAATCTACTAGTATAATACATCAAACAACTGCTCTTTACATACCACAACAAAATGGTGTGGCTGAAAGGAAGAATAGGTCATTGAAAGAAACAGTTAATTCCATGTTGTCCTATTCTGGTTTAAGTGATGGATTTTGGGGTGAGGCTATGTTGACAGCCTGTTACTTAATGAACCGAGCACCTAATAAAAGGTCTAAGGTAACCCCATATCAACTTTGGTACAAAAAGGTACCAGATTTGAGTTTTCTCAAAGTCTGGGGATGTAGAGCTGTTGTAAGGCTTACTGAGCCCAAAATGATTACCATTGGTGAAAGAGGCATAGATTGCATATTTATTGGATATGCTGAACATTCCCCTGTTTATAGGTTCTACGTCATAGAACCAAATGATTATGTATCTGTTCACTCTGTCATTGAGTCAAGAGATGCTAATTTTGGGAATGAGGATAGATTTTCTTCTGTTCCTCGATTGAAGGATACGCCTCAGTGTCTTAAAAAATTATGAACAGACAATTTCTTGTGGTGACAATTCAGGTAATTGTGATGATGTACGTTCTACTAGTACTGAGCCCAAAAAAAGTACTAGAGTCAGAAAACCCAAGTCATTTGGTGCTGACTTTCATCTTTATTTAGTAGAAGGAACCAAAAATGGTGTTGAACATCAGTATCAATATTGTTTTAATATTGATGAGGATCAAAAGACATTCAATGATGCTATGTCTTCTAGGGATGCTGCATTTTGGAAAGAAGCAATCCATGATGAGATTGACTCTATAATGCACAATAATACTTGGAAATTGGCTGATTTACCACCTGAGTGTAAACCTTTGGGTAGTAAATGGATCTTCAAAAGGAAGATGAAGGTGGATGGTAGCATAGACAAATATAAAGCCAGATTAGTCATCCAAGGCTTTAGGCAAAAGGAAGGAATTGACTACTTTGATACCTATGCTCCTGTTGCTAGGATAACCACCATTAGATTATTGTTGGCACTTGAAGCTATACATAATCTTGTAATTCACCAAATGGATGTTAAAACTGCCTTTTTGAATGGTGAATTGGATGAAGAGATTTACATGAAACAACCTAAAGGTTTTGTCATGCCTGAAAATGAACATAAGGTTTGTAAATTGGTAAAATCTCTTTATGGTCTGAAACAAGCCCCTAAGCAATGGCATCAAAAGTTTGATGATGTGGTGTTGTCTAATGGTTTTGCATTAAACCAAGCGGACAAGTGTGTTTATAGCAAATTTGATACTTCTGGAAAAGGAGTAATTATTTGCTTATATGTTGATGACATGTTGATTTTTGGTACTGACCAAAATGAAGTTGATAAAACTAAGAAATTTTTGTCATCTAAGTTTGATATGAAAGACATGGAGGAGGCAGACGTGATTCTTGGTATTAAGATCATACGTGGAGAACATGGTATTACTATCTCTCAATCACATTATATTGAGAAGATGTTGGAAAAGTTTAATCACAAAGATAGTTCTCCAATGGGTACTCCTATGGATCCTTCTGTAAAACTCGTACCTAATAAAGGAGTTGCTGTGAATCAACTTGAATATTCAAAGGCTATTGGATCTCTCATGTATGCCATGATTAGTACTAGACCTGATATAGCTTTTGCTGTTGGAAAACTGAGTAGATATACTCACAATCCAAGTGTGATTCATTGGCAAGCAATAAATCGAGTATTTAGGTACTTGAAAGGAACCATAGATTTTGGTTTGACTTATACTGGATTTCCTTCTGTTCTTGAAGGTTATTCAGATGCAAGTTGGATTACTAATTTGGAAGATCATTCTTCCACAAGTGGTTGGGTATTCCTTCTTGGAGGTGGTGCTATATGTTGGGCATCAAAGAAACAAACTTGCATCACTAATTCAACAATGGAAGCTGAGTTTGTGGCATTAGCAGCAGCTAGTAAAGAAGCTGAATGGCTATGAAATTTGATTTATGAAATTCCATTGTGGCCCAAACCGATATCACCATTATCTATCAGATGTGATAGTGAATCTACCTTGTCTAAGACGTATAGTCAAGTGTATAATGGAAAGTCTAGACACTTAGGTGTTAGACACAACATGATACGTGGGCTTATCACGAATGGTGTGATATCTGTGGTGTTTGTGAGAACTCAAAACAATTTAGCTGATCATTTAACCAAAGGGTTAAGTAGAGATCTCGTGAAAAGGTCGGCTATAGGGATGGGATTAAGGTCCACTAGAAATATCTGATGTTAAGATACCCAATTCCCATCTAGTACAACGCTAGATGCAGAATTCAATGCGGAAAGCTTAATATGTAGAGATTGGAACACATTAGAAGATTCATCCCAAGATATGTGTTCAGACCTGCAAGTTAAGGAAGTTGAATGTATATATTCTTAATAGCTTTTTTGACAAATTGCATTGCAGGTGCAAGACTAAAAGAGCTATCTATGTAAGTATGAAGTTTAGCCGCTTCAAGAAGCTGAGACTTGGCTTTGACATGCTTATGAAGGATAAGGACATAGGCTAGTAAAACATTATGTCAAGATAGAACTACTATGTATGTAAACTTTTGTGTACATTATCTTTGTGTATTCAAGATGAGTTCCCAGGGTTCAATCCTAAGTGACACCCTGGTATTCGAATATTTAGAATGTGTAATGTACTAATGTGAAATTCAATCGTCACGACATTTCATTTAAGCAAAAGTTTGAATGTTTGAGATTACTTGATTTAGTTAATCAAGGATTACAATAAAATAGGAGAGGATTGTTGGATATTTTAGTGTAATTGGATTAACTGTTTGACCAATATGTTCATAATAATACATCATATAGGTATGGTGGTGTGGAGTTCACGCCTATTTGAATTTATTATGAACTTAGGGGCGAAGCCCCTAAGGAACGGGGGTCCGGGGGCAGCGCCCCTGGGAGCAGGGTCCAAGGGGCGGCAGCCCCTGGCGGGGTCCAACGGGCAGAGCCCCTGGCTGGGGTCGAGCTGACCTTGGAAAAGCTGTCTCCGAAAATTAATTTTCAGAAATAGAGAGACTATTTTAGCAAGTTCAAAAACCTTAGAAAAACTGCCTAAAAGGCAGTTAATGGCCCAATTGTTTCAGAACGTATTCTTCTTCTTGGTCATAATCTCTTTGGTTCTCTATAATCTCAATCACAACATACAGAAAATTCTCAATCTCTAATTGTATCCGATTGAATATTCGATAGAACCGTCGAATTGATTCAATCTGAAAGCGATCACGTGCCTTCAGAGATTTCTGTTATCCGGTTTTGTTCGTTTGTTACGGTTATTCCCCAACACTTAATCATCCTTTTCTCAATATTTCGTTCTTTACCTCTCCATCTTATCTTTCCAACCCTAATGGCGACGCCGAAGATCTTCAGATCGATACAATTCAACCGATCTAAGGACTAGGGATTTCATTCCGTGCTTCCTTGCAAAAAAAAAAAAAAAAAAAAAAAAATCGAATTAACCCTAAACTCACTTCGTTCACCAACATCGGTAAGAAACTAAAGACCGATTTCTCTTTTTTTTTTTCACAATCATTGGTTGAAGTTTGCTTTTGAGAAACTAGATATACTTAATTAAGTTCATATTTGTTCGTTATGATTGGAATTGTTGGCTTGGTGTTGATTCATAAAAAATTATTTTCGTTTCACTTTTAGTTTCTTCATGAACTGGTTCTTTATGGTCAGCTTGTTGATCAGTTTTGATTGTAAATAATGGAAAACATAATAATAATAATACCTGAGAGATTCGTGAGACCCGTCATTGATCCTGAGAGGGTAGGGGTTGACATGATTGTCAGGATGATTGGGTTCCCTTTAGGGTATGCAGTTATGATGGATTTAGGATTCTAGTGTGATGAATCAGTTTTGAGAGAAGGAGGAGTGAAAAACTTTAGGAGGTGTTATAATAATAAGTTGTGTAACCCCTATTCCCTAGTAAGCTCTCATTCTTATGCATACCCAGGGGACACCCTACAAGGCCCATCTAATGACAAGTCCGCCCATCAAAGACTCATCTAGTTATTGGGCTTAGGATAATTAATAATTGATCAACATTATACAAATGATAATAAAGGCTATTGATAAATATACAAACGTCACGCATATTTATTCCAACATTCTCCCACTTAGCCGAGTAATCATTTGTTATGAGCATTACGTTAGTCTCGAGAGGTTAATACTCATTTTAGTTCTAAACCCAAACTGTAGCAGAGAAATACAGTCGTTAAGTCTATATTCGACTTAGGACCCCATTAGTCATACTACAATCCAAATTTAAAACTTAACATTAGGATCAATTTACGTTATGCCCTTAGTTGTTGATTTGTTACATTATTGTCTTTATGTCATTATGCCGACTTAACATACTAATAGACAAACAAATCATAATGAGGAAATTTCATTAAACATAAGTCATTATTCATAAAACATAAGTCATAAGTAAACATAAGTGGTCAATAAGTACATATGCTTCTAAACAAGGTCATTAGTAAGTCCCATCTTCGAAACGTGATCTTCGAATACTTTAGGTGGGAGACCTTTAGTCATCGGATCTGCAAGCATATCCTTAGTACTTATATGTTCGATACAAAGATTGTTTTCCTCAACTCGTTCACGTACGAATAAATACTTTGTATCTAAGAAATGACCAGCGCCAGTCGAACTGTTACTGTTCGAGAAACTAACGGCGGATGAGTTATCACAGTAAAGCTTCAATGGTCTAGTGATGGAATTGACAATTTTGAGTCCAGTAATGAGATTCCTAATCAACATTCCATGGCAGGATGCGTTATATACAGCGATGTATTCTGCCATCATTGTGGATGTTGCTGTAAGTCTCTGTTTATGACTCTTCCATGAAATGGGTCCGCCTGCTAACATAAAGATATACCCCGAGGTGGATTTGTTATCATCCTTGCATTTAGCAAAGTCAGAGTCAGAGTATCCTACCACTTCTAAATGATCACTTCTTCTATAAGTCAGTTTGTAGTCTTTAGTCCCTTGCAGATATCTTAACACTTTCTTAGCTGCTTTCCAATGATCATGGCCAGGATTATTCAAGTAACGGCCTAGCATTCCAGTGACATAAGCGATATCTGGACGCGTACAGACTTGAGCATAAGCAAGACTACCGACTACTGAGGCATAAGGTATCATTCTCATCTGTTCCTTTTCCACTTCTGTTTTCGGACATTGGAATAAACCGAATACATCTCCCTTAGCTACTGGAGCTGGAGTAGGTTTACAATGTTGCATGTTATAACGTGTGAGAACACGATCAATGTAGGCCCTTTGGGACAAACCTAAAATCCCATTGCGTCTGTCTCGATGTATTTCGATGCCAATAACATAAGAGGCTTCTCCGAGATCCTTCATGTCGAAATTAGAAGAAAGTAATCACTTCGACTCATGCAACATATCTAAGCTATTGCTTGCCAATAAGATATCATCAACATAAAGGACAAGAATAGTAAAATTACTCCCACTCATCTTAAGGTAGGTGCATTGATCGACTTGATTCTTCATGAAACCATTACTCTTAACGACTTCATCAAACTTTAAGTACCATTGACGTGAGGCTTGTTTCAAACCGTATATGGATTTCTTCAACTTGCAGACTAAATGTTCTTGACCTTCAGGTTTGAAACCTTCAGGTTGCTTCATGAACACTTCTTCTTCCAAGTCACCATTAAGGAAAGCAGTCTTAACGTCCATCTGATGTAACTCTAAATCAAAATGAGCTACGAGGGCCATAACGATCCTTAAGGAATCTTTTCTAGAGATAGGTGAAAACGTCTCCTGATAATCAATTCCCTCTTTCTGAGTGTAGCCTTTTGCAACCAATCTCGCTTTATAGCGTTCAACGTTCCCATTCGGATCTAGTTTTGTTTTGAAGACCCATTTACATCCTACGGCTTTTGCACCGCTGGGTAATTCAACCAAATCCCAAACGTCATTTTTCTTCATGGATTCAAGCTCGTCAATCATGGCTTTTGTCCATTCAGAAGATTGATCACTGCTAATGGCTTCGTTATAAGAGTTAGGATCAGTAAGCTTTCCGGTATCCATTTCAGCTTCAGTTAGGAAGGTTACATACTCATCAAAATTAGTAGGTCTTCTGGACCTTGATGACCTTCGAAGCTGGTTTTCAGGTTCAGCATTTTCATGGTGTTGAGTGTTTGATGGGCCTTCATTAGCTGGTTCGTGAAGATCTGGCTGTGAAGGTGTTGGTGCAGTGATGTTAGGAATAGAATTGGCATTGGGTACAAGAGGAATCATCGGAGTTGTAGTAAGCGACAAATCTGTCTCCCCCGCATCTTGTATTTCTTGAAATTCTTCATAAGGATTTTCATTACTCCCACTGACCTTGAAATCCTCTAGGAATGCAGCACGCTTGGTTTCCACAATACGAGTGACATGGGAAGGACAATAGAATCTATAACCCTTAGAGTGATCGGGATATCCGATGAAGAAACAACTGACAGTTTTCATGTCAAGTTTTCGTAAGAAAGGGTTATATAACTTAGCTTCGGCAAGACAGCCCCATACTTTCATATATCTAAGACTCGGTTTCCTACCTGTCCAAAGTTCGTAAGGAGTTTTGGGGACAGACTTTGTAGGAACTCTATTGAGTATATGAACGGCTGCTTTTAAGGCCTCAGTCCAGAGGAACAAAGGTAAACCTGAGTTGGCTAACATATTGCGCACCATGTCCATTAGGGTTCTGTTTCTTCGCTCAGCTACACCATTCTGCTGAGGAGTACCAGGCATGGTGTATTGGTTCACAATCCCCTGGCTCTTACAAAACTCATAAAATGGGCCAGGGGCTTGACCCACATCAGTATGTCTACCATAATATTCACCTCCTCTATCTGATCTAACAACTTTTATCTGACGATCTAATTGTTTTTCAACTTCAGCTTTATAATCTTTAAAAGTTGTTAGTGATTCAGACTTTTCCTTAATGAGATACAAGTACATGTAACGAGAGTAATCATCAATGAAAGTGATAAATGAAGTATGTCCAGTTATTCCAGCAATGTTATAAGGGCCACTAATGTCAGTATGAATGAGTTCTAATAAATTAGAGCTCCTAGTGGCACCTTTCTTATTTGCTGATGTCATTTTGCCCTTAAGGCATTTGACACATGTTCCAAAATCATCGAAATCAAGAGAGGGTAATACCCCATCCTTCACGAGTCTGGATAACCTTTCTCGTGAAATGTGGCCTAAACGTTGATGCCACAACATGGATGAAGTTTCTAAGTCTCTCTTGCGTTTCTTCTTTGTTAGTAATTCATTAACATTATATGATAACAAAGACTTGGAAAAATCATCATCTAGTTCTAACTTATAGAGACCACCATCCAGAAAACCATAACCATACACTTGGGAATCATAAGTAATCGTAAGTTTGCCATGACCGTGAGAAACGTCAAAACCATCCATGTCTAACTTAGGTCCAGATACAAGATTCCGAGTAATCTCAGGAATATATAAGGTATCATAAAGAACAATACATAAACCAGTTTTGAATTTTAATTCTAATGTTCCCACGGCTTCGACAATAAGAGACTTTCCATTCCCAACATTAAGTATTCTTTGGTTTCTTGCCAGCTTCTGGATTGAACGGAATCCCTGAAGAGAATTGGTCACATGGACCATAGAACCAGAGTCAAACCACCAAGTAATAGATGGAACATTTAAGTTAAAGGACTCAAGTATCATAAACAGATGATTACCTTTCTTAGTTAGCCACTCCTTAAATTCATGGCAGTCCTTCTGCTTATGTCCTTCTTTCTTACAGAACTTGCAGAGGAACTTGCCTTTGGAGTTCTTATGGCTAGATGAGGTACTTGCATCATTCCTCTGAGATTTAGCATTATGATTCTTGTTAGATTGCCTCTTCCTCTTCTTTGGATTAGTAGTCGTCAGGTAAGCAACTTCAGGTTTCTCCAGATTCATCCGTTCCTCCTCTTGCACGCACATAGCGATCAACTCCTGCATTGTCCACTTTTCTTTCTGTGTGTTGTAGTTGATCTTGAAAGCATCATAAGCAGAGGGAAGCGAAGTCATGATGAAATGCACCAGGAAACCGTCACTAATCTCCATTTCTAAACCCTTGAGCTTATGGGCCATATCGATCATGGACATGATGTGCTCACGAATACCCCTTCTCCCATCATATTTAGTTGTCACAAGTTTCAAAATCAGAGTGGAAGCATGCGCCTTTGAGGTTCCTTTGAACTGATCCTCCACAGAAGCCAGATAGACTTTAGCGATCGTAGAATCTGGAATAGATCCTCTAATAGGCATGCTAATGGAGTTCTTAATGAATATGAGCGTATTGCAGGGATGAAACTTTTTAATATTTTAGGTAAAGAGAATGAAACTTTTTTTTTTTAATATTTTAGGTAAAGAGATTGAAACTTGAAGGTCGTTCGTGATGAAGTATTGCAGGGATAAGGATTGAACACAAATTTTTCAAATGATGGGTCTTTTGTATACATTAAAAACCTTTGTTAACGTTGTTGGAAGTCTTATTCATGAGCCTGGGATAGAATGTTTATACATTTTTGTAACTGTATTGGTTAACTATCTTGTGTAAAAACCCACCATGAGTACTATCATTAAACTCTACTTCATGGTTCCGTTTTAGTTTCGGGTCTAAACCCACAATAAAGATTGAAGAATCGTGAGAACCATTTGTGTTTTTAACTAAAATCAAACCTAGATTTTTTATGGTGGTAGTCAATACACGTATTATCTTTTAAAGATTTATGAATTATATCGTATACAATGTTCAACATGTGTAATATCGGAACTTATTGTTCTATTTTTTGTCATTTTTTTTATTAATTTTCTGGTAAACCCAGATTTCCTAAGAAAACTTTACATTGTATACACCACAGAATGATCCAGATACAAGATAGCTAACAAGAAAACCCGAGTTTATACAATAAGTAAGTTGATTAACTAAACTGTTGATGTTTTCTAGACATGTAGAGGTGACATTTTTGCTTTTACTCATTTCCAAATATTATTTACAACTTATGAATTATGTAATTGACATTGTGCAACCCGTGTAATACATGGGTAGTTAAACTAGTAACATTTATAAAACCACTACCAAACAACAACTTTTCAGCGTTTTGTCACGTGATGAATGATGCCGAGCCAATTTTTTTAAGGCCTAAACTTATAGGAACGTTAAAGTATCTCCTATGAACTGCGCGTTGGTGGGGAACAATCGGCCCAGAACATAGAATCACATGCCCAAAAGAGGTCCCCAGGCCATTTTCGAATAAACCTAAAAAATTAAAAAACACATCAACTCCTTAACGTGCAATAAAAACACTGCCAAAAAACAATTTTTCAGCGTTTTGTCACGTGACGAATGATGCCGAGCCAATTTTTTAATGTCTAAATTTATAGGAACGTTAAAGTATCTCCTAAAAACTGCGCGTTGGCGGGACCGGAACAACCGGCTCGGAACATAGAATCACACGCCTGAAAGAGGCCCCCGGGCCATTTTCGAATAAACCTAAAAAATTAAAAAAAAACACATCAACTCCTTAACGTGCGATAAAAACACAGCCAAAAAGCAACTTTTCAACGTTTTGTAACGTGACGAATGATGTTGAGCCAATTTTTTAAGGCCTAAACTTATAGAAACGTTAAAGTATCTCCTATGAATTGTTCGTTGGCGAGGACAGTGACGGGAACAACCAGTTCGGAACATAGAATCACACACCCGAAAGAGGCCCCCGGGCCATGACACGTGGTCCTCAGGAGATATATCAACGCCCACGGGAGATTTGGTCCTAAAAATATATAGATGACATGATTCGATACGTGACAAAACATTAAAAAAAAATTTTACCAACTACATTTTCTAAGTAGTCAAACTTCATCAATTATAAAAACACTACCGATTACAAATGACAGTATGTACAACGTGTATCCGACTTGACAATCTAAACAAATGACAATTACAAAACAATATATTTCCGAGAACACCAACTTTATAAGGGTAACAACAAACTCTAAACATACAGCATTTCCAAGTTACCCTATCAAATACAGTAAAGGGCGTCCTCAACCAAAATCTCCCGGCTACGTTAATTAACTTTCCATGACGTAGCTATGGGAGGCAATCCACCTCTCCAATATAATTAAATATCCATGCAGATGTAACATCGATCCAAAGTAGGAGTAGAAGCTAAAAAACCACACGTGTAACGGGTTCGAGTGGGCACAATAATGCGAAGAGACCAGATTCCTATCCATGCCTCCCCCGCCAACACCCCGTCATCCACTATCGATGGCGGAAAATAAAGGAAGTTGGACCTCTATAGCCCGTCCTCCCTGCATGCCACAGCTGCTGCTGCTCCTCGAGAAACAGGCCAACTGGGGATGCAAGAAGAGACTGGATGGACTTAATAACATCTTTAGAGGCCTCCAATATTAATATATTTGAATTTACTTGTACCGATTTTACATATACACGTCTTATAACACGTGCAGATGTAGCATCGATCCAACTAATTTTATTCAGATGTAACATCGATCCAACTAATTTTATTCAGATGTAACATCGATCCAAGCTGTTCCAAAATACATTTTGTTCCAACTATAAGGCCAATGAAATAGATAAGCGGTTGTGTTTGGAAATGGTATGATAGATAATTTGGAATTTTCGTGGATGGTATTATTTTACATGTGAAATAATGAAAACACATTGGAATGATAGATAGATAATGGAATGAAAGCACGTTTGAATCAAACTTCTTCTAAGATTTCGTGAAAATGGAATACGCTAACGTGAGATTATGCCAATCAGATTATACCATCACCTTATAGTTGTATACCGCAAGTTCAACTTGCGGTGCCATTTCAAATATTATTAAGCACTCGTTGTATCATGGCAGTCCAATAATATGAAATAATATATGCAGGTCTGTGGCATGTCAGGAGGAGAGAAGGAAATCCGCAAGTTCACCGGGAACTTAAGCACAATGCGCAAATTGAACTTACGGATTCAACAATTTCACAATTTCAGTCTTGACACACACCAAATGCACAAAAGTTTCCCACTATGGCATTATTTTATCAAAAAAAATCCCAATTACCACTATCGTAGTTATTATCATTGATGCCCATTTGTTAATGATAATCAAGTTTCTACCGATTAGTAGAAACCTACCATTTACGAGCATCTCTCACTGATGATCCGTTAAGACTCAGTTTCCATTCAGATTTCCATTAACCATGCAAATCCGAAACAACTGTCTATAACATTTCAATGATGTAACTTAAAATTTTTTCCATTGCCAGCTCCATTCCTAGAGTTGGCAATGAGACCCTATCAAGGGCTTTTCCCCCTTAACCTAACTTCACTAGGTCTCATAGTTACAAAAGTCTCGAATAAACGTGTACTCCACACCTCCCAACATGTATCAATATATACTATAATCTTACTTAGTCATCTTTACATAATTTATGGTTTATTTTCCATAACATAGACCAAATACAACATTTGGGAGAGTCGCCTAGGTGCCGATTACTCAATGAGTAATCCCTGAGACTCCCCGTCTAGGCTGAGTACTCGACGAGACATCTCCAAGTACTCCTTGACTATGGCAAAGTACTCGCAACTCCCTAGTCAACCGAGTTGGCACAGCCTAACGGCTTTTGCAACCATGTTGCTCATAACAGTGACAACCTAAGACATTGAAAGTATAAGATATTATTCATTCTGAAGATTGCATACTTTCATCTCTATAGTTTCACCTCTACATGCTACATAATATAGTCAAAGTTTAATACAAACGCCCATATAACAAAGCAATGTTAAACACTTCCTTGCGCCTTAGATATTAAATAAGTTTGTTATAAGTCAGATTAACCGATAGTTGAATTTATTGTCATAATTAGAGGATCCTGTCATCCAGTTGTTGGCTTAGCCGTCCCAAGGTGAACTCAAGATTTGGCATCTTACTCGACTCTAAATCTGGAGACTTAATATGCTTACTATTTTCCAACATCTTATGCGCCTTTTGCGTCAAGTGTAAGGATGCACCATGTTCATCCACCTACACAAATACAAACAAATGAACAACAATCAATAATCTTGTGTATTTACATATGTTTGTGTTAAAAGGTTAAGGTTGTTTAATCTAATTCAAATCCTTGGGCTAGTTTATTGTTGGGCCATATGTTTATTTTGTCTAACAGGTATACTTGGGCTAACAAGAGGAAGTCCATTCAGTTGTAGCATTGGGCCCAGCTCAGTTTGTACGTCCACTTGCATAATCAACGGTTGAGATTAATTCTTATCATCAGATCGTTGGAATCTTCTGGACTCGAGTATATAAAAGTTGTGATAGAGATATTTTCATTATCTCTCTCATTTTTCTATTATTGTTCTCTGTATTCGTATTAGGGTTTCTCATCTCTTTTGTCTGTAAGTATAGTCTATATCATTTCTTTGTATTTTCATCATCATCATCATCTACTGATCTTAACAATCAGTAGAAGGTGTGTATCGTATTATTGGATCTCAGTATTTGCTGAGATTCTAGGGTTTTGGTGGGTACTTTTGGGTTGGGTTAATAAGATCTTTGGTCACCTTTTGTCGCTATACTTCTGTTCTTTGTTATTCTCTTTCTGGTTGTGTATTTGTTGAGTTGAGATATCCATAAATTTGACATGGTATCAGAGCCTATTGGTTCTTGATTCTGGTCTTATCTGTCTTTCGCTGTCTGTCTTGTTATCTTCGTGTTTTGTTCTTTGTCTACTGTTGATAGGGTTTTGATCTCCTTATAGATCTTGACCTAATCAGTGGTCTATAGTAGATCTGATCTGTTTAGATCTGGTCTATTATTCTAGTATGATATTTTTGTGTAGATCTGAGTATTTGTCAACTATTGTTGGCATACGATCTTGGTATTGATACTAAGGCGGTTGGATTCAAAGTTTGTTCGTGATTGTGGAGCTGTATTGTGGAGTTTATTGCTACAATTGCTCTCACAACACTGTACACTAAGTGAAGGTACAGGTTGTGAGTTTAGGAGAACCCTAACTTGGGCACCCCTCCTGGTGAGATCTTTCCTGTCTATCTGTCTTTATTTTTGTTGTGTGTCTAGAGGCAATCTGATCGGGTTAGGGTGGACCGGTAACTGTGCCGACTACTTGGTGTCATTACTTGATTGTTTTACTTGTCTGGTGTTGTTTTATCTGTTGTTCTATCTGTGTTGGTATTGTGTATTACATATTAAACAAGTATATAGTTAAAAGGACTCCTGTGTTAAGAATTGGGTGGGCACCCTTGAGTGATGAACCCACTATCCTTACACTGACACAGCTTCGTCCTCTCTAGGATCTATTGTTTTTTATATTCTGTTGATTGTTTCTGTGTGTCTTTGTGTGTTCTTTGATTGTTTAGTATGGGTGATACTGTTCTTATACCACCATCAAACTCTGGTGGTGGTGGTGATCCCAATCCTGGTACTCTAATCAGTAAGCTTGACATTGGGGACCCTTTATATATACATCCAAGTGATACAAGTTCTTTAACTATAATAACTATCAAATTAAAAGGAACTGAAAATTATAAGGTTTGGGCTAATGCAATGAGGTTAGCCCTTGAGACCAAAAATAAGTATGGGTTTGTTGATGGTACCACTATCAAGCCTATTGATGATGAGGTATTAGCTAAGCAATGGTACAGATGTAATTCTGTTGTTCTGTCTTGGTTACTGAATTCTGTTAGTGAGGAGCTATACTTAGGACAAGTTTTTTCTAAGTTGGCTAGAGATGTTTGGTTAGATCTAAGGGAAACTTATGATAAGGTAGATGGATCTGTGGTCTTTAACTTGCATCAACAAATTTGTTCTATGAGTCAAAATGGTAGTTCAATTTCAGATTATTACCATAAACTTAATACTATGTGGAAACAATTTGATTCAATTGTTCAATTACCACCTTGTACATGTGAAGCATCAAAAGACTTTAACAGTTTCAATGGATTAATAAAACTAATGCAATTCCTAATGGGACTTGATGAAGTCTATCAACCTGTTAGGACAAATTTATTGATGCAGGATCCACTACCTTCTGTTAAACATGCATTCTCTATAGTATCTAGGGAAGAGTCACATAGGGGTTCTAGTCTTAATAGTGTTAAAGGATCCAATGTGGCTTTCTTTACTAGAACTAATAATACAAACAACAGTAGAAGGGTATCTGGTCCTAATAGAGGTCCCAATCCTAATCTTAAGTGTACCCATTGTAATTTGCTTGGGCACACTGTAGATAGGTGTTATGAATTGGTTGGTTATCCTCCTGGTGTTAAAAGGAGGACAACAAATCAAAATGCTAGGACCAATATGTCTTCAAGTAGTTCATCTGTGTCTAATAACAAACAGTCTATGTCTAGTACTGCTGGTTTGCCTTTTTCTTCTGAACAGATATCAAAACTCATGAATCTGATCAGTGAGAAAGGTGGATTAGAAACAAAACATCATGAACCTGCTAATTCAGGAGGTAGAAGTGTTCTTATTAATGGATTTTCTTGTTTGTCTAAAATTTCAAATCTAGAAAATATTTTTAAGAAATTTGCAAGTTGTTCAAATTTTATAAAGGCTGCTATTAGTTATGGTTGGATCACTAATTCTGGTGCTAACCAACATATGACTAATAGTGACCAAGAAATGTTTAATTGTATTGATGTGTCTGAATATGATGTTTTGGTTAAACATCCAAATGGTTCTAGTGCTAAGGTTACTAAGATAGGGGACATTAAACTTGCAGATGGTGTCATTCTGTATGATGTTTTTTTGGTCCCTGATTACTGTGTTAACCTGATGTCTGTTCATAAACTTACTAGAGATAATAAGTTAAGTGTCTTATTTGATGAACAAAATTGTTACATCCAGGATTCCAAGTCCAAGAGAATTCTGGTGACTGGTAAACAAAGTGATGGCTTGTATTTTGTAGGCAAGCATGTAAGTGTTAATAACAGTTGTTTTAATACTGTTAATGATGCCAACTTATGGCATAGTAGACTTGGTCATCCCTCTGATCAAGTTTTAGCTGTGTTAAGAAAATATCTTAGCTTAGGACATAGAGACTCACAACCTTGTGATGTATGTCATAAAGCTAAACAAGTCAGGGTACCATTCCCTATAAATGATCATAAGACCAAACAAATTGGTGATCTAGTGCACCTTGATGTTTGGGGTCCTTATAGGATAACAAGTAGGGAAGGCTACAAGTATTTTCTAACTGTAGTTGATGATTTTTCTAGGACTGTTTGGTGTTATATGTTAAAAAGTAAAACTGAAGTATTTGAAAATCTTCTTGTTTTTTATGAGTTAGTTAAAACTCAATTCAAAAAACAAGTTAAGATTTTCAGAAGTGATAATGGTACTGAATTTGTTAACAAACAAATGCAGTCTTTTTGTAATCAAAATGGTATTATTCATCAAACTACATGTGTCTATACTCCTCAGCAAAATGGTATTGCTGAGAGGAAGCATAGACACCTCTTAAACACAGCTAGATCATTGTTGTTTCAGAGTGGTGTTCCACTTAGGTTTTGGAGTGATTGTGTATTAACTGCTACATATCTTATTAACAGGATTCCCTCATCTGTTCTGCTAGGTAAGAGTCCGTATGAAGTTGTGTATGGGTTTCCCCCCACTCTTAGTCACATTAAAAACTTTGGGTGTCTTTGTTATAATACAGTTTTAAGTGATCCTGATAAGTTGTCTAGTAGGTCTGAAAAATGTGTTCTTCTTGGTTACTCAAATTTTAAAAAAGGATATAAGTTGTGGTGTCTTGAAACTAAAGTTGTTGAGTATTCTAGGGATGTTAGATTTTATGAAGACATTTATCCTTTTAAACAATTTTTTGATAAAAATGAACCAATTGTTAATGATGTTAACTATCTAAATTTTTTTAACTTTTCTGAAACAAATGATTATGAGGTTTTAAATGTGACTGAAACTTTGAAGGTTCCCAATGATTAAGGGGGAACCAATGTAGCTCAGGAGAAGTTAACTAGTTTGCAACCAGGTGTTCCTCCCAGGACTGCTGGGGGGGGTAGACCAAGATCAAGGTCCTGGTCAGCAGGCTGGCAGTCCAGGTTGCAGGACTCCTGGTCAGGCAAACCATGATGTTGACACTCCAAATGATGTAGAACAAAACCCATCTGAGGGAACATCTGTCTTTAGAAGGTCTGAGAGAGTGTCTAGTATGCCAAATAGGTTTAGTGATTATATTGTTGAGGGTAAAGTAAAATATGGTGTTGAGAAAGTTGTAAATTACTCAAACCTTTCTGTTGATAATATGTGTTTTGCATCTAGTTTAAATAAAACTTTTGAACCCACCTCTTATTCAGAAGCTTCAAAAGACCCAAGATGGGTAGAAGCTATGAATCAAGAGATGGAAGCACTCTATAGTAATAATACCTGGGAACTAACTGAGTTACCCAAAGGTAGAAAACCTATAGGGTGCAAGTGGGTTTACAAGATAAAATATAAGGCTGATGGTGAGGTTGAAAGGTATAAGGCAAGACTTGTTGCCAAAGGTTATAACCAGAGAGAATGGCTTGATTTCAGTGAGACATTTTCACCAGTAGTGAAAATGGTCACTATTAGGTGTGTTTTAAGTCTAGCTGTCCAACATAACTGGTCTTTGTACCAGTTAGACATTAATAATGCATTTCTGTATGGGTCAATTACAGAAGATGTCTATATGATGCCTCCAGAAGGCTATAGTTCTAAGTCTGATAATAAAGTGTGTAAATTGATTAAATCTTTGTATGGGCTGAAAAGGCCCCTAGAAAATGGAATGAGAAATTAACTAGTGTGTTAATTAATTTTGGATTTGTTCAAAGCATATGTGATCATTCTTTGTTCATCAAGTCTGAGAATGATGTGTTTGTAATATTGCTTGTCTATGTTGATGATATAATAGTAACAGGAAATAATGATAATGAAATCAAGAAAATAAAACAGTTTCTTAGTCAAAGTTTTAAAATAAAAGACTTAGGAAAACTTAAATATTTTCTTGGTATAGAAGTTCTATATAATAGTTCTGGTTTGTGTTTAACACAAAGGAAATATTGTCTAGAACTCTTACATGAGTTTGGGTATTTAGGGTGTAAACCAGTTAACACACCTATTGAATTAAGCTATATTGTGTCAAGCAAAACTGGAAAAAATGAGGTTCTGTTAGAAAATGTCACTGGTTATCAAAAGTTGATAGGTAAACTTATCTATCTTTCATTAACCAGGCCTGACATTAGTTATTCAGTACAATTTTTAAGCCAGTTTATGCATAAACCCACATATGGGCATTTACAAACAGCTCTAAGACTGCTAAGGTATCTTAAACTTGCACCTGGAAAAGGTATACAGTTTAAGAAATCTGATCAGTTCCAGTTAGAAGCTTTTGTTGATGCTGATTGGGCAAAATGTCTAATAACTAGAAAGTCTATAACTGGTTATTTTTTGTTTCTTGGTGAATGTTTAATTTCATGGAAGAGTAAGAAACAAAGTACTGTATCCAGATCATCTGCTGAGTCTGAATACAGGGCTTTATGTTCTGGTGTTTGTGAAATAATATGGGTCAAAAATCTGTTGAATGAGTTACATGTTACTTGTGTGTTACCTATCAATGTTAACTCTGATAGTAAGGCTGCTATTTCTATAGCAGCAAACCCTGTCTTTCATGAAAAGACAAAGCATTTTGATATTGATCTTCATTTTGTGAGAGAAAAAATTTCTAATGGTCTGATTAAGACTGTTAAAATAGGGTCTGAAAATCAAATTGCAGACATATTTACAAAAGGTTTGAATGGGTCACAACATGAAGTGTTGTGCAGAAAACTTGGTATGGTTGATTACTTTAAAAAGGATTTGAATTAAGGGGGAATGTTAAAGGTTAAGGTTGTTTAATCTAATTCAAATCCTTGGGCTAGTTTATTGTTGGGCCATATGTTTATTTTGTCTAACAGGTATATATACTTGGGCTAACAAGAGGAAGTCCATTCAGTTGTAGCATTGGGCCCAGCTCAGTTTGTACGTCCACTTGCATAATCAACGGTTGAGATTAATTCTTATCATCAGATCGTTGGAATCTTCTGGACTCGAGTATATAAACGTTGTGATAGAGATATTTTCATTATCTCTCTCATTTTTCTATTATTGTTCTCTGTATTCGTATTAGGGTTTCTCATCTCTTTTGTCTGTAAGTATAGTCTATATCATTTCTTTGTATTTTCATCATCATCATCTACTGATCTTAACAATCAGTAGAAGGTGTGTATCGTATTATTGGATCTCAGTATTTGCTGAGATTCTAGGGTTTTGGTGGGTACTTTTGGGTTGGGTTAATAAGATCTTTGGTCACCTTTTGTCGCTATACTTCTGTTCTTTGTTATTCTCTTTTTGGTTGTGTATTTGTTGAGTTGAGATATCCATAAATTTGACAGTTTGCGTATGCGTCGCAAGATGAAACTAAAGCACATATTCATACCTTTGTATCAATTCCTCCAAGTGGATATTCTTGGGTCGAGAAGCTTGAATGTGACTCCCTTACCAATGGCCACGATCCTCTATGTAATATGGAAGAAAAGAAGCACAATTAGATGGGAATACAAATTGTTATATCAAAAAATGTCACATCCTCATTTTTTTTCTAATTATTCTAATGTAAAAACAAAAAATACCTTTAAGAAAAGTCTATTCCCCAAACTCACATGATAATATGTTGCAAGATATTTATCTATACATTTATTTTTATATCTTTAGTTCCTTATATTAATGGGGGTAAACAAGTGAATGGGGTGGGGTATATGCATGAAAGAAGAGATCAAAGTAAAAATAAATAAATAAATAAAATCAAAATATGATATATGTTTTTGTTTATTTTTCAAAGGCTGGTTAAAATATACTTATGTCCTACCTTAAGATCTAATAATAAAGTATGCAATTACGTGTTTCTAAGTTATACATATAATGAAACTGACAACCACATGCGTACGTACGTTGGGCTGATATATTGTTGATGGTTATCAATTGCCGCCCTAAAATAATTAGGTCTAAAAAGGCCAGCCAATATATGTCTTTTACATTAAATATTCTACCCAACTCATTTATAATAATTGTACGATAAATACAAAACAGAAATTAACTTATATACCCTGGCTATACTAATTATAGTTTTACAAAATTATACTATTATAAGCATGGAGATAAATGTTCTCCAAATGTCATCCAATAACACTACTGACCCAATCAATTTTTTGTGCATTTTCCTTTGACTTTTTGTTTCCCTTGAGATCCTCAAGATTCAAATGAATATTTATATATAAAATGTTCTTTATATAGAATTATAATTTTTAATCATATCATAACTTGTCTTGAAACTATGATAACAATATTTTTATTTTGTTGATCATATAGAATACTACTAAATGAAATTCCCTATGACATTCACCACATTTTGTTCATTTTCCCAATCAATAAAGAAAGACAAGATGCTTGCTATCTATATCAAGACGACAGTATGCATTAACCAAAAACATTATGCATTTATGTGTTTTCCTGCCCTGCACTTATTAGATGCCTTTTTAAGTCAATTTGGCATCATATCCTCTATATGTTCAAATAAGTAATGATGATGAACAATTAAACGACATACCCCTTGCTCCAATATAAATATATATCCACCAATTTTGGAGTATGAAATCAATGCATTTTAAAAAATAAGTAATAAGTTTTAATTTAACCATGTATATAAAATATTAAAATTCATACAGGTTACAAATTAATAGTGCTAGATTATAAAATAGAGTTGAGGTAAAGTAGGAAACTTAGCAAAAACTATTTCCGAATTAAGTTTCGCTATTCAGAATGGGTTGGCGGTGCAGCTTGTTGCTCGTCTGCCTGTTATCCTAATGTAAAATTGCACTTTATGAGATGATAAAAAAAAAAAAAAAACGTTTCTTTTAAAATTAAAATTATTTTGTGACAATTTATAACAGAAAATGGAGATTTATTTTTTGACAAGGAGGTTAATAAGAAAAAACAAAACTTGGAGATATACAGAGAGATTTAAAACAGCAAGTATGTACTGATAAGTGGCAAGTACTCACACACTCACCAACCTTTCAAGGTACTGGTTAGAGGAGTTGGTATGATCATCAAATGTTGAGATACCCCCCTCTATATTAAAGGCTGTCTTTGGAGGTACTTGATTTATCATATCCATATCTGCAAGTCCAGCTGCAAATACATGTATGCAACACTCTTCAATTATATGTAGTTTCAGAAAGACAGACAATAATAATTTGAATTTGGTGATAAGATTAATTTTGGTCAGGCTATACGCCCACTACGTACTTGCATACTATCCACACACCACTAAAAAGCTAGAAGGTCCGTATAACCTTCATACAAACCGTATGATACGTTGAAATGTTATATGGACACATAAAAAAAATAAGGTTGTATATGGCTCGTATGATATGTGGAACACAAATCATTTAAAGTTTTGTACAAAAGTTATACGACTCACATAACCTTATACGTACATTTAGTTTAACTTACTGAAATTGACTAATGTGATAGTGATGAGTTCTCTCTAAAGTTATATGGCACATATAACGTGTATAACGCTATTCAAGCCTTATGACAAGAGTTTGTGTTCTTTAATTATGTTTTGATCTTATAGTAAATATGTCCAATCCACTAGATCTGTCATAACAATTAAGGAAAAATATGATGCATGGTTGTCCTTTATCATAGAAAGAAAAGATCCAAATCTTGTACCTGGTCCTTTGTCAGTGCTCTTCACTGTTCTATACATCTGCATGATTATATCGGACAAACATGTGAGTAAATTATATTATCGTAAGAAAAAAAGTTTCACCACTTCTCTGTTGCGGTTTTCATCATTCACTCCATGTTTTAACCTCAAAACAAATACAGTATTATAAGGACAATATACATATGTGCTGTCAATGTTCGATCTCTTTTGGATAGTCACTACTTTCTAACTAGAAAGTCAACTATTTTGTGATCATAAAAGAAAAATGTATGTAAAAAGAATCCCACTTGTCTCACCAGACATAATAATAATGTGTGATCTAGTACATAAATTAGATAAGAAGGATATATGCAATATACCCACCTGTAGATGACTCTTCACATGAGCAAGAGTTAGATCCTTCACATTCATTAGCTCCAAAACTGATTTAGGGGTTGCTCCTGCCACATTTTATTAAAAAATTAAGGCTAACCATTCCTAAATTAATATAATAATTAAAACACTTCAAAATTTAATAACAAGGTTATATAATATAATGTTGGTTAAAATTGAAATGTTTGAAGAAAACAAAAACAAGCACGAACAAGGTTTTGCCTCAAGCCTCCGTGTTCAACACAGTTCCCTAGCTATAGTTGAAACTTTTAGAGAAAACAAAGGTCGGTGTTCGACACAGTTCCCTAGAGTAGAAACTTTTAGAGAAACTAAAACGTCAGTGTTCGACACAGTTCCCTTAAAACATAGTTCCAAGATAACACCTCATTACATTTAAGAAGAACCAAAATGTGAGGACATGTGTGCATTTCAATACTTACTTTCATGGCCGCCAAGAAGCTGAACCGCATGAACGAAGTGTGCGTGTAGAGTCGAAGTCCATCGCATACGAGGAGCCCGAACGACTCTTCTAACACGGCTACCCATCCTTGAACTCATTGAACTCATCTTAAACTCCTGACCGTAGATATGTGGTTGATAACAATGTTGATTTCCATAACGATGTTGAAGCAAATAGTGATTTCTTTGTAGTTCTAATGGCATCATCATGGAATGATGCTGGATATTATTAGGTTTTAAAGCAGCTAGCTCAAGCCCTAAGCTCAACCGATTATGATTAACAAAACCTGCGACATCTGGAACCACCGGTGGCGGGTAATGCTGATAGTTGAAGGGGTTGTTTAAGCCGTTTTCGAGGCTTAAATCGCTGCCGCTGCTGTTGGAATCATTGGTAGAGCAAGAGTTTGATCTCTTGATCATACAATCAACAGCTGGAGGGCTGATCTTTAAGGATAGATCAGGCACATTTGTAGCTGAAATGTCACTTGTCATTGGAGTTGTTCTTGAAACTAGAAACATATATGAAGTTTAAAACTTGAACTGACTATCTAGCAAAAGAGTGAGAAAAAAAGAAAGATTGGATAGTGTGTGAGTAAAGTTTTTGAGTGGTGATTATATCATGAATGCCTTATGATTAATCTTTGCATGGTCTTTTATAGAGAGAGAGAAAGAAGGGTTTATCAATAGTATAGTGTGTGTAGGTTTGGTTTGACCAGGTTTGACAAAGAATTGGAGAAAGGATGGCTTTTGATAAAGTTTTACGCTCTGTTTCAGAGTTTCATTTAGGAGAGGAACAGAAAGGAATTGGAAGAAATAAAGAAAAAAATGTGTTCCAGAAGAGGATGGAAAATAATAAGGCTTTTAGGCATAAATCCTGTCTTTTTTAATTTGAAAGGAACGTGAGAGAAAAGAAGTGAACGAAGATCAGGAGAGATTCCTTTTTCTTCCCCCCTTAAATGAAACTCTGGAACAGAAATTAAACTTTAGAACACACATATTTTTCACTTTCTTTCTGCTTCCTTTCACTTCTTTTCACTTCTTTTCTTTAATGAAACTCGAGAACACAGCGTTAAGCTATTATTTTATCAGAATTTATGAAGGGGGTTGAAAGATGCAAATATCGAAGGGAAATTTGGTATAAAGAAGTATACAAAAGAATGAAAATATCATATAATAATTAGACCTAGAGGGAGATTACAATGAAGGTGATAGTTAAAGAAGATGTAAATGTGTGTATTTTAGAGGAATGCTTTGGAACTAGAGAAAAAAAAGCTTGAAAGAATCATGTTAAAGAAGAGCTAAAGCAAAAAAAAAATCATGTTTTTTAGGGGATATTATAATTCATGTTTTTAGAAGGTATGAACCGACACGAGAATCTACCTCATCTAGCCCGGCAAAATGCACAGAGTGATGGTGTGGATGGTGGCTGGGTGTGGTCTACCGTCACCTCAGTTTTATTATAATAATATTTTTTAATTATAATTTAAGTAATTAAATAACATATAAAAATTTCATATATAATAAACATAACATTAAAATAAAAAAATTACATTAAAATTAACCTAACCTAATTTAAACATAAAAAACATAATAACCATAAACTAGAAAACCTAATCTAGTGTCGGTCGGATCATTTGCGACACTAATATATACATGAGGAAACGCACCACCGTTATGAAACTTGTACTTGATTTGTGTGAGTGCAACAACCTCGTGTTTGGGGTGTTGGGAGGACTTGTTGCAAGATTGTTTGGTGGACACCCTCGAAACGTTGGCGCTTGTTTCATAGGTCAGTCCACTTGCGGCTTAGTGAGTCGGTGGTTTGGTTTTAACCACCGACTAAGTCCGTGAATTCCTTAAGTGGGGCCAAATCCACCCTCGGCTAGGTGGAGTGTGGTTGTTGATCTCCATCCATGCCATACATAGGGCGATTTCTTCCTCTTCAGTCAATGAGTGATGGCTTACAAAAAAACTTTGGAATGGGTGGGGAAGACGATGGAGTGCACTGTAGATTGGGCAATAAAGCAGTATTCAACGCTCCAGTTTGAAGTTCAGCACCACGTGTGTTGAAATCAATGAACAAGAGAGAAAAATGGGGTTCGGCGCCACCAATTGCACTTTCAACTCTAGGTGGCGCTGTTGTCATATAAGTTGGAAAGTTTGTGAAGACGCCTTCAACCCTAGTCGTTTTTTAGCTCCCAAGCATGAATTTTATCACCCCAAACTCAATTACATCAATTCATTCATGCAATTAACAGCCAAAACAACCATTAAAGAACATATGATGATAATGATGATGATGAGATGAAACTCCTTTGTAATCACCTCTAGGTGTATGATTCGTTTATGTGAAACAAAAACTTGTTGATTCTAGTACTTAAGATAATTGTTTTCCATTGTTGAAAAACAGTTGTGGTTATTTTAAGTTAAATAAATTGTGTGTGTTGCAATTACCTATCTTTTATTATTCGCATTCGGTTTTTTTACATCGTGAGCATTCTGATCATTGGGAGGTTTTTGACACATATGGTTTGGTAAGTATATTGCATAGGTTATTATTATAAACTTGTCTTTACTTATCACTTTGATTTAACCTTTAATAAGACCAAGTCTATGTGGTATCTAACTAGATAAAATAACGCATCGATAACCTAAACCCAAAACGAAGACGCCTTCAACCCTAGCCGTTTTTGAGCTCCCAAGCATGAATTTTATCACCCCCAAACCCAATTACATCAATTCATTCATGCAATTAACAATCAAAACAACCATTAAAGAACATAAGATGATGATGATGAGCAATGAAACTCCTTTGTAATCACCTCTGGGTGTATGATTCGTTTATGTGAAACAAAAACTTGTTGATTCTAGTACTTAAGATAATTGTTTTCCATTATTGAAAAATAGTTGTGGTTATTTTAAGTTAAATAATTTGTGTGTGTTGCAATTACCTATCTTTTATTATTCGCGTTCGGTTTCTTATATCGTGAGCAGTCTGATCATTGGGAGGGTTTTTGACACATATGGTTTTGTAAGTATATTGCATAGGTTATTATTATAAACTTGTTTTTACTTATCACTTAGATTTAACCTTTAATAAGACCAAGTCTATGTGGTATCTAACTAGATAAAAACAAGTTTGGGTGAATCATTGAACCGGAAGTATGTTACTTCTTTTCCGTAATTGTTTACAAAATCACAATCAAATTCGTTTGTTTAAAATTTAAACCAATCAAATAATTAATTAATTAGTTAAAAACTACAACTTTTCACAAATTCCCTGTGAAGACGACATCAATCATTAGCTAAAAAATGTTTCGAACAAAGAGTGGTCTTCTAAGGTTCTCAAATTACCCAAATGATTCTTACACGAGATTCTAGTTACACATTGACTTTTGTTGTCGACTATAATTTATTAATATCCATCCTCCTTATTTGTGCTATAGGTTTTTTTCAGAAACGGCTATGTTTCAATATTTGAAAAGGTTAGCAATTGTTTATATACAAATAAAATACGATGTCCATCCTCCTTATAATTGATGGTATTATACTATTATGCGTCCTTAGAAGGGTGTTAATGTATGTGTATGTGTATGTGTATGTGTATGTGTATGTGTATGTGTATGTGTATGTGTATGTGTATGTGTGTAATTATGTATATACAATCTTATTAAAAACAAAAAAAACCACTAAATTAATTAACCCTATTTTGCCTCACCGTATAACATGGTTGACTCACGTGAGTTGTGGGCGTGACTTTGTCTAGGTGATAGGTTGCTCTTTTTGTTCTCTTCTCTTGTAATCTTCTTCTTATTTGATCTCCCCATGATATATTTTATACTCTTTATTCCATCCCTAAAACATTCTACACAAATCAAAAATATACAATTTTTGCTATAAAAAAAAATAACAAGGACGGTTTTGTGTTATTGGTTTTTATTATATTCAGTATGTGCTCTATGCCGACAAAGATCGAAAAGGATGTATTTATGTTCTAAGCTTCAAATTGATCCTCATCTTATAATGGCAGACGGTGGTTCACAGTGACTCGTAGAGTCCGAGAAACTAAGAGTTTGCATTCAGTAGAATATGTTTTACGATTCTAAACGGGATTGATAACGACGCAGCTTTTTGCTCGTTTACCCATTATCCAAATGTAATTTAATTTTTGTTATGGAATTAAATCCTTTATATGAATTAAAAAAAAATATACTATGAAGATGTTGTCGTTTAATTAATGTTATTACTTTTTGTTACAACATTCCTTTTGTTTTATTTTATACTGATTAACCAATACTTTGTTAATATGCCACCATCCTTGTGGTGGAGTGGTATGAGAAATAATGGGTAGAGTCTAGCCTTTTTAAGTTGTCAGGTTCGATCATTAATCTCACCGGGTTTTACTGATTCTCCACTGTCATGCTTTCGGGCGGGTGGGAGGTCAGGTTTTCCTCCGAACTGGTGTCTTGGTGGGTTCTGGCTACCCAGCGCTACTTGTGGGCGACACCTAAGACATGTCTTCACTAGAGGCGTATGGGGTTCTTTTGTAACCAATTGGTGGGTACCCCAAGTTGTCGGGACATTGTTTGTTGGGCGTTAAAAAAAATACTTTGTTAATATATTTTTAACCGTATTTTATTTTATATGTAATAAAATATTTTGTTTCTATTATTGGAACATTGAAACTAAATACAAAACATGTCTTATATGTAATGCAAAGAAGCAAATCATATCACCAATATACATGTAATGCAACTTTTTAGGTGGTCTTGTATTTAGTTATAAAAAATTAGTATGCATTAGAGATGAGTGGTATAATCTTGAAAATTAATTTATATAAAAACAAACAACAAACAAATTAGTCAAGAATTTTAGCACTAATTTGCTAGGTCGTTTACATTAAAATAAAGCCCAAGCCCCTATGGTGTGGAGTTGGCTTTAGTGTCTTATGTTAGGTATCGTATTAATTTAATAAAAATAATGAGAAATGCAATCGAATCGTATATATAGTAACTATTAGTATTTTAATAGTAAACAAAGCAATGGTCAGCTGCTGATGCGCTCTAGATTCTCCGGGAAGTGGACTCTAATCTGGCTTCTTCTTCTATTCATCAAACCACGGATCGTGTGTGTAAGGTATAGTTTATACTATAGTTTTGTTTGACAAAAAAAAATAGTTTATATATTTAAACCATATCATGAAAAAGATATACTTTGAGATCTAGACTAACTATGAAAAATGAGAAACTTAAAATGTTAATGCATTTGTCAAGCATTTATTAAATTGGTCGTACTTTTATTTATACATGGGTATCTTTTTTTTAACGGTAAATTTGCAACACTGATGGATCACTAGAGTATCATTGGGTCACTAGTGGAACCATCTGATCATACGGCAATAATACATATACACAAATTCAAGAGAAAATCCAATAAATCTGGAAAAACCCTCTTATGGGAGTCGAGCACATGACCAAATGGTCATAAGTCTTATCCCACCACAAAATACCACTAGCCTATAATGCCATGAGCTATACATGCGTATCCTTAGGTTTGAAAGCGTTGTATTAAAGGCCGTAAATGAGTTCTCGTTCCTTAGACCACCGGATATTGGGTTGATGCTCAAGTTTAGGTGCTTAAGGAGGGCTATATTGGATTGACGAATTGTGAATGGAGATAAAGAGAAAGAAGAGGAGAATCTTATTAAAGAGGAATTGGTTAACTTAGAAAAGGAGTTGGAGGTAAGGTATCTGTTAGAGGAGGAATTGTGGATGTGGGAAGAGGGTAAGAGGGCGATGGCTCAGTTGGAAAGATTTCGATTACGAGATTTGAAACAACGCGCTAGGAATCGATGGGCAAAGGAAGGGGATGCCAACACTAAGTTTTTTCGTGGGATAATAGATAGTAGACGGACATCTAATTTTATACCGAGGATATATATATATATATAGATGGGGTTTGGAAGAATAAACCGGCGGAGGTGAAAAAGGAAGTCTTTGGTTTCTTCAAATCTAAGTTTAAAAAGGAAATGCCTGTTCGACCGAAGCTTTCTTGTTGCGGATTGAAAGGCTCTCAGAGCATGATAGTCAGGAGCTTATTAAGGAGTTTACAGAGGAAGAAATAAAAAAAAATGCTATATTTGAATGTGGTGATGATAAGGCTCTGGGCTCTGATGGCTTTAATTTTAAATTTATTAAACGTTATTGGAGTTGTTTTGCATATGATTTTCAAAAAATTATGCAGACATTCTTCGAAGAAGGGGTTATACACAAAGGACTGGGCTCTTCGTTTATTACACTTGTTCCAAAAGTGAAAGACCCTTATGCGTTTGGCGATTACAGGCCGATTAATCTTATTGGGATGATTAGTAAAGCTATCTCGAAGATTCTGGCTTCGAGGTTAAAGCCGGTTCTGGGGAGTATTATTTCAGAGTCCCAATTTGCGTTTTTATCTGGGAGATTTATATTAGATGGCCCGCTGGTTCTGAATGAGCTATTATTATGGGCGAAGAACGTTGGCAAGGAGTGTTTTATGTTTAAGATTGATTTTGCCAAAGCATATGACAACATGAGTTGGAGTTTTCTTTTTGATATCGTGTCGCAGATGGGGTTTCCTTCGTTGTGATGTAAATGGATTCGTGGTATTCTTGAATCTGCGAGATCATCTATTCTGGTGAATGGGCCCCCGACTTTTGAGTTTGGATGTGAAAAAGGTATAAGACAAGGAGATTCTATTTCCCTTTTTCTGTTTGTTATAGTGATGGAGGCTTTATCGGATTTGTTTAGAAGAGCAGTGCATATCGGTGCTTTTGATGGTATCTATCTTCCTAATAATGGCCCGTGTGTGTCTCATTTTCTATTTGCCGATGATGTGATGGTATTTGGGGAGTGGTCGTAATCTCCTAAACTTGAAAGGAATATTGAGGGTCTTTTATATTTGTTCCGGCTTGAAGATAAATTTGAATAAGTCGACTATGATTGGTGTTGGTGTTGAATGGCAAAAGGTGAAAAGAATGGTCGAGGTTATGGGGTTTCAAGTGATTCCATACCATTTACGTACTTCGGTATCCGGGTGGGAGCAAACATGAATAAATTTGCTAACTGGGAGCCGGTTATGGAGGTGATTCGGTCGCTGCTTTCTAAGTGGAAGGCGAGTACATTATCCATAGGGGGTAAGGTTGTTTAAATCAAATCTGTTCTAAAAGCTCTGTCAAATTATTATTTTTTGTTATATAAGGCGCCCATGAAGATGTTGAAGAATATAGAGTCTCTTATAAATAATTTCCTTTGGAGAGGCTCTGAAGAAGTTAGAAAACTTCATTGGGTGGCTTGGGATAGGATTACATGCACAAAGAAGGAAGGTGGGTGGGTCTGTCGAGGTTGTTTGATTGTAATCGAGCTCTAATTTCCAAATGGGTTTGGCGCTTTAGAACAGAGCCAAACACTTTATGGAAGAAGATTGTGGAAGCTATTCATGGGTCCAAAAGGAAATGGAAGGTGTATCCGGTTAAGAAGTCGATGACTAGTGTTTGGTCGAGCACTGTCAAAGAAAGCAATAGATTAATTATACATGGTTCGAGTTTTAAGGACTTAGTTAAATGTTCGGTGAGGACTGGGAGGTCGATAAGGTTTGGATTGATACTTGGGTCGTGAATGGTAGATTGATGGATACATTTTCATCTCTCTTTAAGCTGGAAGAGAGGAAGACATGTTTCGTTTTAGACATTTTAACTAGGGAGGATATGGTTACTTCGGTTCATTGGTCTTGGAAGAAGGACCCGGCTTCAGCGATCAAGTTATAGGAGTTAGAAGAGTTATCGGAACCGCTTCAACATGTTTCGCTTATCAATTGTGTTAACGATTGGTGGTGGAACGGGGTAGAAAATCGGAATTTTTCTGTTGCGGCGGTTAGGAAGTGGTTAACTGGAAATAATTTGGGTAAGGGTCATGGGGTGTTCAAATGATGTAAATGGGTTTCGAATAAGTGTAATATTTTCATGTGGGGAGCTCTGATGGATCGTATTCCTACCAAGTCGGCGCTTAGGAGAAGGAATATTACTACGGATAACTCATTATGTGTTATGTGTGAAGACGGTGAGGAAACGGTGGATCATGTGTTTACCGGATGTGGTTTCGCTTTGGGGGTTTGGGATGGTATCGTTAGATGGCGTGGCCTTCCCAATTTTTTTGTGTTTAGTCTAAATGATGTTACAGAGATGCATAAAATGGATGGTTTGTCGTCTACCGGAAGGAGATTGTTAGAGGGGTGGTCAACGCATGTTGTTGGAGGATTTGGAAAGCTAGAAACGAAAGGATATTTGATAGTAAACGATGCAAGGTGGTAGAGATTGTAGTGGATGTAAAGGCTCTCACTTTCTTATGGTATAGTAATAGACACAAATGTAATAAAAGAGATTGGAAGTCATGGTGTAATTTAGATTTGATGTTCAATTAAAAAAAAACTAAAAATTTAGTTTACAAAAATTTGTTTTTTTTAGTAAACCAGTAGCAAGAGTTATTCCATCTAAGCTTGTATGAGCGTAGGCGTGATCCATAACTACTAACCCACCACTTCCTTAACTCCGTTAATATAATAATGGGCGACCGAAGGAACCAAGAAGACCGACGGCCGGGAAAAGAACTTCATCCAGATCATCTTCATTCAACAGAAGGGCAATCAATTAAGTATTTTATTACAAATCTTCCGGATGGGTGTAGCGGATCTGATGTGGAACGGTTAATCAAAGATGTTTGCGAGGTTCAGAAAATTTATTTTGCTAGGAAGAGGGATAAATCGGGAAGACGGTTTGGTTTTGTTACAGTCACAGTGAATAGAAACAAAGATCAACTAGAAGACCATATGAATAATCTATGGATTGGATCCTACAAAATCAGATCCAATATTGCAAGGTTTACAGATCTAGAGCCAGAAAGGAAGAACACAGAATACAACAAGATGGAATCCGCTGCTGATGCCACTAAGGTTACTATTAACTGTTTCTACCAACCGGAAGGCCAAGGAAACTCTTTTAAAGAGATGTTGACCGGAAAAAAGGATGAAAGAAAAAGTGAAGTTGTCGTCACAGTTCCGGACGTGATTAACGAGTTCAGTGATTTGCATGATAAAGCTTTGGTGGTTAGGACGTTTGATGTTGACAGTCTCAAGAAGGTTCCGTCTATTCTCAAAGAAATAGGAATGGTGCATGCGACCATGCAGTATTTGGGAGGTCTTTCTATCCTTATTTGTTGCAACAACGTAGAAGACGCAAAGGAGATGAGGATCCAAATGTTGAATAAAACGGATGTGTTTCAAACGGTAGATGTATGGCAAGGGCAGTCGTTTCCTTTCGAACGTATAGCATGGCTCAGAATACAAGGAGTTCCACTGAATATTTTGTGCAATGATACATTGGGATGGATTGGAGAGCGGTTTGGAAAGGTGATCCACAAAGCCAATGTTAAACCACTAGATAGTGATTTGTCGGTAGAATATATCGCGGTTTTAGTCGGAGAGGGGAAGAGAATATCGGAGGAAGTTGTAACATTACGCATTTATTAATTATACGTTACGACAAGTGTATTATTTTTGGTGGTATTTTGAACCCCTACACAACTATAATTATTCATACATATATCTCTCTATCTATATATATATATATATATATATATATATATATATATATATATATAAAGTAATAATAATAATAATAATAATAATAATAGATAATAACAATAGTGTTTAAAAAAATCTGTTTATAACTAATCCAACCCAAATTACTGAACCAACCCAATAAACCAACCAGACCCTTTATGGACGCAGCCCAATAACTAATACCCGGCCCACCCAACCAAGCCCAACTACCCTTTTTCCATTCACTATATAAAAAAAAATGTGTGCTTCAGACGGGTATCGAACCCGGATCACTCGCTCACACACACACACACACACGTACAACCACCTGCTCTACACCCTTTAGTTGGTTTAATCCCAACCTAATATATATTTAACACCTTTTTAATCTGGCCCCTTCTTCTTCCTGATACAGACGCGAGTCAGCAGCAGCAGATTTGGTTAAAAGATAGACCTTTGACCAATCTAATTAACGGATTTAAACGCGTTTTAATCCAGATATGGTATGTGTTCGTGATTATCGGCCATCTATGGCTATAATGCATGATAAACAGCTATCAATCATTACCCAATTTAAAATTATACGCGTTTGACATTAACTCGTTGGTCAAACCTTCCAATCTAACGAACCAGTGATCAATCCTATAAATTGAACCTTGTGGGACAATCACTACTCGCCATTTCATCTTTCTAAACCTCCAATTCATCCCAATTATCCTCTGATCTTGAATTATACTCGAGTTTTGACTACGCGTTTGACCGAATCAATCCAACACCAAACGAGTCTGTAAGTGTAATTTCTTTTGTGGGTTTTAATGATCGGCCAACACACAACGTTTACCCCATGATTAATTGGGTTAACGTTGTGTGATTCAATCAGTTGCAAATTCTAGGGCTCGATTGCATATAATTGGGGAAGAACATGTGTTCTGTTAGGATATTTATTTTTTTATAAACTGAATCCAAACACAACCACTGGCTTGGACCAGTTGGTTGTGTCTGGTTCCAATCAGCAGAACCACGCGGGTTCGAGCCCGGTCAGGGGCGGTTCTTTTCTTTTTATTATTATTCTACAAAACAAACTAATATATATATATATATATATATATATATATATATATATAATCATTAGTATTTTAAAATTAGTTTTTAAATACTAAAACTCTTTTATTAATTCCACAAAAATTATTTTAGGTAAATCTGATGTTAAAGTTTTATCTACAATTTTTATTTTTCTGAAATTCATTTATTTAATATTTATAATAATTAAATCAATTTTATACTATTATATTTATAAAAATCCATTAAAATATCAAAACAATTTTATTAATTTCTACAAAAATTATCCTATGTTTGTACAATGTTAAACTTTACTGAAATGATTTTTAATTCAGAAAAATCATTTATTTTATATTTTTAATCAATTTTTGTTAGATTTAATCATAATTAAATCATAATAAATTCAATTTTTATCATTTTTGCACCAAAATTTTATACAATTTATTTCAAAACATTTAGAACAGAAATATGATTTTTAAAATAATAATTCCTCAATTTTAATATTTTTAAATATTAAAGTTAAATATTGGCAACTTTTAATAAATAGATTTAATAATCTATTTTAAAGAAAATAATTTTATAAAAATTATTTTTATACTTTAAACACATTATTGTGACCATATTAACTTAAAATTCTTATAAAAGATTTTTGGTTATTTATTTACTAAATTTCTCTCAATTGGCGAATATTTTTAATATTAATCAAACGAACAATTATCCCCAATTCAAAGCCCTAGAAACTTATACAATTGTAGATCTGATAGACTTAGACATATTTATTACCTCATTATAGGGTGATACTTGATACATTTGGGCAACACACTATTTTAAACAGATATAACATTCTACCAAGGTGAGTTTTACATAGCCCCTTTTTCTATTTATCACCATTTTTGGGGTGAAACATGTTACAACATCATTTATGCAATTCAATCATCAATGTGTCTATGTGTTTTCTATGTTGCATTATGTCTTGAGCATGATTAGAGTAAGCACCATTCTAGCATAATCATTAACTCCGTACAAGCCGGCGGTATACATTGATAGATCTATTGGACTGACAATCCCACCCGGATACGTGCCTCCTACAAAGGTAGCGTGGGTGTTTGTTATCGTATAACATATTCAAGTGGACCATGAGCGTATGGTATGTATCATATTATAACAGTCATCAGGGTTGGTTATGCACTCGATTTATTTCTAGTATGTTCTCACATATGGACTAGATTGACATGACACATGAATTGCACAACATTTTTATTCAATTATCAAAAACCTATGTAATTCTCACCAACTTTTGTTGACCCAAAACCTTTTCAACTTAACATGTTTCAGGTTCTATTTGCTTGAAGATTTGAATTGATGCTTGAGGATATGTGTATAGTTTTATTCAATTTGATGTACAAATTCTAGAACAATTGTATGTAATTCATTTAAATCATTTAATGAAATTTAATATTCACCATGAGCTACTGAACAATCATCAATGCGTGGCACCCCGATGTTTCCGCCATCGGTTGGGGTGTTACAGATTGGTATCAGAGCCATGGTTATAGGGAAATTAGGTTATTAGAAAAATAATCTAGTCTATAACCATAGGATTTAACAAGTACTTGCTTCTTTTACTTGCTATTCTCTATCTCCCTCTTACTTCTTATCCCTACTTTCATCCCTACAAGAAGGTTGCTCTCCATCAGTGGATCTACTTTTAGACTAATAGGACAAATTCCTCAGGTTTAACCTGAACCCCCTTGAGATCTCGTCGAAGTCCTAGATTTTAATAACGAACACGTGCAATCTGGAAGGGTGAACGCCTGTATTCTGAGTCTTCTGTCTAGGCTGGCATTGCGCATATATCCCAATCAGACGAGGGACCCGGATGCCTACCTGGGAATTCTCGGGATGAGTGTTCACTTATAAGCTAAAGCATGTCTTCATATGTTATTAGAATCTAGAATCTTTGATAAGTCAACGTTTTTGTTTATTCGTTTTAATTAATGAATAAATGATTACATTCCTTATAATACCTCATTGAGACTTCATTGTGTCCCTTACAGATCATGTCTCCACGCCACAGCACTCGCATTAACAGTGGTGACAATCATGAAGAAGAGAGCAGCAACCACAATCCCGACCACAACACTAACAATGGAGGTGATGCCCAACTAGCTACGATTATTTCTCAACAATTGGCACAACAAATCACAACTCTGGTTTCTAACTTGCTGGCTCAAGTCATCCCAATGAATGGGAACGACAATGGAAATGGAAATGGCGATGGAAATCACATAAAGAACGGAACCTTAGTTCGGAAAAGCGAGAAAACAAGTATTGTGGCCGCGGTAACTACCAAGAACCAGAAGCGTAAGACCAGGAATCCTAATGTAAACCTCACTACACAAGCCTCTAACAAGAAGCCTTATACAAGAAACTTTCCATTGTGTAACACATGCAATCGACATCATCCCACTGTTTCAGCATGTCGCGTGTGCACCAATTGTGGTAGGTATGGCCATTTGGTTAACACATGTCGCGAGACCCCAAACCCTAATGCCAATCAACCCACCAATCCTGCTCAGGCTGGTAACCCTAATCAATACAACTATGGTCAATGCTATGAATGTGGAGATCCAAATCACTTCCGTAACCGATGCCCTAAACTAAACCGAGATCAAGACCCTCCAGCTACATAACAGCAAGTCCCACCATTTGAATGTTGTTGCTTTTAATTCTATGTATCAACACCTTTTGATTCAAATAATAAAATTCAAGTATTATCATAACATCTGTGTGCATGTTTGTCTGAATGTGAACTAATTGCTATATCTATAATCATACTTGCTTGTACAACAATTAGTTAACTACCAAACAACCAGCTTAACGATTGGTAGAGGTCATCATGTCTTTCCAACAGTCGGGAGAGGCCCTACCACCTACTCAACGACTGGCGGAGACTATCAGACCTGCTTAACAATCGGTAAAGTCATAAAAGGACGCAAAACCCTAATGTAAGGTAAATTGGTAATTACGGTCCGGAACGTAATCATGAATTTACAGGTACATTAAGGTAGTGTGAAATTTTATCAAGGTTTTCAGTAGTTGACCAATTGTAGGACTAGTGTTTCTCTTAACTTCGGGACGAAGTTCCTAAAAGTAGGGGAGACTGTAACATTACGCATTTATTAATTATACGTTACGACAAGTGTATTATTTTTGGTGGTATTTTGAACCCCTACACAACTATAATTATTCATACATATATCTCTATATATATATATATATATATATATATATATATATATATATATATAAAGTAATAATAATAATAATAATAATAATAATAATAATAATAGATAATAACAATAGTGTTTAAAAAAAAATCTGTTTATAACTAATCCAACCCAAATTACTGAACCAACCCAATAAACCAACCAGACCCTTTATGGACGCAGCCCAATAACTAATACCCGGCCCACCCAACCAAGCCCAACTACCCTTTTTCCCTTCACTATATAAAAAAAATGTGTGCTTCAGACGGGTATCGAACCCGGATCACTCGCTCACACACACACACACACGTACAACCACCTGCTCTACACCCTTTAGTTGGTTTAATCCCAACCTAATATATATTTAACACCTTTTTAATCTGGCCCCTTCTTCTTCCTGATACAGACGCGAGTCAGCAGCAGCAGATTTGGTTAAAAGATAGACCTTTGACCAATCTAATTAACGGATTTAAACGCGTTTTAATCCAGATATGGTATGTGTTCGTGATTATCGGCCATCTATGGCTATAATGCATGATAAACAGCTATCAATCATTACCCAATTTAAAATTATACGCGTTTGACATTAACTCGTTGGTCAAACCTTCCAATCTAACGAACCAGTGATCAATCCTATAAATTGAACCTTGTGGGACAATCACTACTCGCCATTTCATCTTTCTAAACCTCCAATTCATCCCAATTATCCTCTGATCTTGAATTATACTCGAGTTTTGACTACGCGTTTGACCGAATCAATCCAACACCAAACGAGTCTGTAAGTGTAATTTCTTTTGTGGGTTTTAATGATCGGCCAACACACAACGTTTACCCCATGATTAATTGGGTTAACGTTGTGTGATTCAATCAATTGCAAATTCTAGGGCTCGATTGCATATAATTGGGGAAGAACATGTGTTCTGTTAGGATATTTATTTTTTTATAAACTGAATCCAAACACAACCACTGGCTTGGACCAGTTGGTTGTGTCTGGTTCCAATCAGCAGAACCACGCGGGTTCGAGCCCGGTCAGGGGCGGTTCTTTTCTTTTTATTATTATTCTACAAAACAAACTAATATATATATATATATATATATATATATATAATCATTAGTATTTTAAAATTAGTTTTTAAATACTAAAACTCTTTTATTAATTCCACAAAAATTATTTTAGGTAAATCTGATGTTAAAGTTTTATCTACAATTTTTATTTTTCTGAAATTCATTTATTTAATATTTATAATAATTAAATCAATTTTATACTATTATATTTATAAAAATCCATTAAAATATCAAAACAATTTTATTAATTTCTACAAAAATTATCCTATGTTTGTACAATGTTAAACTTTACTGAAATGATTTTTAATTCAAAAAAATCATTTATTTTATATTTTTAATCAATTTTTGTTAGATTTAATCATAATTAAATCATAATAAATTCAATTTTTATCATTTTTGCACCAAAATTTTATACAATTTATTTCAAAACATTTAGAACAGAAATATGATTTTTAAAATAATAATTCCTCAATTTTAATATTTTTAAATATTAAAGTTAAATATTGGCAACTTTTAATAAATAGATTTAATAATCTATTTTAAAGAAAATAATTTTATAAAAATTATTTTTATACTTTAAACACATTATTGTGACCATATTAACTTAAAATTCTTATAAAAGATTTTTGGTTATTTATTTACTAAATTTCTCTCAATTGGCGAATATTTTTAATATTAATCAAACGAACAATTATCCCCAATTCAAAGCCCTAGAAACTTATACAATTGTAGATCTGATAGACTTAGACATATTTATTACCTCATTATAGGGTGATACTTGATGCATTTGGGCAACACACTATTTTCAACAGATATAACATTTTACCAAGGTGAGTTTTACATAGCCCCTTTTCTATTTATCACCATTTTTGGGGTGAAACATGTTACAACATCATTTATGCAATTCAATCATCAATGTGTCTATGTGTTTTCTATGTTGCATTATGTCTTGAGCATGATTAGAGTAAGCACCATTCTAGCATAATCATTAACTCCGTACAAGCCGGCGGTATACATTGATAGATCTATTGGACTGACAATCCCACCCGGATACGTGCCTCCTACAAAGGTAGCGTGGGTGTTTGTTATCGTATAACATATTCAAGTGGACCATGAGCGTATGGTATGTATCATATTATAACAGTCATCAGGGTTGGTTATGCACTCGATTTATTTCTAGTATGTTCTCACATATGGACTAGATTGACATGACACATGAATTGCACAACATTTTTATTCAATTATCAAAAACCTATGTAATTCTCACCAACTTTTGTTGACCCAAAACCTTTTCAACTTAACATGTTTCAGGTTCTATTTGCTTGAAGATTTGAATTGATGCTTGAGGATATGTGTATAGTTTTATTCAATTTGATGTACAAATTCTAGAACAATTGTATGTAATTCATTTAAATCATTTAATGAAATTTAATATTCACCATGAGCTACTGAACAATCATCAATGCGTGGCACCCCGATGTTTCCGCCATCGGTTGGGGTGTTACAGAAGTTACGCTACAATGGCGTCGTAGGAAGTTTAGGGTTTGGGTGATGGAGGAGATTGGAGATTGGATACCTGATTTTCTCTTTAAAAAAGAAGACAATTCTGATTTGCGGGTACCTGCAGATTCCTCCGGCTCAGTTCCGGTGGGTAACCAGGAAGATGATGGTCAAGGGTCGGTTATGGAAAGTCCTAAATTGGTGGATACAATTATGGCAAATTCGAATAATGAAGTTAATGTTGATTCGGTGCATTCATTGCCACATTATGGGGATTTCCATAATACTAAAATTACTTTTAAACCGTTGACTGACCAGTTTACCTTTTCCAAAGATTTTAATCCAGGGGTGGAGGTGGGCCAGGAACATATGTCGAAATCTTTATTGGGCCAACAACATCCTGTGGAGAAAAAGAAGAAAAAAACTGGGCCAAAAAATAATGGCCTCCCAAAAATGTTATCTATTAATGATAGGCCCAATCCACCTAAGAGATCCAGGCTAGACTTTGACCCAAATGGGTCTGACCCATTCAGCTTAGATGCTCTCCTTGGTTTGAACGATTACAACACTGGTCATATTTCTAAGGCAGCAGAGGATAAGGGCGAACATAATACGAACGATTTACAACAGGAGGGCAAAGAGAAAAGGTTGGATCTTAATTCTCAGCCGAGCTGCTCAGGTTATCAGGCTAAGAGTGATGGTGAAATATCGGCCTCCCCAGAACCGGTTTTTTTGGAGATGAACACTGAAGTGGGAAACACGATTGCGATAGGGGATCGGCTAGGAGCTAATTTGTGTGATTTTGAGGATATGGTTCATCAAACCGTGATCGAAGAAGGATTACAGCAAGGTAATAAATGAATTTCTTGACGATTAATGTGAAAGGGATTGGGGCGATTGGGAAGATGGATTGGGTTAAAGGTTTGAAGATTAAAAATAATGTTTCATTCTTGGCGATACAAGAATCTCAATTGGCAACTGCTAGGTCTCTTAATTTGGAACGTTTATGGGGTTCGAAAGGTTTTGGCTTTGATGTTGTTGATGCCAATGGTAGATCGGGTGGCCTTATCAACGTTTGGGATGAAAAAAATTTTGTTAAGAAGGAAGTGATCTCTAATCAGAATTTTTTGATTTCCATTGGAAATCTTGTGGCGGATAATTCGTTATTAAATATTGTGAATGTGTATGGTCCTCAACGGGTTGTTCAAAAGCGTCGTCTTTGGTCTCAACTTAGTGAGGTTATGCAGGGTCGAGAGGGGCTGTGGGTTTTGCTCGGTGATTTCAATGTTGTTCGATATCCGGAAGAACGCAAGAACTCGAGTTTCAATTCGGTTAGTGCTAATGATTTTAATGGCTTTGTAGATGCTTTGGGTTTGCAAGAATATAAAATGAGTGGGAACAAATTCACATACATGGTGGGGTCGAACAACGGGTTTAAACTCAGTAAAATTGATCGAGTTTTAGTGTGTTATAACTTCTTGAATAGATGGCCGCAGGCGGTTCTTCGGGCTTTACCCCGGGAAAAGTCGGATCATTGCCCTCTCTTGCTTTCTTTGGTGGATACTAACTTCGGGCCTAAACCGTTTCGATGGTTTAATTCTTGGTTGGAGAGAGACGGTTGTGAAAAGATTATTATTGATATTTTGGATGATAGTTCATATACTGGATCGCCTGAAGAGGTTATATCTGAAAAATTCAGGCGGCTAAGAGAAGGTTTAAAGAAGTGGAAGGTTGAGATGGAGAGCAAACAAAATAGTGAGTATCATGAGATGATGGGCGAATTAATGAGGTTGGATTTAAAAATGGAGGAAACTGATTTAGAGGAAGAAGACACTTGGATTTATGAAGAATGCAAAAAAGGTGTTTCTTGGATCGATCATTTGAAGGCCCTTGATATGAAACAAAAGTCTCGAGTTAGGTGGGCGACTAATGGGGATGAAAATTCGGCTTTTTTCCACTCGGTTATTAATGGGCGAAAGGCTAAAAATAACATTCCGGGGATGGTGGTTAATGGGGTTTGGGTTTCTAAACCTTCTTTGGTTAAGAAACATATATTCCAATTTTTTCGCCACTTGTTTTCCACTAATGTTTCAGGTAGGCCCTCCTTGTCTTGTGACGGGATCAAAAGACTGAACGAAGATGAAAAAGGGGACTTAGTTGCTGAATTTTCCCGGGAAGAAATCAAAAAGGCTGTGTTTGATTGTGGGGGTGACCGAGCGCCAGGGCCGGACGGCTTCAATTTCACTTTTTTGAAGCATTTCTGGTCCTTCTTTGAGGACGATTTTTGGAGATTAATGAACTTATTTTTTGAGACTGGTGAGATTAATCACCGGTTCAGCGCTGCTTTTATCACTTTAATTCCTAAAGTCAAAAATCCGACTGAATTAAAGGAGTATAGGCCAATCACGTTGATTGGAATAATGTCCAAAGTTATTTCCAAGATTTTGGCCAATAGAATAAAAAAGGTGATGTAGTCTATAATTTCTGAAACGCAAAGTGGTTTTTTATCAGATCGGTATATCCTCGACGGCCCTTTAATTATTAATGAGGTGATTGCTTGGTTGAAAAAAAGAAGACAAAAAGCTTTCATGTTCAAGATTGATTTTCAAAAAGCTTATGACAATGTTGATTGGAGTTTTTTGATATCCATTATGAAACAAATGGGGTTCCCGGATCGGTGGTGTCTATGGATTGAAGGGATATTGCGATCTGCTCGTTCTTCAGTGTTGGTTAACGGGTCTCCTACTTTTATTTTTCAGTGTGAGAAGGGTTTGAGGCAAGGCGACCCATTGTCTCCTTTTTTATTTCTTATCGTTATGGAAGCTTTTACATGGTTGATGAATAAAGTCGTGGATAATGGGGATTTTGAAGGGTTATCTTTGGATAACAGTGGGCTGAACATTAATCACCTTCTTTATGCGGATGACGCGTTAATTGTTGGTAAGCTTTCTATGCATAATTTTCGATGTATGCTCCGTATACTTCGAATTTTTAAGCTATGTTCAGGTTTAAAGATCAACCTCCAAAAATCCAATATTTTTACTATTAACACTCCGGATGAGGAAGCCAATTCATTGGCAGAATTATCCGGGTGTGAGATTGGGTCTTTTCCTTTTGACTATCTTGGAATTAAAGTCGGGGCCAATATGAATCGCATTAAAAATTGGGATTTGGTTATAGATAAATGTAAAACTAGATTGAAATCTTGGAAATCTAGAACCCTTTCCATTGGGGGTAGACTTGTTCTTATCAAGTCGGTTTTATCGAGCTTACCTATCTACTACTTGTCCCTCTACAAAGTGCCGGTCAAAGTTATACAAGATTTGGAAGGAATTATGAAGCGGTTTTTGTGGGGAGGGGATGACAATGTTAAAAAAATCCACTGGGTGGCTTGGGAAGTTGTCGCTAGTCCTAAGAACGCCGGGGGGTTGGGAGTTTCTCGGGTTGCAGATGTCAATTTAGCTCTTCTGTCTAAATGGATATGGAGATTTAAAATAGATGCATTTTCTTTATGGAGGCGGGTAGTTTCTTTCTGTCATGGTGGATCAAGAAATTGGGGGTTACTTCCTTTAAATAAAAGTATTGCCAGTGGGTGGAAGTCTGTGGTTTCTTATCTTAACAAGGCCGACCGCGAATCTGGAAAGCTTTTTTCTCAGTTCTGTTGTGGGGTCAGGAACGGTTCCAATGTTAGCTTTTGGCTTGATAATTGGAATGGGACGCAACCGTTGAAAGATACGTTCCCGCGCCTGTTCTCGCTTGCTGCTGATAAACGGCTTAATGTTGCTCAAGTTTGTGAATTGGCTGCTGCTGACAACCGTGTTTTGTTGAAAAGAAATATAGTTTCAGACAGGGATGGTCAGGAGATAGATAGATTGCTCTCTTTGATTAATGGGGTGTCTTTGGTCAATGCTAAAGATGTGTGGAGATGGAATGGGGATAATGGGGGTGTTTTTTCGGTTGCTCAGTTCCGGAAACAGTTACTAGCGGAGCGATTTCCAGAACCTTCTTCTAATCTTCAATGGATTCAGTGGGTTCCTCTCAAGGTGAAAATTTTCATATGGCGTCTTTCTATTGGTCGTATCCCTACTAAGGATGCTCTTCGCAGAAGACATGTCGATATTACAGATGACTCCTGCGTCTTATGTGAAGATGGAGACGAGTCGGCCATTCATCTTTTTACCGGGTGTGGTGTGGCTTATGCGGTTTGGTTGGCTATCGCTTCGTGGTGCAAGGTGGAACCTTTGTTCCCTTTTGATGTTGGTGATTTGATTCTCCTAAACCAAAGGGGTAGGTCTAAAGCAGCTTCAAAACTCGTCCAAGGTATTATTATGGTAGCTTTGTGGGCAATTTGGGACGCGAGAAATGATAAGTTTTTTAACGGCAAGGAAGTCAAGGTCGTAGAGTTAGTTGCCAAAGTTAAGTCATTATCTTTTCTTTGGGTCAAAGCTAGATCCAAATATAGTGATGTGGTTTGGAAGAATTGGTCTTTATTCCCTTTGTATATGTTGTAATGTGCGCTGCGGTCCTTGCTTTGAGGGCCGTTAGCTTGTCTTAATGAAGTTCACCTTTCAAAAAAAAAAAAAAAAAAAAAAAAAATCTAAGCTTGTATGAATGTATGGAAATAATTAATTGTTTAGACATGTAATAAATAAATAAATTTGTTTAAAGGGTAATAATCGGCTGATTATCCGTGTCTCCATGGCTTGCCTTCAATGTATTCTAGCTAATTCATTATGCCTTTGGGGATATATTCCTTGTGTTTGTCGTATCATATAATTTTAAAAAAAAAGTTATATGCATCCCCCACCTAAACTGCTCTATAGTGCTTCCTGCCCCACTACCTTAATTTCATTTCTTTACTCTAGCCCTACAAACACCCTAACCCCGTGAAGAGAAAAGACAACTTAAATTAGAATAATGTGTAACGTAGACTGTAATAAAATATATATTAATGCGTTGATTATATATTATAACAGTTCTAACAAAGCACACATGTGATAGAAGATCAATAGTCAAACAAGCAGAACATACTGGATATATAAAGAGAATGCTTTTGAGTGGAGACGTGGAGTTGTGAACAATTTTTTTAGTAGTGCAATTAGCTGGTTACGAGCCACTTACGTTCTAGCCTCATAGTAAAAAGTAAAACTTCTTTTACTCATGTTTAAGTATTGAATAAAGTGTAAATTTAGGAGTATTTATGATAAAGTGATGTTTATCTTTCAAAACAAAATAGTTGGTCATGAATAATTTTGTCACAAATAATTATGTTTATACAGGCGGAGTAAACATCAAATACAAGTAAGTTTAACCTATTAAACACAGAGAAGTAAAGAAAGATTTAAAAAAAATCCATATGTTCAAACATGTTTTCTAAATAAAAAAAAATATAATTTATCTTTGTATAATTACTCTAGTAGAGTAATTACACTATTTAAGAAATTCTAGAGTAATTATTGTAACTAGCGGGTTTACCCGTGCGTTGCAGCGAGATCCACAAATGGGTTGCAAACTTGCAATACAACATTATGATACTTACGTTTTTTGCCGCAAGTTACGCAAAAAGAATATAAATGTGCACGCTATGTATTAACAAGTATTCGTAAAAAGAAAAGAAAAGAAATGTGCACCGTCACTTACAACTAATTGCAGTTCACCACAAAAACCATGTACTCATTATTAAACAAATCTTAATAAACCAAAGGTATGTTACTGTAACAGACCAATATGAACATAAGCATCACTCTTGTGTAAGTTGTCCGGTCATTGCATATCTACATAACCGTGCCATTGAAGACACCTTGCTAAATGATAAAGTTCATTTACATGACAAAAGTTTGTAGTAATAATATGATAATGTATAAACTATCATATGAAGGTCATTGTCCATTTAGATAATTAAAAGTTGTGATTTGTAAGTTTGTAATAGACTTGCCCAACATGACCCAGCAGCTAAAAATTTGCCCAATGTAACCAGCGAGTCAAACTATCATGTCCACTTTGTCGCTGGGTAGACGCATATATATGAAAACGGTTTATAATATAAGTATTATCATGACAAAGTTTCAAAATTCATACAAGTTTAGCTGAGATAAGATTATTCATTGTGGTTACTTAAATTATTATATTTCATCGCCATTATATGATATTTGTTCAAAAGTATTGCCATGCCGTGTGTTTATTTAGTTTGGGTGGGTTCCATTTTCATATAAAAGTTAATTATTTTCTAGGGGCATTTAGGGAAGAAAAGTGGTAAAATTTAAAAAATTGTAAAGAAACCCTTGGTATGTCATCTTAACTTTGGACAATTTGGACATATTTGCCCATGTCTCATCCTTTATAATGTAATAATGTAGTATAGATACTTTACTAGAGTAGTTATATATTTTTTTTTATTTCAGGACTAAAATGCATATTTTAATAAGATGGGAAAAGAAATTCAGAAGAAAAAAAAAATTATCCTTTACTTCTCACGTTAAGATCCATTTGTATGATAAACTCATTTATACAAGAACCTTACTCTATATATGTATTGCTTTACTAGTTATTTATGCGCTTTAGTTCTACTATACGAGAATGTCGCAACGAACTATATCATGTCTAATAAAACACGAACTATACCATGTCTAATAAAACAAGGCTAAGATAAATAGATATCTCTCAAGGTAATTGTGTAGGAATGAAGAAAGCTAGAAAGAAAATTGGGAAGAAAATGGGAGTTTTCAATTTGCACTAGTTAAAACAAATAAGTACCGTTGACTGATTATTGTTGACGAACCTCACTATATTTTTAAAAGGACATCAAACACCTCAATGTCAGTTTTGGTTAGAACTTATTGCCAACAATGACTCCGCCAATAATTGATCGAGGATAACATTTTCGATAAGGTAATTTTGTAGGAATGAAGAAAGCTATAAAGAAAATTGGGAAGAAAATGGAGAAGAGTTTTCAACTTGCACTAGTTAAAACAAATAAGTATCGTTGATTGATTATTGTCAACGGACCTCACTATTTTTTAAAAGGACAACAAACACCTCAATGTCGGTTTTGGTGAGAACTTATTGCCAACAATGATTCCACCAATAATTGATCGAGGATAACATCTAAGATAAAGAGATGTTGTCTCTCAAGGTCAGTGACGAAGCTTGACCCGAAGGTTTGGGGGTCGGAAGTCAGCGGGGGGTCGGAAGTCACTAGTTTGGGGGGGTCGAAAACCAATTTCAGGGGGTCGAAACCCTATATTTCCAAAAATTTCTATGCGAATACTATATAATCGGCACTTCTACGCGAAAATTCGGGGAGGTCGGCCGCCCCCGCCGGCCCCAACTAAGCCGCGCAACTGCGCAAGTGCTCAAGGTAATTGTGCAGGAATGAAGAAAGCTAGAAAGAAAATTGGGAAGAAAATGGAGAAGAACTTTCAACTTGCACTAGTTAAAATAAATAAGTATCGTTGACTAATTATTGTCGACGGGCCTCACAATTTTTTTAAAAGGACATGCCAACAATGACCGCCAATAATTTGTAACATCTATCCATGTTTCTCCCTTCACACCTCCTAACTTGATATTAACTAAATTCAGTTAAACTAAAATGACTCTCTGAGAAACGTCTTTATCAGAATATTTTTGATAATTGATAACTGTATTATCATTACTACATATGGATGCTAGGATCGATCGGTCCTTAATTTGACTCACAAGTGCATAAAGAACCCCAACATGAGTCACTAAAATATAAGCACAACTATTTCATTTTAAATGCACACGGAAAAGAAAAAAAAAAGAATCATGTAGATATTCACAATATTTAGTAGAAATAATATTTCTATAAATAAGTTTTTAAAATTTAAATGATGTTGTTTTTTTTATATATATTTAAATTAACGTCGTGGGTAGATCACATGAGCCGAAACGGCGCTGATTCCGGCGATTCTTTCATGTTCTTCTTGTCTTCTCCTTCACCGGTTTTCAAAGAAGAGAGAGAGAGACCCTAATCTCACCAATAACCATAAAGAAACTAATATTCTTCTCAATATTATACCATTGATGAATATATTGTTAAAAGTTATGTAACATAATCACTTTTATCTAAATCACTAATCTAAATCACTTTTATCTAACACGTATAACATGTTATGTTTTTGTATTAATTATGTTTTATGTTTTGTTTCTTTATGTGGCTGTATAATACTGGACTGGATACTGGACTTGGATAACTTGCTGGATTGTACGAGGCCCAGGATAAGCTGTTAGAGTCCATGATAGGAGCCCAGTTGATTGTTCTGAGAAGTCAAGCCCATTAGCCCAGTTGATACACGAAGCTGACTAGGAGTGGGGCTTAGCTTGACATGGATCGCCACGGTGGACAAAGGAGAGGTCAAGATTTAATCTGATTGTGTTTCTTATGATCTGATCAACGGATATCAGTGGTTCGGTGTGGTTCGGGTGTGCTACTTGTCCGAGCCTCCTGCTGGACTATATAAAGATGTTCTCGAGATCTGTTATTAGTTTAGACGAGTTTATTTCTTATTCGTGTATTCTCTCTCTGGTTTCCCTTTGTCATTTAGGGTTTATATCAAAGATCATCAGTCAATGATCTTTTGATCGTCTTTGTTTTTGTTATCTGAGATCATCAGTCAATGATCTCAGCTTAGTGTATTGGTTTCATAGATCATCTGTTATGATCTAAGCAGTCTTAGGGTTTGATTCGTGTCTAGTCAGATCTGTTGTTATAGATTGTATTTGAGTCTTTCAGAAATAAATCATTGTGTTCTTGTTCTTGTCCATGAGTTTACCATATTTTGACATGGTATCAGAGCCATAGGCTCTCGTCTTGGTGTCTTCCGCTTTTCTGAGATCTTATCTGAGTTCTTGAGGGTTTTCTGGGAAAAATATTGTGTTGATTATTGATTGAAGAACGGTGATCTGCACGAAGCATTCTAGATCTGAGATTGATCATCAGATCTAGAATCTAGGAAACTGGTTTACTGCTGTGCTTGGACTCTGAATCATCTTGGTAGCTTATTCTTCTTGCTCTCTGACTCGTAACCCTAAGTGAAGGTTACGAGTTACGAGTTTGTTGGCGAAACCCTAACTTGGGTCTCTTCGGTGAGATTGTTCCTATACCCTTGTTTTTATATATAAGTCGTGTCTAGGAGCACTGACCGGGTTAGGTGGACCGGTATTGGCTCAGTGTTTGAGTGTCTGTCTCTGTGAAAATTGTCTGTATAATAAAGTACTATAGGACTGTCAGTCTCTGGTATAGCTTGTTATAGACTCCCCTGTTAAGACATGTCCAGGCACCTTTGAGTGATGACCCTGGAATCTTGATCACTGGCAGGGTTTCGTCTATCTCTAAGTTTGAGTTGACAGATCTATTAGTGTTTTATTATCTTGATTGAATTGTTGTGTATTCTGTGTGTTGCATCTTTTATCAATCATGTCTGATGATAATGAAAATGATAATAATAGTTCCAGTTCTAGTGAAGGTAGAGAGAGACTTGGTGGGGTCACCCTCATCAGCAAACTTGATTCAAGTGACCCTCTCTATCTTCATGCTAGTGACTCTGCTAATCTTACTATCATTAGTGTAAAACTTAAAGGGACAGAAAATTATACTATCTGGTCTAATGCTATGATTCTTGCTTTACAAGTTAAGAATAAGTTAGGATTTGTTAATGGTGAATGCATAAGATCTGTAGATGATCCTGTTTTAGGAAAACAATGGGATCGTTGTAACTCTGTTGTCCTTACTTGGATTTTGAATTCTATATCTGAAGAGTTATACATGGGTCAAGTCTATTCTAAACTTGCATTTGATGTATGGAAAGACTTAAGAGATACTTATAATAAAATCGATGGGTCTGTTATATTTGACACATATCAAAGAATTAATCATTTTAGTCAGAATGGCATGACTGTTGCTGAGTATTACCATAAGTTGCATATTATGTGGCAGTATTTAGATCAAATCTTGCATATACCTGCCTGTACTTGTGATGCATCTAAACAGTTTAATGATTTTAGTCATTTGATTAAGTTGATGCAATTTCTTATGGGGTTGGATAATGTATACAGTTCTGTTAGAACTAATCTATTAATAAGGGATCCTTTACCCACAGTAAAGGAGGCCTTTGCTATAGTTTCAAGAGAAGAATCACACAGAAACTCCAATGTTACTGTGTCTAAAGAACAGGGTCCCACTGTTGGTTTTTTTGCAAAAACTAATCAAAACATTGAAACTAAGAAAAGAAATGCTAGGATTAATAATCAGAATCCTAATCTTAAGTGTTCTCATTGTGATAAAATAGGACACACTGTTGATAAATGTTTTGAAATTATAGGGTATCCTCCATGGATGAAAAATAAAGTAGGTTTTAACAAAAGAAACATATCCAGTAACAATGTTTCTGGTGGTTCATCTCTTGAAAATGGAAATAAAAGTTCTGTTAGTGCTCTCACCCCTGATCAGGTTTCACAGTTATTAAGCTTGCTGAATAAGAAGAGTGAAGAAGGTACAACTAGCTGCAACTCTGCAGGTAGGTCATGTAACTTCTTTTGCTCAGCAAGCAACTCTAAACCTATTTTCTCTTTTTCAAATGTTCATTCACTGTTTAGAAACTTAGGATGGATAACTGACTCAGGTGCTAACCAGCACATGGTCATGAATGATGAATATGTTATAAATAAGATTGATGTAAGTGACTTAAACATAAGTGTTAATCATCCTAATGGGACTAGTGCTAAGGTCACTGTTATAGGAGATGTTAAACTTACTGATGAAGTCACCTTGTATGATGTTTTTGTAGTACCAAACTACTGTGTAAACTTAATGTCTGTCCACAAACTTGCTAAAGATAGCAAACTTGATGTGTTGTTTAATGAGTCAAACTGTTATATACAGGATTCTTTAACCAAGAGAGTCCTGGTGACTGGTAGTCAAGTTGATGGATTATATTTTTGTGGTGAGTCCTCTATGTTTGCTGGAATGTGTTGTAACAGTTTTGAAATGAAAAACTTATGGCATGCTAGGTTAGGTCATCCTTCAAACATTGTTTTAAAAGTCTTAAAAAATGACATAAAACTAAATGTGTTGACTAATGATAGTCATGAACCTTGTGATGTTTGTCATAAGTCTAAGCAGCATAGGGAACCATTCCCCATCAGTGATCATAAAACCACTTGTCTTGGTGATCTTGTTCACTTGGATGTATGGGGTCCCTATAGAGTTAAGAGTAAAGAAGGATTTAGGTACTTTTTGACTATTGTCGATGACTATACTAGGTCTGTTTGGGTGTATCTCATGAGATTTAAAGATGAAGTGTTTGATAACATGGTTCATTTCTTGGCTGTTATTAATAATCAGTTTAAGAAAAGTGTTAAAATTTTTCGTAGTGATAATGGTAGTGAATTTGTTAACACTCGGGTAAAAGAATTGTTAAACAAAAATGGGATTTTACATCAAACTTCATGTGTTCATACACCTCAACAAAATGGTATAGTTGAACGTAAACATAGACATTTATTGAATGTTGCTAGAGCATTACTATTTCAAAGCAATTTACCTTTGTCTTTTTGGTCTGAATGCATTCTTACTGCTGTGTATTTGATAAACAGGACTCCGTCTTCAGTATTAAATGGTAGGTCACCTTATGAATTGATGTATGGATTTAAGCCCTCTTATGAACACCTTAGGGTCTTTGGCTGCTTGTGTTACTGTACCGTATTGAATAATTCTGATAAGTTTAATATACATGCAAACAAATGTGTTTTAATTGGCTACTCAAATGAAAAAAAGGGTTATAAGTTGTGGAATCTTGATTTAAAACAAATTGTATTATCAAGAGACGTAAGATTTTATGAAACAATCTTTCCTTTTAAAGAACCAAAAGTTTTAAAAGAATGTGATTCTAACAATTATGAAACTATAAACCAATTAAATTTTTTTGACATGTTTGAGTCAATAAATAACACAAGTGCCAATGGTCCTGATGATCCCGATGATGAACAGAGGGCAAATTTAGACTCTGATCATCATTGGACTCGGCAACCGGCTGACAACAGTGATTCCACTCCTGGTAAGGCTGCTAGTCAGCAACCAAGTGGTCCTGTTGATCGCAGAGGTGGGGCTGAGGGTGATAGATCAGATAATGATGACACTACTAATTCTGAGGGACACACATCATCAGCTGATCATCCCACTGTGATTAGGAGATCTACTAGAAATGTTAACTTTCCTAAAAAATTTAATGATTACATTGTTGAAGGAAAAGTTAAGTTTGGACTAGAAAAAGTTGTAAATTATTCCCATTTATCTGTTGATAATTTGTGTTTTACTTCTGTGTTAAATAAAACTAGTGAACCCAGCTTCTATTATGAAGCTTGTAAGGATAAAAATTGGGTTTTAGCTATGAATGAAGAAATAGAAGCATTAAACAGAAATGATACTTGGGAAATTGTTGAGTTACCTAAGGATAGGAAAGCCATAGGGTGTAAATGGATTTATAAGATAAAGTACAAATCTAGTGGTGAAATTGATAGATATAAAGCTAGGTTGGTTGCAAAGGGGTATAGTCAAAGAGAAGGTTTAGATTTTGATGAAACCTTCTCCCCCGTGGTTAAAATGATTACTATAAGAAGTGTTTTAACCATTGCAGTCCAGAATAGTTGGTCTTTGTATCAGTTAGACATCAACAATGCTTTCTTATATGGTGATTTATTTGAGGATGTATATATGAAGTTACCTGAAGGGTATTTTTCTAAAGATGACAGTCGAGTTTGCAAGCTTAAAAAGTCTCTTTATGGACTTAAGCAGGCTCCTCGAATGTGGAACGCCAAGTTAGTTGGTGTTTTGTTTGAACTTGGTTTTGAACAAAGTAAATGTGATCATTCGATGTTTGTTATGTCTTCTAAAGACATTTTTTGTGTTTTACTTGTATATGTTGACGATATAATCTTAACTGGTAATAATGTTGAGTTTATAGATCATGTCAAAACATTTTTTAAAACCAAGTTCTTGATTAAAGATTTAGGTTTCCTAAAGTACTTTCTAGGAATTGAGGTGTTAAAAACTAATAGTGGTTTGTGTCTGAGTCAAAGGAAATACTGCATTGAACTTCTAGCTGAGTATGGACTAACTGGCTGTAAACCTGTGAAATGTCCTATTGAACCCAATCATGTGATCACTAACTTGTGTAAGCAAGAAAGTGAACCATTGGAGGACATTACAGGCTATCAAAGGCTGGTAGGTAAATTAATTTACTTATCACATACTCGGCCGGATATTACTTATTCAGTACATGTATTAAGTCAATTCATGCACAAACCAACTAAGGCACACCTAATAATTGCTATGAGAGTACTTAGGTATCTCAAACTTGCTCCTGGTAAAGGCATACACATTTCTAAAAGTTCTGATCTGAGTTTGTGTGCTTATGCTGACTCGGATTGGGCCAAGTGTGTTGAAACCAGGAAGTCAGTTACGGGATACTGTATTTTTTTAGGAAACTCTTTAATAGCTTGGAAAAGTAAAAAGCAAACCACAATAGCTCGGTCTACAGCTGAAGCTGAGTACCGGTCTATGTGCACTGCTACATGTGAAATAATGTGGATGATCAATTTGTTAGCCGAGCTCAAAATTAAGGTTAGTCTTCCTGTCAAACTATATGGGGATAATTCGGCTGCATTAGCAATTGCAGCCAATCCTGTCTTTTATGACAAAACGAAACACTTTGAAATAGATCTGTATTTTTTACGAGATCAAATAAATAAAGGTTGTATTCAAACTGAGAAAATTCAAACTGAAAAACAAATTTCTGATATTTTTACAAAAGGTTTGGGTATTTCTCAACACGAACAGATTTGTTCTTGGTTAAACATGTTAGATGTGTTTAGTTATAAAAGTGAGGGGGGGTGTTAAAAGTTATGTAACATAATCACTTTTATCTAAATCACTAATCTAAATCACTTTTATCTAACACGTATAACATGTTATGTTTTTGTATTAATTATGTTTTATGTTTTGTTTCTTTATGTGGCTGTATAATACTGGACTGGATACTGGACTTGGATAACTTGCTGGATTGTACGAGGCCCAGGATAAGCTGTTAGAGTCCATGATAGGAGCCCAGTTGATTGTTCTGAGAAGTCAAGCCCATTAGCCCAGTTGATACACGAAGCTGACTAGGAGTGGGGCTTAGCTTGACATGGATCGCCACGGTGGACAAAGGAGAGGTCAAGATTTAATCTGATTGTGTTTCTTATGATCTGATCAACGGATATCAGTGGTTCGGTGTGGTTCGGGTGTGCTACTTGTCCGAGCCTCCTGCTGGACTATATAAAGATGTTCTCGAGATCTGTTATTAGTTTAGACGAGTTTATTTCTTATTCGTGTATTCTCTCTCTGGTTTCCCTTTGTCATTTAGGGTTTATATCAAAGATCATCAGTCAATGATCTTTTGATCGTCTTTGTTTTTGTTATCTGAGATCATCAGTCAATGATCTCAGCTTAGTGTATTGGTTTCATAGATCATCTGTTATGATCTAAGCAGTCTTAGGGTTTGATTCGTGTCTAGTCAGATCTGTTGTTATAGATTGTATTTGAGTCTTTCAGAAATAAATCATTGTGTTCTTGTTCTTGTCCATGAGTTTACCATATTTTGACATATATTGCTAAAGACAAGAGCATAGAATAATTCAATCTAATTGTTAATGATGCGTGTAAAGATGCCCACATCTTTAGCAAACTTTTAACTTGCATGTAAATTGGAGAGTGTATATATTGTTTTCTTTATATTTCCTTCTCCTTGGTTGTGTGTTTTGTGTGTGTTTTTTTTTTTTCTCTTTTTCCTAAAGAATATTTCTTAAATTGGAGAGTGTATATTTTGTTTTCTTTATATTTCCTTCTCTTTGGTTGTGAGTTTTGTGTTTTTTTTTTTTTTTCTTTTCTCTTTTTCCTGAAGAATATTTCTTGAATGGAAGGAAGCGTTAAAAGATAATATATTTTATGGGTTTAGTGTAATAAAAATAAGAAAGGTTAAACAAAAAAAACACAATAGATCATGAAATGTACACAATGAGTCACAAAATATACATAATACCAATAAATATAACCTAAGGAAAAAAAAGATACAATAAATCACATAAATGACACGATTATGAAAATACAGAAAAGACACAATGCAACATAAAATACACAATGATATAACACAATTAATTCTAAAAACTACAAACTAAAAATCCAAAAAAATTAAAAACTTAAAAACTAAGATCGTATGGTTCGATGAGACGATTCCAATGTGCTTTGAATGAGTTCAATCGGACTTCGTTTGATATCCTTCCTACTTCCTATTTTTCTTTCACTATGTATTTGATCCTAACCCTATATTTTATACCAAATTATCCTTGTTTATGTTTACAAATAAATAAATTAACAGGTATCAAAAACGAATTAATATTAATATATATCTATATTTGTATATAATAAAACGATTGAAGTGGGGATACATGTTATTTGGTGAGGTCATCCTTAACTTTAAATTTTCGTCAAAAATTTTAGGTTATAAATAACCCAATTAACTCAACGTTTATTAATTTATAATCTTTATCTTTATATTTACTATATGATAAATAAAAATCTTATGATTATGTCAATTATCTCTCATATGAAATAATATTATTAAATTATAATTTCACGTTTATCTCGTTTTTATTTAATAGTTATTTTCTGAACTAAATCTTTTTATATTTTCGCTTAATAAAAATCATTTAATATTTTATTTATCAAACCTCAGATAATATTATTTTTTCTAACCTAATAATAAATTTAAAAAAAAATCAGTGTTACAACTCATGTGATACACATGTTTCTAATCAATTATTTACACTAAATGAAACTGTAAATGAGAGTTGTATTTCATCCAGAGCAAAATATGTTAAAGCAGTCATTTCTCTAAAAGCTACACATTCAAGACAACCGTCTCAATCACGCCCTACAATGGTTGCTTATGTGTCCGCTCTTCATCCAAGCGTAGATTCTATCTTTAATATACATTTTCATTATTATTCACATAATTAAAATTGTTGTTTTCTCATATTATAATACATTAGTTTTTATGTTACATCATAACATACATTTTATCACTTAATATTAGATTTGTCTATCTTGAAAAACTCTCGATATAACCTACTATATGAATATATCTTTATCAAGTTCATTTTTTTAAATCATATAATTGCACATTTGCACTAGCTGCATTTGTTTGCATTTACTGAATTCTCATTTACGCATATATAGATTATTGCAAATTCTCAATTATTTATTTGCATTTATGCTCATTTATACATTTCATCAAGCTGTCGTAAAACGTATGAGAATATAGTAAGTAGCAAAGGTTTGTTTGGTATATTTTTTTAAACTGCCAATGAAGAAAAGTCCGCACGGGTTCAAGTATAAACCCTAGCAAAGCGATCTTCAAATATTTAGTCCGTAACACCAAACTCACCATTTCTAGTTTCGGGAAAAACCTGCCCCCAAAAACCCACTGCTATAAAAGATCCTGATTGACACCGAATTCAAACTTAAGACATGTGGCATTCTTCCTAAATATTCACTTATCCTTCAAGGCCAGTTGATCTGCTAAAGAGCCATTGGGGTTGGTGGTCCAGTGGTAAGGCAAAGCCTTTTAATACACTAAAAAGTGTGAGGTCTTGAGTTCAAGTCTCACAAGGAGCAAGAAATTCGTCTTTCAAACAAAAAAAAAAAATAATAAGTTGATCTGCTAAAGCATATTAGTAGATTGTTTAATTTTTCAATGCATATAAAAAATACAAGACTCAAACCTCAACTTAAAGATAAACAATTATATAAAATCTATGATATGCTAACATATATCGTGCAATGACCATATTTTGTGAAAAAATTGAGAGGATTAAAAATTGATATGTACGCTTTTTTTACTTAGTTTTGATATTTTGAATTGTTTTGCGTACCGTGGTTTTAATTGTTTGTCTAAATCATCCCTAACACTAACTTCATCCAGTTAAGTCAAGTGACGATTTAGACAAACAATTTAAAACCAGGGTACGATTATGACAAACAATTAAAACCAAGGTACGATTATGACAAAAAAAAATCTCAAGTTTATACGTAATTGGCAACTTTTACCAAACCACATGGACGATTTTAGCAGTTTACCCAAATAACAATTAAAAATACAAAGCAATATATTTTATGTTTATAAAGAAAGTATAGCAATATGTTTCAAGTGTTAATCAATGTATATTAGTTGTGTTGTAAATTACATGGCTATAATACAGTTTGTGGGCCCCACATAAATTGTTAAATATTTTTCATATTCTTTTAACTTTTAAATTATTATATTTCTTAATAGCACAAGTAGTTTAGACGTTCAGTCATTTAACACATTTAACCAGATAATTTAACCTTAATTCATTCTAAAAGACCCTTTAAGTGACAACTGAGCAATCTTGAAGAACTAGGAGTGTACTTTTTGAAAGGTGAAGACTAAATATGAAAGTTAATCAAATGATAAGGATTATTTAAGCAATTTTCTATTATATACATTCTAACGGGTGAAACTAAAAATAAAAATATGCTCAACTTCCTTTTTGTAATGTATATTACTAAAAATTTGAGCCCGGCTCATATTATAACACGCCCAACTCACTTGGGGGCTGTTTGGCAAGTGCTGAACCAGTAAGAGGTCTGAATACATAAGAGGCTCTGAATAAGTAGGTGTTAAACCAGTATATTGTTGTTGGTTAAACATGTGAATAGATATGTAAATGACTATTTTATCCTCACCCTACCCCACCCACCTACCTCTTTTTTTCCCTTTATTCACACGATACCTTTTCCCAACCCAATCCACCCACCCCATTTCTCCTTTCTCCTTCTCTTTCTCTCAAGAATCTGTCCACCACATTATTGAAGAAGTGAAAACTGTCAAACTTTTCTTATCTCTTTCTATTATATTTTCATTTTCACCAAACACACATACACTGTAGAGAAAGAGACGGACAATAGAGAGAGAAACCGAAGAAAGAGAGAGAGAGGGAGAGAGAATAGGGGCGGATCTGCGGGGAGAGGAGTAGGGTGGGTGAGGGTAGGACGACGTGGAGGAGGGTGGGTGAGGGTAGGATGACGTGGAGGAGGGTGGATCGGAGGTCAGACTAGGGCTGGCAATTTTGTATACGAACACGATTACCTGACACGAACCTGAACGATTTTAATAGGTACAGGTATGGCTTTAACAGGTTTCGTGTCCTAAACAGGTAGACACGAATTTACCTGTTAATTTTCGTGTCGTGTACAGGTAGTCAGGTTTCATGTATCGCGTCTTAACAGGTTCGTGTATAAACAGGTCAGATATACATGATTTGCTAGCCCTAAGTATAATGTTCGCAAACAGGTACGCAAACATGTATTAACAGGTACGCAAACGGGTATTAACAGGTACGCAAACAGGTATTATCTAGGTCTTTGGTGAACGTTTGGAAATTTTGTCTCACTAAATAGGTTCGTAAACATGCGATTAGTATAATGGTCACAAACAGGTATTAACAGGTACTTTTCGTGTATACCTGTTAAAAAAATTAACAGGTTCGTGTATGAAAAAATAGACACGAAAAATTTTTGTGTCGTGTACAGGTAGTCAGGTTTCGTGTATCGTGTCTTAACAGGTTCGTGTCTTAACAGGTCAGGTATACACGATTTGCCAGCCCTAGGTCAGACGACATGGAGGAGTGTGGGTCGGAGGTCGGAGGAGCAGAGGAGAACAGTATGTGGGGAGATGAGGAGGATGTTAGGGCAAATAAGGGAAACAACGTTTTTTTTTTCACTCAGCATCAACCTATTACTGAACCATTCAGTCTTAATGGATTCCATTAAGATATTGGTTTTTTTTTAACCAAACACCCTCACCTCTGAGTACTTCAGAGGTTGCCTTTTAATGGAACCATTAAGAGGTCAACCAAATAGCCCCTTATTATATGGAACTAGTGGGTTTACCCGCACGTTGCAGCGGGATCTACAAATGGGTTGCAATACACTATTATGATACTTAGGTGTTTTGCCGCATGTTACGCAAAAAAGAATAGAAATGTGCACACTGTGTTTTAACAAGTATTCGTAGAAAGAAAAGAAAAGAAATGTGCACCGCCACTTACAACTGATTGCAGTTCACCACAAAAACCATATACTCATTATTGAACAAATCTTAATAAACCAAAGGTATGTTACTATAACAGACCAATATGAACATAAACATCACTCTTGTGTAAGTTGTCCGGTCATTGCATATCTACATAACCGTGTCATTGAAGACACAATGCTAAATGATAAAGTTCATTTACATGCACTACTAGAAAAAAGCCCTTTCTTGACACGCATTGCGTGTCAAGAAAGGGGTCTGATGACAAGGAAAAGAATGTTAAGGATGGCGGTGTCATAAATTTAACATGACATATTTTCGCGTGTCATCTGTTTATGACACACATTTATGACAACATTTATTGACACGCGTTAAGACACTTTTTAATGACACATTTTTATGATAGTTTTTAGCGACACATTTTATAACGTTCTTTGCATGTCATAAATTTTTAATCTAAAAAAAATTCCTGTAAAATTACATATTTACCCTCCTGGATTTATTGCCACTTTATTATATGCAAACTAATAACAAAAACATCATTTCATTATATAATCCATATTTATCTAATTACAAACTAATCCGAGACAACGTTTAACGTTTACAAAAATATATTGTATCGACATTACATTGCCTACAAACAAGTTTCGATCATTTAAAAATAAATGTCGCAGCGTAACCTAACCATTCTTCGCGTACGACATCCATGTCCTCATCCCCGTAATGATCCGCTCCTCCCCCAACCTGAGACACCAATAAAATTAATACATTAGTCGAAGCCGGCCAATTTGGATGTGTGTTGGGTGTGGGACAACTCTCGCTGATGGCCATGCAGTAGTTGCAAGCATGATAAGTCCAAATAGCTTGCATCAACTATAACGAGAACAATATTAGCAATAGTTTATGTTAGCAAGTTTTGACCCGTAAGTCCATAACAGTTAATGTAGTGTCCTGCTTATTTGAGTTGGAATTTGGATCAAACAAAAAAGCAGAACTTAGTGAACAAAGATGAATGTTTGATGAAGTACTTAAGAATAAGAGTTACATTTCATCAGCAAGATATGATTGAACATACTCAGTAGGAAGTGCCAAACATGGGTTATCAGCTCATTACAGCAACATTATCAATACTTACTCTGGAGTTCCAAATTGACGGATCGAGACTGCTACATTTAATTTTACACATATTGCCAATGAAACATAACCCTATTTGACCTGCTTAAAAGTAAATGGGTGGAGACTGCTACATCTAAGGTGGGGGTCATGCTCCTAGTCGTGTCATGGGTCGGGTCTACCGCCCCACAACTATGTATGGACAGCCTCAAAGGTCCGGATTATGTGCAACAGCCGACTTCCTGACTGCACTACTATAATCTGCCTTAACTTATAATCTGCTATAATATGCCTTAACTTATACAGTACAAGGCGCTATAATCTGCCACCGGATTTGTCTGTGCATTGTTGTCCCCCTTAGTCTTATATCATGGTTGTACGTTAGTTACGTCAAAAAAGAACCTATTTCTAATGCACCAGGGTCCCGGAAGTAATAATAATTTTACATGTGCAAATTAAAACAACTCCAACCATTCTACATTTCTACTCCATCATATCCAGGCGAATATGGGGAAGATTCTATCATCCCTTTTCCATATGAAGCATTATTTCATCTATCTAGCATTATTCTATCCTAGAAAACCGAAACTATAAGATGTAATATGTTTCAGTTCTCATACAAGAAAATTAAAGGGACACCTTATGTACAAACAAGATAGGCAAGTTTATTTTTGTTATTTTTTACAACAAATTCAGAAGTGACCTCTCAAAAAAGATAACGGGATTCTTTCATACATACTTAAAATTAATTAAAAACTGAAACAATGTGAAAGTTTTAGTAACCTTTCTCTCATAGTTTTCCTTTTTTGTTTATATGCCCCATAAAATGAAATTGAAGCATTTAAACTAGCAATATGAATTAAAAATTTAAAATGGATGGTTAACTACTTTTATTGTTACTACATTAAAGGGCCCAGAGAAGATTACCTCAATATTGGTGTCCCTCTATTTGAAGCATCACTTCAATGCAACTGGAAAGCTACTAAGGCCATTCTTGAGAACATACGCCACTTGGTAAGGTATAGTATCACAGAAAATGGGGAAACACCGCTTTATATAGCAGCTTCTGCGAAATGTGATTCGAAACGTGTGGAAGAGTTCGTGACAAACCTGGTGGCAATGATGGAATATTATGAGATGGAACTTCAAAATAAAAGTTACATTTCATTGTTGATATGCTAGCTTTTACAGTGGCATAAGGCATTAAACATTCTTTTTGGTCTTCCTTGTTTTAAGCGCCACAATGAGCACGGGCCAAATATTAGTTAGAGTTAAGACATAACTCGCATCGAACCATTCATAAGCAAATTACCATCTTATTTATTGTCCCTATGAAAGCCATGTTAAGTTTATATTCCTTATCTTTTTGGTTAAACACGGTAATTATTGACTATAATAACAAACATAGATATTGATGATGCAGAATACATTTAAGAGAGTAAAGAAATGTTACCTGATGTTAATACAGAAACAAAAGCTGCCCCACGCCCGCGAGCCTCACCACCTTCACCCTTCTAACTCCCCTTTGTGCCCCACCGGTAGCGATGTTCTGAGCCCAAAAGTTACAACTTGGGTTTGCTTAGTGCCCCGCACAACACACAGTAAGGTTTGTTTACATAAATGTTTCACTTAGGTCGCCTTCAGTTTAATGGTTATCTATATAATATTATGCAAAATACTAAATATATAATTACATAAATATTAGCAACTATAAAACTATAATAAAAATAATTAAATAATACGTATTATTAGTCTGTTACTCAACCTATGGTCTGCATATTGCATTTAAAGATGTGTACCTTGGATGGATCAACGCGAAATCCACTCATTTGCATCATACGTTGTGTATCGACGATAGCTGCATTGTTAAATAACAATGAAAATAGGTGTAAATGAACTCCCAATAGATGCCGGCTAAAGTTATGGTGTGACTAATAACCTAAAAGACTTTATTAAATAGAAATTAGAAGCTTAAAGCACATACTAACCATTTTCCTCTCCCAAAATAAGACTAAACAGACCTCTTAATCCAAACAGATTAAGGAAGTACCTGATAAAGACAAAACATATACCAACTCAGTTTATATTACGGTATTACCGATTAAGAAGAGAAAAAGTCCGAAGAAGCCAACTTTATACATGCATAATGGCATACCAAGAACGACTGCTGACATAGCTGAGTCGCTGACATCAACAGTACTCAAATCAATCCCATTCTGTAACATGGATCTAAACCTCGTGAGGTGTTCAATGATTCAACCTGTCAACTAACCAAATCATAAGTCCAAAATTCACAAACCCGTTAACCTTAACACGACCAAAACCCAGCCACCTTTAATACCAATAGAACACCAAAACTAGGACACCTTAAGCATTATACTAAGTGATCGCGTGTCGAGTGCTAATCAAAAAATTAAATAAAAACTACTCCTTAGCTACAACTGACTGCAGTATATGAAGTAGGGTTGTCGAACCTCAGGGAGTTTGTGGAAAGTGCTAAGTTACTAATTTCTAATTAAATTAAGATTAACTAAAGTAATTTTATGAATTATAATGTAAAAGTGCTGCAGTGCTGCAAAACGGATTGATAATAGAGTTTATAAAAGACAATAATATGGAAAAACAGTCACTCCGGGTTTCTGATTTGGTAATTATCAACTGAATTATGTTAATACCCTATCTAGGAAATCACATAGACATGACTTTGTTTAAGTTGTTCGACCCAATTCAGCTATCATAACATTAATTGCAAAGTTAAATTAATCCTAGTGCAAGAAAACCAAGATACGATAACATAATGCAATAATATTAATCAACCAAACTGTCTAGATCAGTCAAACATACAATTAGACGCAAAGAACCTTAAGGTGTTCGCAAAATCTAATCCAAGTAATAAGTATCAAGCATAAAACAATTGATAAAATAACCAAATCGTTCACCCGGAGAAACCGCAAGATGATTAGCCTTGCATCTTCATGATTTCGGCTTCAAAACTTGTTCTGGATTGCTCTGGCATCAACCGGAATGAATGGAACTGCAAAAAGTCTTCAAAATCGTCCCTTAGAAGCTCTAGAAGTCGATGATAGCATCCCCAAACGGCTGATTAGGTTTTTATTGCGAAAATGGGCTTTTTATGGGCTGAAGAGTTATTCGCGACCCCATGAATAACTTCCTGACTTATTCGCGTGGCATGAATGAGTCATAACTTCGCGAGGGTAACAAGGGTAAATAGCTGGATTCATTAAGGGCAGTAAAGTCATTTTACAACCCAATTCAGTTATTCGCGGGGCATGAATAACTCCTGAGGTTATTCATGAGGCATGAATAAGTGATCTGACATATTTTATTTTCTTTTTATTCCTTATTCATCCGTGCACTCGTTTCACGTCCAATTAGACTCTTTTTCTCTCGTTTTAGCCCACGAACACCTGCTTAACACCAAGACACAAATAAGTATCTAAGACACGATATTTACGAACGTTAAATGATTAACAACTATACAAAACTACTATATAAATGTGATGCATTTGGCAACACATCACACCCCCACACTTACCTTTTGCTTGCCCTCAAGCAAATCTGCTCAGAACTTTACCACGAACAAGTAACAAATACCTCAAACGCCCCCACCATGCACTAGTTAGGGTCCAAAGTCATACCCCATTCATAGATCATCATTAGATGTGTTAATTCAACAGGCAACAATGATGCACAATTTTGAAAACAGAACTCTCCCAACTAAGTCTAACATGCTTTCGGCTTTTATTCTCATGAAACACACCCTTCACAATTTTTCACGCCACTCGGTTTAATATCTGGACTAGCATGTAATGCGCTAGTATTATTCACTCAAAACCAAACATGCAACTCTGTTATCATAGGCTTGTATAACAATCACACCTCAAATATAGACAATGCACATATCTAAAGGACTTACGGGATTTGGGCTTCGGGTAAAGGTAGAATAGATTTGGCTAACAATTGGTTTAAAAAACAAGGGTTTCAACACGCTTGAATGACCATCCTTATTCACTAATCACCATAATACAATAATCACACAACTTTGGGCATATTTGACCCATAACACATACTTCTATTTTTATTTTCTTTTCATATATTTTTTCTTTTTTCTCTTTTTTTTTCACAGCTTAAACATAACTCAATCACTTGAACAAAACATAAACACAATGGATGTCATCAATTTATTTCAAAAAGGTAAACGGGTCAATTTGGGTAATAGGTTTAATCAAATGAAAGGGTATAGGCTCAACATGGGTTACTAAGGGTGATTTTAGGTAAACGGGTCAAACATCACAAATAAATGGGTATCGAAAGAAAAAGGGAAAACCTAAATTGCCTTTATCATCTATGTGCATATCTAGTCTACAACCTCAGCATGTATCAAATCACACAAGTTCTGCAACAGAGAAACATCTGGCCTACACTCAACAAATGAAAATATATATATGAATCAATCTATCATCTAGTAGGCTCAAGATCTCACCAAAGTGTGGAAATGGGTTACCGATGTGTGCATGTATTTATTACCGACAGCTCGTTACACTTAATCGAGCAAATTCTAAACATTTTTTTTTCTAAAATACCTACTGAAAACGGTTCATATGTCTGTTCTAAAGAATTGGATCATGATTAAGGACCCACACACCACAAGCAGAGACAGAATGAACGCATTGAAACAGTCGCTTTCATGCCCGATCAGACCGCTTTTAGGACATTTTTAATTTTAAGTTTTAATTTTTTTTTTTTTTTTGATTTTTTAAAAGACTTAAAAACAAATAAAATCAAATTTTCCCCACCCCCACACTTGAACGGCACATTGTCCTCAATGTGAGCTAAGGAATAAAATAAAGCAGAAATAAAAATAATGTACAACAATAATAAAAAGGAACAGACTCCCCTGGATATATGCAGTGCGCGTATGAGTCTCATTCAGTTCTTCCCACTACGACCGTATAGCATTTCATTCGCGGTCGATAAACTGTGTAGCCTATAACAAAGAAACAAAAAAGGAAAAAAAAACAAACAAACAAATTGGGATGCCTGCAAACATTAGTGGTTTCTGGATCGTCCCCGCCCGAATGGAGATTGAGTACGGGCAGGGCAATCGATTATTCAAATCATATCAAGCAATCCCATGACTCAAATAAAAATAAAACTGACTCAAACACACTCAAAATAAAAATAATCTAAAATAAAACAACATAAAAACAAATAAATATACAAAATATACAAAAATCATACTTTACGTTCATTCATGGTGGTCTCAAAGAACATTTGCCTACCGAATTCCCAATGTATGTTCGGTAGTTGACATGTCGAATATTTATCTTCTTTCTTATCTTTGACATGTTTGAAGGATCATTGCTGGGCCACTTCACTATACTTTGTCCAAGGTCTTCAATGCTCACCTTCCTCTTTTGCCCACTCAAGCCATCATCTTCAACTTTGTCTATTTTCCTCATAAATATGGGAGGAAGGTTAGGATACACCAAGGTTACCCGGTTCACAGGTTCTTCAGCAAGTGCGTCTACAAGTGGTTGTACGCACGAAGTCACGTCTACTTTAAAGCTTGTAGCAAGGCTTCCTCCATCACAACCTGGTCCACATGTGCCTCTTCAACTTTTTCAGCCACGTCAACATTAACCATATCCGGTTCAACAATCAAATCTTCAAGTTCCAAATCTGCTGCCAGTTGACCAACTTGCTTAAACAATGCCTCAACGGTGTGGTCCCGAACTTCATTATCCTTCCGAATTCTCTTAAAATCTTCCCGGATCGCCTTTACATCTTCATGGACAGCCTTTATGGCCTCTAAGATCTCACTTAGCTGATCATTGCTTCCCTCTTCATTGTTTTGTTGTTGTTGATAACCGTAGTCAACACTCTGGCCTCCATGAACAATCGGATCAGTATTCATGTAGTAATCTGCAGTTTGTTCCCTAGATTGATAAATGTTTGGCTTGTAGTATCTTTGCTGACAGTCTTGATATTGTGGCCAATAATAAGAGGATGATAAGTATGAGTCTTCATCTTTTTCTAGCCCAAAGATAATACGATCTTTTCGTGCATTATATGCTTTAACTCTCTGACGGGCAATTGGACAATCCTGCATCACATGATATGGGCTCTCGCAACACCCACATGCATCATAATCCACCCAATTCATCTTGAATTCAATTTTCCTGCAAAACTAACATACCCAGCGTAATACTGAACAAAATGGAGAAAAATACAAGACAAGAGAAAAAGAATTTTTTTTAAATTAAAAAAAATAATAATTAAACTAAAAACACTTAGCGCACGAACTCCCCGGCAACGGCGCCATTTTGATCGCGTGTCGAGTGCTAATCAAAAAATTAAATAAAAACTACTCCTTAGCTACAACTGACTGCAGTATATGAAGTAGGGTTGTCGAACCTCAGGGAGTTTGTGGAAAGTGCTAAGTTACTAATTTCTAATTAAATTAAGATTAACTAAAGTAATTTTATGAATTATAATGTAAAAGTGCTGCAGTGCTGCAAAACGGATTGATAATAGAGTTTATAAAAGACAATAATATGGAAAAACGGTCACTCCGGGTTTCTGATTTGGTTATTATCAACTGAATTATGTTAATACCCTATCTAGGAAATCACATAGACATGACTTTGTTTAAGTTGTTCGACCCAATTCAGCTATCATAACATTAATTGCAAAGTTAAATTAATCCTAGTGCAAGAAAACCAAGATACGATAACATAATGCAATAATATTAATCAACCAAACTGTCTAGATCAGTCAAACATACAACTAGACGCAAAGAACCTTAAGGTGTTCGCAAAATCTAATCCAAGTAATAAGTATCAAGCATAAAACAATTGATAAAATAACCAAATCGTTCACCCGGAGAAACCGCAAGATGATTAGCCTTGCATCTTCATGATTTCGGCTTCAAAACTTGTTCTGGATTGCTCTGGCATCAACCGGAATGAATGGAACTGCAAAAAGTCTTCAAAATCGTCCCTTAGAAGCTCTAGAAGTCGATGATAGCATCCCCAAACGGCTGATTAGGTTTTTATTGCGAAAATGGGCTTTTTATGGGCTGAAGAGTTATTCGCGACCCCATGAATAACTTCCTGACTTATTCGCGTGGCATGAATGAGTCATAACTTCGCGAGGGTAACAAGGGTAAATAGCTGGATTCATTAAGGGCAGTATAGTCATTTTACAACCCAATTCAGTTATTCGCGGGGCATGAATAACTCCTGAGGTTATTCATGAGGAGGGTTACCTTAGACAGTGTAACCTCACGAATTTTCCCCTTTATTTTGCATTAAAGTATTTCCCGATCAATGATATAAAGTCTAATTTATTTCTAAGTATTCTTATCTTTATCCGTGCACTCTATTTTTCTAAGTTCCTTTTATCATTGTACTTAAAAAAAAAAATTCTTCAATCATAACATATGTCCTATCCTAATTCTATTTATAAAATCGTCATTTTATAAGACGGTGTTTTTAATTTTAAGTTTTATTTTTTTTTTTTTTTTGATTTTTTAAAAGACTTAAAAACAAATAAAATCAAATTTTCCCCACCCCCACACTTGAACGGCACATTGTCCTCAATGTGAGCTAAGGAATAAAATAAAGCAGAAATAAAAATAATGTACAACAATAATAAAAAGGAACAGACTCCCCTGGATATATGCAGTGCGCGTATGAGTCTCATTCAGTTCTTCCCACTACGACCGTATAGCATTTCATTCGCGGTCGATAAACTGTGTAGCCTATAACAAAGAAACAAAAAAGGAAAAAAAAACAAACAAACAAATTGGGATGCCTGCAAACATTAGTGGTTTCTGGATCGTCCCCGCCCGAATGGAGATTGAGTACGGGCAGGGCAATCGATTATTCAAATCATATCAAGCAATCCCATGACTCAAATAAAAATAAAACTGACTCAAACACACTCAAAATAAAAATAATCTAAAATAAAACAACATAAAAACAAATAAATATACAAAATATACAAAAATCATACTTTACGTTCATTCATGGTGGTCTCAAAGAACATTTGCCTACCGAATTCCCAATGTATGTTCGGTAGTTGACATGTCGAATATTTATCTTCTTTCTTATCTTTGACATGTTTGCAGGATCATTGCTGGGCCACTTCACTATACTTTGTCCAAGGTCTTCAATGCTCACCTTCCTCTTTTGCCCACTCAAGCCATCATCTTCAACTTTGTCTATTTTCCTCATAAATATGGGAGGAAGGTTAGGATACACCAAGGTTACCCGGTTCACAGGTTCTTCAGCAAGTGCGTCTACAAGTGGTTGTACGCACGAAGTCACGTCTACTTTAAAGCTTGTAGCAAGGCTTCCTCCATCACAACCTGGTCCACATGTGCCTCTTCAACTTTTTCAGCCACGTCAACATTAACCATATCCGGTTCAACAATCAAATCTTCAAGTTCCAAATCTGCTGCCAGTTGACCAACTTGCTTAAACAATGCCTCAACGGTGTGGTCCCGAACTTCATTATCCTTCCGAATTCTCTTAAAATCTTCCCGGATCGCCTTTACATCTTCATGGACAGCCTTTATGGCCTCTAAGATCTCACTTAGCTGATCATTGCTTCCCTCTTCATTGTTTTGTTGTTGTTGATAACCGTAGTCAACACTCTGGCCTCCATGAACAATCGGATCAGTATTCATGTAGTAATCTGCAGTTTGTTCCCTAGATTGATAAATGTTTGGCTTGTAGTATCTTTGCTGACAGTCTTGATATTGTGGCCAATAATAAGAGGATGATAAGTATGAGTCTTCATCTTTTTCTAGCCCAAAGATAATACGATCTTTTCGTGCATTATATGCTTTAACTCTCTGACGGGCAATTGGACAATCCTGCATCACATGATATGGGCTCTCGCAACACCCACATGCATCATAATCCACCCAATTCATCTTGAATTCAATTTTCCTGCAAAACTAACATACCCAGCGTAATACTGAACAAAATGGAGAAAAATACAAGACAAGAGAAAAAGAATTTTTTTTAAATTAAAAAAAATAATAATTAAACTAAAAACACTTAGCGCACGAACTCCCCGGCAACGGCGCCATTTTGATCGCGTGTCGAGTGCTAATCAAAAAATTAAATAAAAACTACTCCTTAGCTACAACTGACTGCAGTATATGAAGTAGGGTTGTCGAACCTCAGGGAGTTTGTGGAAAGTGCTAAGTTACTAATTTCTAATTAAATTAAGATTAACTAAAGTAATTTTATGAATTATAATGTAAAAGTGCTGCAGTGCTGCAAAACGGATTGATAATAGAGTTTATAAAAGACAATAATATGGAAAAACGGTCACTCCGGGTTTCTGATTTGGTAATTATCAACTGAATTATGTTAATACCCTATCTAGGAAATCACATAGACATGACTTTGTTTAAGTTGTTCGACTCAATTCAGCTATCATAACATTAATTGCAAAGTTAAATTAATCCTAGTGCAAGAAAACCAAGATACGATAACATAATGCAATAATATTAATCAACCAAACTGTCTAGATCAGTCAAACATACAACTAGACGCAAAGAACCTTAAGGTGTTCGCAAAATCTAATCCAAGTAATAAGTATCAAGCATAAAACAATTGATAAAATAACCAAATCGTTCACCCGGAGAAACCGCAAGATGATTAGCCTTGCATCTTCATGATTTCGGCTTCAAAACTTGTTCTGGATTGCTCTGGCATCAACCGGAATGAATGGAACTGCAAAAAGTCTTCAAAATCGTCCCTTAGAAGCTCTAGAAGTCGATGATAGCATCCCCAAACGGCTGATTAGGTTTTTATTGCGAAAATGGGCTTTTTATGGGCTGAAGAGTTATTCACGACCCCATGAATAACTTCCTGACTTATTCGCGTGGCATGAATGAGTCATAACTTCGCGAGGGTAACAAGGGTAAATAGCTGGATTCATTAAGGGCAGTATAGTCATTTTACAACCCAATTCAGTTATTCGCGGGGCATGAATAACTCCTGAGGTTATTCATGAGGCATGAATAAGTGATCTGACATATTTTATTTTCTTTTTATTCCTTATTCATCCGTGCACTCGTTTCACGTCCAATTAGACTCTTTTTCTCTCGTTTTAGCCCACGAACACCTGCTTAACACCAAGACACAAATAAGTATCTAAGACACGATATTTACGAACGTTAAATGATTAAAAACTATACAAAACTACTATATAAATGTGATGCATTTGGCAACACATCACTAAGTTACTAACCAAATTTTGCCATCTATTTTAGTAACTCCTGACAGTTAATTACCACAATGTAATTCTGATTTTAAAGGTTACAATAAACGCTTTGATAGTGCACATCTAAACACCTATAAAGAGGTCAATCCCTACAAGGAGTAGCAACAAGAGGCATGGCTACTAACAATAATGAAACGGCGACCGGATTAAATCTGTTTAGAAGCTACAATGCTGACCAGATGCACATCAGGTTTAATTCCAAAATCATTAGATAAATAAATTTTTTTACTAACTTAAAGATGCTTAATTTTAACAGATGTCAAATGTTATGCATCCAAATCATGCCTAGCTTTGTTCCCACATAACAAAAATTGAATTACAAATTTGCCCTTTGTGCAGACATAAGTCAAATGTTATGCATCCAAACTTTCCCAAACCAGAAGTAGAGGAAACACAAATATATGTAAACACACAAAAATGATTGATTAACTGACTAACTAAGTTATATGAGAAAAATGATAGAAGAAAAAACTTACTAGGGGATAGAGGTGATTCTGGTTCTTCAACCTCTCGGTCCTCAAACACCCAATCATCATCATCATCATACTCAGTTAATCCCACCAATAGCAAAGCTAAGGTAGGGTCTGAGGAGGGTAAGATGTAGATAGCCTTACCTCTACCCCGTGGGAACAGAGAGGCTGCTTCCAGTGAGACCCTCGGCTCGATAGTGGTTTTGTATCAAGCCTTGGACATAAGGCACATATGTTCTATCATCTGGTATTGCAGTTGCAGCAGGAGGCAGGGGGCTCATCAGCGCAAAGGTATCTGTTAAGGGTCTATTAACACATCTGCACCATATCAAAATTCACCACAACAAAATTCACAAGTTTCAGTTAGTAACCACTCAGAAATGCAATCAAATAATAAATCAAACAATAATTAAATAATTGTCACACCCTCAAATTTCTACTGCGGGGTTTATACCGCGAGGGGCATGACATACCAGGATCCCATAGCCATAAGTCATATGAACGAACTCTAAATGCCCAAACCATTTAGTTCGTTTTCAAAAACCAAGTTAGGTTAAGCTGCAGAAGCGTAAACCAAATTTAAACCTTTTAAAACCATGCGCAAAACAACGCGCCCAAATCAAAATCATATGAAAGAAAATGTAAAGCATAATATGTAATTTAGGTGTATGCCCAAGACCCCAAATGCAGTGAAGTGTGCAGTGCTTTCTAATCCTGGCACCGGAAGCTAACTACCTGCAAAAGCATGTATATCGTGGGTCAACAAACAATGTTGGTGAGTTCACTATGTAAAGTAAATGAGTATGTAACTGCGCTGGTTTCCAAAACAACGTAAACAAGTAATTGAGTTGGTTCCAAGAACCGTGTAAACACTAGTTCATCGCATGTCAAGGGTAGCTAACCCATTCATGATAACTAATACTGATATACCGAACTGCTGATGTACGTGTAGTCACAAATGTGAGCTGCATGCCTTACATCATTGCCTATCAACAATGATAAAATCTGTTAAGTTATAGTTCACTCCCGCACTCCCCGAGCCGGTGTGAGGTTTGTAAGACCTAATAGCGCTATCAACTAATAACCCGCTTGCCATAACCCGGCAACTCATTCGGTATGTGAAGGACTTACAGATGATAGAGTTGGTTTAGTTCATCAAGGACACAGTTTGCGAACTAGCAAAACCCGACTCACACAAGGAGTCAAACACCAACCCACACAAGGATCCATAGCATCCCAACCCGGGATGTGTAAGTAGTCCCAAACCGGACTAGAAAATAGTAGTCCCAACCCGGACTAGAAAAAGTTAAGTACGTTGTCTCAACCCGAGACGCATGCTTTTGAGAAAAGAGTAGTGAAACTCACCTTAGGTTGCACGTGAATAATCCAAATTCCTCAAACAGAAATGAGCTACCGACTCCCTATTACAAATGTCACTAGGTGAGTATATGTGCATAACCAACACACCATACAACTCATTTGTCCAACACTTTTAAAGTTCAAACCGTGTAGTGATACCTAATGACTCTACATGCACAAGTAAGTCCTACGTATCCCGTTGGTGATCATATTGATTATTATCGGTTTTATACCTCATACACATCTCGTATAAGTATTCATGCAAGTTCATGTCAAATACATACCATATAAAACTCCAAATAGTCACGTAAACATCTCTTACACAATCTGCGTTTTTAGGGCAGATTGTACGCTGTCAAAAACGAATTATTTAAATTACTTAACGAACGAATTAAACTCCCAAATTTTTACTGAATATTCATTGGGATTCATTTGATAACCCATATTTTTGTTTTGTCTCACAACCAAACACAAAAATTATTAAAATTCGTACAACACAGCTATGTCCAGAAAATTTCCACAACAGGTCAGTTTAGTAGAAAAATTCTCAAAAATTGTGTATTCACCCAAACGAGGTGAATCCAATTGGAAAAGCCAAGTTTTTCCAATGTTGACCTACTGTTCAAATTTCATAACTTAACCCTTTGTAAATCTCGAGTTATGGCCGTTTAAAGTTGACCCAATTTATAATTCCCAAAATCTGATATGACCTTTAATCAAACAAAATTCCAAAAACTACTCAAAAGATGTCCAAATCTGATGGTTTTGCCCATTTCGAAAACCTAAGACCACTTACAATACAATCATGCAAAGAAATCATCAAAACAATCACTTTAACATCACGATACAGACCCTAAAAAACACCCTAACGAATCTGTCAGAAATCAGAATTCTAATTACATGCTTCTCATGAACCCTAATCATTCTTATTAACTCATAATCATAAAATAACTCATGTTAACAGTATTCAATCCATATTATCACGTTCAAATCTATGAATTTACGTACCATATATCCTAGATACGATTTCTATCAACAATACTCATCAATAACCACAACAAACATCCAAGATATCCTTCATAAAATGATTTGCGATTTTTAACATGCATGTTTCTTAGAATTTTACAACTTTTCAGCATTAAAATTAATCGTATAACACATAAAAAATGTACTTTGCAAAGCTAGAGTCCTTAAAACCTCAAGATAGCACCCGAATCAACTTGAACTAGTGAGAAATTGATGAAGATTGAGATTGAAAGGTGGGTGTGGGGTGGTTCCTAGTCCACGGCGCCTATAGAGGCTATTAGGGTTTGTGTATTTTTTTTTTTTATAAATAATACACTAGGGTTAAGATCATGGGCCAAGGTTTCGGGTTCTAAGAGTTATTATCTGTTAATTTAGCCCGTTAGTAATATCTAACTCCCGAGACTAATCCCGACAATAATAATCATACTAACTCGTATAAAACTATCGTTTTATCATTTCATAGCATGGTTATCATAGGTGCACATATCTCATAAAGTTTACGTAACTAATACGCAGTAGTTCACATAAGCATGTAATTCACATACACGTGTTATTCACATTCATCAACACTCAACAGTTCATATAATCATTCATGCATCACCAACGTTCAGGATACAGGACTCGCGTGTGTGTCAAGACAAGGGTTTTCCTAACTATGACGTACGTTAATGTCACCTAACATATGTTATTGTTACATAACATCCTGAAGGACCTGTTTAACTAACCCTAGCTAAGTGTTTAACCACGTATGATTATGGAAATTAACTAGAGTTCAGTAAAAGAGTTAACATGAAAATGCAAGGTGTCACAATAATAAAATATAAAATTCATCAACGATTTAAAACCGGATCTAGAACACAAGACAGTAAACATAGGGATTGAAAGCTCACCATATTAAAAGAATGGAATTAGGGCATGAATCAATTATTAGAATCTGAACCCTAGGGTTCGAGTAAGAGAACCAATGGAAGGGATCTTGGTTCGAGTATAGGGTTTGAGATCAGTTGGTTGTTTAATAGCACCCCTGTGTTAGAAAGAGGGAGAGGGGGGGGGGGTGAGGGGGAGGGTTTATGTGGAGGAGAGCAGAGCAGGAGATCAAGCGAAGCGAATTTGAAATTTCGTGACACAAAACCATGACACTCAAGTTTGTTTAACGTCATCTTTTTTAATTTATGACGGAAAATTATTGACACGCAGAAAAAAACGTCAAGAATTTATTAGTTTTTTATCAAATATGACATTTTTTTATGACATACACTTTTGCGTGTCATTAAATAGGTGTATGTCATAAAAAGAATGTCAAGAAAGGGTATTTTTCTAGTAGTGATGACCAAAGCATATAGTAATAATATGATATACTTGTGCATTTTCAAATGCCATATTAACTTTGATATTTTGAACATATTTGCCTATGTCTAAACCGCACCACAAAAATAAATGATACAAGAATTGTTCTCGTAAACACGGAATGAAACATACATAAAGCAATACAAAAGCTAAGGCAAAGGATATGACAAAATGTTATCCATCCATTGTATATCCTTATACATACCGAATTAGGTGGACGGCATACATAGCTATCATTGTGTACCCTTATGTGTATTTATAAAAAATACATGTGATTGTTGAATATAGATATAGATAATGGCTTGGTTAATCTTTCTAAGGTGCATTAATGACTTATACAATTGGCTTTGGAGTTTATGAGTAAGGGTATAAAGGGAAGATAGTGGGTAAATTTTAGTGATTTATACTTGTGACTTTTCATATGCCATCTTAACTTTAACATTTTGGACATATTCGCCCATGTCTCCCCCTTTATAATGTAGTATAGATATAGACTAGTGGGGTGCCCGCGCGATGCAGCGGGAAAGACCACACTTAAACACAACACTTAGGTTGGTGATTTAGGGGTGCATAGGATAATTCGGTTTGAACTTGAGCTATAACTTTACGCTTTAATCCAGTCGTGCCTCTTTTAAAATGAATATTGTTATTTCATAGTCTGACAAGAGTCAAGTTTCATCAAAAGAATGACGTTGAACCATTTAGTTTACCAATACACCAGTCTACTACAAATTGTACCATATTTTCATTGTACGTATATAGCTACAAAAGAGAAAAAGAGAAAGATCTTGTTCTTTACAAAGTATGCCATATCTACCTTTCAATGTGATAATACAAAAGGAAAGCAGTCGTTTTTTGTTGATAATGTTTATCGAAATACTACGGTTAGTTAGTCAGCCTATTATTTATGGCAAAAGAGGTTGTGGTTTTGCTCCAGGTAGAACAATTTTTAAGGCTTGTGCACGTGGTTACGCTTCTTTTTATGTGGATAAGATATATGCACATAGTCATACTTGTAAATCATGTATCAATGTCATGCAACAAAATCGGGTTAAATATGTAATGAATTAGTTTTGAATAATAAAAAGCCAAAATTATGAGACTGCAAAGAATAATAAAAAAGAGAAAAGTACTATGAATATAACTTCAAAATATGTGTTAAATATATCAACAATAAGCCATATTTTGAATTTCATGATAAAAAACAATGAGTAGTGTGCCTATTGACCGCAAATAAAATAAAAGTAAGTGGACGTACTTGATATAACTTACAAAAAATGAACTCCCATATATAAAAATTTTGTAACTACGACAATGATTATTTACAAAAGGATTATTGAAAAGATACAAAGACTTAGAATTTCAAAAGCACTTGATAAATATAAGGAAAAATACATTCAGTACATCAATTTAAAATTACCTGGCAATAGCGTAATCGACTAAGTAGAAAACCTTAAAAGATAATCAGCTCATAATCGCCTGAATAAAACCAACATTTAAAACCCTAATCAAACCACTCAATCTAACAATCAAAATAAGTTAAATCAACATAAGAATTCTTCTCAAAACTCACCTAAAATGGAGATGCAAGAATAACACTTACAACATGATCGGCTCCTTTCCACTTCTAACTTGCACAACAACATATGAAAGAGTTAATGTTTAGTGAAATGGTGAATTTCATTTACTAATATAGTAATGATAGGAGCTTCAATTTCAATCAATTGGATTTATGGCATATTGATTGAAATAAGACCTTTGGTGTGCTTTAGTGGTTTTATGTGTTAAGTACCTTAAAATTAAGTTGATAATTGGATCAATTTAATAATAGTTAGATAAGTTACTATTTTATCTTTTACTAATTTCATTAGGGGTATTGTACCATATGCATTATATGTTGTAATTTCTTAAATTTTGTTGAATCCTTCCCTCATGCTTCATAACATAGTATAGATATTTCGATTCTTAATTAATTTTCTTTTCATTAATACCGTCGTTAGTTTTTATTTGTTTATATTTCATTCTCTAAATTACATGAAACCATAGTCATTTCAGGTAGAATACGAAAAGAAACTAATAAAAACAATTTAATTTAATTGTATTAAAGTTATTTCATTCATCAATTTAAATTTTATTTATTAATTTAATATTCATGTAGAAAGACAATGTTGCCCCCATACTACCCTCAATTAGTGTTGTACTTTGTTAGGTATCCTTCTCTCATGCTTTATAATACAGTATAGATATAGTCATATAGATATAGATCTATGGAAGGATGTAACTTGGAAGCCCAAACGGCCCATATTAGAGGGTTACATGGATTTTGTAAATGGGCTTAAATCATTTGTTTGGGTTGAAAATATGTATCAAAGTACCCACTTTTAATTCAGATAAAACTAGTTCAAAATCCGGTATAAAATACGGGTTTTGTAAATGGGGTTAAATCATTTGTTTGGGTTAAAATATATAAATGCAATTATATTAATCGAAATAATGTAGCATTCATTTAAAAATCAACAAAAATTACAAGTGAGTGACGGGTAAACGGGCAATAAGTTGCACCGCCACCCCTTTTTTATTAGTAAAACCCACTCTATTAAAAATAAAGTTTGTGTTCTTGGGCGCAGGAAAGTTACTCTGCACCACCCTTTGCACTCAATCTAAAAACCGGATTGCTTCGGGAGCAAGGCCCCCAAATGTATCAAAAGCGAAGGGCACAAATACATGTTGGTTTTCCAGGCAAGCAACTTAATAATAAAAAAGTTATGTTAAAAACAATCCGTGTATTGCACCGTTAAATAAATCAGTGTATCATATTTACGGAATAAAATATAATATTATCGGTTGATGTATACAATCGTTAAGATATTTATTGAAAATGAACATTGACATAAAAGATATAATAATTTTTAAACATTATTTTTTTTTTCAATCAGGTATTAACTTTGATTTTTTTGAACTGTTAACATATTAAGTCATTTTTCAACATTATTTTGCTCAATTGTGTATTAACGTTACTATTTTAATATGACATTTAACACATTATATTTTTAAAAAATTTAGTAATCATATTATCTATAATCTATAACTTATAATAAAAGAATTGAAAATTGATGATTTGTCATTCAATGAAGGCCTAAGAAAACTATTTTAATAACATATATTCAAGAAGGCATTCTCCTCCTTGAGTGTGTCATGTGTCATGCTATGTGGCAAATAAAAAATAATAAATAATAATATAAAACCTAATCTACTAAATTTAAATTTAGTTATTTTAGGAAAAAAAGAATTTAAAAACAAATTTAATTTTTTCTCTCTTATGTTTCCTCCCATAATTTTTAAATGTTAATATCTTTTATAGACGAGATTTTTTAAAGAAAAAAATTACACCAAATTAACGAGCGTTTTATTATCTTTCCAACGAGTACCATAGTGCTATATAAAAAACGGAGAAAAAACGACTATTTTTTGTGGGGTTTCATTCATACAGGAAAAACAACCACCACAAAGTGTTCAGGTTATTCATTAATAATATTTTTTCTTTTAAACCAGGTTCTTATCTACGATGTTGAAATTTAGCCCAATCCTCATGCTTTCATTGGAATTTTACTCTTTTAAAGATGCATAGGTATACTTCATCAAGAGAAGCTAGGAGAAAGAATCGCGTAACACTGCAACACATGGTGTCACCTTATAGCAAGGTTATTTTTTTTATTTATTTAATTACAAGAGTAATATTGAGGGATGTGAGTTTTCAATGCTCTAAAACCTCTGCAGCCCGTAGAGGCCTCTACGAGCCGTATATGCCGGTGCAAATAAGTTTTGGGGTGGTGCAAATAGGGGGCCCTTATTACTATTAGTATTAATATTATTAGAATTGTTATATTTTTCAACCCCGGGACGCTTCCGGGATAAAAGCTAGTTTAACATATTTTATTTAATACGACCATCCAACCACATAATTGTTTAAAAATTTTGGTAGTCACTCATAAGACAATTATCATCATTATTTTTTTTTAATTTTAATTAATATATTTTGAAATTTATGATATACAGATACTTAAATAAAAAAAAATTTAAATAAGTTTATATAAAAAGTCATCATTAATTTTATATACGTCTTCAACTCATTTTGTTTATCATTTTAATTTGATTATTTTTAATCACTTGTGTTCACAAACTTTTTTTCAAAACATAAATTGAAAATGTAGTTTGACCAACTTTTTTCTCGCCATTCCGGTATGAATTAACCGAGTTAAATTCAAAATAGAATATTTTTTTGGTTTAGTAAGCTACATGAGTGCCAAACCATGACGAAGCGAACCGATTTTGACCAAGCAACATCGACATTATTAGAACCGGTATTCATTTATGTAAAACACTCGTAACTTTTTTTGTTTTTCTTTTGTGACTTTTAAAATATGTTATATAACATGCTTATTTTTATCTGTCTTGGAGTAAATTTTATTCAAAGTCTGGTTGTGCGTGATAACGTACATAAGTCATCGAAGCACAAACATACAAGTCCTTAAAGTTGCTCCAATATTTAATTTTTATCCTTGCTTTTCCTTTTACAACCTTTGACATGGATTTTTTTCTCTCGGGGTTTATACACGTGAATTTATTTCGTTTTGTTAATATTAATGTACAAGTCTTCGAAATCGAACGTTATTCAAATTTTAAAATCTCGTCACAACACAAGTTTCATCCACATGTGTGGTCGACATCGAGTGTTACAGATTTTAACTCATACTTTTCAACTAATTGTATGACTTTAATTCCATCCATTAGACATAAAAACAAAATTAAAATCCATCCCTATGCAAATGAATCAACATATTCCGAGTTCTAACTATGTTAGATATCATTCTCAATCACGTATGGAAGATTAATTTTAGAAAGAACACGTGATTCCTCAAGGGACGTTCATGTAAAATGATACATAATCATGTGCAAAATTAATAGAGAACAATTCATTTAACAACTATTTACATGATGATTTCATTTGTTGTAAATAATTACTAGTGGGAATAATATCTCGTGTTGTAGTGGGTAACTCGATCGATTTTTATTATTCGCTATAGGAACGTAAAAAAAACCCGCAAATGATAGGGGTGTACAAAAAGCTTGCGGCTCGAGACTCGCTCGAAAAAAACTCACTCGAAAAGGCTCGTTTTGTTTTCGAGCCGAGCCGAGCCGGCTCGTTTTGTAATCGAGCCGAGCCGGCTCGTTTTGTAATCGAGCCGAGCTCAAGCCAGGGGTGGTCAGCTCGTGGCTCGGCTCGTGGCTCGGCTCGTGACTCGGCTCGATGGCTCGACTCGTGGCTCAGCTCGATGGCTCGACATATGGCTCGACTCAGGCTTGTGTATGTGTAGTTAATATATAGATGAAAGTAATATATTTTGGCTCCAAACGCAATTCTAAAATTCAAATTTTGAAAACCCCGCTCATACTACCTATCTACCTCACCTTTTCATAGTCCAATAAATCCTAATTAGAAAAATAAAAAATATACATGTATATGTGTAATTTTATTTTATTTTTGTTTTGTTTTTTATTTTATAAATATTTATAAAAAAATAACGAGCTGGCTCGAGCCATTTCGAGCTCGGCTCGAACATTTACGAGCCGAGCTCGAGCTCGGCTTTTCAGCTCGACCAAAAAAACGAGCCGAGCCGAGTTGGCTCGTTTAAGTTCGAGCTCGAGCTCGAGCTTAGCCTGGCTCGGCTCAACTCGGCTCGTGTACAGCCCTAGCAAATGATGCCAAAAACGTATTGGTTTTTCTTATGAATTTTAGTTAGATAATAAAAATGGTGAATGGTCAACCGAACTATCGAAGGAGAATACTAAAAATGGTGAAGTTTATTATTTTGGTTCAAAGGAGGAGTGGAGGAAAAGATCGAGACTATTCCTAAAAAGTGGACTAGACTTAGGAGAAACCCAGTTTAACAAGGCCAATCATCTGCGAGGAATGGTGGGGAGTACAATCGTATAAACGGGGGAGATAACACAAAAAGATGAATACGATATATCCAATTGGCGGTATCCTTGGAGAAATGGATCTCAGGATTTTCATAGAGTACAAACATAGGGCGACTAAACGCATTATGGAGTGGGAGAGATGCACGATTTTTGATGATATGGGGTAGGAACTTTCGATGTAACATTAGTAACCACAGGTGATTCTTCGGGCATTTTACATTGTGTTAGTATCTTACTTGTACAATGTAATGCATATTTTGAGTGTTGAATGAAAGTAATTTGCCGATAAAAAAAGTTAGATAATAAAAAGGAAAGCTGTGACATCCGTCACTTTTCCTTTTTATATAAAAATAATAATAATAATAATAATCAGAATTATTTTTATTAAACTAACCCACTTTTTCTTTTCTTTTGAAGCCCAACACACACAAAACACCCACTTTCCTTCTTACCCTAGTCTGTCAGCCCAGGAACAATGATCCAGCCCACAATGCAGCCCACCAACAGACCAAGCCCAATTCCCTTTTCCCTTATCTGCTAAAACAAAAAAAAAAAAAAATTGTTTGTCTCTGCTGAGACTCGAACCCGGCCAAGCTTTAACACAACACACTCAACATCACCACTGATCCACTTAGACAACTTGTGAATTATCTGAGCCACTAAATGTTTTAAACCCGAAAAAGAATTCTCTTCCTTCTTCCCTTTACTCGCTGCAAACGACAGACCAATTCAAACAAATGTTTGAATTTGTGATTGATCTAGATAAGGAAACAAATTAATATTTTTATGATTGTTCAACATTTATGCACATTCCAAACCTAGTATACACGCAAATCATGCTAAAACTTTGACCAATTTATCAATTTTGACATGATACAAGCTTACCTTAAACCCGTTTTCTAAATCTATATATATGATCGTTTCTAGTGCAATTGAGATAACAAAAACCCACATCAGGTTCCGATAAACAGACCCCCACACTCAAATCCTCTTAAACCTTCGTGTTAATCAAGCATTGCTCACGTTTGACTTTTCGTTTGACCACGAATTGGAAGCTACGCGTCTGGTATAAATCCAATCCTTTTGTTTCTAATTGTAATCGGCCCTAGTACATTATAACCCCCATGATTAATTGGCCTGTAATCGTGTATTTCATTTGATTAAAAAAATCTAGGGTTCTTATGCTTATTATTTGGGGAAGATGATAATTAATCGTATCTGTTCTTATATTTTAAAAAACGAAAACTAATACCAACTGATCAGCAGATCAGTTGGTAGACTCGAGCTTGGCTAAACATTGAACCGGCCTACGGCCAGGGTTCGAATCCCTCAGACAACAAATTCTTTTTTTTACACCATTTATATGTTTATATATATTTAACCTTTTAATCCTTTAAAATAGTTTTTTTTAAAATACCAAAACATGGTTTATAAATTCCACAAAAATTATTATATGATCTTCAAATGATAAAGTTCATTACCCAATTTTTAGTTTTTCAAAAATAATTTATTTAATATATATTATTAATAATACAAGTTTATTCATTTATATTTATTAAATTCTATAAAAATATCTAAACGATTTTATTAAATCTCACAAAAATTATCCTAAAATTGTACATTCTTAAACATTCCAGAAAATATTTTTATTTCAGAAAAACCGTTCATTTTATATTTTTAACCAATTTTTGTTAGTTTTAATCATAAATAAATCATAATAAATTCATTTTTCAATATTTTTGTACCAAAATTTTACATAAATTATTTCTATTCATTTGGAACAGAAATACAATTTTTTTATTCAGAAATTCTTTGATTTTAATATTTTTAGATATTAAAGTCGTATTTTGACAATTTGAAATAATTAGATTAAATATTCTATTTTCAAGAAAATAATTTTATAAAAATTATTTTCATACTTAAAACCTTATGTTGTGACTATATTCAACTTAAAATTTTACCAAGAGACTTTTATTTATTTATTTATTAAATTTCTCATAATTAATAAACAAATTGTTTAATAAACAAATAAACGTTTATCCCCAAATTCGAAGCCCTAGAAATACATCTATCCTAGAGTTATTTCCCTTACACGTTATCAAATTCTTTAGGTTGATCCTTTGGGATAATTCCAACACATATTTCGTTGTTCAAGTTCAAATTCAAGCTATTACGTAAACAGTGAGTATTCCTACCCCTTTTTGCTTTTATACATTTTTGGGGTGTTACATGTACACTATTACAATTTCAAATACAAGTTTACATTTTTACAAATACAATTCTAGTACTATGTGCATTGCTTACAACGTGCTTTATGCTCAGACAATACATGTGGATTACATTTGTACTTAGTGAAATCATTAACATGGTACAAGCCAGTGGCGGATCCAGGAATTTTTTTCAAGGGGTTCACTTTTTAATACTCTAATTCCATATGACCGAACATAAAAAATTTCGGGTCGGTTTGACGGTTCGGGTCGGTTAAAAGAAGGTGGGTCAAGGCAAGTCAAGTCAAGTCAAAGTTGGCCGGGTAAAACTAATGTCCACAATAATCGCACTTTCCAATTATTAGACCCTAGATTCATAGTTCATACGGACCATAATAGAAATCAGTTTAACAAAATTTCAATCAATTAGTTAACGTATAACCATTGAGTCCATAAGAACCAACAACACAATGTTGTAACAACTTAACAATCAACAAGCAATGAGTTTACCTGTGGGTTGTGGTCCGTGAAATGAGTTGTAGAAGAGGACGAAGTCGGCCGGTGGGAATTCTCATTTGTTTAGAACTCTGGAAAATCAAACTTCAAAGTAAACCTCAACAACAAGATTACAAAAAATCAAGTTGCTAACTAAATGAAAACCATATTTAAATCTAAAAAACCTAATTTGAAAACTTCAATTACATCAGAAAGAATACCAAATTCCTATTCGATCACATCATATACTCAAACTAAAAGCAATATAGCATTCAAATCAGACAAAAACAACATGAACTAAACATCAACCACTAATTACAAAATAATCAAGTTACAATACAATAATATTAATAATAACGTGAATTACAGCTTGAAGAGCTTCAGAAGGTTTGCCTTGATCAATGGGTCCGTGAAATGAGTTGTAGGGGCGGAGGCGACTGGTGAGGGTTGTAGAAGAGGAGGAGGACGGTTTGGGACTTGGGGCAGTGTGTGGGTATGTGAAATGAGGTTGAACGTGAATGGTGGCTGTGAATATGTGATGATGTTTGAGTTAAAGTGTTAGACAAAAAAAAAAAAAAAAAAAAACCTAACTTTATATTAAAAAAATTAGAATAAAAATAAAGAAATAAGGAGCTGGCCCTTGGAATCGAACATTAGATCTCTTTGTTAAAAGGGAAGGGGAATTACCACTAGAGCACCTCTTTCAAATGGTTATGGGTTCCTTTATAAAATATTTAGGGGTTCCTATCCAATTTTCTATATATAATAACACTAAAAATTTCAAACCGAACGGGTTCCTGGGAACCCCCTCCCGAAGCATAGATCCGCCCCTGGTACAAGCCGACCTTAACATTGGATAGCGCTATTTGGATTGACAACCCGCCTAGATTGATTCTCCCCCTTTTTCATCGGAGAATCCGTGGCCAGTGTTAAGCTTTTATTCATTTATTGGATAAGTACACTACAGTTCATACAGTACATTATACAGTCACAGGGTTGATTTCGCTCATTTGTATGATACATAGTTTACATAATTGCACCGTAGCTTGCACTTGAATTGTATAACTTTTTAACCTACTATATATATCAAAACTAGGAATGCTCACCAACATTTCTTATGTTGACCAAACCTATTTTTGTACATGTTTCAGGTGCAGTTTGATATAGTGCATTAACAAGAGACATTTAGTGCCTTATTTTGATTCAGTTATTTTATCATTTATATTTCATTTAAGACTTTGTATTTCCATTCCAATGTAAGACAGTTTGTGGTTTAATCATATATTTACATTTTAGTACCATGAGCTTTTGAACAATCGTCACTACGTGGCACCTCGATGATTCCGCCATCGGTTGGGGTGTTACAGATTGGTATCAGAGCCATGGTTATAGGGAACTAGGTTATTAGAATGCCTTTTAGCCTAGACTATAACCGAACTTCAACTTTCAGGTACAACATTTTCTAATTTATCATTCCCCTCATTTCCTTCTACTTTCCTTCCTCTATCTTCTCTCCTTCCCCATTTCTCCTCATCTTTCATCATGGTGCATAGGGATGGTGTCCTACAAGGAGTGGAAAGTCTACATCATCATGGAGCGGGAGCAGTACCTTTCATGATGACACTCTTAGGCATAATACCTACTCTTATTTTGCTCCTTAAAAGTTGTTGAACTTTAATGAGTGTGATAAGGACACGTGCAATCTGGAAGGGTGGACGCCTGTACACTGGGTTTTCTGGCATAGGCAAGCATAGCGCATAAATCCATTTACGGACCTGTTATGCTTACCTGGGGATTCCTGGAGTGAGTGTCCACTTATAGGCTAAAGCATGTCTTCTTTGATCACCATTGGGTTCAATTCCTTTGAAAAGTCAACGTTCTTGTTGGGCTTTACAGCTAGACAAGGGCACTCCAAGCATTTTATGCAAGCTTTTTCAGTAATACTCTCTCGATTCATATACAATATTTTGTATTTCACGATTTTCATATATTGCTTACAAGTTCATACTTTCATAACCATCTATGGATTTCACAATCGCACTTCACCTTACCATCTTAGCCATTTTTTTTATATTCAACACCCTACCCAAATCATATTATTTCATTTCTCCACATGTTATTTATTTTAAAAAAACTATAACCTCATACTTTAGCACAAACTAAAGATTTCTAAAACTTGTTGTATTACCTAGTAACTTTACAAAGTACATATTTTCCTCGAACTTAAATTCAATTGATTATTTATTGACGTAACAAACGATTTTCTATATAATGTTTTAAACTATTACAAAGCCTACTTAGCTTGTACTATTTAACAACTTTTGCCTTATGTACAAAACCAATTTTGAAAATATTTTTTTTTTTTGGAATAATATCTAGTCTCTAGATTCTCCATCAACACTCACTCATTTTCAACTTGTTCAAATTTTTACAATATTTGGCATATACCACAATCATGTTTTCTTATACACTTGATTATAACCTTTGATCCAAACCCCAAAATTTACACTGCTATATAATCTCCTTACCATAAAATAAACTCTTTATCAACTATCTTCATATTCACCATCTCTCACAACCTTGATTCTGCTTCAAGATTTTTCATCATCCTCTCAAGAACTAAATTCATATCCTTCACCTTCTCACACGTGAGCTAGTTACCCATGATAATCAAACTACTAAAAACCTGATACTTGATTCTACATGATTTTTTTTTTCCAAAACATCATTGTTTGTGAAACTTGATTTCCCCTTAATTTGACTATTCACTGGACATTTAATTATTCATGATACTCGTGTTTTCATTTTCTTGATCTTATTATCATTTTGTACCCAATTATGTCATACTCATAGGCATATAACATCTAGAAATTTCCTTGCATACTATTGTGTACGTACACAGATTGAAAATTTATCATATTCGATTACGTTTATTTTTATATCATATAAGTTTCAGACTCTACCTTACATTTTATTGAAACATTTGGGCTTGATTTCCATGAAAATCAAACTACTAAAAACTTGATAATTGATTCTACGGGGCTTTTCTAAAAACATCATTGTTTGTTATATGAAACTTGAATCTTTCCTTTGATTTAACAATCTATTGAACATTTAGTTATTCATGATACTTATAATCTATTTCTATAGGCCACTAAGATAACACTTACACTTAATGGTTGCAGTACTTACAAACTTGCTTGCACGTGTGTATTATCCACGCAACTCTGATAAACATTTCATTTAAAGGGCTCCTCGGACGAGTGGTAGCCCGTACTTAAATACTATTATGCTTACAAGTCATTGCAAACCCATGCAATTGACCTCATTATTACATGGCCTCATTTCATTGATAACATCTCATTGTACCTCAACGTGTTTGTTGTGTCATCTTCTTATGAAATTTATTTGCTTTAATGTGTGTTAGATTAGGATCATAGAAGGACATAAGACCCTAATGTAAGGTAAATTGATGATTCCGGTCCGGAACGAAATCATGAATTTACAGGTGCGTTAGGGTAGTGTGAAATTCTATTAGAGTTTTTGGGAAGATGTCCAGTACGTTTTCAAGGTATCAAAGGTGTGGTGGGTTAGCTGCGGTACACCCTGTATACAAACACTAATGATGCATTGAAAGTGAGACTGGAAGTCGGACCAGGAACAAACTCTAGTTACTTGGTAGTTCATTTAGTTTTTCTATAGTCAATCAACTCGTACATTTATTTTAGGGTTCCTAAAACTTACAATTTATTGATTCACTAGATTCTTATTCTCTTTATTATTCGAGACGAATCTAATTCAATCCTTAACTCACACCTATCAAACCTCATATCCAAATCATTCGAATTCTACAAACCACAGTTACCTTAATTGTTACCCAAGCATCCATAACCCTATGTTACTATTAACTTCGGGACGAAGTTTCTAAAAGCAGGGGATGCTGTGACATCCGTCACTTTTCCTTTTTATATAAAAATAATAATAATAATAATAATCAGAATTTTTTTTATTAAACTAACCCACTTTTTCTTTTCTTTTGAAGCCCAACACACACAAAACACCCACTTTCCTTCTTACCCTAGTCTGTCAGCCCAGGAACAATGATCCAGCCCACAATGCAGCCCACCAACAGACCAAGCCCAATTCCCTTTTCCCTTATCTGCTAAAACAAAAAAAAAAAAAAATTGTTTGTCTCTGCTGAGACTCGAACCCGGCCAAGCTTTAACACAACACATTCAACATCACCACTGATCCACTTAGACAACTTGTGAATTATCTGAGCCACTAAATGTTTTAAACCTGAAAAAGAATTCTCTTCCTTCTTCCCTTTACTCGCTGCAAACGACAGACCAATTCAAACAAATGTTTGAATTTGTGATTGATCTAGATAAGGAAACAAATTAATATTTTTATGATTGTTCAACATTTATGCACATTCCAAACCTAGTATACACGCAAATCATGCTAAAACTTTGACCAATTTATCAATTTTGACATGATACAAGCTTATCTTAAACCCGTTTTCTAAATCTATATATATGATCGTTTCTAGTGCAATTGAGATAACAAAAACCCACATCAGGTTCCGATAAACAGACCCCCACACTCAAATCCTCTTAAACCTTCGTGTTAATCAAGCATTGCTCACGTTTGACTTTTCGTTTGACCACGAATTGGAAGCTACGCGTCTGGTATAAATCCAATCCTTTTGTTTCTAATTGTAATCGGCCCTAGTACATTATAACCCCCATGATTAATTGGCCTGTAATCGCGTATTTCATTTGATTAAAAAAATCTAGGGTTCTTATGCTTATTATTTGGGGAAGATGATAATTAATCGTATCTGTTCTTATATTTTAAAAAACGAAAACTAATACCAACTGATCAGCAGATCAGTTGGTAGACTCGAGCTTGGCTAAACATTGAACCGGCCTACGGCCAGGGTTCGAATCCCTCAGACAACAAATTCTTTTTTTTTACACCTTTTATATGTTTATATATATTTAACCTTTTAATCCTTTAAAATAGTTTTTTTTAAAATACCAAAACATGGTTTATAAATTCCACAAAAATTATTATATGATCTTCAAATGATAAAGTTCATTACCCAATTTTTAGTTTTTCAAAAATAATTTATTTAATATATATTATTAATAATACAAGTTTATTCATTTATATTTATTAAATTCTATAAAAATATCTAAACGATTTTATTAAATCTCACAAAAATTATCCTAAAATTGTACATTCTTAAACATTCCAGAAAATATTTTTATTTCAGAAAAACCGTTCATTTTATATTTTTAACCAATTTTTGTTAGTTTTAATCATAAATAAATCATAATAAATTCATTTTTCAATATTTTTGTACCAAAATTTTACATAAATTATTTCTATTCATTTGGAACAGAAATACAATTTTTTTATTCAGAAATTCTTTGATTTTAATATTTTTAGATATTAAAGTCGTATTTTGACAATTTGAAATAATTAGATTAAATATTCTATTTTCAAGAAAATAATTTTATAAAAATTATTTTCATACTTAAAACCTTATGTTGTGACTATATTCAACTTAAAATTTTACCAAGAGACTTTTATTTATTTATTTATTTATTAAATTTCTCATAATTAATAAACAAATTGTTTAATAAACAAATAAACGTTTATCCCCAAATTCGAAGCCCTAGAAATACATCTATCCTAGAGTTATTTCCCTTACACGTTATCAAATTCTTTAGGTTGATCCTTTGGGATAATTCCGACACATATTTCGTTGTTCAAGTTCAAATTCAAGCTATTACGTAAACAGTGAGTATTCCTACCCCTTTTTGCTTTTATACATTTTTGGGGTGTTACATGTACACTATTACAATTTCAAATACAAGTTTACATTTTTACAAATACAATTCTAGTACTATGTGCATTGCTTACAACGTGCTTTATGCTCAGACAATACATGTGGATTACATTTGTACTTAGTGAAATCATTAACATGGTACAAGCCGACCTTAACATTGGATAGCGCTATTTGGATTGACAACCCGCCTAGATTGATTCTCCCCCTTTTTAATCGGAGAATCCGTGGCCAGTGTTAAGCTTTTATTCATTTATTGGATAAGTACACTACAGTTCATACAGTACATTATACAGTCACAGGGTTGATTTCACTCATTTGTATGATACATAGTTTACATAATTGCACCGTAGCTTGCACTTGAATTGTATAACTTTTTAACCTACTATATATATCAAAACTAGGAATGCTCACCAACATTTCTTATGTTGACCAAACCTATTTTTGTACATGTTTCAGGTGCAGTTTGATATAGTGCATTAACAAGAGACATTTAGTGCCTTATTTTGATTCAGTTATTTTATCATTTATATTTCATTTAAGACTTTGTATTTCCATTCCAATGTAAGACAGTTTGTGGTTTAATCATATATTTACATTTTAGTACCATGAGCTTTTGAACAATCGTCACTACGTGGCACCTCGATGATTCCGCCATCGGTTTGGGTGTTACAAAAGCCAAATGAAAAATTATTAAAGTCGTCTCATGCATTGAGCGCAAAGCTTTAACCATAAGACTATGTGGTATGGGAGGCAGTCAAGGCTCGTCGATGGCGTCTAGGGCCGGTCAACACTGCTATGGCCGCCCCTTGTGCAGCTAAAACGGCTAATTTCGGACGTTGTGGCCGGCTATGTTGATTGGTTTGTTTGAATATGGTGGGTCCCTCCTATTTAAAATATAATCGTTGTAAAAAAAATTACCATTTATTGCACTATAAAAACCCACCTATTTTCTAAACAATTTTTACAAACCATCTTCATTTTTTCTCTAAATCTTTACCCTTTTTTTTATAAAATCCACCAAAAACCAAAACCCTCTTTTCTAAAAATAGCTTGGACTTCGGATAACAAGATCAAGTTGGTGACGGCCTAGATCAATATCAAAGGGACAGCGGCCGACGAAGTAAATACGTCTTCTTTTTGAAACAATGTTTTGGCGGAATACAATCGATTAAGCCAAACAAATCACTGCACCGCGGATCAACTTGCTATTAAGTGGCGGGAGCTACACAGAAGGTGTACGAGATGGAACAACCTATTTCAAGTCATGATGGAAGCGAACCCGGGTATTACCCATTGAGCGGGAATCCAACGCACACAACAAGACTAACGGGCTGCTCACGGCGAAAAATTCAGCATCTCTCATCTTCTCGCATGGCAATTGATGCGTTTTTTTAATGGCGATATTTAGAGTTTTTTATTTAATGTTTAGGTGTTTTTAAAGGTTTCGGTGTTTTTAAAAATTTGTAGGTTTCGTTTTTTTAACATTAGGTTTCGGTAAGTTTTTTTTTTAATTTTTAGGTTTCGGTGTTTTTTTTAATGTCTACTTCATTGTAACTTTTTTTTTATATTATGTGACTTTTTATGTTATTTATTTTAATTATTTAAAAATTATAAAATAAAAAATAAATGGTAGCCAATAGGAGTGGATGACTACCCAAGGAAGACTACCCCCACACCCTTGGGTAGTCCTCAAGTTGTCTAAATCCAAGGGTGGCCCACTTTTTGCTGACGTGGCGGCAAGGCTTCCAAGTCTTGCCTCAACCATACTGCATAATCTAACATGCGAGGCGCCTTGTTTGTTATTTGTTTTTGTTTTACTTATTTTATATATTAATAACTAGCTTGTATCTCAGGATTGTTCCGGAGTTGACAAATCTGATATGAAATTATAAAATGTGAGTTAAAAAAAAAAACTTAATCTGTAGTAATAACTAATAATATCCACTCAGGTCAAGAGCTTTACTGAAGACCTATGAAAGCAACCCTGATAAAACAAATCATTTAACATTACGACATAATCCAACTTCAACTTGGGTTTTTCAACAAGAATCGACCATATCCCCAAGAAGTTTACCGATGGAAACTTTAAATTGTCAATTTCCAACATATTTACATCACATGCTGTTGATGAATTATTGGAAGGCTTCTTTAGGATTTTTCTATCTTGATGCTTTCCATTCTATAACCACCATGAAAACTGTGAAAACACCACCGCCATTCCATTATCAATACTCATGAACAGGAAGAGAACTTAATAATAAGAAACTGATCAAACCAACAACAGATTTAAATAAATCAACTTCATAGTCTAATGGTCAAAACTCAAAACACCCTAGAACTGATTTCCCCCTATTTCTTCCTTTGATTTTTTTTCATTTTAATTCTTATATAAAAGACCAACAAGAATTACAAGTTAGCGGTGGGTAAACGGGCAACAAGTTGCGCTGCTACCCCTTTTTGAATAGTAAAGCCTACTCTATTAAAAATAAAGCTTGTGTCTTTGGCCGTCGGAGAGTTACTCTGCACCACTCTTTGCACTCGATCTAAAAACCGGATTGCTTCGGAAGCAAGGCCCCCAAATTGTTTGATTAAATCATTAAATTGTAAGCATAATCATTTACGAATACGCTATCATCTAATCAGTTATCATCCTGGTTACATGTTTCTAATCTTATAACTAAATCATCTTCATGGTCTAATGGTCAAAACCGTAGAACTACCCCCCCCCCCCCCTAATTTTTTTCCTCAGTTTGACAAAATTGTAAACATAAACAAAAAATCAAACTTATCTCCCAACAGTTTACCAAAAAAAAAAAACCTAATTAGATCTCTAAAAACATTAATGTGGTCTCTAAACAAACAGAACACACACCATATTCTTTTTTGTCTTCTGTACGAGACTGATGAACATTCTCTACCACCCTCCTTCAAAACTCATGTAATTAAGCAATTTAAGCAAAACACAACTTCTTGATTTATTTAACAACGATTCAATTAGAAAAATTCATATCTGTAGTGATGAACGGGGTAAAACATGAACCTTAATGTGCGTAATTGTGTTATTTTAATGTGAATTGGATGAGTATATTGTTCTGAATAAGATAACTACACTATATTGTGTAATCGCAGGTGAAGCGGCTAAAATGGATGGACTTAAGATGGAATTGTGTAACGCGTGTAAGCCGAAGGAAAATAATCAACGCGTACACTTGAAAGCGAGCATGGAAAGTGATAGGTGTTCATGGACGCTGAAGCGTTGAAAAGGAACTTTGGATAAGCCAAGAACACCCGAGTCGGAGGCTATTATACTTTTTTTTTTAACGTTAAACTTCATTAAAAAACCGAGCAGACCCTCAAAAAACTATGAGGACCGCCCAAAACAATTACATATTATACAACGGGTATTTAGCCCAATTGCTCCAATCAATCCTAACATTATTCGCCCTATTGTTAATCCAAAGAAACGCCATAGATTTCACAATCGACACGACTTCAATCACCTTAGGGTCCGAGTTTTGGAACACCACCTTGTTTCGTTCTTTCCATATCGCCCAACATGTAACCATGACAATAACTCGAACAAGCTTCCGTCTCTTGCCGACATCCGGAATCAAATTCTGCCACTCAAAACAGTCATCAACAGAACCAAACTCAGCAGGAGATATACGGCACCATTTCCAAATGTTGCTCCAAACCCCATAAGCAAACCCACAAGAAACCAGGACGTGAGAAACTGACTCGTCATCGACACCACACATCGGACAGGTAGAACTCGGCAAAACAACCCTTCTTTTAGCCAATTCAACCCGAGTAGGAATTCTATTCTGTTCGATTCTCCAAAATAAAACATTAATTTTAATCGGAACCCAGCTAATCCATCGCATCCGAAGACCTGCAGCCCCGTTCCGAACACCTCTCAAAGCTGTTTTAGCCGCTGCAACTATGAAACTAACAGCTGGATTTTGATCCCACACCCATTTATCTTTGGTCTCCGTCAAACAAACAGAAGACAACATGAATTCTACGTCTTTAACCTCCGAAATACCCTCTACCGAAGATACCCCTAGATTCCAGTTATCGTTGATCTCTGTAGCCGTTCCAACCTGTTTTAAACGATTGCTGTCCAGAATATTTTTATCTTTTTCCAACGAGTATAACACAGGCCACCTACTGCATAAAGGAGTTGAACCAAACCAGGTGTCTTTCCAAAAGCTAATGGTTTTCCCGTCTCCAAGTTGGCACGTTATCATCTGATCCAGACTTTTGCCTTCAAACTTAGTCTTGTCCATGACCGACACTAAAGACTTCCAAACCCCTGTGAGCCCCTTTTTAATCGGAAGAAATCTCCATCTACTACGACCCCCATGTAAACAGAGAATAACCTTTCTCCAAAGTCCCCCCTGATTAGTTTTAAACCGCCACACCCATTTGATTAGTAAAGCCGTATTAACCTCTGACAGTTTTGAAATACCCAATCCCCCATACCGTTTAGGCTTCGTTACATTCTCCCAAGAAACCCAATGCACTCCTTTACCATCTTTATTACCATTCCACAAAAACTTCCTCATCATTTTCTCAATATTATCCAATACCGAAGTGGGCGCTCTAAACAACGACAGGTAATAAATCGGAAGACTGGCCAGCACCGACTTAATCAAAGTAATTCTCCCACCAATAGAGAGGACCTTCGCCTTCCAAGATTGAAGCCGATTCCGAATAACCTCTATGACCGGGTCCCAATGTGAGATCCGGTTCATGTTCGCACCAACTTTGACACCTAAATAAAGGAAAGGAAATACACCCACTGTGCATCCCATGTACCTGGCCATACTATCCACCTCATCCGCCCCAATCCCCAAACCAAATAAATGCGATTTTTTTAACATTTATTTTCATACCTGAACACACATGGAAAACTCGGAGCAATCTCGTGAGCATAATTAAATTTTTTCTGGTCCACTTCCCCATAATAAGAGCGTCGTCTGCATAAAACATATGTGATATAACTGGGCTATCACTTGGAAGAGAAATACCTTCATTGTCACCTAACCGACACGCTCTAGAAATCATACATGCCAAAGCTTCCATAACAATCAAAAACAGGAAAGGAGAAAGCGGGTCGCCTTGTCTTAGCCCCTTCTGGCACGTGAAATCAAAAGTGGGGGATCCGTTCACCAAGACCGCTGAACGAGCCGACTGAAGAATGCCTCTAATCCACCGACACCAAAGCTCTGGAAACCCCATCTGCTCCATAATATCTAAAAGGAAATTCCAGTTCACATTGTCGTAAGCTTTTTCGAAATCAATATTGAAAAAGAACGCCTTCTGCCCACTTTTCTTCATCCAGCCAAGAAGTTCATTGAGAACGAGAGGGCCATCCAATATAAACCTTTCCTTTAGAAAAGCCGATTGCGACTCAGAGATAACAAAGTCCATAACCTTTTTAATCCTACCAGCCACCACCTTAGATACGATCTTGCTTATCACCCCAATTAGATTTATAGGCCGATAATCCTTTAATCCCATAGGAGTCTTGGTTTTTGCGATCAGAGTAATATAAGAAAGGCTGCACTCTCTACTAATATAACCCGTCTCGTGAAACTCTTTGAACAAGCGCATGAAATCTGCTTCTAAAGACTCCCAAAAGTGTTTAATAAACGTGAAATTAAAACCGTCCGGACCCGGTGCCTTATTAGACCCACACTCAAACACGGCTTCTTTAATTTCTTCCTTAGTGAATGGCGCAATCAGATCAGAGGTCATTTCGACCGGTAACTTTTTCAGCTCATCACTTCGAAAAAACGGCCTTCTACCAAACTTTTCACAAAAAATTTGTCTATAAAACCTGCACACCTCTCTCTTGACAAGAGAAGGTTTAGAAATCCACTCCCCATCTAACATAACACCTGAGATAATATTCGCCGCTTTCCTACCGTTAATACATCGGTGAAAATACGCTGAGTTATCATCTCCCAAAGACGCCCACTTCACCCGAGACTTCTGTTTAAGGTCTTTGTTTTTTAGTAACATCAATCTTTCAACCTCTTTTTTGCTTTCATCCCAAACCCAAACCTCCTCTTCAGTCAAATCCCCATCTTCCATCTTTTTTTCGAGCCGAACTATATCACTCTTAAGAGTCTCTAACTCCTCCCCTTCCAGCACATTGATACGTTTCCACCAATCTTTTAGTTTTCCTTTGACAGCCGAAAGTTTCTTATGAATTACCAAATCCGCGGGTCCATCATATACTTCATTATTAAGCGTCTTCGTCACTAAGTCTTCACAACCATCCCTTTCCAACCATGAATCAAACCATTTGAACGGTTTGGGACCATAGTTGGAGTCATTAATCGTCAAGAGAATTGGGCAATGATCAGAACGCTCCCTTGGTAAAGCTCTAAAGCAAGCATTATTCCACCTGCTAAAGAACTCCTGACAAACCAGCAAACGATCGATTTTACTCATCTTAGCAGCTTCACCTGTACCCGAAAGGTAAGTAAACTTGTTTCCCTGCATGTTAAATTCTTGGAGACAAGCATCATCAATAAAATTATTAAAATCCAACGCCGCCCTAGAGTTAAATTTAGAATTTTTTCTTTCCTCCACCCATCGAACCGAATTAAAATCACCTACCAAAACCCACAATCCCACATTCCCCTGCACCAATCTAAGAAGCGACTCCCACAAACTTCGTTTTTCCCCAACCTTCTGAGGCGCATATACATTAACAATATTAATCAGCGTACCATCTTCAACCAGACTACCAGTAACCACCAAAAAATGTTTCTCCTTCACAGTTTTAATTTTATTAAATTTCCTAGGGTTCCACAGGCTCAATAAACCTCCTGACTTACCCCTAGCCCCAACCGACTCCATCTCAAAGCTACCATAACCCCAAATCGACGTAAAATCAAACTTATCACCATCATTCAGCAACGACTCTTGCAAACCCAAAAAGTCAACTTTGAAATTAGACACCAACCCTTTCACCCACGCGGGTTTACCGACCAACCCCAAACCTCTAACATTTAAAGAGATGATATTCATCGCATACCTGATTGTAACCCTGCACCTTCAATGGTATCCGAAACCAATTGCTCAAACCCTTGTAATTGAGCACCTAATCTTCCTCCAAATTCAATGGTCGCGTCTTTTTCCTTTTCTTTAGACCAATTATCCTCTGGTTCAGCTTCATTTTCGGATGGAATGTCTTCAGGCTGCTCCTCCATGTTATGTTGTTCACCCAAGTTAATTTGTTCGTTTACTTCCACCTCTTTCTCCTGAGCTTCTAATAGATCTTGAAACGAATTGGATAAAACAACTGGATCCCCTCTAGCCTTGACCACATGATTATTCAAGCCCATAATGATAGGGTCCAGCCCAAACGGATCCGAATCACATTTGGACTCCTTGTTGGGCCTGTCATTACTGGATAAATAGAGCCCACCAGAATGTTGGTCCACCTCCATTTGTTTCAATTTTCCTTTCTTTCTTTTGTTATTTTTAGCCGCCTGTTTTTGAAAATTTTGCACCTCCTCATTAACTACTCCTTCCATAAAAACTCCCGAAAAAACCTCTTGATTTTTATCACCATTAACTTGCTTATTAATGCCATTATCATTAAATCCCGATAATTCCTCATCTTCTAAAATTACATTCGCCGGTTCATTCGCCTGATCATCTACTGGATAATCATCGGGGCAAGAATTCCGATCACTGGAGTCCTGCATATGTTGTGACTTAGAGCAATAATCGGTAATGAAGTCCGACACCCAGTCTTTCTCTTCCTCCTCAACCCATATTTTTATTGATTTGCCTCTCAATTTTAAGAATATCATCTCATGAATACTTGCACCGTAATTTACTAAAACTCCAATGGACTGGAATGATGTATCAGATTCCAACCTGTTAACTACTGGTTTGCGGACCACTTTGCCAAAAAAATTCCCAATATCATCAATCACCCTATCATCCAATAAATTAAGAGGGATCCCAACAACTTTTAACCACGCAATGCGTTGAAACTGAAGCTGCTGGCCTTCCCAAACTTCAACCAAATTGAACTGTTCCTGCCTGCCTAAGAATTCATCTTTTGCCATGATGGCATGATCTTTAGTCTTAAATGATACCAACAATACCAGGCCACCAAGATAATGCACAGAGCCCTCCCCTAATCCCATCTCCTTCAGAATCTCTTTGATCCTCGTCAACACTTCCAATGATGTCACCTTCACCACCACCGACCTACCATGGAGATCTTCAAAAGCGGAGATGTTATCGTCAATAACTAACGACTTCCCTTTAGAGGCCCCATCAAAGGCTTCCTTAAACGACATAGAGTTCGTTGAGAAAACATTCCTGTGGCCATGCAACGTATCCCCACCATTCACACGTTCCTCTTTCTCCATGTTCTTCTCCTTCACCGGATGAGTGGATCTATGCGAGTTAATTTCTCCATCTTCCAACACATACCTTGCTACATTGAACTTAAGTCTATAATCACCTAACCGGATAGCCGATAAGATCCTCTCCATCTCTTTTCGATCCTTCACATCTAGCATCGAAACAAACCCGAACCGATTCCCTTCCTTATCACGTTTTCTAGCAATATATATGTCGTAAATATTGCCAAAGTTTCTAATTTCCTTCGCTAAATCCGCACCACTGCATCTTTCCGGTAGATTCGTGACGTAAAACTTGGTTAATCTTGACAATACCTCCACCGGAATATGTTTCCGGCGGGTCCCCATGAGAGAGCGTATTTTTTACTTAAATCCGCACCACTGCATCTTCCGGAGGCTATTATACTAATAATAATAATTATTATTATTATTATTATTATTATTATTATTATTATAATAAAATGAAAATTGATGGAGACTATTGTGACTTTGTCTTGTTCGAATGAAGCAAAAAAAGAAAAGAAAAGAAAGAGTAAAACAAAAGTGACAGTAATCAATGAAGTCAAACAGCAGCATAATTCTTTTACTTTCAATTGTGGACAGTCGTAAGGGCTATTGGACCAGGCGTAGCTTACGTCGATAGCAGCAACAACAAAAGAGTTATGATCAAGACTGGGGCGACGGTCATGCCCACAAAAATTAGAAAGTTGGTTTATTAAGGTATAAAAACATGATGTTCAACCCTAAGATGATTCAGCCATCAAAAGTCGAAAATAGAGCATCATTTGAAGGATTTTGAACCACTTTCATCATACAAGAACATCAAGTAATCAATCTCTTCATCCGAATCATCATGGTATCAAGTGTTAATCATCTCACAAACGCGTTCTTTACCACCATGAGCCGGCTAGGTGAATGGTTAGAGGGTGTTTGGGATTGAGTTTGGAAATGCAAAAGTGCTTTTGGTCAGAAGTGATTATTGACTTATGACTTTTTAAAAATGATTTTTTTAAAAAAATGTGTTTGGATTAGCTTTTAGGATTAGAAATATCAAAAAGTCAATCGATTGTTTTTTAAGTGTTTCGCTTAACTTATTGTGAATATTGGTTGTATATGTCACACCCTCAAATTTTCACTGCGGGGTTTTACCGCGAGGCGCATGACACACCAGGATCTCACAGCCATAAGTTATACGAACGACTCTAAATGCCCAACCATTTAGATCGTTATTGTAAAACCAAGTTTAAACTTTTTAACCAAACCAAATTAAGTATAGCGGAAGCGAATTTGCAAAACAGTTAAAATAAACGTCTGCGCAAAACACCGCGCCCAAAAACCAAAAGTAACCAGTTAAATGTTAAGAAAGTTTAAATGTTTGTAAACCCATGATATGATATGATGCATGTCCTAGACGTGCTCCATACCTAGTTACCTGCAAAAGCATGCTAGCGTGTGTCAACATAAAGCTGGTGAGTTCACATAGTAAAGTAAATGAGTATGTAAAAGTACTGGTTTCCAAAACCACGTAAACAAGTAATTGAGTTGGTTCCAAGAACCATGTAAACACTAGTTCATCGTATGTCAAGGGTAGCTAACCCATTCATGATAACTAACACCGATATACCGAATTGCTAAAAAACGTGTAGTCATAAATGTGAGATGCATGCCTTACATCATTGCCTATCAACAATGATAAAATCTGTTAAGTTATAGTTCACTCTCGCGCTCCCCGAGCCGGTGTGAGGTTTGTCAGACCTAATAGCGCTATCAACTAATAACCCGCTTGCCATAACCCGGCAATTCGTTCGGTATGTGAATGACTTACAGAGATAGTGTTGGTTTAGTTCATCAAGGACAAAGTTTGTAAACTAGTAAAACCCGACCCACACGAGGAGTCATAGCATCCCAACCCGGGATGTGAAAGTAGTCCCAACCGGACTAGGAAAAGTTTAGTAAGTTGTCTCAAACCCAAGACGCATGCTTTTCAGAAAAAGTAGTGAAACTCACCTTAGGTTGCGTGCTAAGAATAAACTGCAAAGATAGTAAACGTGGAAGACTACTCGCCTACCAATAACCTACCAAATACAAGGTTGCAAATGTTTGAGTGTGCTTGACACCAAGACTTAAGTGACCTCTCAAATAATTGTACTTGACACAAATAGACCATGCAAAACCCGTCAATCGTTGGTGACTAGTAAATGATGCAACATGTAAAGACTTTTAACATAGCTAGTTCTCATCACACATTGCATACCATCAGCCTATCATGGCATCTACACCACATAAATAACATATACGCATGTCTTCATATAGAATTTCATAACTTACAACTCATTAACATACTCAAATCATCACATAATCAATTTCTCGCAAATCTGTGTTTTCTGGGCAGATTTTACGTTATGGAAACCAATTTTTATAAAATACCAAACCAACTCTTTAAGTGCCCAAACTTTTACAGAAGCTTCTCACAAGTTTATACGTGACTATACTATTTTTATTTCCCATCAAAAACACATCAAGATTTTATGAAAATTAATTTAGTCCAGCCACCTCAGAAAAAGAGTGTTGTTGACAGCAGCTTACATAAAAATTCATTAAAAATCGTAGACTCATCCAAACGAGATGAATCCAATTGGAAAAGCTTTTATACTTAGAGACTCAACCTCTGTCCAAATTTCATGATCAACGGACTCGTAAAACTCAAGTTATAGCCCTTTAAAGTTGGTCTATTTTTCATATCCGAAAATCTGATTATACCTTTAAACTTATAAAATCATGAATATATGTCAAAACAAGTCCAAAACGCATGATTTTGGACTTTTTGAAAAGATAACATCATAAGTTATGTTTTAGCATTAGAAAACAATCAGATTACACATTTTAATCACCCTATAACAGCCCTACAATTCGTCACAATGAATCTGTCAGAAAATCAGAATTTTATCAACATGACTCTTATAAACCCTAATCATTCTCAATACCCCATAATCATGCAATAACCTCATATTAACACAATAACATTCATATTATCACGTTTAATCTCAGATTTTTTACGTACCATATACTCTAGATATGATTTCTATCAACAATATTCATCAACAATTTCAACAAACATCATAGACATTCAACATACAATGATTTGCGATTCTAGCATGCATATTTCCTAAAGTTTTTACAACTTTTCCAGCCTAAAATCACATCATACAACATGTAAAACACATACCTTGAATTGCTAAAGTCCCTAGAATCACGAGATAGCACCCGAAATAGCTTGAACTAGTGGAAAATTGATGAAGATTGTGTTAGACATAATATTTGATATTATCCTAAGTATGGGTTATTAGTGTATATCCTAAGTATTATATTAGTTAGTTATATGGCAGTTAATTAGTGAACCAACACATCGGTTCATCAAAGGGCATCACACCCTTTCATTATGTATAAATAGGGTCAACCCCTATCATTTGTATTTGGATGATTTCTATAATATAAAGCAAGTTTATACAATTCTCCCTATTCAAATCTCACATTTGGCATCAGAGCCTTGTTCAAATCGATCCATCCCTTAGAAAGAAGAGAGAATCAACAAGAAGATTCATCCCCTGTTTCCGAAAGAAAACAGAGACTGCCATAGAAACAATATTACTCGATCATTGGAAAGTTTCTGGCAACCCAGACGATAAGAAAGATCATTATTTGAAGATATAACCGTTAACTGAAGAAAGAAACAAACCGGAAGAGGAATCCGGCGAAAACAAAAGATTCCGGCATATCACCGGCGAATCAAAAAAGGAAGATCAAACATGTTTTAACGTGAACATACGGTTATATCCCATCCCTTTATTGTTTAGAACGAATCGAATACAAAGAGTTTCTTAATCCAAACAAAAAAAATCAAATCTTTAGTAATCCCCTGTTTTTTGAGAAAAAGATATTTCCCGCCAAAATTGTTTTTAAGAATCCAAAACAGTTTCTGAAACATTTTTAGTCTGTACATCAGACACAAAACGATCTGATTTTATAAACAATACATAAAGGATTCAGTGGATTAAGATTTTTTATAAACCGGGAAAAAAAAAACAAACGGGTTTGTTTTTAAAGAAGTATTCGATCAAAAGAAGGAAGTATAGGATTATAAGGAAACGATTTGATCAAGGATCAAATCAATTACTGTGAAACGATTTAGAGAGGAACGATCGTTTTCACTTCAAAAAGTTAGAAAGAAAGTTTACGTTGAAAGTTTTTTTTTGACTTTTAAAAAAAAATCAACACAATTAATCAAAAAGGAGGAAGAAGGGCACGATTCAGTGAAAAAAAATTGTTTTTCAGAAGTCAATTTAGAAAGTGATTTTTTTTAATCAGTCTTTAGTTTGATTTTTTTTTAAAATCAAACATATTTTAATTGAAAGAAAGTCAAATCCTTTCAAAATCTAGACATTTGGTGGAGTTTTTTTTTTAAGAAAAAGCAAGTCAAAATTGTTAAAAATTCCACATAGCAAGTCAAATCGAATCACACGATTCGTATAGCAAGATACTCCGAACTCCTGTTGTGGTTCGTCGAGAAAATAAATAGCAAGTGACTCCGAGACTTCGTGACTCGTTGAGCATAGCAAGAAAAGTTAGACCTTTGTGGCAAATTAAACCTTTGTGGCAAGTTAGACCTTTGTGGCAAATTAGTCCTTTGTGGCAAGTTAGTCCTTTGTGGCAATTTAGACCTTCGTGGCAAGTTAGTCCTTTGTGGCAAGTTAGTCCTTCGTGGCAAGTTACACCTTTGTGGCAAGTTAGACCTTCGTGGCAAGTTAGACCTTCGTGGCAAAATTCGACCTGTGTGGAAATCAAGAAAGAAAACCTTTGCTTCAAAGTAAGCAAGCAAGAGAGTTTAGCAAGTCAGAAAGTTAGTAAAAAAGCAAGATTGGAAAGAAAAAGTCGAAGAAAGTAAAGCAAGAAAGCATGGCAGGGAAAGAAGACAAAAACACGTCTAGCAGTTCAATATCATCTCGTGAGCAAGGAAATGTATCACTACAATGCCTGAAATTGACAGAGACAAATTACACATCGTGGGCATTATTAATGGAAACAATCTTAAAGGCTTATGGTCTTTGGGAAACAATTGACGCGAAAGAAGAAACAGAAGCAACAGATGAAAAGAAAGTAAATACTACGAAAGCAATGATTCTCCAAACATTACCAGAAGATATTTTAATGCAAGTAGCACAATGTCAAAATGCGAAAGAAGTTTGGGAATCAATCAAAGTTAGATACCTTGGAGCAGATATGGTTCAGAAAGCACGACTACAAACATTGAGAAGTGAGTTAGAAACTCTAAAGATGAAAGAAAATGAACCAGTAAGTGACTTTGCAAGCAAGTTAGCCAACATAAGAGCAAAATTCAAAAGCCTTGGCACAACTCTTAAAGATAAAGCAATAGTGAGAAAATTGCTCAACTCAGTTCCGAAGAAGTTCCTACCTATTGTAGCAACTATTGAACAATATTCAGAGATAGACACAATGCCATTTGAAGAAGTAGTGGGGAGAATAACAGCATTTGAAGAACGCCTCAAAAGTCAAGATGAACCAGAGGAAAATCATCAATCGAAACTCCTAATGGCAACGTCAAGTAATTATCATTCTGGAAGTTTGCACTATGGTAGAGGACGTGGTAATCATAATCGTGGTAGAGGTCGTGGAAGAACCTTTAACAACGGACAAGGAAGAAACTTTAGCGAAGAAAGGAAAGAGTATGAGAGAAATATGAGTCAAGGAAACAAAGACAAAAGCAAATTCAGATGCTTCGAATGTGGCAACTATGGTCACTTATCGTATGAATGTACAAAATGGAAAGATGTAAGACCCTAACCCGTAATCACGCGATTATTGCCTAATCTTACGGGTTTTGACCTTAACTAAAAACCACTCCCGATTAAAACTTTGAAATTTTCTTTATAAGTCAACCCATTAAGATCAAATACATGTTTGATTCACACAAATTTTTACTTTTTAATAGTTGAAACATATTTTAAGATGTTGCATTTTAACGGGAGTTCCTTAGATTCTAGTGCGGAAGCTTGATGAGTGTTCGGGCGTGTTCGGTTCTTCTCGCGACTTGATCCTTGCTCCGGGTCGTCCCTTGAATGTTTACCTAGCACCATCACACAAAGAATGGTTAGTGGGTTGTCAATAATACATTTAAACTAGTGTGAGAGTCGTTACACGTCGAAACGGAACGAACCAGGCCCAACGGCCCTTTATCAGGAGAACAAACTGCTGCAACTTTTGCGCAGCAGCTGTTCGGATCGCTTTTACCCCTTCTAAAACCCAAAATCCGACTTCGACTTTCAAATAAGAATTGTTCTACGCTCCGAGAGCTTTCCAGGCATATAAAGAACACCTCCTAACGATTTTTCTACAATTTTATACGCAATTTTAAAGTTCGTGCTGACATGCAGGTCAAAGCGCGCGGCCGCTCGGTCTCTGTGAGCGGCCGCTCGAAGCTTCTGATGTGATTTTGGTGGCTTTTAAGCGTGGGAATCATGTCGCAACCGCATTTGATGATTCCCGAAGCCTAAGTAATGACTTGCCGACTAAATAAACCTTTGTTTGACTGAAATTATGGTCCGGTTTATGTCGCCATGATCCGGTTCTTAGTTTTGAATGTTTATGGCGACTTTTACCCAATTTGACCCATTAAGGCCTTAATTCAAACAAGGCACTTTTGACCACTTAAAGTGCATACCGTTTGAGTTGTCAAGTCATTAGACACTTGATCAACAAAAGCGTTTGTCCGATTTGTTTCATTATGACTTGGTTTCTTAGAATCAACCTTTATAAATCCTTTAAATCCCCAAAATGCCCCTCATGGTCAAATCTTTCGATTTAGCCATTCGTGGCGAAACTTCTTGTTTCAAATCCAATGTTTTTGACTCAATGACTTGTTTAAAAACCTCTAAGTCCTTCCGGACTAGAGTTTCATCATTTCTCAAGTTTTCACTTGTTTAGTAGATTCCAAGCGCGTTTGCGCGCATTAGACATAGTTAGGGAAATAACTTACTTGATTTGCACCCACACTTCATGTGGGTAGTTTTAGTACCCATGTTGCTTCGCCCGAAGGTGTTTAATTAGCTACGGACTTACCGGGTGGTGTTGACCCATTCTCATACCTTGTGCGTATCCTCCATGATTCTTAGCACCAAGCGTGCATGCGCAAGTGCATTTACCTGCGTGCTTTCTAAATATACACATTAATTCCTCGGAACTCAAATGGTAATACCTTGCCATTTGATCCGTTTAACCTCATGAATTTTAATGCTTGAAATACAAGCATCAAGTGTTGGACCCAAATGATGAGGACTTCACCACTTGACCCGTTTAGACCCATAGTTCAAGTTACTATATTACACAAGTTTTTACCTATGGTTCAAGTGACACAACTTGACCCATTTAACATCATGGTTAATGATTTCATTCAATTGATCCCATTTGGATTAAAACATCCTTTCTCACATACCTTCTTAATTGACCCGTTTGATAAATTTCACCATTCGGTCATAACTCATTGTCTCGATTAAAGTCGTAAACCACGTTTTGTTTTGAGTGCACTTAAGGCAACTCATTTAGTACATTCCACCCCTTGGGATTTACCATTATCACATACACTAGATTCGAGACGAATGTATACAACAATTAAGCTATGTTATAGTCTAGTGGTGTAAGTACGACTTACCTCATACCCGTTCTTGCTTCCATGGCATCCGCCTTGCATCCGTTTGACCCGTTTGCTCCCTCTTTGTTGTACCTAACTTGAGGATGAGTCAAACTCGTTTATTAGAATACCCAACATGGAATTATTTCACTATCCACATGTCATGTATTCATTATCAATTATAGCTAAATCCATAGATATTTCCTTACATAGAATGTGTAATCAACTTGGCTTATTACAAACCAACCTTACATACAATTGATGGCCCTTACATGATTCTAACTTCATAGTTTCACTAGTGTTCACCAATTTGGCATTTAATCAAACACTTGGTGTGCACCCACCAATTTGTTTAGTTTCAAAAGTTCAAGATATAGCCAAAGCATCACCATTTGCCTAATCATCATCATAACACATTATTTAGACCATTTTGCCTAAATTTCTCATACAACAACTTCTAAGAGTCACGAAAGGTTACTAGATATGAGTGGATTCAACCTAGAGGTTAAACCCCAATTTCTACACATGAACATAATCATATGATCAAAACCAAATACACATATTAAGTGTGATTTGTAACTAAATTAGGTATGTTTGAGATTCCCCAAGACTAGAGCAACCTCTTTTAACCATAAATTTCACGTTTTATCAAAACCCTAGTTTTTGACCAAATCAAAAACGGGTATTAACATCAAATTACATCAAATAGAAGGTACCTTGATGTTCATTAGGCCTTAGATGACTTGTTTCTTGCTAGAGTATCGAAAAGCCCCTTGATTTGGCTTGGATTCAAGCATGTTCTTGAGTGTTTAGGGCTTGGTTCATGAAGGAGATGATTCTCCTGCCATATATACGACACACACACACACATATGTGTGTGTTTTTTATGATTTTATTTTTATTTATAAAACCCACTTTATCATAGAAACAACTATGGCCCTTCAAGTTTAGTCTCGGGTTTGTTGTTATTTGGTTGTTAAAAACATCCACCATTTAACTCGCTTTGTTATTTTATCAATTACGCCTAAAGGCGTATTTAGACTAAACGAAATTTTGGGGTGTTACAAAAGACAAGAAAGATAGGAACGAGCAAGTATCCCTTCTCGTTCATGAAGAAGAAGATCCAACCCTACTCTGAAGCAAGAAAGGATAAATCAAAATTAGAGGGGAGAATGTTAGACATAATATTTGATATTATCCTAAGTATGGGTTATTAGTGTATATCCTAAGTATTATATTAGTTAGTTATATGGCAGTTAATTAGTGAACCAACACATCGGTTCATCAAAGGGCATCACACCCTTTCATTATGTATAAATAGGGCCAACCCCTATCATTTGTATTTGGATGATTTCTATAGTATAAAGCAAGTTTATACAATTCTCTCTATTCAAATCTCACAGATTGAGATTGAAAGGTGGTTGTGGGGGTGCTCTAATCCACGGCGCAAGGGGAGTGTCTAGGGTTTTTTTTTTTTTTTTTTTTTTTTTTTTTTTTTTATAAACAATACACTAAGGTTAGGATCATGGGCCAAGGTTTCGGGATCTAGTGATTTTTATCTGATAAGCGAGCCCAATAGCCCTATCTAACTCTCGAGATTAATCCCGACAATAATAGTCCTACCAACTCATATAAAACTATTGTTTTATCAATTCATATTATGTTTACCCTAAGTGCACATATCTCATAACGTTTACGTACAAGTTAACTAACACGCAGTAGTTCACATAAGCATGCAATTCATGTACGCGTGTTATTCCACATTCATCAACACCCAATCATTCATATAATCATGCATGCCTAACAAATCACCAACGTTCGGGATACAGGATTCGTGTGTGCGTCAAGACATTTATTTTTCCTAATTATAACGTATGTTAATATCACCTAACATGTGTTATTGTTACATAACATTCTGAAAGACTAGTTCAACTAACCCTAGCTAAGTGTTTAACCACATATGATCAAGGACAATTAACTAGAGTTCAGTAAAAGAGTTAACTTGAAAATGTGGGGTGTCACAGTATAGGTGGTATATTTGTATTTTTTTTTTCCAAAAGCCAAAAGTCAAAAGCCATGATTTCTAATTTTTCAAAAACAGCTTTTCCACCCTTAAAAGCCAAAAGCCAAAACTCAAAACAGAAAATGCTTTTGGGTTACACAAACAGCTTATTGACTTATTGGCTTCTTGGAAAAGCCAATAAGTTGTTTTGAAACTCAATCCCAAACACCCTCTTAGTTATATTTGCAAGGTTTATGTTTGTCGAACAAATTGAATTGAGATTTGAATGTTTAAACTTTCGGTTTCGGTTGTGGTTTACATTAATATTGATGTTGAACGTTTATTGGATGGTATGCTTGTTTTGGAATTCATCAACCAACACGGTTTCTTATCGAGGGTCATTGAATACTTGCAAGTTGTGTCTTTCAATATTACGAGTCATTAAGATATTGTTAGGTGATAATCAACCGAGACAACAGTCACGATCTAGTTATCGGCTGTCAGCAAAGTCATTAATCAACCTTCTTTATCAATCATATCAACCACATATCGTGTCTATGTGATATCAATTGGCAAATCATATAAACCTTAGCAATAGTAATTAACCGGGATCCTGGAAAGGTCACCATTTCTTATACTGTTTACAACTCGTTTTCTTTTAAGTCGTTTTTATTAATTGCAATTTAATCAACAACCAAACCAATTGATTTTACATTTCTGTCTAGTTTAATTTAGTTGTTAAAAATAACACTTTTCACAATACTCCTCATGGTTCGACACCCGACTTACCCTAACTAGAAAGGTAGTTGGTCTTTTCTTAAACTCTTATTTTTGACCGGTTCTTCGACACCGATCAAATTTTGGCAACTTCCTGCCAACATAAACTTGCATCAAAGCCTTGGCCCTTGATTACAAATTTAACGATGTTGCCAAAAACGCTCCATAACCAGCCTGTCAAGTTTCAAATTATAAAATAATAAAATATCAACTTGCAGGGGTTTAAGATGGAGACCTTTAGGCAATATTATAATTTTCTTTATAATGATACAAAATCACAAACAACTAATGTGCCAAAAACACTAAAACAAATAGATCAAAAGACAACCACATTAATTAAAAGAAATAGACTTAGTGAGTGTGAAATGGGCTTGGGTATTTTAACAGATGTCTCATCTTCTGTAGACGAATCATCATCAATAAACATTGCAGAAGCTAGACAACTTAGACCGACTGGGTGGCGTAGCACTTGCAGCAAATCAGCAATTGATCTTGCTGACCTGGAAACACATTTCATATCGAATCCCTTCATCCTTAAAATCCCAATGGGTTATATACAAATGAACGAACATAAATGAACACATACGTGAAGAAAAGTCCTGTCGCGGAGATGGTGATCTAATCGCACGGCTTCTTGAACTTAAACCGTGTGGTTCCTTAAAACTTGATGGCCTAAGAGGTCTCTTGACTTCTTCCACCTGGAAAAACTCATAACTACTAATTCAATTTAATGTTAAAAAGAGCATATAAATTACATATGGTGAATTTGTACATACTTCTATGTTAACATTAGCATCAACTTTCCTGCAAGTCAAAATCCTTAGTGGCATAGTCGAGTCGATCTTGCAAGTCAGAAGATGAAAGCCCTTGGGGTCCTTCCTGAAAGAAGTAGATAATATCCATAAATAAAAAAGATATATGGTTATTAAAAAAACCAAATAAACAATTTCTGTGTTATACCAGAAGCATAGCAAAAAATGACCGAACCAGTTTGTCTTGAGATTCATGAGGTGAGGGTAAAGTTGATCCACTTCGTCTAGCATCGTCAATCAGAAAATGAATTTAGAAATCATAAACAATAACTAACTAATCCAGCTTTTATACCAATTATCAAACATGTTTAAGATCTCGTTTATGAAACTTGCTAAGGTCATAATTAAACTTATGGAACATATTCTTTAGCACTACAATATATTGTATGGATGAGGTGGCCTATACAAACAAACCAGATTTGACACCATATCGGTGCTTGCTGGCAAACATATATCGCTTTTTCATACTTTCAGCTTTTGACACGGTTAGGTGACAACTATGTTTAAGGCTAACCTCTTTACATCTACATCCAGATCTTACTCAAAAGCGTCCTCAAATCCAAATTTATTCTTCAATAGATCAACCTTGGGTGATGAATCACACGTACAAAAATGATCTTGGTAAAAGATTAAGATCGCACCAATGAAAACATTTATGGTGTAACAGGACAAAAAGGAAAAAAAAAATCCAATTATATAAGTAGAAAGATTAAGATCACACCAAGCTTTTCTTTTGCACCACCGGTGTCAATAACATGTTCATTAACATTATCCTAGGATCGATCCATACGCCTCCTTCGTTGTACATAAAGTACCATATTGCTCACTGAGTCAAGCTTATAAGTATGAGACATGTGAACTCAACCCACCGTCACAGATGGTGTCACATAATTTTATGCCACAGTGACAGATTAGTGGTCCTCAAAGAGAAAAGGTTTGACTTGAGTTCACAATACATATATAACATGGTCATAAACTTGTAAACATATACATAAGATCAAAATATTGTCATTTGTAAACACGTACACTTGTGCATGGAAAGTATTAACCCTTGCTTATTGGAGAGGCGAAGGGTGTTTATGGGATGTTGCTTGATAACCCTGCAGGAAGAAATGGCCCTTGTGGACCACGGTTTAAAAAAACCGTGTTTTGGCCCTTGTGGTTTGCCACGGTTTAAAAAAACCAAACACACAAAAAATGAATCCGTAGACCGAAGAGGAAGAAATGGCCCTTGTGGTTTGCCACAAGGACGCCACAAACGACTCCGAAATTCAAGAACTACGGGGGACCAACACGTGTTTTGGGCTCACGTGTTTAGCGATTTCATCCAACACGTGGGCACCAACACCATCAAGACCATCCGAGACCTCCAAGTCAAGTGGGAGAATCTCAATATTAAGTGTGCGAGGTGGACCACCCTCTACGAGCAAACGGTGAGGGACAATCCGGACCTCGATGACGAGTTGGCTATCGGCTTCACAAACTATGAGTATGAGGCTCTTTACGGCCAACGATTCGACAATGTTGAGGCATGGCGCTTGTTACGCCAACCTTAAGTTTATTTTTCTTTGTTTTATGTATTTTTAATTTTTATGTTTTAATGAAATGTCTTTTATTTATGTTTTTGATTTATTTAAACGGTAAACATATGAAACAAACGGTAAAATTAAACAACACTAAAACACACGGGGGTTAAACTGAAAATTTTGAATTTTATAAAAACCAACAAACCAACCGGTACCAGCACGGTAAACATAACCAGCAAAACGATCCACGAGACCATTACCAGCGTGGGTGATGGTGGTGTTACCGTGCTGATAGTTGATACCCGTGAACAATTCGGTAGGCGCCCCGTTCCCCCTTATGAACTTGTTATCACAATTTCATATTCAAAACATATCACGTTACAGCTAGTTGTACCTCATGCATAAACACATGCACCTTGCGTGCCTGTAATTGATCAACTTCCTAACTTCAAGTACAATCATCATTGTCAAACCAGATAGATCTAGAAGAAAGTGTTCATCCACTTCAAAATCAAAACTTGGTTAATCACAACAACCCAATCAGTATTAGCAACATAAGGATGATAATAATCATTAGACTCAGTTTGTTGGTCATGTTTTTATCACAGGCAATCTGTGTTCCAAGATTCAATCTTTCCCACTTCATTTACCCCAAAATATTTGAAGAATTTCACCCTCAATCATCTTTCTTCTTAAAGGTAATAAATTTTATTTCAGATTTAAATCTTTTATTATTCCTGAATAATAGGGTCTAGCGGCTCGTGTGCATACTACTTTCTTAGACCCCTAACACTGTGTTCCCGAGTTTCATTAAAGGATGGAAGAGAAATGATCTCCCTCCTCTTCCTTTCTCTCCAATTCCTTCCAAATTGGAAAGATTGAAAATCACACTAAAATCCTCTTTATTATCCCTCTCATTCCCTCCCTTTCCCTCCTACAAAAAACCCAGGAACACATTTTTTCCCCACTTCCTTCCCAATCCTTTCTCTTCCATCCTTTAATGAAACTCTGGAACAGAGTGTAAGACTTCACGTAACCCGGTCGCTTGATCCCGTTATGGCGGGAGGCGACCAAAGCTCACTTTCTCCCGTTAACGCCTGCGACCTTGGCTGTTCGCGTGGGGCTGTTGTGGCTGGGGGTGAGCAGCGGGCTGAAGCGCCCCACAACGGACAGTCTAAAAGTAGTCATAGGCTTTGTCTTTAGTAGGATTGGTTTTATTATCCAAAAGGGGTTGTTGATCAGTTAGTTGCCCCTTTACCTGTCACTTTTTTTTAGTAATTGGTGCATTTTGTGTGACAACAGCTTAGTAGATAGGATAGGACTGACGGTTTAACTTGTAATATCATTATGATAGTTTTTAGGTACTTGTTAGTTGTTAGTAGGCGAACTTGTATGAACGAAATTGGCATGATAAGCAGTTTGTTCCATGCCCAACCCAACGAACTTGTTTTGTATATATGTACACGTCTTTAGATAGGTTTTTAGTAAGTTGTTCCTGCTGCAAGTTCGTGAGAGAATTGGTGTTTAAACGGCAGTTTGATAATCAATAGAAGATGTGTTTGAAGTATTCGTTTGATCTTGTTATTGTTTTAACAATTGTCTAAGAGGATTCCGCACTCTTAGGTAGTTAATCAATCTTGTTATCGATGAATCCTAAGGACTGTTAATTTTGGAAAGATAATATAGCATAAAGGACACATTTACATTAGGATAGCATAGCAGGCAGACTGGCAACAGGCTTTCTGAATAACGAAACATAGTAAAAAAAAATCTTCAAATTTGATGTTAGGTGCTTTAGTTTCAGGGTTAACACAAGCATTGTGTAAAACAGCTTGACAAGATTGATACAAACATCAAACAGTTGTATTTCATTTCTATAACACAGTTGTATGTTTTATGGACCAAGAAAGAGAAATGACTAGAGCATGCCCTCCTAATTTTAATTATTTTAAGAAATAAAAATATAACACATTGTACTTTTAACTTATTTATTAAACAGGTGACCTATTGCCGGTCGTAGTTGAATGTGTTAATTGAATAAACGCTAATCTCAGTTCATTAATTTTGTTGTTGTTTAATGTTTGTTGTAGGATGTGTTGGGAGCTATATCTGTTAGCGAACAGTGGAAGTTGGAGGAAATTAAGGTTTCTGAACTGGAAATCGAGAAAGTCAAGTATGGGAGATTGCAGCGGTATGATATTGAGTTTCGGTTGGGGAATAAGAAAGCATACATGCTTAATATGTGGGATGAGGTTTCATCTTGGAAGAGATTGAAGGACAGAGGAGGGGATTTTGAGGCTTTGGCTAATCAGGTGGACTCGAGAGCGGTTCTTGGTTCGGTTAGAATAGATGGACCTGTTGAATTACTTGTTTCTGGACACGATGAGATGTCGTTGGTGATGCCGGTATGTTACGAGACTTGCTTGCGTTTTGTTTTGTGTGAGTTTATTGTGAATGTGTTTGTGGATGATTTTAGCTAAACTGTTTTATGTGCGGACGTTGTGTTTCAGTGGAACGTGTCGCATGCTGGTCTGAAGCGGATACTTGTTGGTGAAGACATTACAGTGGAAGTGAAGAATGCACGTGAAGTTTCGTTTTCTCAAACATCTGTTATTGGACAGCAAGCGAATGTTATTGCTCATAGGGAACAATGTAACCTATGGCTCTTACCATGTTTGACGTGTGTGCCGTTACTTCCAGTAAGGATTTCTGGGTCTGCATCTGTAGTCGCTTTCAAGACTCAGAATCGCGGGGCATACGTTGAATCAAACATTCTATCGCAGAATGTTATTGAACTGCTACCGGATAAATGCTACACCAGACGTACGAATAAACCGCAACAGTGTCCAATTGAATCGTTGAGGCTGTGGATAAGACTGGGTGAAAGAGTATTAAAGACCTTTTTACTTGACAAATTTAATGGGACAAAAGTTAAAGCAAAGATTGAAGCGTCAACCGCGTTTCGTTTTCAGTTGGAACTAGAAAGGAATATTAGGAGTAATGATACTCGGTGGGCTACTATGGCGGAATGGCGTACTAGGCCGAGTGTTGAGCATGTATGGTTTGAGGTAGTTGCAAGAATTGAAAGGAAGAGGTTAAAGCCCTTAAGTTTTAGGAAGATGAAACCTTTCGTCGGAGAAGATTCATCTGACTGGAGTAACTTGATGTCTAATATGTCCTTCACTAAATTGTCATCTGTCCTTTTAGCTCCCGAGGCGCTTACACTAGATGTGAATTGGTAGGAAACTTGTATATGTATTATTGTGAAAGCTCTTTGCATAATGGAATAACTTTCACCTGTCAGATTATGTATCAGATTACTTGTAAACATAAAGTCTATAGTTTGAGGTTTGTAAATCAAGTTCAAATCCATTATTGGAGATAACAAAAGAAATTGAAGATTTGAGTAATGAAGCGCCAAAAGGATTCGTTTTGTTTTTTTTTTTTTTTGTTTTTTTTTTTTTTTTACAGATGCTTTGCCACAAAAGGCGTTGGATCTGGTGTGATTCTGAGTTCTCGATCAATACAGGTATGCTTTTGTTTCGATTATTCAAATTTGGTACCATACACTCAATGTTGCAGAAGCCGCCCGGCGATTGGCGGGCGGTGAGGTCTAGCCTAGGGTCTGGGCGGAATTAGGCGTTTCGGTATTTTTATACATATTTTATATATAATAAAAAAATTAAAAAACCACCGCCTGGGCCCGCCTAATGGCCAAAACGCCTAGTTTTCCGACTAGGGCCTTATTCCTACATTTGATACCGACTAGCGCCTAGGCGACCGCCTAGAGCGACTTTTACAACATTGCATACACTAAGTTCATTTCTCTATGTTTGTAGCATAATTCAATTCATATCTTCACCAAAATATCGCCGTCTTCATAATTTATTTGTTACATGCTTTTACGATACATAGAAAAAAATAATACAGAGTTACAGATATTATGAAAACACACACTTGTGAATTAACCTATGCAATAGACATATGATTTTTTCCTTCACTTGTGACATCACTATTGGTACCTGCATCAGTCTGCTTCGTACTGGTACCGACCTTTTTATATTTATACCAAGAGGCACACATCAAATAAACCCCTAAATTCACTACACTTAATCCTGCTAATAACCAATAAAAGTAATTTAGCTTATCTCTATTCAAATTGTTACTAGCTAACCACCCGTTACTAACTTTATTAACCACCTCAACCACTATAGAGCTCGTGTAGTATCCAAAAGCCATTGAACACCATGCGATGCCTGTGCCGAGTGACTTCATTCCGGATGAAGTCTCTTCGTAGAAAAACTCTAACAGCCCTACCAATGTAAACATATCAGCCACCCCAAATATAGCATATTGATACCCTAGCCAGAAAACCGATAACGGCAGAGGTCCTAGCGAATCAACCATGTTATTCTCAACTGCCACTGATTTCCGGTGTGTTTCCACTACTCCAGCCACTGCCATTGAGATGGCTGAGAGAACTAGTCCGACTCCAATCCTTTGGAGGTGTGTGATTCCTGTTGGAATCCCGGTGAACCTTCTCACCACCGGCACAAAAATCCGATCATAAAGTGGGATTAAAATAGACATGAATATGAGTGGAATTACGGGAATGGAGGGACCGGGAATGTTAAAACCGTGGAGGTTCCTGTCCATGGTCGTACTTTGTTGAATAGTGAAAGTTTGCAGTTGAGCCAAACATGTGTTCATGAATATAGTGCTTAGTATAATCGGGAACATGCGGATTAATATTTTAGTTTCTTCAACTTGTGTTACTGTACACAGTTTCCATGATCTTGATGATCTCGTTTCAGATGCTTCGAGATCACTCCTAACGACCGCTGCCCTATCCAGACAACTGACATGAATGAATCAATGAATGCAAGTATTAGCAGCTACAACATAAAACATAAATAGGAACATTTGAGTATTTAACATTTACAGTGTTGTAAAAGTCGGCCTAGGCGCTAGGTGGGACTTAATATAGGAATAAGGACCTAGTCGATGAACTAGGCGTTTTGGCCATTAGGCGGGCCTAGGCGGAGGTTTTTTTTTTTTTTTTTTTTTTATTTTTTTATTTCTAAGTATTTCTTAGTATTATGTGTATATATCTTAACATATTCAAAAAAACACCTAAATTTGTGTGTGTGTGTGTGTGTATAAAATACGTATAAAAATACTAAAACGTCTAATTTCGCCTAGTCCCGACTAGTCCCTAGGCTGGATGTCGCCGCCTGCCTAGCGCCTAGCACCTTCTGCAACATTGAACATTTAAAAGTTAGAAACACACACCTTAATTGTTCTGTTCTTTGTAGAATATCAGTTGTTACTCCAGATTCTTTGTCATGAATCTCATGCAACTCCTCTGTCATATCGGGTACTGGTATATTTCGGTTTTTTATTGCCACTACAAATACCTGAATCCGAGAATCAGCATGTTAAAGTTCATGTTAAGATTAATCTTCTAATGTGAAAACTATAGTCATTTGTTAATTAATTACCTGTAGAATTCGAAGAATCGGGCTTCCTTTAGGTACATAATTCCTATACATGGATTTCCCCATAAGTAGAAAAAGAGCTGATACTAGGATAGCGACAGCACATACACCGAATCCCCAATCCCATCCTTGGTTGGAGCTGATCCACACTACAAACGTGACACCAAATGCAGCCCCGGTTGTGACGCTAAACAAAAGCCAGTTAAAGTAGCTTGCAAGTGATTTTGCGCCTTTTGGGTCACTTTCATCAAATTGGTCTGCTCCTAAAGAAGGCAAAGCTGCTTTAATTCCACTTGTCCCAAACGCAACCAAATACAACCCCGTGAACAGTATCGCCTCTTGCCCACTTTCTGCTGGCTCACATTGATTTCCTAGGCTAGCGTTACAGGGAACCGGCCTTAACTGTTGGAAGTGTGCTTGTACTGCTAGAAGTGCATAACCCTGAGTTTACACATTAGTCACATCCATCATGTTAAATCCATTAAAAATGTATCTCGCATGTTAATGTAGCGTATGTGTTAGGTGAGTTTTATATAACGTAACGTACCACAACTTCAAAAGAAGCGAATAGGATGCACGTCTTGAATCTTGACAGGTAGGTGTCAGAAATATACCCTCCAAATAGCGGTAGTAGATATGCAGTGCCCAAGAAGTTGGTAAGTGTCGTGGCTGACTTGGTCAAACTAAAATTCATATAACCGAAAAAGTAAGTCACCAAGCTTACAGACATTGAAAGGAATGCCATGTTTTCAAGCCCTGACATAGCTGCATATATCAACACGTACAAATCGGTCAACAAAAAAAATGCTAATTCCCATTAGATTCCTGTATTAACATTTATACGAGGTTAAGGTTACAATACCATATACAAACATAGCAGCTCGCATCCCACCCGTTCTTTTCTGGTGTTTTGGCTGTATTTTGACATTTCCGCTCATCATCCCCTGCAAGTTGGCATACAATAGCTTAGTATAAACTCGGTTCTTAATTAATAAAATAAATTCCTGAACACTTTGTGTTGTGATAACAAATTTAGCATCCAAAACGGCATAAGTTGCGCTGGTATTTGGTAGGGCTGTGAATTTTTCGTAACATGTTCTCATGGTTACAAGAAACAAATAAGTATCTAAGCATTACCATTTTTATGAAGATATGTTTTCTGTTGCAGGAACTTCAAGTTTTGTGTCAATATGTGTTACTAACATGGTTTTATAGTGAAGAACGTTTGTCTTATCGTTCTTGGGAATCAAGTGGAATCTTTAAGGTTTGTCAACCCTCTCTTTCTCCTACAATTAAACAATATTCTGGGTCAACATCAACATCGATGTTGCCTGGTCATTATCTAATGTAATTAGTTATATGCAAGTTGAACCATCGTTTGAGTAGGAACATGTCTACATCAGTTTAACCGAAATGCTATACATATCGCCTTCACAGATGCGGTCTTTGAATCATTGAGGATGATTGATTGTGCATTATCAACTAACCAGAATTCCAGATTCAAGGTCAGTTCATATCTTGGATTAAACAAATCTATGTTCAGCGGCAGGTTTGACTAATATAATTAAGCTCTTAAATATGTGTTTTGTCTTCTCGTCGACATGATATTAGGCGTGTCACTGTGACTATGCAATAACAAATATTTATTATTTTTAATTTGGAATGCATGTTTGTCAACTTTGTGCCCCAACAAAAAAGTCCTTAGATTAATAAGATTTAAATTGATGATATAGATACTTGTTTGGCTGTTTGTTGTGAAGTTTAATCATTTATTTTTTATTTTTTTACTTTTTTTTTATTTTTTTTTTAAATCCAATTTGATTAGGATGGTTATATTAATAAAGGGCAAATTACATAAGGTTAACAGGTAGACAGGTAACAAACTGCGCCGCCATCCCCTTCTAAATAGAAAACCCTAATCTACTGAAAACAAAGCCTCGCCCCTGAGGGGTCGAAAAGTTGTTGTGGACCAAAAACGCCGCAGGCTAACAAATTTTTAGACCCCGATATAGGACAGCATACTGATCATTGTGACTAGTCGCTAAGCCTGGTAGAATGGTCGGCGGCTTGGAAAGCGGGTCAAAACAGACAGTTTTTAGAAAGCATAAATTTGGATTCAGGTCAAAACGGGTCATGAACAAAATGAGTGTAAGTGTCAAAACGGGCCGTTTTAGAAAAGCATAAATTTGGATTTGGGTCAAAACGGTTCCGACCAAAATAAACTTGATTTGCAGCAAGTTGTTTTAGGGAAAAAGAATCATAACAATGAGCTGTGTTCATGCATGATATTAAATGTAACATGTAAATTCTTTGGTATCATATTCATCAATCCATTAATTTTCATAGTTTATAGTCTTAATTTCACAGATCAACTTTATATGTTGTTACACAAATAAGACAAAGCATAGGAGTCAATGTTTAAAGTCTGACATCAGTAACATTGTTTAATCTTTTAATTCTTATATTTTATTTTTGTCAATTTGTATGCAGTCTGTCCAAATTCGAATATGATGTTTTGGATTGAGCATATATGCTACTGACGTATGCAGACATCAATATGATTGTATTATTATTCTAAGTGGTTGTTTTTTAATACAATACCGCAATACTATATTTAAAAATGGCGGCAATGGTGGTCGCAGGACGCAAGTTGATGGCTGAAGCCACGGAAGTGGTTGTGGAGGCAGTGCCGGTGTTTGATGGCGGCTGCGGTGCTGAAGGGGGTGGCAGTGCTGATGGTGGCGTCGAAGGTGGAGGCGACGTAGTCAATGAGTAGATGGTGAATAATGATCATGGTCGTGGGGGGTGCTAACCTATTAATAAGAGCAACATGTTTTAAACCTGTAGTAAAATTTTAGTGTACCTAAACTGACCTGTTGTCTAATTTGAGTTCATCCAAATGAACACATATACAACATTTTAGTGCCTGAATCAACTCATTCTTTGAATGGGTCATGATTGCCACCTTTACTTGTTGCGCATTGATATTTCCGAAGTAAGGTGGGGGGAGTGTTTCGAAGTGCACTGGAACGCCCTGTCGAGCGCACATTTCTCCTCAAGATGAGGCCATAAGACTCCCAATTGATGCTTTAGGTCAACAATAATCCATCCTGACAATTTAATTAATGATATTGCTTGCATTTACTTCTATTACCAAGTTTAAAATCACACTCTTTTTTTTTTTTTTTTGTGAACGGTGACTTTTTTTACGGTGTGGCAGAGATCATCACACCCGCCTCTTGGCAGGCCCTAATCACCCACGCGTCTAGACTATGTTGTCTGAACCGGGTCCACGCTGGTACGGTGGGGACTACGGCGTTCGCCCGGAAACCGTACTGCCTCCACACGAGTTTCCTCGCTGGAGTAACAGCCGGATGAAAACCGGGTCAGCTCAGATTCAAACCTGCGCAACTAATGGCTTATAGGTTTTCCTCTTCATTGCCTAATATCCCTCCAAAGTGAATTAATGGGGCTCAAACTTAGGATCTCTCAAAGAGAATCCTGTCCACCTACCACTACACCACTATAGAAGTAAATCCACCCGTCCCTGATTACAAGTCAATGAGATGACGTCTACTTGGAAATTTTTTAACAAACTGAGTTTTAATAATTCAAACTATGACCTGCTTAACATTCCTAAATTTCACTTTCGTTGGTAAGTGATGTGAAAACGATGGGGTATATAATGTGCCGACGCTATGGCATCTACTTAAAAACATACAATCCAACATAAGCCAACTACATGAATTACTATACCAACATACGGTTTTTTGCAATCTGACCTTGACATTAGCATATTCACTTACAAGCTTTTGTTTACTCCACGTTCACAAAGAAGAATATGTTACAAGAAGAGAACAAATGTTTGGAAATGAATATATTGTTAGTTTAGTGATTGGTTCTAAGTAGATACATTATCAAGGGAAAATATAATTAACTAATTCCGCGCAACTGTTGAGATGGTTGTCACCGAATAGAATTATCAAAAGATATTGCCGAACTCTGTAACATGGGACCTATCCAAAAACAGAAAAGAACAACTGTAGCAACGTAAATGTTCATTACAAACATAGACAATAAAGTTAGGAAATCAACATTCAGGAGCAGCACATAAAGGCGTTAAAGTTAGGATAGGCGAAATTATAGTTATAAACATCCACGACAAACAAAAAAGAAGCAAAGTGGTTGTTTTGCTGCGCGTATTCAGCAGCATGATCAAAACATATTTACGATACTAAACAAAAGACGCTAAGCTTTAGCGTTATGATAGTTATAAACAGTATGCAAGCAACTAATCTGCAGAAGAGACCATAGAGAGGTCAGGACAACGACATCCATGATAAACAAAAAAGGGAGTGTGGCTGTTATGTTGCGCATATTCAGCTGTCGGTGGCTGGTCTTTTAGCAGGATTCCCAGGTTCTATTATTAGAAAAAAGGATGTTAATAAATAGTGTGTTGTGGTAATGGATGGTGGGAATATGTTTTATACCTTCTTTGTCAAATAATTCGTGCCTTGCACTTGATTGTTATCAAACTTTGCCAAAGAAGCAACTTTATTGCTGCAAAAAACTGTAAAGAAAGCACAGCCTAATTGCTGGAAAATTTGCCCAAACGCGCACCCTTATTGCTGGCAAAACAGATTTGATTTATCAATTTTGTTTCTATGAAAACAGCCCTGAACATGCAGTTTTATTTATGATAATGAAGTCATTAAATTTGCAGTTTAATTGCTGAAAGGCGCTGAATTAAGGCGACCCATTTGCATAAGACGAAAATGTATAAGTTTGTTTTAAGACCCAAAAAGGACAAATTGAAATAATCAAACGGCATCCTAGGTGCTTATGCGTTTCAGCGAATAGGCGCGTAGGTGAATAGGCGTTTAGCCTCCTAGGCATTTGGTTCGCCTAACCGCATATTCACCTAGGCGCATAATTGCCTATTTGCCTAGGCGCTTAGGTGTCTAGGCATGTAGGCGTTTAATCCGTAATGCATGCTATGGGCATGTTTGGGGATTTTTTTTTTTTAAATTTTGGTTTAATATTACAGTAAATATAAAATGCTAATGGTTGTTAGAATTTAATATTGTTAAAGAAACGCCTCAAATATTATAGTTGAAACGTTTCTTTTGAAACGCCGCAAATAATATAGTTGAGGCATTTCATAAAAACATGATCGCCTTCATCACGAAAAGTCTACCATCATTTTCGATCAAAGGGAATGTGATTACACCTTCAGGTTGCAATCAAGATATTAACGATATTCTAAAAACTAAATGCCATTAGTTTATTCATTCACTGTATACCATGATCATAACAACCATAACTGTCACAAAATATTCTAAAAACTAAATGTCATTAGTTTATGTATTCACTATATACACTACCATAACTGTCACAAATAACCAATATTCCAACAAAATACAACAAACCCATCAAGCAACTAATTCTAGAATCTATACATAACACTGCAAAAGATCACTCCAAGGCGTTTCAAAGAAAACGCCTCAAATATTATAGTTGAGGCGTAAAATAGCCCCCAAACGTGCAACTTATATTGCTAAAACCCGCTGCTCTTTTACCTATTTTATTTTTGTTAACAATTCATAATATTAACCATTTTACCTTTACTTCTCTACAAAACAACCATTGTGCTATAAGCTAGTAACATGCTTGTTTAAATTAATTAACATGTGAGCTTGCTAGCTTAAATAATTGCCGAACCTGTGTTAATATTGAAATTTGACTAAACCGGTTTTTCTTATTTCGTTTATTGTATTTTTATGAAACCTTTTCTCTTGTTCTTTGAAAATATTCTATTTTTATGCTGTTAGAAAATGATAATCAAAAGGTTTATTGTTCCAAAACCAATACATAATGCAATAGTCGACACAAATTGTGTCAAAAATAAGATGAACAGAAACGGGTTTCTAAACACTGCACATTTTAATGAACTAAAAATAAGACCTTGTAAACCTCACAAAAAAATCGCAAATCACATCACAACCTTGCTTCACCCATAATTCGGATATCCGAAAATATCCGAAAATTTATAAAAAAATTTTATCGGATATCCGAAATATCCAAATATCCGAAAAATATCCGAAAATATATCCAAAATATCCGAAACTATCCGAAATATCCGAAAATTTATATATAAAACATATAAAATAAAATATATTATAATAACATCGGATATTCGGATATCCGATTCACTATCCGATCGGCAATCCGAAAATTTCGGATATCCGAAATTCGGATATCTAAATTTTCGGATATCCGGTTTTGAACACCCCTACTTCCATCACAACTCCAAAACATACGTCACATTTTAATGAACTAAAAATAACACTTTGTAAACCTCATTTTGTTTAAAAAAAAAAAAGAACAATTGCGACACAAGAACAAAAACAAACTGATAGAAAACCATTGTGGTAACCAAGAACCCATGTCTCAAAATCAAAATATTTGTTTATAAAAAGGTTCACATTTGAAAGAAACATTAAAACGTGAAAAAAAAAAAACATGCAAGCCTTAATTCATGCCTAATAGATATTATATCTACCTTTAGTGAAGACGTCGTCTGCTGCTGCGAGAAAGAAGCCAGCGAAAACCAAAAGCTTCCCTCTGAAAAAAAAAACACTTTATATACCCCAATTTTATTAGTGACTAACAAACCCAAATACGTGGCATTACTAACAGCCCAACACCTGTTAACCTACTATGTTTTGTTTTTTGTTTTTTTTTTTTAAACAGGAAAAAAAATGTTGCAAAACACGCGACCTAAAGAGACTCAAACCGGAGCAACATGACACACACAACAACAGAGACTCGAACCGGAGCAACATGACACACACAACAACAGACTAACCAACTGCACCACATGATCCTTTCTTACCATGATAAAACCAACTGGTATATAACATATTAGAAAAATGAAACCTGCACTATTCATGAACGTCCACATTTAAACATATAGGATAATTCTTTATTGGAGTGGAACTGCCATTACAATGAAAATAAAAGCTGGGATTGGTCCAATTATTAATATGCATTATTATCAACCAATTGAATTATTAAAAAAAAATTGAAGTCAAAGTTTTTTTTTTTTTTTTACTTTTTTTTTTCAACAACCGATCAAACCAAACAAAACAAGTTACATTTAGATGGTGGGTAAGCGGGCAACAAGCTACGCCGCTATCCCCTTTTAGAATCCAATTTACCAAAAAAAAAAAAAAAAATTACTAGGTGCCATGTCACATACCAAGGCTAACTCACTATTAGAAAAAAAATAAATAAATAACTCATGAGTCTACCCCTTATAATGTGGCATATGTCCTGTACACATTAAAAGCTATAAATTAAAACAAGTGTAGTCTATTTTATATAACGAACACTACATATTTCTTCCTTACAAATCCAAACCAAAACCTTACACCCATTTATCTTTGTTAGAAACTAAATTAAACATTTTTAATATAAACACATCAAGTTTTGGTGATAAACTGGTTATATTCTTTGGGGTGCCAAAAACACTATCAAATGCAAGAAATCAACTCACTAAGAACTGAAACTACCAGTTTCTTGATTATCTGACATGATGGATTCCAAATTCCAATAGCTTTTAATCACCACTTTCACTACTAGGGTAAGAACCCGAAATGGATATTGAATAGATAAAAAGAGTGAATTACAAGTTTTGTCCTTTTTCTTAATACCAAATTTCACAGGGTGTCTTTTGTCTTTAAAATGGATAAGTTTTGTTTCAAAGTGTTACATGACATGTCCTTTGGTTTTAACCCGGTTATTTTTTATTATTAAATTCGGCCAAACAAAGATAGTTTAGTCTTTTTTTTTTATCCATTTACTAAAAATCTTTTAATAAATAAAACAAAATATAATTAATTATAATTATATATTTATAAGAAATAATAACCCTCACTCTTTTTTTCTTACCTTATGTTTTGAGCCTTCACATGCTAGCACCACCTCCCACCCCCCATACCAACACAACCGTGCCATGCACCACCATTATGTTACCTGCACAACACCGACCACCGTTCGAAATACCCAATTCCGAACATAACCACCTGTCGCACACTTTCCCATCTGTCATCTCCATCACCACCGCACATGTGGGTGCAGTGATGATGGAGATGACAAATGGGAGGGTGAACCGAGTCGTGCTTCTGCTATGTGGAAGTGGTACAGTGGTGTCATTTGTTTTATTGATCGGTGCATTTTAGGTACACCTAATATTGTATTAATATATAAAATAAATTGTTTTGAATTGTTTTATATTTTATTGGTTCATGAGAATGGTAAAAAACAATTAATGTTACACACATTAGCATAATTATAGGCTCCCGTTATTGACACCCCCCCACTTCTATTTCAACCCCCCCTTCAAAAGCGCCTCGCTTTGGCCTAAGCGGGACACTTTGGGTCAAATCGTACGAGGTGGCAGAAAAGTGGAATATTTTGATCCAAAGCGCCTAGCTTAGGCCAAAGCGAGGTGCTTTGGATCAAAGTTTTATTTTGGGGTATTTTTTGGTGTTTTGAATTGGTTTTTTATTTTTTTTTAATATAATTATTTTAAAAAGTTAAAAAAAATTAAAAACAAAGGTCTTAACCCTAATCAAACATCTATATAGGCGTTTTCGATTTCCTAATGAATCAACGACTTAAACTTGACATCATAAACGACGTATAGTCAAAGATTTTAACAATAGATTTGGTACTTCCGGGAAAAATACAACATTAATCTTCGTTATCCTTTATCATCTCTCAGAATTAAATTCCTAACAATTGTTAACAACTGTTCACCACCATTGTGGATACGCTTAGGCCAAAGCGAGGCGCTTTGAGAAGGGTTGGAATAGAAGTGGAGGGTGTTAATATAACCTCCCTTATTATATTTTAATCGTCATCATGAACACTTCTTTTAAGTGGTTTGGAAATTACTAACCCTTACATCACTTTGTCACTTCATTTTATTTCAAACCATAACCATTTCAAACCCACTTTTTTCCTCCAATTATAAACTATTCCAAACCCTCACGTGGTTATCCACCTCATCACTTACTTTTCATTTTTTATTTAACCTCTATTTAAATTCATATATTATATTTTAAATTTATTTATTTATAAGAATATTATTTTTTAATAAAACTATGGAAAAATAAATAAAATCAATTATTAATTAAAATATTAAAATAAAAGTATGTTATTAATTAAAAAAATTAAATACTTTAACGGCTACATTTCAAACGGCTATTTTTCAAACAGCTAGTTTCAGTGTCTATAAATTGAACCCCACTTTCTAGTTCTCAATACACAATTCACCACAAGCACTAATTAAAAAATGGCAAGAAGAGGTTGGACTGAAGATGAAGATAGAGCTTTGATTAACTCTTTGGTTCACCTCTGCGAGAACGAGTTACGACGTGATAAACCATTTATAGAAGCCTTATTTCAAGAATCCCAACATGTAGGTGAAACCGATTACAATTCGGTCCAAGCTCTTTTGAGGTTAAGCCTTTTGAAAGAGAAGATTAGTTGGTGGGATCATCTATTTAACACTGTGATGGATAACGGTGTCGGTGGAACAGAGGCTGAAGCAATTGCTGAGGCTCTTCGCCTATATCAGTGGCAACACAATAGCATATTTATTCACATCGCTGGTTGGCAATAAAAGTAAGAGTGGCACATTCAGATTCCGTCTATGACGGCTCAGAGTTTGATGATTAGTTTAAATATGTAGTTTGTTTTACTTTAAGTTTCTAGTTTGTCTAATTATGTACTCTTTGTAATGATTTTAATTTTTAATTTTAGGTTATTTTTTATTTATATATTTAGTTGTTAATTTATATTTTTAAAATACAAATGTTTAGTTTAAATATAAAACCCACAATGCACTACCCAATACCAATTAAATATTGAAGGGATAGGGTCCCTAATCCTGCTTAGGATTAGGAGACTATCCCAAAAAAACCTCGCGGAAGAACAGCATGCAGACAAAAGAAATGTGCCCGCGGAAGAGACCATGCGGAGCACGTATACTTGACGTAACAACTTTAAGGAGGCTACGTCAGCAACATAAATAATCACGGGCGCGTAGGACAACGCGCCAGAATATTCCAACGACATCTTATGGTACGAGGATGTACGGTCACAAAGGAATGAAGAGTATCAGATCAAGGCCAGTACGCATTCTGCGCCAATCAGAGGACATCACATGTCGAGGGTGGCCCAACAACCCCTGACACAAAGACAACAACGTGACAGTTCCCATGCCCCCACCATGCCATATGCACAGTACACGTCAGGATACTGTGCATGCATGTCCACAAAAATAATTGTACAAGGCAACTACACTTATCCGATTTACGAGACAAGCTATTACTCGGGATGAGTTGTGCGTTTCATGGTAGTAGTCCAACATGGTTTACACACGAATAGTAACAGGTGCGCGACTTGGGTACTATGTCGTATGTGAACTCATGAATTATGATAAGTCACGATCGGTTCGTTGAGTTAAAACACTTAAAGACTCGGGTTAGTACACACGAGTCAAGATAGTTGAATAAACTATCTTTTAACCGGAAAACAAGCTAGGCTTATATATGATAGACTTTAAGGTGTCCTTTATTGGTAAATAGGGCACGAGGAAGTCGGTCAAAGCTTTGGGTTTTATTTGCTAGCTAAGCATGGAAATTAAGGTAAGTTTCACGGCCCCATTTTACTGTTTTAACTGGGGGAAAGATATGTTTGTCAAAAGTTATCACATGTTGAAATGGTTTTCAAAGGTTAAAATGTGATAAGTGGCATGATGAGTACTTGAGTTCTTGTTCGCCACTCGGGGTTGGGTCCTCGCTACTGTAACATTTCGCATTTATTAATTATACGTTACGACAAGTGTATTATTTTTGGTGGTGTTTTAAACCCCTACACAACTATAATTATTCATACATATATCTCTCTCTCTCTCTCTATATATATATATATATATATATATATATATATATATATATATATATATATAGTTATAATATTAATAATAATAATAATAATAATAATAATAATAATAATAATAATAATTACATATACTAGAGTTTGTGATTTTTCTTACCCAAACCCATAGCCCATTACCCAAGTCATGTTAAATAAAACCCATACCTGAAACCCAACACATGTCAGGCCCAGTATCCGGCCCAAGCATCAAGCCCAAACCCCCTTCTCCTCTTTCACGATTTAAACAAAAAAATATGCCCCCCACCAGGTTTCGAACCCGGACACATCCACACACACATCCACGTTCCCACCACTTGATCCACAAACTTTTGTTGTTGTTATATCAGACTTCAATATATTTAAAGCCTTTTTCGAGCAGCTTTACTCCTTCATCTGCTGCTGTCAACGCGGGTTCAACAAAAGGGAATCAAGCCCTTTGATTTATCAATCAAGCTCACTGACATGGTAAGTATACATGATTATCGGCCCATCCTTCATCAAATACGCGTTTAATTCAAACCAATTTGACCAAAATCATTGATTATTCACGCGTGTGAATTCAAACGGGTCAAAACTTACCAAAACGAACACCAAGCTACTACACTATAAATTGAACAGCCCCTAACCTCCTACACTCGCCAAACATCTCTTCTCTACCTCCAATTACACTTAAAAATCTTCTGTTCTTGTTAATATGATCGCATTTTGACTTTTTGAGTTGACCATTCAATCGAGCTCGTAACGTGTTTGTAAGTCTGACTTCAATCTTGATTATCATTAATCGGCCAACACTCAGTGTTTACCCTATGATTAATCGGGTTAACACTGTGTGGATTGCCCGATTGCAAAATCTAGGGCACGAAGGTTAAATTGGGGAAGAACACTAGGTTTTGCTATGTTATTTATATTTGATTAACAAGAAATAAACACAACCATCGGTCCAGACCAGATGGTTGTGTCTGTTGCATTCCACCCGAGCCACCCGGGTTCGAGTCTCGGCTGTGGCGAGTTCTTTTTTTTTTTCAGTTTTTAACACATTTAAACATATATATATATTACATTTAAACTTATAAATTCGTTTTTAAATATCAAAACCCTTTTATAAATTCTAAAAAAATTACTTTTAACAAATCTGATGTCAAAGCTTTATCTACAATTTTTAGTTTTCAAAAATTTATTTATTTAATATATATAATAAATAAATCAAGTTTATTCTATTTTATTTATAAAAATCTATAAAAATATCAAAACGATCTTATTAATTTCCACAAAAATTATCCTAAGTTTTTATAACATTAAACTTTACTGAAATAATTTTTAATTCAGTAAAATCATTTATTTTATATTTTTAATCAATTTTTGTTAGATCTAATCATAATTAAATCATAATAAATCCAATTTTTAATATTTTTGCACCAAAATTTTATACAAATTATTTCTGATCATTTAGAACAGAAATATAATTTTTAAGCTAATAATTCTTTAATTTTAGTATTTTTAAATATTAAAGTTAGAGTTTGACAATTTGTAATAAATAGATTTTAAAAATCTATTTTAAGGAAAATAATTTTGTAAAAATTATTTTTATACTTTAAATACATCATTGTGGCCATCTTAACTTTAAATTTCCTAAAAAGATTTTTGATTATTTATTTACTAAATTTCTCTCAATTGGCGAATATTTTTAATATTAATCAAACGAACAATTATCCCCAATTCGAAGCCCTAGAACTTATACATTTGTAGACTTGATAGACTTAGACATATTTATTACCTCATTTTAGGGTGATACTTGATACATTTGGTCAACACATTTCTCAACAGATATAACATTTTACCAAGGTGAGTTTTACATAGCCCCTTTTATTTATCACCATTTTTGGGGTGAAACATGTTATAACATTATCATTGCAATTCAATCATCAATGTGTCTATGTGTTTTCTATGTTGCATTATGTCTTGAGCATGATTAGAGTAAGCACCATTCTAGCATAATCATTAACATTGATCAGCCGACGGTATACATTGATAGATCTATTGGACTGACAATCCCACCCGGATACGTGCCTCCTACAAAGGTAGCGTGGGTGTTTGTTATCGTATAACATATTGGACCATGAGCGTATGGTATGTATCATTTTATAACAGTCATCAGGGTTGATTATGCACTCGATTTATTTCTAGTATGTTCTCACATATGGACTAGATTGACATGACACATGAATTGCACAACATTTTATTCAATCATCAAAAACCTATGTAATTCTCACCAACTTTTGTTGACCCAAATATTTTCAACTTAACATGTTTCAGGTTCTACTTGTTTGAAGAATTGCTTGAAGATATGTGCATAGTTTATTCAAATTGATGTACGAATTCTTGTAGAACAACTGTATGTAATTTATTTAAATCAATTAATGAAACTTATTATACTCCATGAGCTACTGAACAATCATCAATACGTGACATCCCGATGTTTCCGCCATCGGTTGGGGTGTTACAGCTACTGTAACCATTAATTCAGGTAAATGAAACTGAAGGAATATTTGGATAGTACTATTGGTGCCTGACGAGGCCCACCTCTGGTTGATAGCGTCAACCCGGTAAAGACAAGAGGTGCATATATTCTGAACTGAAGTCGTTGGGTTCCGAGAAACGACTTGGAGCGGGGCATATTTATTAGTCTTGGTTTGGTTATGGGACTCAGGGGATTGCTTATCATCATTGTTTGTAGGAGCTAGCTACTCCATACAAAGGCCACAAATTGTGCTGGATCTGCACAGGATGTAAAAATGTTGAAATTACGAAACTAAAACCTGTGAACTCACCAATATTTTATATATTGGCGTCTTTTTAAACATATCTTTCAGGTAACTAAGTGCTGAACAGGTATGCGGCTAGTACGGTGGAATTTGGGATGTCGGACACTGGTTGGGGGTTTCATCTATTGTTACCATCGGGTTGGGACATAAACGGAAACACCCCACTTTAAAACTTAATGTTTGTGGTTTTAAGTAATGTTTGAAACCAGGTACTCCTTCCCGACATCTTAATATAATGATCTTTTCTAATTAAATATAGTTTGTGTTAATCTTGACTTTGATATGCTTTCGAGCGTCGCGCCACGTGTTTCCACCATTGGCGTGGTGTGACATTTTGGTTGTTTAAGAAGTAGGGAATGCCTTTATGTCTACATAATCGATGTTTTTTGTTCTTAAGCTTTCATAATACACAAATATAACAGGTGTCTAAGGCATGTCGGGTTACATTACGCTCACTAAAAGAACATCGGTGACTCCCACCACTGTAAATTGTAAAATTGTCGACTCCGCTACATCGCACGGGTTCACACTACAATATCTTGCTCGCATAAACTAATTTTGTACTAGACACACATATAGGGGCTTACGTGTAATATATTATTACTAAGGTACTCCAACCAACCGATATAGATTGTCACTTTACTTTCCTCACCATTTGGACGACGTTCCAAGTCAAGCAGAAAACAATAGCGAGTCGATTAACCAAATGCAACAGCTAAACGTGCAGCTCCGCTGCAACGCGCGAGTTCCTGCTAGTTGTCTAAATAATTCTTCCAAAAATTACAAACATAATCAATCTAGTTGTTAAAGATCCGTTAGGATGGACGGGCCGTTTGTGATAACTGGTCGTAACCCTCACGAATACCTCCCTGTGTGTCTCGTGATGGAAGAAATCAGGTCACCGCTCGCGATGTACATCGTGAGCGTGATAAATAGGGGTAGGCATTTTGTGGTTCGGACCCACAAGAACCTTGGACCCGACCCGCGAGAACCTTGGACCCGAACCTTTTTAAATATATGGGTCGGTTTTCGGTTCTAAATTTATATGAATTATCGGTTCTGGGTCGGGTCGGTTCCAAACCCACGGTTCTAATATAAGAACCATAAGAACTGTTTGTATTTTAATTAAAACATAAAAAATATTTTTTTTTAGTTTTTTCACTATTCATTTTTACGTGTTATGGTAATCAATTTCATGTAATGTTAATACAATATTAAAAATATTATTTATAATAATAACAATGTATTTTTCTTGAAATATTTTTCGGCTTGATAGATATGCATAGATGTGATATATTATATAATATATATTATATCCAAATTTGAAGTAAATATTTATATATGTCGCTATGATGTGTATGTGTGTGTGTATTTATTATGTATACATAACAGATTCACATAATGTTTTGAGTGATGAGAATGACAAAATTGTTACGAAAATATAAGTCGAGAAACGAAAAGTGACTTGAAAAAGAAACTCATGCGCTATTGTTAGAACCATATGGAGGAATTCTTTTACAAGCATGGTAAAAAAAATAGGAATATGTAATCCTCTAAAAGTGGATATTACGAGCATGTTTGGCTCTCCATATTTCCACCTCCTTATAACTTATAACTTTTCCAAAAAGTTAATAAGTTAAAAAAAGTGTTTGGCAAAATGAAAAGGACCTGTTTTAACTTTTTGTTTGCCTATGATAAGTTGTTTTGGAAAAGTAAGGGATGCGTGACTTTTTGAACCTCCTTATAACTTATTGATGGTTATTTACCTACATGCCCTTCTTATATCCTTATACATTCCTTCCTTATACCCCTTTTAGTCATTTTACCTAAATAAGTTAAACCAAATACTTTTCTACAAAATAACTTATCAACTTATTGTTTTGCCCACCACATAAGCTAATCCAAACACTTTTCTAAAACTCCTTTTTAAAAAGTCATAAGTTAATAAGTCTTTTTAACTAAAAGTCCTTTTTTACTCAAATAAGTTTATCCAAACATGCCCTACATTAAAAGGTTCTAGAGGGCCAGACCCTTTTACCCGACCCATCAAAACCTTTAGGACCCGAAACCACATAGCCTTTTAAGGTTCGGTTGTGGTTCCTAATTTCAACAATAAAAGGGTATACGGTTTTGGTGGGTCGGGTCCGGCCGATTCTAGACCCTTTGCACAGCCCTAGTGATAAATGTAAAGTAGCCGTTGAAGGCGCGCCAATAGTCATATGACCTTTTGGAAGAATAAAAAAACTTTTTACCACGTTATATATAGTTATATACTCTTTATTTCAACCAGTTTAAATTAATTCTACACATCAACAAAAACAAATACAATACACCCACAATTGATGGCACATAATTGATCAATCGGTACGTTTGACTGATCAAGCGAAAATAATGAGTGTTGTGTACACATATGTCATATTGCACAATATGCTCTTTAAGGAAGAGGGGCGCACAAAGATTACGTTATGGACCATCCAACACAGGTAAACGTTAGCGATGATATCATTTTGGAGTTGAGGAATGAACAACACCACTATCAACTATGATTTGATCTAACGAAACACGTAGGTGGTTTAGATATCGACTTCAACGAGCCAAACGTACCGGTTATTTAATTTTATTATTTACAATTTCTTTTAGGTTGTATTTTTATTAATTTATTTAGTTGTATTTTTATATATAAAAATATTGGTATTTAGTGTATTTAATTATTGTTTATTTTTTTTAAAGAGTTAGCGATGGATGTGATGACCACCCCTATTGTATAGTGATAAATGTGGTGAATTGTGATTAAATGAGATGACACATGCTGATTGGTTGAAAGTTTAGTGATAGTGTGCTGACCACCCCTAGTGGCCTAAAATTTATATGTGCAACTCAACGCAATCAAATACAAGTTTGTAATTTATGACGAAACTCATTAACACGACATGACTTTACATAAAGTTAAACATGCTAGTACTCAGGGTACATTGTTCTCGTCATAAATGGTTGACAGATTAATGACATGATTAAAACATGTCTAAATGATTTTAAGCCGCTTAAGTTATTATGATACGCATAGCACATTTAACTTATCGTGTTAAATAAGCTAAATCATATCATCTCAAACACAACTCATTTAATACAATACAACACGTTTTACCAGCTCTACCAATAATCTAGTCGTAATCCACACACTTGCAGAGGAAGTTGTCACACGAAAACTCGAACTTATAGTATATCTAGTTGAGAGCGATCGTTTCTTCTTAAGCGACCGTCACAAGCGTGTGTTGATCTTTACAACATTGAATCTAACTCTAGACATATTTGGTCGTATACACAAGTATCCAATCTCACCATCACCTTCTCACACGTGGGGATCGTCATTTATTTTCACATATTGACGACAAAAATCAATGACAACCATTGTCACACATTGCTTTAGGACCCCCATACTATTATTAGTCTTTAACATGATGTCAATGTGTACGTTATTAATATTATCTTGAAGTTGGGAACAAGTAAACCATTTTACCTTGATGTCAACACGAAAACTTGTGGGACAAAGTTAAATCAATACTTTTCAATCTTAGAAAAATATATATTCTTTTCAAATTAATTATAATTTTTTTTAACAGCCAAACGGAACTTTATATAAACACAAAACGACCAGCAGGTTACTGGTCATAAATTAATTATAATTGATTAATGTTATATAACTATGTAAACAGCCCCCACCCTTGTGGTGGAGTGGTAGAGAGGAAATCCTCTCTTAAGGAAGATTGGGAGTTCAGATTTAAGGGGATGAAAAAAATGGTGTAAAAAATAAGAGAGGAAATTAACCGTTAAAAAAAACTATGTAAACATATATAGTCTTTTTATATATTTGCTTCAATACGAGTAATCTTGGATACATGTAGTTTTTTTGTTACACTTTTTAATACTTTTTGAGTAGTCAGTAACAGTTCGTTACTAACCGTAAAGCTAATAATCATGACCTAACCCAAATGGTTCAAGTCATTTGCTTGTGCTAGTTGAAAATAAAATGGTTAGAACCATCATTAATCGATATTATGGCGATGCAAAGTGTAAATTATGCCATTAAAATATCACATTATGCCAATCGTCCACACCAACAATCTTGTTGTGTAAGGGTGCGTTACATTTTAGAGTCCTCACGACTTCTATTAACTTCGAAAGTCCTCAAAAATAAATAAATAAATAAAAAGCCCCAAACAAGTAAACGACATTAAAAGTCAAATTGCATCTTAAAAAACAAACACTAAATTTGATTTTGCTTCAACTTTATACTCCTGTAATCAATATAAAATAATTAGAGAAAGTATATGGTATAAAGTATCCTTAACATAAAAAGTGTAGAAAGCCACTAGAACTTGTCACCTATCAATTTAACCTAACCACAGTTAAACCACGATTAAACCTATTTTCTTCTTCCCTAATCTAAACTTTCAGAACATAAACCTAACCCATCCTCCTTTGAAGCAAACGTTTATTCTAACTTCATCGATCACTTGCAGCAATGATAGCATCAGCGTTATTATCACCAACATTTTCAATTTATGTTTCGTCACTCTGTTTTTCATCTGCTTTAGAATCACAATCCATAGAAACTTGCCAGAGTATTTCCCGGTAAGCAACTCCAAGATCTTTCAACACATCAGCATCAGAACTTCCAAGCTCAGACACAAGATTTATAGTCCCTTTTGATAAATAATTAGCAAGAGACAAAATACCCTGAAGACAAGAGAGGCATCTTGCTACCTTTGTTCTTTTAGAATCTTCTATCTGTGTAAGTTACATGCCTCCAAGAGATGCAAGTAGCTCGTTTGTCACTTTCAAATGTTCTTTCAAGATGCAACAATAAGTTGAAGAGGGAAGTGGTTAGGGCATGTGCGTTTAAAATTTGTAAGAGGTACGTTCAAAATTTTTTAACGAGTGCTTCAAAACTTTTTAATGAGTGCATCCAAATTTTCAATGAGTGCTTCCAAATTTTCAATGAGTGCTTTCAAATTTTTTAATGAGTGCTTCTAAATTTTTCTATGAGTGCTTCCAAACTTTTTAATGAGTGCTTCTAAATTTTTAATGAGTGCTTCCAAACTTTTTAATGAGTGCTTCTGAATTTTCAATGAATGCTTCCAAACTTTTTAATGAGTGCGTTTAAATTTTCAATGAGTGCTTCCAAATTTTCAATAAGTGCTTCCAAACTTTTTAATGAGTGCTTCTAAATGTTCAATGAGTGCTTCCAAACTTTTTAATGAGTGCTTCTAAATTTTCAATGAGCGCTTCCAAACTTTTTAATGAGTGCGTTTAAATTTTGTATGTGCGTTTAAATTTTGTACAATGAGTGCATTTAAATTTTGTTAGTGCGTTTAAAAGGCTCTGTTTTCACCAACTTCATCTTCTTCGTCTGCAACTTTTTTTAACCTATTTTTTTTATGTTTAATCATACTTATTGAAACAAAATCGAAAGTATTTGACAACTATTACGAGCGTTTATTCATAATTGTATGTTTTTTCGTATGATTAAATCGTCCCAGTGTAAATCTCTGTTTTTCAATTTTTTTCCGTTTTCGTTCATTTGTAATCGAATGTTTTTTGTTATTTTGATTGTGTAATCATTCAGATTGGTTTTATCGATTTCAATTGTTGAAATTTTTTGTATTCGATTGATTTTGTTGTTACGATTTGAAAAAAAAAAATTAGACGGTTTTTCATAATTTACCCTTGGTTAGTTTAACCCAAGTATGATTAGGGTTTTTAATCTGCATCCAGCCATCTTGTTAATCTAATGGCTGAGATTGCTTTTTACGCTTTTTACGTTAAGAAGCTTTGTACGTTATCTCTTCCCAAATAATTAATCTACATATCACTAAAGCTAAGATTTCCATATGGTAACAAAACTATTTAAATAGTAAATGACATTTGCTTAGTGGTATTAATGTGTTGAATAAAACTTTGTGTTATCAAGTAGTGATGGTTCAAATCCTATAGGTGACAAAAAAAATTTAGCGGTTAAAAAAACGAATCCGTTTAAATAAAATATACTATCATCCATTCACATTTACACCCTTGTTATTACAATATGTATTTTAAATTTATCATGTGTGACTAGGATGTGATCACATGTCACACAATGCTTATGAGCAGGGCTTGAAAATTCTATACCGCTATACATGATTTTAAAACCATTGCCTTGAAACACGGATCGAACTGGCCGGTCGGATCGGAAACCAGGGTTGAACTGGTTCGGGTCGAGGTATTGAACCGGAGGTTGGACCGGTAAACCGGTGGTCGGACCGGTTGAACCGGATTTTTTTTACATTTTTTAAAATTTTACCATATTAATTTTACGATACCATCTGGTTTTTACATCCGGTCCGATCAATCGTTGTAAGGAGACCGTTTCAACTTCAGATCCGTTTCTGAAAACATTGCTTAGAAGTGAAACCGGGGGTCAAATGAAACTTTGGTGGTTGGTAAGCTTTTGAAAATTTCAATGGAGTCTCTCTTCTTCGTCCTGCCTCCATTACATACAAAAAGTGTACGTATAGCCACGACTGAGTATGCACCACGCACACGAGCATGGACTCTTGACTTTTATATCTTACCTCTTACACACTGTGGACTAATAATATTATATTAATAATAATCGTGTTCCTTACTTTATGACCTAACTAAATCCATGAATGACTACATTTCCAGGTTTCTTTCATCATCATCGTTTTTGTAAAACTTTTCGTTACCCTACAGTTAATGAATAATAATTCTTATACTTATAGTTCTAATAATAATAATAATAATAATAACAACAATGATAACACTTGGTCTCTGTTTTCAAGTTCGATGAACGGAGGGTATTTTTCGCCGCAGTTGAAGAAGAGGCTGACTAGGCAGCGTAAACTCCGTCATTTGACGGTGGAGGATTATTGTGCGCCGGAGGAATATGACGGTCGTGTGACGAAATCCTTGCCTACTTCTCCGTTTTCCTCTTCACGGTCGCCGCATCGGTTGCCGGAGCACTGGTCGTCTTCCGCCGTGCCGCAACCCTTGCCACTTCCTAGTGATGGTTTGCGGTCTCCGGCCGACGGCGGAAATGGACGGTAAGTTATCGGTCACTATTATTTGATTTGACTTATCATTTAGATAGTCATTATTATATCTCGCAATTGGATTTTAATAATATAAACTTTCACTCATTAGTTGTGACAATAATATGTACTTTAAAAATTCATAACAACAATCTCAACTTTTAACGTATTGGTCGACAAATGAACCCTTATTAACTGAGAACTAACTCAGTTTGGTGGTTGCTGCTGTGGACGCTGACATGACATTCTCACGTTGATGTGGATGATGTGGCATGCCAACGCTGGCATGGATGATGACGTGGACATTGACATGACATGTTAATGCTGACATGGTAGCGTCCACTAATTTGGTTAGTCATAAGTTAAAAAAGGTTCACCAGAGAAAAAAATGTCTAAAGACTGGGATCGTTGTTTGAAAATTTTGAAGTACAAATTATTATCGGTGGGTGAAAGTTTGGATTATTAAAATCCAATACCCCTATATCTTTGATTTGAATATTAATAGTTAATTAGTTGGTTAGCTTTATCGCCTTGCTGTAAGTTTATCCTTATTATCATATACATATTAGGGATTACGACACCTGAACATACATTTTTGAAGATTATACATTTGATTATCACTATTTATGGGAGAAAATGAAAATTTACCATGTTAGTCATATAATTTTAGGCCAAACTGGAGGCAAAATATAGATAAATTTGACATTCTGCCAATGTTGCAGAAGGCGCTAGGCGGGCGGTGAGGTCCAGCCTAGGGACTAGTCGGGTCTAGGCGAAATTAGGCGAAACTAGACGTTTTGGTATTTTTATACGTATTTTATATATACTGTTATTAGATTTATGGTTAGCATTAGTTGGATAGTTTTACAATTATCCTTTTTTCATTGTAATCTCACTGAACAAATATTATGCACCAATAGTGACTGCAGTCTACAGAAATCTTGGGAGTTCTTGTCTATTAGTAGCACAATGTTAGTAACTTATGTGTATGTAGTTGCAGATCTGATCGGATGAATATTAAGGGCGGCGGTGTCCCAGTATCACCTAAACCTTCAACTTACCATCGTCGGAGGGGTTATCCTCAAGACATAAATGGTGAAAAAGTTCATGGTGACATCAGGTTGCATGTCTCTGCAAGAAGTGCCCCGACTAGCTCCTTCACTAGTCCTACACTTAGCCCCAAAAGATTTAGTACATTCGATATTTTTGACTCGGCGTTTCCAAGCACTCGCGAATTCCATCTCTTACCACCGTCTGAGGCATCAACAAGACGTATTCAACTTCACAGTCCACCATTACAAAGTCCTTATATGGTTAGTAGAACGGATAGCAACATCGCTAATGTTCACCCACTTCCTCTTCCACCATCAAGACCTGTGTCTAGGCGTCAAAGTTTGGACAAATCAGATGGACAATCAGTAAAAGGCCGATGGCAAAAGGGGAAACTTTTGGGGCGTGGTACTTATGGTACTGTATATGAAGCAACCAATCGGTATGACATATGGCATGCCCAAAATTTGGAATTTGTTTGCCACAATGAGTTTATATTTCTATTTTGTTTCTTGCAGTGAAACAGGAAGCTTGTGTGCAATGAAAGAAGTTGATATCATTCCTGATGACCCTAAATCATCTGAAAGCATACGTCAATTGGAGCAGGTTACTCATTTTAACGACTTCACACTCCATTTTTCTGGTCTTTTTTAAATTTGTAGAAGAAAGATTGGATAGTAGAAGTGGCAATTTCAACCCGTGTACATAAAAGTGAGTCAATTTGGGTTGTGCTTTATTTCTAAAGGGTCAAATGTGTTATGCAAGAAGGTTTTACCTAAAAAAGGACATTAGTCAAATGAATTAAACGAGTCAAATAGGTTGAAAGTCATCCAAAATGTATTCGGATGCAAAAAAAAAAAACTTCTAAAACGCTTTATTGTAAAAAGGATGATAATAATTTATGTTCAAAAAATTTATTATTTATAGAAATGTTGAGTGAAGAATAATACAGTGTTCAAGATTCATTCCGACGTGTTTGACTCCACTACATATTTCTAGTTTGGACCCAAACACATTTTGACCTGAATCATGCTAAACAATGTATTTTTGAGGACAACATTATGTTGTCCATATATGCAAAGCATATATAGGGAGAAATTGATAAACAAATTCATAATCTTTTAGGATGTCGAATTTAGATTATAAGTATGAATATATAATCGATGGTAGTTCTGAAGATAGTATGATCAGATATTTGAATATATGTTCTTTCTCACAATGAATTTTATATGTTTCAGGAAATAAGAGTGCTTCAAAATTTAGAGCATCCAAACATTGTACATTATCTAGGTTCTGAAATGGTGAGTTTCTTCAGGTTTCATTTATGTTGGACTGGTTCATTCCAATATTATTAAAGATATTTATTGACAAAATTAAAATTGTTTTCTATCCAGGTTGAGGACCGATTTTGCATATATTTGGAGTATGTACACCCTGGGCCCATAAGTAAATTTGTCCGAGAACACAATGGAGCTATGACAGAATCTGTAGTACGAAACTTTACACGTCATATACTCTTAGGGTTGGCTTATTTGCACAGCAAGAAGATTGTTCACAGGTATCGTTATTCTTTGCGAAAGCAGATAAGCTAACTATATTACAGTTGAAGTTAGTTTAAAGGAAGATTAGCAAATATATATTGTGAGATTGTAGTTGTACTGGTAGTTAAATTTACCAGTACATGCTTTCAATGATTTATGTCTGTGTTACATAGAGATATAAAAGGAGCAAACTTGCTTGTTGACGCATCTGGTGTTGTGAAGCTCGCTGACTTTGGATTGGCGAAACATGTGAGCAGAAAAATAGTAGATATTCATATGTTTCATTCACATTAACGGTTAACCACCTCTAACATGAAGTTGTCTTGTTTTCGTTTTTTGTTGTGACCAACTTGTTCTTTGTACAGCTTTCTGCACATACAACCGATCTTTCTTTAAAGGGCAGTCCACATTGGATGGCTCCAGAGGTATTTTTGAAATTACGAATTAGTGTCATATTTGGAATCATAAAGTTGATCGATAACTTTCACCTTTTTTGTGCAGGTTCTGCAAGCTGTGATGAGAAAAGATTGCAATTTAGAACATGCGTTTACTATGGATATATGGAGTCTAGGATGTACAGTCATTGAGATGCTTACCGGGAAACCTCCATGGAGCGAATTCACTGGGGTAATTTTGAATTTTCTATATGAATTTTAAGAAAATAAAAGTGAATGTGATGTAACCTTAAAGAAGGTGGCGCGCGCAATGGTAAGTGTCAGAGTCCCTCTAGCAGTGGTCTCGGTTTGGTTCTATCCGATCCAACTTCCATGGATTTCTGCCTTTAACTCCTTAAATGTCACATGTTTAGAGCAAACTTCATTTTATCTAGTTAGGGTATTGGTGGGTTGGTTGACTTTTCCATCGTCATCTAATTAGTTATTCCATACATGTGTTAATAGGTGCAAGCAATGTTTAATGTATTAAATAGATCCCCAACTATACCCGAAACAATATCATCAGAAGGGAAGGATTTTCTCAATCTATGTTTGCAGAGAAATCCCGAGAAACGCTCATCAGCTGCTTTATTACTTGAACATCCTTTTGTGTGTTGTTCATTTGAACACAATCTCTCATTATGCAAGCAAAAGGTTTTCGACCTGAGATTGAACTACGTAAGTTTCTAATTTCTGTATGTATTATTACACTTTATTGATTTATCATTCTTGTTAATCCAAAATCCATATGTGTGTGTTTTTGTATTACAGGAAATACCACATAGTCCAAGAGACTTACCTACACTACCCAAACAAATGATGCATAACTCATCATGCACTTGGGTTAGACATGAAAGACAACAATTTCACTGGTAAGCTGTTTGTTATAACTTAGAATCATGCACTTGGGTTAAACATGCAAGACAACAATACTTTACGGCCCATAAAGGCCTTTACGGCCTGTATTGGGTTGCTTGTGTGAATAACTGGAACCTTTTGTTTTGTGCAGTGGAACACCTAGACACCCAAATTCATAGACGAAAGCGGATCATTCACCTGCTGCCACGGCCAAGTGAGTTGGCACACGATTGTTGTAAATTAATAGGTGTATTGTTTTCGATTCGATAACAAAAGTAGAATTTAGGGTTAGTCATGATTCATTAATAAAGGTTGCATCTTGCAACAGAAGATCGTTGTTGGTGATTATTATATGTGCTTATATTTTAACAACGTTTTTACTGTGTATATCATGATTTTAGCTAGACATATCTTTTGGTGTAAAATCCTAAATATTTATGAAATATTAGAATATGTGAAGAAAATGTAAAACACAAATGATTATATATCAGTATCATTAATGATGTTATAAGCATAACATTACAAGAAATGATAATAAAAATCACAAAGAAATTGACTCATAGAAGAAGTAAAAAGCCATGGTTTATTAATAAAACAATGTTTTAAGTCTATGGGCTTGAAGAAAAAATGAAATATCAAACGTACCAAGATAATCTATATCTATACTATATTATAAAAGTTACGGGGAGAACGCAATAGTAATTTTGTCATATTTTAAGAGATTTACTTACACAAGTTGTAAAGCATAATATACAACCTTTCAAAGCATAACATTTAATAAGCTTTTCATAATTAATAAATTATTAAATGATCATTGATCGCGTGTCGAGTGCTAATAAAAAACTATATTAAAAACAACTCTTTAGCTACAAGGACTGCAATACAGGTCAGGGAGTAAAGTTGTCGAACCACGAGAAGTATGTGGAAAGTGTTAATATTTTATGAAGTAAAATGTTGCCGTACCTACAAAAATTGAATTGAATTGATTTGAAAAGAAAACAATAATCTATATCTATATTATAAAGCATTTGACAAGGACTTCTTAAATTTTAAGAGGTACAAGTTAATTTGCTTATGATACAACATACAATGCACATAATAACTACATTTTAAGAACAAATTAGTCTTTAAAGCATCATATTTAATAATCTAAATGAAATCAAGAGTCATGTTTATGATAAGTCATGACATTTATTTCTACAAAACATATTAATACAAAACATGTAAAAAATTTTTTTCATAATGCTACATGTTTTATTATATAATCTTTTATATACAATTAGTTACTTTATAAAAGTTTGTTATTCTATTATTATTCATAACAATCTTACTAAACTTTTAGGTATTTGAGTCGTTTAGGAAATATCTACTGCATGAATAACTTGGCATATTGAGAGCAAAATCGAGCTTACCCTACTAAACAACGTAAAGTTTATCTTGTGTTAGAAGAAAGTGAAAGGAGAAGTTCCTTTATTGGTGCTATTTTTAAATACTTTTCAATGAAAGCTTCGTTTAAGACAAAAGTGTGTGTGATAATGTACAAGTCATCTAAGCAGAGGCAGACAAGTCTTTAAAGTGTTTTTTTAGTTTTTTATTTCTCTTTTTATGTGAATTTGTTATGGTTTCGACTTAGTAGCTTTTTCTATGATGATTTTTAACTTTTTTTTTTAATATGGCAAGTTAACTCGCCGCCATGCATGTGCGTGATATAACGTTTTTCCATCTATTTTTATTCAGTTTAACTGTCCCGCCGCAACGCGCGGGTTTCTCACTAGTAATAAAGAAGTAACTCCCTCTAAGTTTCAAGTTCTATGTTCACATAGAGTTCAGTTATTTGATTGGGAATCACATAGACATGGTCCTGGAAATTAGTTAACTAGCTAGTAGCACATGTTCTTGTCATCAAACCCTATTAACTACCTAATTTGAAGCATCAAGTCAACCCTCTTTATATCACCCAACCCGCTACTAAGTTTTGTTATCGACCGAACAAGTTGTAAAAAAAAAGGACTCAAAACACAAAATAATTGTTTAATAACTAATGCGTCAATAATGTTTTAATTGTTTGTCATCATAAGCAAAACAAAATCAATACTGCAAACAACTGAAAACGTATGAAAACTATATGAACGTTTACTCAGAGAAAATTACAATTGATTTAGCCTTGCAACTCGCTCACCACGACTACTTCCTCTTTTCTTTTCTCAATATTTGTGCTCCTCCCAAACAGCCGTCAAATCTCCTTTTTGTGTGCATGACCTCCCCTTGGGCTGTTGTGGCTTCGTTTACATTCAAGCCCAACCAAGGTTCTTTGCAAAACCCTCGCTAGACCACTTTGGCCCAATTCCAAGCCCAACGACTTGTCCATTTTTCAATTCTATTCGTTGGTTCAATTATGCATCAATTTAATTTAGTTAGTTCTTCCTGCAACAATCACTAAACAAACACATAAATGCACTTAAACCATTAATCTATATCTATATCTATATCTATAATAAACCACCCTTAAGTGTGTCATGTGTTATCCCATATGGCAATTGGTGTTTAAGTTTAAAAAAAAAACACCATCATACACTCATCTTCTCCTTCAAACCCTACCTAACTCCTTCTTTCATCTCTTCACAATACATCTACGATTTCTGATCAATGAGATATCACAAACAAATCATCTGAATAACCCGGGTAAAGTCTCTAACCTATTCCTCTGATTCCAATATTACTTCTCCAAGTTCTTATACAAGAAATAACTATTTAATTATGACAAACTACGTTTCCATTGTTGATGACAATACTTTTCTCCAACAGAATGTTTATCTCCGAAGGTATAAGTTTCATATATGTATTCTATAATATTATTATATGATAATCGATAACATGCGGATTATGATTATAGAGGTCTGAACAAAGGATTTGAATATATATGAAAACTAGCTGATTACCCCGGGAGGGTCCCGGGGTTGAAAAATCTAATTTTACGTGATAACCTATTGCAAATGGCTCAAGTTAACTAACCACAAAATCTCTCAATCATTGCATGTTCATAGTATTCTAATCAGTAATAACTCATATTCCCTAATCTAAAACCTAATCAGTAATCATCTAAAGAATCACTTATGTAAGCTGCAACTATTAAAAAACTCATCACATCTCTCTAATTTCTCACATTCTAATGGCTCTTATAATTCCTAACCTAATCAACTAAACAAACACTTAAGTTGGAAGTTGTAATCATTGCATCTCATTATGCCACGTGGCATAATCAAGAGATGGTTGAGGCCACCATTGAACGCCACGTCAGCAACTATCAATTCTTTCCGGGAGCGTCCCGGGGTTGAAAAATATAACCATTCTAATAATACTAATACTAATAGTAATAATTATTACTCTTGTAATTAAATAAATAAAAAAATAACCTTGCTATAAGGTGACACCATGTGTTGTAGTGTTGCGCGATTCTTTCTCCTAACTTCTCTTGATGAAGTATACCTAGTAAAATTCCAATGATAACATGGCGATTGGGCTGATTTTCAACATCGTAGATAAGAACCTGGTTTAAAAGAAAAAACATGATTAATGAATAACATGAACATTTTGTGTGTTTTTTTCCTGTATGAACGAAACCCCACAAAAAAATAGTCGATTTTTCTCCGTATTTTTATATAGGACTATGGTACTCGTTGGAAAGATAATAAAACGCTCGTTAAGTTGGTGTAATTTTTTTCTTTAAAAAATCCTGTATATAAAAGATATAAACGTTTAAAAATTATGGGAGAAAACATGAGAGAAAATTTTAAATTTATTTTTAAATTCTTTTTTTCCTAAAATAACTCAATTTAATTTAGGGTTTTATGTTTATCTTTTTTTTAATTAAAAAAGGAAATAGTTTAAAAACACTAAAATCTTTCAATTATGATGCCACGTGGCACTCTTAAGGGGAGGTTGAGGCATCCATTGCACGTCACATCAGCATATACGTTTTATTATATATATATATAGATAGATCCCTAATATCCAGATCTCGACGACGGTGAGAGGAGTAAGATATTTATTGAGGAGGAGAATAGTGACGGAGATAGCAGAGATTAAAGGAAGTAGGTGACGGAAGCGGTTGTGTTTTTGGTTGTGGCGTCGCCGGTGACCGTCCATGGATGACGGTGGGAGTGGCGGTCACCGGAACTAGCAAAAATTCAGTGTAAATAAAAGATCTATCTGTGATTGTGCTGTGTATGGTCAAACATATTCAGCTACATACAAAGGAAACATTGTCCCTTCAATAACCAACTTAGAATGTAAGTATAAAATCAAAAGACCAAAGTTATATCGACTACTTAGCTGGTCCCAATGGAGAAAACTTCAGTTATAGACCTTTCATGTATTTAAAATAAAATAAATGATAAATAAAGATGAAGATCCATTGTGCTCAGAAGGAAAACAGCCAAACCAATTATTCATATTAGGTCGGTACCTTTTCTAGCATTAGTTGATTGAACAGTACTAAATAGTATCTGAAACATGCATCTTCTGCTAGATGGAATATAACCAAGACAATCACAGATGAACCAAATCAGTAAAAAAAGGTATCTTTTGCTTTCTTTTCATTGTTTTTTTATTTGTTGTTTTAGGCTTTTATAGAAGAGCTTCCAAGTAGAAAGAAATAGGAAACGTGTAATCTATTATGATGTAGGTTGTTTACAGTAGTTAAGGATTACGACTACTACGGTTAAACTGGCTTAAAACTAGCAGGACCACATATTCTGAGATGTAGGATTTTAGTTTGCACTGAATCTAGACTTGACATTTGACACACGTTTAGACTATAAGGAGGGGGGAAGAGGGGGATGAAGCGCCATGTGACACTTGTGGGACCCTTGTAAGGGGGAAAATAATTGTGGGGAGTGGAAGGGGGGGGGGGGGGAAGAGGGGGTGGGGGAAGGAAATAATATCATATTGTGTTAAAGTTAAAAAAAAAATCTGACCAATAAAAAGCTGCCACGTGTTAAACCCATCTCCCCCACGCCAGTGAAACCCCCCCCCCCTCCCGCCCCCACTCCGCTTAGTCTTACTGAGTGAGCATAATTATAAACTAATTTTAGGTAGTTTTGGTAGATGACGAGTTTAGTGAGTTATTTTGTTTAAAACAAATTGGGGTGCCATGATAGTTTATAAAGTGAAAGGTCTTTGGCAAAACAATGTTCTTAGAATCAGGTGCAGGGAAGCCTAGCTAGGTGCATCACTGTATCCTTATAGTAGGATATTAAAATTATGTTTTAACCTGTGTGAATAAGTTCATGTGAGAATGTGAGATGTCATGTTGTTGATCCAAAAAGATGTAAGTGCAGTCCAGCTATATCTAATAAAGGGAAAATGGCCAAAATAGCTCGTTGACCGAGTGATTTGCATAAATAACCCTCTCTCCTCTCTTTGGAGAGACGGGACACGGCTCCCAACGTGCCTGAACCGTCTCCGAGTGGCCAACCAACACGTGGCGTCCCTAATCCCGAGGCTGTACCGTCTCTCTCCAGACGGGTCAGAACTCTCTCCCAGACGGTTCACATTTCCCCATGCCGGCTTGCCTTCGGTTCAACCGTCTCAAAAGACGGTTCACATTTCCCCATGCCGGCTGGCCTTCGGTTCAACCGTCTCAAAAGACGGGTCACATTTCCCCGTGCCGGCTGGCCTTCGGTTCAACCGTCTCTCAAGACGGGTCACATTTCCCAAGTCCGGTGAGTCCCGATGATAGTCCGACGCTTCGGTTGTCCAGCTCAGCCCTATAAATATCGTTCTCAGTCACAAACTCCGTCCCATTCCAGTCAGACTGTCACCCCACCACCGTCTAAGTCTATCCACCACCCCACCACCACCACCACAGTCTAATTCATCCAAATGGCACCGCAACGATGGACCGAAGAACAGGAAATTGCACTAATTGCAGCATGGCGTCATGTCGAAGAAAGCACCCACCAAACCAACAAATGGTTCCGTATATTGCACGAGTACAATCGGCTGGTTGGAGGGTCAGACCGAACAACCGAGTCCCTTAGCCGGAAGTTGACCGATTTGACCACGAAGTGTCAAATCTTCAACGGGTACCACAACCGGACACTTCAGGAGGTAACCTCCAACATGCCCGAAGACGTGTCAATTAGACACTCAAAAAGACAGTATAAAAATAGGGAGCACAAAGAATTTAAACATGTGTCTGCCTGGCAAATGATGAGGGATCGTCTTAATTAATTTGTAGTTTATTAAACTTTTGTAGTAATCCAAGTATTTTTATTAATGCAATGAATGTTTAAATTTTGTTTTTTATATTAAAGTAAATATTTCATTAAACAAACTATATTATTACAACAACAATAAACAAACTATACTATTACAACAACAATAAACAAACTATACTATTACAACAAACTTCCTAAATTTACTTCCAAAGAACTAAGAACTTTGTTTGAAGTAATCGAAGTGTCTAACCAACTATTGAAGACTACATCCTAATGTTAGATGTTTTGTCCTCCACAGCGGTGGTAGTAGCAGTGGTCTACATAGACGTTGTTTCGAATGGTGTATGTGCTCTACACAGACAAGTCCGAGACGTTTCCTCGTTTTATGTAACAATAGTTCTCAGTGTGCACAAGTCGAACATCGAGACATAAATTTGGGAAGCGAACGAACTTGCCTCAAATGTAGACCACCACATCATCGATCCATTCTACACGGCTTAAACCACGCGCAGATGGAACAACAATCCAAGTAGCCGTAAGCAGATGAAACAACAATCCAAGTAATCGGGCAATATTTTCGTAAGCCGGCAGGCTTCAGCTGGGAAAGCAAAAAACGTCATTGGTTTGGAAGATGAAAGCTTTGAGGAGAGCGGTGGGTGCAAATTTCGTTAAGTGAATTGGGGTATTTATATACACTCGTGAGACGGTTCAGACGGTAGCACAAAACGGCTTAAGACGACTTGGGGGTTGTGACCCGTCTTTTGAGACGGTTGAACCGAAGGGCAGCCGGCATGGGGAAATGTGAACCGTCTTTTGAGACGGTTGAACCGAAGGCCAACCGGCATGGAGAAATGTGAACCGTCTGGGAGAGAGTTCTGACCCGTCTGGAGAGAGACGGTACAGCCTCGGGATTAGAGACGCCACGTGTTGGTTTGCCATTGGATCTAAAACCAAACGGTCTCGGAGACGGTTCAGGCACGTTGGAAGCCGTGTGTCCCGTCTCTCCAAAAAGGGGGGAGAGAGCTATTTATGCAAAACGCCCGGTCAACAGGCTATTTTGGCCATTTTCCCTCTAATTATATATATATATATACATTTAGTAACCTCTTTGTGCAATTTTTTTTGTACCAACATGTACAAGTCTAAATTGCATGCCACTTCTCTTTTTCTTTTGCCATCTGCTTAAGCCACGTGTGCCATTTCATTCAATTCATCACAAAGGAGTAAAGCAATTTTTTTTTGCTGTTTTGTACTTTGCTGAAAACGTGTCCTCTCACAGAATAAACAATGGCAAACTTCAATGGTAATAAATGTAGGGATACATTTAGTGCCTTCTCATTAGGGATGAGCTCGGGATGGTATCGGTACCGAATCGATACCGATCTTGACAATACCGATACCGAAAAGTCCAAAAAAACTAATACCGATACCGATTATACCGGTATCGGTACGGTACCGGTGTGGTATCGGTATTTTACCTTAAAATACCGATATCATACCGATCCCGTACCGATACCGATAATACCGAAACCGAACACCCTCGGTTCGGTATCGGTTCGGTACGGGATCGGTATTTTTTCGGTTCGGGATCGATTTTCGGGACCGTATGCTCTCATTGTCTCACACTTTGCACTGTATGTTAGAAGAAAAAGATTTAAACTTGATTTTCTATACTAATTATGTATTTATGTTAGAATATTATTGAACGTTTTTTATATCATTGAATGTTGCATTTGAAAAACCCCGTTTGTCATTATTTGTTCTTATTTACTTACGGAATTTAAACAATGGGAAAATTGTAAGAATTTCAAGTTGACTTGGCATGACTATGTGGATTTTAGGTGCATGGTAGACGGAGGATCAAGAGGGATGTTGTCGTTATCGTCGTCGCCGGTGGCTGCGTGGCCGGAAACCACGACATCCCGCGTATATTTTGTCATCTGTCGTTGTCTCTTCATATATATGCAAGTCAGGGAGTTCATGTTTTTGTTGGTTGGTGGTTTACCCATGCATATGGTTTTATAGGTATAAAAAGTAATAAACTGATCTTTACATAAACGAAGTCACGATTCTAAAAATTTTAAAATAATAAACTGATTTTTGAAACCTTGGACAAACAAATAGTTAAAATACGCCTTCAAAGGAAATACGTGTGAAGCAATTGTTAATAGGAACATCTAACAAATTACTGAATTACATGCCCAGCAATGCTAATAGGAACATCAATAGTGTATGCTATATGCAGTTGACATGATACTGTCAAAAGAGACCACACTACGTTTCGATATGTTTTTTCCCCTAGATCGTGCTATGTAACCAAACTGAGAACGAGACGTTTTGATATCGACAACGACTCCATCGCGGCGCAACGCGCGCGGGTAAAATACTAGTAAATACATAAAAAGGAGTAGTGTGAGTCAACATCATATGCATATTGCCAGTATGCTGTAGCTTTTATTTTTCGAATTTACTTATATGTTGAAACGTATGCTATATGTTACTTTTAGTGATCTTTCGCAATGGAGGGAACTTCATATGAAAACATGACTATCATCGTACAAAATTATGTAGATGGTTTAATAATTAATATCAAAGTATCCTTATTGGAACAGAACACCGGTGCTGATCATTTTTTTTTGTCACTTGCTGTGATGTTGGTGTAAGGGCAACAGATATAATAAAAGAAAACTTGAAAAAGGGTATACCACATGACATTATGTGAGACCTTAACACCCCTTGATTTCTCTTCAAAATTCTTTTATAATTATATTTTAAATAAATCTTACTTAGATTTGTCAACCTAAGACGCTCCCGGGGTATAAACTAGTATATTATAATTGAAAGTCATTTTAATGACATGACATTCAAGGAGACATTCTCCTTCTTGAGTGTGTCATGTGTCATGTGTCATGTGGCAATTTAAAAAAAAATAATAATATAAAACCTAATCTACTAAATTTAAATTAAGTTATTTTAGGAAAAAAGAATTTAAAAACAAATTTAAAATTTTCTCTCTTATGTTTCCTCCCATTATTTTTAAACGTTAATATCTTTTATATACGAGATTTTTTAAAGAAAAAATTACACTAAATTAACGAGCGTTTTATTATCTTTACAACGAGTACCATAGTGCTATATAAAAAACGGAGAAAAAAAAGACTATTTTTTGTGGGGTTTTGTTCATACAGGAAAAAAAACACAAAGTGTTCAGGTTATTCATTAATAATGTTTTTTTTAAACCAGGTTCTTATCTACGATGCTGAAATTCAGCTCAATCGCCATGCTTTCATTGGAATTTTACTCTTTTAAAGATGCATAGGTATACTTCATCAAGAGAAGTTAGGAGAAAGAATCGTGCAACACTGCAACACATGGTGTCATCTTATAGCAAGGTTATTTTTTTATTTATTTAATTACAAGATTAATAATTATTACTATTAATATTAGTATTATTAGAATTGTTATATTTAACCCCGGGACGCTTCCGGAATAAAAGCTAGTTACAATAATAGTTAATTTAATTGTCTTTGTATTATATTTTGTTTAACTCTTCCTAGCTTGCTCATCAAATTTATTTAATTATCAATGACAATTAACCTTAGTATGTTTTGCTATCAATGCATTTCACCTTTTATTTTTTTTCATATAAATCTATGATATTAGCTCATTTTCTTCTTGTCCCATATAATAGAAAAACGAATCAATATAGCACATATTTTTATCAATATCAATGCATTTTTAGCATAATTAATATTTAATTTTTTTTTGAACGGCCAACGAATCAATTCCGAGCACTCTCGGGCACCCTTTTGGCGAATCGGGTACTCGAGAGTACCCAGGCCACCAATTGCCACCAATTGCCACCATGTTATTAAATAATTAATATTTAATAACATGTATCTAAACTGCATCGATCAGTTATTAGATTATTTATTTCATTAAATACTAGTTTTTATCCCGGGAGCGTCCCGGGTTGAAATATCTAATATGACATAATAAAATATCTAATATGACAACATAATTAAGACCATGCGTAGTGGGGGGCTTTATATATAAAGCCCCCGTTTCTGATTGGTCCACGTGGCTGCTGAGTCAGCATGGAGAGATAAAGTGAAAAAGGGGTGTAGTGGTGGGGCTTTATTTATAAAGTCCCTGTCTTTAATCTGATTGGTTGAATATTTAACCTTGCCACATGGCAAGGTCTGATTGGGTAAAATAAAGTGTGTTGGGCGTTATTAATATAAAGCCCCAAACCAATTTTTGCATATAGCGCCCCGCCGTAATGGTGTGGGGGGCGCTATTTTTTAAAAAATCCCACAAATGGCGCCCCACTACGGGGGGTCTAATTACTTGCCAATATGTGATTAATTATTATTATTATTATTATTATTATTATTATTATTATTATTATTATTTATTTATTTTAAACAAATCTCTGCCATAAGTTATCATATTCTAATATAAAAAAAATGAATCTCTGCTTCGGGGTATAAATCTAATGTCATTACAAAATATTATATAATGTCAAATGAATTCGGAAGTTTGTAATCGATCATTTTTAAAAGAACTAACATGAAATAAGGAAAAAAAAGTTATTTATTGAAATATCGAACGTATTAGTCTAAGGGTTATGTGATGCGTTAAAAAATTCATGAGTATATGATGGGGTATATAGTTCGGGTAGTTGGGTATGTGGTTTCGGGTAATTGGGTCGGGTATCACCTAATCCTAGGCCTGACCCAAACCCACAATTTTTTTTAAACTAATCCCAAACCTGACACAATACCAGCTGGGTTACAAAAAATAGTTTTCTTTTTCTTCGTTTTTTATATAGCACTATGGTACTCGTTGGAAAGACAATAAAACGCTCGTTAATTTGGTGTAATTTTTTTCTTTAAAAAATCTCGTATATAAAAGATATTAACGTTTAAAAGTTATGGGATGAAACATGAGAGAGAAAATAATAAAGCTTTAATATTTACATTTAGTAGATTAGGTATTTAATAGATTAGGTTAAACCATATTTATTCCTTTTTTTAAATTGGTCTAGAGTTGTCACATCACATCCTATCATATTTATTCCTTTTTTTAATTGGTCTAGAGTTGTCACATCACATCATATGTGGCATCTCTCAAAGGAGAGATTGCATAAGAGTATGACATGTACGATTAATCCCTTTGCAATATATATATATATATATATATATATATATATATATATATATATATATATATAGGGTCAAGATCGTGTACAAAGTGCTTTTTTTTTGTGAGAAGTGTGAGAAGTATTAAAAATTGATACTTATGCATCATTTTTTGAACTTAGTCGTGATGTTTTGGATTGTTTGCCTATAATAACACCAAACATAACAATTAAAAACCGAAAACAATGTATTTTAGGCTTAAAACTTAAAACACCATGCTAAGAACATTAGCAGTGTGTTTTAAGCGTTAAGTAGTGTGTTTTAGCTGTTTTTTAAATTTAATGACTATAATACATTGTATTGTGTTTTAGATTGTTGTGTTTGATGTTTTTTAAGTTTAAACAACGTAAAAAATCATTCCTAAATACAAAAAATGATGTCTACATGTCAATTCTTAGTTCTTCTCACACTTCTCACGAAAAATGTACTTTGTACAGGATCCTAAATCTATATATATATATATATATATATATATATAGATTATCTTACTAATATTATTTTAAATTTAGATTTAAATTTGAATTTACTATTTATATTTTTATAACTAATTTTTTTAATCAAATAAGCTAATTTTTCATTAAAAATAAAGGATAAATTACATAAAGACAATAGGTAAGTGGACAACAAGCTGCGCCGCCACCCCTTTCTGGATAGAAAATCCTAATCTACTAAATACTAAAATACTATTTAAATTTAGTATTATCTTATTTAAATACTTAAGTGTATACTTTCTTAATATTTAGTACCAAAATATAATTGGTGTTTAAGATGGGTCAGGCTAGATTGCACTCTCCAAAAGAGACTCGGTAACACTCGCCGCGTCGCGCGAGCTAACTTACTAGTTAAACATTAAAAGATACGCCATAGAAGATCATTAGAGGAATAATTATGAATTTATCCATACTACTATATAATGCATTTTAGATGGCATGAAAATAATTTTATATTTATCTATATGGGCAATGTTGTAATTTTTTACTATATGCTAAGACAAATTTAAAACAACTCATTAATTCATCTAAACATCTATAAAGGTTGATCTAACTAAACATTTAATGAACTTGGGCTAACTAATTATGTGAGATCATATAATTATAAATATAAGTTTTAAAAAATATAAAGTTTAGGATTTTAAAACATTATTTATTCAAATAATTTTTTTTGAACGGCCAACTAAACAACGCCGGGTACTTCGTACGTGGCCCCCAAGTGGCAAAGACAGCGGCACAGCCCGGCCCACCTCGGACGCACGAAGCCCCTAGCCCGCCCGACAGCCCGCTTCCAGGGAAAACCCGACCCACATACCCGCCTGAAGACACGACAATAGTGAGCCGGTAAAACCTGGCGAGATCAGGACTCGAACTCATGACCATAGGCCATGAGTTATCCATCATTTCTCATTATTCAAATAAGATTACTACTAAATAAAAAACAATATATATATATATATATATATATATATATATATCATTATCCTAATCAACAAAAATGTTTTTAAATATTTATACAACCAACATGTATATATTTGAGAATAAATGTTGCAGAAAAATTATCTAAAGTTTGAATGTAAAACTAAAATATTATAATTATTTAATTATTAACTATTAATAAAACAGAATAGTAATAACACTTGCCTGAGATTATTATTACCTAAATTTATTATGATTATAATCTAAGTGATGTATTGTATCAATACGTTGAAAACATCGCAGTAGAAACCCTATGCTTTACAATTTACTATTTTCACAATAAGCAGATCACACTCTTTAGTAGATAGATAATTATGCATATTCGTCATCTTGTTTTAATCCATCTTATTAAAATATGTCACTTTTGATTTTTTATAATTTTTAGAAATTAAGAGTATATCTTATATATAAAGGCAAAAGGTAAAAAGGTTTGTTCATCTGAAAAATAATTTTCTCACAAAACACAACCAAAATATGTTGCATAAATATTAAAGTTACAAAAAATTTATATTTTATGTTAAAGTTAATAATATTGTATATATTAGCCAACTACGTATTAAGTTCAATATAAATTTCAAGTATTTCTAGAACGTATAACATGTATAACACTTTATTCAACTTAAGTTCAATATAAATTTCAAGTATTTCTAGAACGTATAATATAAATTTCAAGTATTTCTAGAACGTATAATATAAATTTCAAGTATTTCTAGAACGTATAATATAAATTTCAAGTATTTCTAGAACATATAACATGTATAAATTTCAACTCTCTCTCTCTCTCATACCTGCCATCACCTCCACCGACCAACACCACTACCACTTGCCGCTGACCAAAACCACCACCACCCTTTCCATTCCGTCAGTTTTAAAGGTAAAGGGCAGACTTTGTAATCATGTATAAACATAAAGAACAAAACTTGTAATCCAGTCTTAATTAATTTATGTTAATTATGATATTTCATTTATATATAATTTGGTTATGTTTTCTTAGTTTTATAGATAGTAACTATTATTAATTAAATGTAGATTTAATATACTAATTAAAAATTATATAAATAGTGTGCTAGTTTAGGCTCGGAAGTCGGCTCGAGCTCGACCAGTGATGTTCGGGCTTGTTTTGAACTTTTTTTTCGAGCCGTAGCTCACGAGTAGGTTTGCTCGTATTCACCCCTAATTTCAAGTAATGACAGCGAAACCTTGTTAAGATTCAAAAGAGTGGTTAAACATTAAGTGACTTGTATAACTCAATAATTAAACAAGTGGCAATGTTGGTTTAGGATTTTCAAACAGCTCATATGAACCAAAATCAATGATCACAAAACCAATCATGTATATAATACCGTAGGAAACATCAAGCTCCATTGTAGAAAAAAAAAATGATTACATTTCACCACATAGATTACAATTCATCTAAGCAATAAGTGATAAAAAGGCCAAGATAAAAAAGAGATTTCACTACAAATGATCAAAACCTTAAGACTACCATCATATGCAAAATCAAAACTCTATGGTAGAAATGTAGAATATGTATTTATGAATGCATTATGTGAATAAACTAATGATACATTAATGCCATTTCATATGCTTGATGAGGTAATGACTAATGCATTAGATGTTTATGGCCAATATTAATAAATCGTTCTAGGTGAGAGACTTGTGTTTATGTTTATAGTGGGCCATATTAACCTTAGGCTATGGGGTGTGGGTTAGGAAGGGGGATCGGGATCCTACGTTGATCGGCGTCCCCAACGGGAAACCCCTCGTTATCGGTGAAAACGATAGGATTATGCTGATGGTCCCGAAGCTTTTCTTGTTGACTGTTGAAGGGGGGAAGGGAAAGGGGGTACACAACTAGATTGGGGGGGGGGGGGGGGGGGGGGGGGGGGGAAGAAAAAGGAGTATGACGTGGTAGTGAAATGGAGGAAAAGAGAGTGAGGGAGTATACCTTATAGCCTTAGGCGTAGACCCTCTAATAAATGGCACCTTTAGGTTGACCAAAGCCATACTATTTATTTTGCACTTCAAATAAACAAATTAATAGTCCAACACTTGTAGCCCAGTTGGTTGAGGGTCTAAAGTTTCCTATGAGAGGCTTGGGTTCAATTCCCACTAGCTATATTTGGAGGACATTGGTGGAGGGAAATGAGGGATGACCCGGCCATTGGCTTGGGTTCGAGTCCTGATCCCGACCGGTTTTACCGACTATTTCACTGTCGTGCCTTCGGGCGGGTGAGTGGTCGGGTTTTCCCGGGAATTGGTGGCAATTGGTGGCCCGGGTACTCTTGAGTACCTGATTCGCCAAAAGGTTGCCCAAGAGTGCTCGGAATTGATTCGTTGACCGTTAAAAAAAAAATAAACAAATTAATAAAATTTGGTTACGTGTGAGTTAATGAGGGACCAATAAGACAAAATATTGAAAACGTGAGACTGGTAACAAAAATAAACGTTGTTTGAATTATTATCGGTCAACCCTAAAAGGTTATAAGATTTTAAAATCTATTTTGTCTAAATAATAATATTATAAAACTTACTACTCTAAAACTTTTGGATAAACCGCTTTCAAAAAATAAAATGTTAAAACAACATTTTTGATAACACGTACTCTCTTGACAAATTTCCTTGGGCAGGGATTTCAGCCAAAAAAGAGGCCCCTGTGAATTTCTTGACGGACCCACGTGACGGGCGGTCCACATTGAGGCCAGCGGATGTTCTTGTGTTTGGATGGGCGCAAGGCAAGCATGCGTGTGTTGACCTGACTGGGGTATCCCCATTGGTGGGACTTCGGGATTCGGGTTTTGTGGCTGGGCAGGCAGTTTTGAAAGCCGAGGGCAAAAAAGTGGATAAACATGAAGCGGCTTGTCTAGAGAACCAGCATGTGTTTGTGCCCTTCGCTTTTGATACTTTTGGAGCGCTGGCCCCGCAAGCAATCAAGCTCCTCAATCGCGTGAAGAAAGTTATGCAAAGTAATTCCCCAGCTGCTAAGGACCACTGTTTTATTTTCAATAGAGTAGGTTTTGCAATACAAAAAGGGGTAGCGGCGCAACTTGTGGCCCGTTTACCTACGTATCACTTGTAATTTGTTTGTCTCTGGTTCAATAAACGAATTAGTGGGTTCATATAAAAAAAAAAAAAAAAAAAAAATAGTCATCTTAATACACAAAAAAATATATATATTAATTACAATTCCTTCAGTCAGCATAGTTATTCTATAGAATAATTGTTTTCCTTAGAATAATCCAAGTACATACTTTATATATTTCACATTAACATACGTATTTCACTTGTTCTTCAAGCAAACGTGACAAGTATGATGATGTAACATGTTTTGACTTTCTTATTTGGACGATTTATGGCTTCAACAATCGTGAACGTACTATTCCATCTTCATTAATGATCTATTGACACTAACATGTACATGACTCTTCAACGACTTGTACCAGGATGAATAACAAGGATTTTTAATATATTGAATAAACTTGAACGAAAATAGAAATTACACTTGCCGGTAGACAGATAACAAGTTACGCTTTCAACAATCATGAAAAGTTAATTTGTTTCATGATTACATGATCAAACACAAACACTTTAATCTCTTTACATTAACCAAACCAACAAACAAACAAATCCACTAACTTATTAGTTCATTAATTCATTAACTAATCAACCAACATCTAATTATTATTATTATTATGAGAAAACCCGAATCCATTAGAAAGTGCATGAACCGTTGGATTAAACGCTAATCTTCCAAGAATCCCTTGCTTATATGGCAAGAAAGTCTTCTTCTTCATATCATTCGAAACCGCCCGGTTCACAGTATAATGCAACTCATGAGCCGACGGTACTTTTCCTCTCCTCTTCGACCCTGAACCCGAACCCGACCCGTGTTTATGACGTAAGCTAGAGTTCCTAACATCCTCATCATGTTTTCGAAACACAGCCGAATATTTCTTCAACGGGTCTTTATCTAATGCTCTACCATCAGAAGCACTTCTAAACAAAAAAAGATCCTTAAAGCTCCATTTTTTCGACCCTTTACCCGACCCGGATGATGAGAGCGTGGACAACTTGGTTTGAGGGGTCGTGTTTTCGGTAACATGAGACGGTGGTTCTTGGCCTCTAAAAGGAGGAAGTGATTGTGTTCTTCTAGTACTTCTTGAAGAAAGCTTTCTCTCTCTTCCTCTTTCTCTTTCTCTCTCTAGGTTATTGATCATTTCTGAGGATTTTATAACCCCACCATGGAATAGATCTTCAGCTGTAAGAGATGAGTATGGAGATAGGTCATTACTTATGTCGAATGCGAAGTCGACGACGACGTCGTTTGAGGTGTTGGTTGGTTTAGGGACACCAGGCTTTTCTTCCCATGCAAAGGGGATGGTGGCTAATGAGTTTGTTCTTTGGTGTGTGGTGTTGGTTATCATAAGTTGATCAAACTCATGGTATAACTCACTTATGTTGTTGTTTTTGTTGTTGTTGTTTTTGTTGTTGTTGTTATTGTTGTAATTATTGTTGTTGTTGTTGTTCATGAGTCTAGGGGTTGGTGGTGTGGTGGTGTGTGTGAAAGAGTTGAAGTTGAAATCGGTTAGGTTTATGGGTGGTGCAACCTCCATGAGGGTTTGGTTGTGATGAGTTAGGAACAACATATGAGTTTATGGGTGATGGGGTTATAATAATTAGATGATAGAGGGTGGGGTAGGGGTGTAGCAATATAAAGTTGACTAAAGAAGAGTCTAAGTTGGCAGCTAGTAAAGTTGTTGTGCATCTTGTGTGTCTATAAATCTTTGTGGAATATGAATTAATGTCTTGTGGACTTGTGGTCTAGTCTTTGAAAATTAGTTAATGTAACACCATTTTGTTTGAACGTATTTTGAACGTATTTAAATGTTTGAAGACTTGTTAGTAATAGTCTAGTACTACTATAGACCTTCATCAATGGTGATATGGTATAAATCAGGACTAGTGGCGGAGCTTGAATAACTATATGGAGAGCTGAAAGACACGAAGGCAGACTCTATACGTATAAAATTTCTTCACAAAATACCAGTAAATTTACACCGCCAAGAAAAAAAATAGGGGAAGGGGGGCTGAGGCACCCCCTGGCCCTCAAAAAGCTTCGCCCCTAATTGTAACGTATTGTTTCAGTAATATTTGCAGTATTTACTATTAAGGAGAAATGGATTTAAATACTCTCAACTTTCACCTATTAGTGGATAATACTCTTAACTTTTACTTTGGTCATTCGCACTCCCAACTTGCAACTTATTTTGTTTCATTATGACCCCTAAAGTAACGGATGTCTAACCTGATTAGTCTACGTGACAAAAATGTAAAAAACCTAAACTTAAGGGACCTTTTTGAAACTTATTATTATTATTATAATATATTAAAAATATATTATTATTATTATTATTTTAAATTTTATAAATCTTAAACACCCACCCCCTCCCTTCTTCTGGTGACAGAACCCCCCCCCCCCCCCCCAATCGTTTCTCTCTCTGTCTCTTTCTCTCACCACCATCTCTCTCTAAAACACCAACACCACCACCATCACCTACATCAACCGCCATTACCATTTATCAATCAAACACCACCATCTGTCAATCAAATGCCACCGTTATCAACCAAATACCAACTCCACCAGATGTGCCCTTGCTAGCCACATCTCCTATCACCTACAACAACCATCTCCGACCCACTACAACCACTATATTCGACCACCTGCAACCACCATATCTGACCACATGCAACCCCCATACCCAACGATCTGCAACCACCTATTACGTCCACTTACAACCACCATCTTTGACCACCTATTCCCCCTCTTATTACCTTCTTCAGCCGTCAAGAACACAAACCGTCACCACTACTACCTATCTGTTTGGAGCCACTTTGGAATTTAAACCAACTGCACCATGGTTCGGATTTACACAAATCGTCGAGGGGTTGGTATTGAAGGTTAATGGTGTCTGTTAGCACAGAGGGTTGGTGTGAGTGGTGGCGCTAGTGAGGTATGAAAACGGTGACGAGTGTGGTGGTTTTTAGGGTCGGGTTGGAAGGCGGTAAAGGAGGGAGATGGGGTGGGTGAAGGCGATGGTGATGGAGGAGGACAGTGCAGGGGATGGGTTTGGGTAGGCGAAGGTGGTGGACGGTGAAGGTTGGTGGTTGGATGCTGGAGTGATGATGGTTAGTGTAATGGTGGTTAGGGTTTATTTGGGGAAGAAATGTGGGTTTTATAATAATAATAATAATAATAATAATAATAATAATAATAATAATAATAATAATAATAATAAGTTTCAAAAAAGGTCCCTTAAGTTTAGATTTTTACATTTTTGTCACGTAGGCTAACCTGGTTAGATCTCCGTTAGTTTGGGGGTGATGAAACAAAATAAGTTGTAAATTGAAAGTACTAATGATCAAAGTGAAAGTTGGGAGTATTATCAATCAATAGATAAAAGTTAAGAGTATTTAAATTCATTTCTCCTACTATTAAATTTGTAGGAGTTCAATGTTTGCTATGTGATGATAAAGCTTTCCTAAATATTGTTTATTATACGTTATTCTTAACAACAATTTAACCAACATATACATGAATGAAGTGTCATAGGACTATATACGAGGGTTAAATATGTAATTTACCCTTTCGCTGGGTGAGGTGTGCATGTGTTTTTTTATAATTCCACGTTTTGTCTTTTTAGACACGAGGCTATATATATAGAATATAAACTTGTCCTACAAGTTTTTGGCTTGATATATTGATGATAAAAAGATGGTAAGCGGGTCCTAGATGTAACATTCTTTATTTTTTTTATATACAACAAAAGTGACTTTTATATACTATTTTACTGAAAAATGAACTCACAAACTAAATGCCTTCAATCATTTAAAGGGGTTGGTTATCTACACAACTAGGGTTTTTATCTACACAACTCTCATATGGTCCATTAGGGCCTTCATGGCCCGTCGAGCCTCCACCAGACAGAACGACGGCTCATCAGGGCCTCGACGACCCGCCGTTTTACCCTAAATGATTACCAAACATTTGTAATCATTGGCAATGATTGAATAATGATTGTTTGGTTTTTTATAAGTGTAGTGTGGGTGTTTAAGATAGATTAGAGATGTGAATATAAATATTTGGTTTTTTATAAATGTTATTCTTTTTATTTTTATAATATGATTTTTTTTATATGGATGTGAATATGAATGTTCGGTTTTTATTAACGTTTATATTACCGAACTAAACAAAACCAAAGATACGAACAATAAAATAAAATAAAGCATAACATTCAAACATTTACATACAAAATAAAACATGTTGTTCAAATAAAGAAACGATAATATTCAAAATACAAGATCCAAAATATACAAACTAAGGACCCGACCCGTCCGGCTGACCCGGCCCATCCGGCTGATCCGACCCACCCGGCTGACTGGTGGACGCCCCACCCGGCTGACTGGTGGACGCCCCATGCGGCTCCATACCCAATTTTGCTCTCCTATCATTCTCGCTCTGCACCAACCACCGTATATCCGCCCGCATCCCCGCCATCTCAACCCGAATCGACCCAATCTGATCCAGAATCTGCTGAAGTAGCTGGCTCGTAGTCTTAGGCAACCTAATAGCGTGATAAACGCGGCCAACATGCTGTCGGGCATCAGGGGCGACCTCTGGCATCGGTACAGCCTCCGGTGGATCGCCGTCGCCAACGTGTGGCATCTCCACCTCCTCGGCACGCGGCCACTCAACATCAACATGATCCAGCGGCTGTGGAACAAAACGCTCACCAGGTGTACCCCAAGCGAGCTGGTAATATGCGGCAAAAATCTCGCCGATGCGCATCCTGGTGGAGGTCCGCAAACATCCGCCCCCACGGGCTGTCGGCGGGGATCCACTCCAAAAATCTCGCCGCCCCATCGATAGCCCGAAGCGCAGTCCAGTCGATGCCACGCGATCCGAAAACAGGATGCAACTCCATCTTGTCCCACCAGGCGATCTCATAAGGATCGTGGTGGGACCTGTACACCTAGTCTGTCATCAGAACCAACGCCATTTCATCCCCATCATCAGGCTTGGAAGCACGCTTCCTTTTAGGTGCCATATCTGCAAAACAAAACAAAGATTATTATGACAACACAAATTAAACGAACTAAATACCAACGCGGTAACATATTATAGTGAATCAGATTCTTGTGGTCCAAACACATGAAACCTATCATACAACAACCTATAAGTGGCCTCGAAACTCACCTGGTTTTTGGGATGGGCCGTTGAGGCCTCCTCTTCATCAACTTGAACCCTGGGTTCATACCCTACGCTTTCAGAGACGTAAGATGTAACACCCCAACCGATGGCGGAAACATCGAGGTGTCACGTAGTGACGATTGTTCAAAAGCACATGGACTAAGATGTAAATATTAATAGCAAATAACTTCCATTATTCAAAACGAAATACAAAGAGTCTTAATAGAAATCTCAAACATAGAAAATAATTGTTCAATTTTTATTTAAGCACTAGGTCCAGCCTAAGCGTGAAAGCAAGTAAGATCACACGTCACCTGAAACATGTACAAAATAATTCGTCAACACATATAATGTATTGGTGAGTACATCTGTTTGATATATATATAATACAAAACGTTTCGCAATTCTTGTGTTGTATACCATTTGCAATTATGTAACTTAAGTAATGTCCGTTCAAAATCAACCCTAAGAAATAAGTATCAAGAATCAAGAATCTAAACATTTTTTGAGTAATATGAATCACAAGACAATGACCAAGGTCTCTCAACAGAGTCACAAGGGGTATATACCATAGTACTATTCATTGAAATGCCAGGCCCTCAAAGGTTAATGATTTTGACAAGTCATAAACACACAAATTAACATAAAGCAAACACACATGAGAATTTCATTTAGTAAAAGAAATAGAAACTTGATTGTAAGTACATGAGTCACCCCAAAATGTAAAACAGTAAAAAGGGGAAAGATATACTCACAGTTTGCGAAAGCGATCAAAATCCACTTAAGCGGTTGTGAGCTAAGTAATAGGAATTCCGAGGAATTCAACCTATAATGTGTAAGAATACTAATAAGGAAGTGTCTAAAAATTCTAAGGTAACTAGGGTCTAAGGCATTAGAGTTTGCTAAGTCGAATTGGGGAATTAGAGTTTTTATGACAAGTCGAATTAATATAAAAGTTGTATATTAATATACCAAAGTTTGTAAATGTGGTTTAGGTAATATAATTATTACCAACCTAATATTTAGATCAAAATATGTTTGAATAGTTAAGACAAAATAATTTAATTATTTACTTTAACTAATTATTGTAAATAAATATAATAATCCTAAATATTGAAATAAATAATTATGAGTTACACAATGATCCAACCAATAATATATAAGACTTTCCAACATAATAATATTTCTATTTTATAAGAAAAGTATTTATAACATAGATGTTTAAATAGTATAAACAATTAAATGTTTGATTATGTCTAATTAAACATAAATAAAACTAAAAATACAAGATATGATCCAAAAATATTATTTTTATAGAAAATGAATGCTTTATGATGTAAATCAATGAAAATAATCTTCTCATAATTTTTTCTCCATTTATTTCTATTTAAAACTGATTTAATGAATTTACATCATGTTTAAATGATTAAAAAAATAGAAAAATTCATAAAAAATAAATGTTTTCTAAACCAATAATTTTTATGTCAGTTCATGATGATTAGAAATAATCTCTCAAAAAGTTTGAGGTTAAAATCATTAAAAATGATTTTTTATCAATTAATTATGATTAAAACAATTTAAATCAATAAAAATATAAAAATAAGACATTTTCCAGAAAATAAAAATGTGGTAATTTTCTTTATAGTGTCAAGATGCTACACCTAAATTTTTATAATTTTTGGATCAAAAATGGATTTATAATGAATATTATGGATTTATATGTATTATATATGTATATAATAATAAAAGAAAAGAAAAGAAAAGAAAAGAAATGTTGAAACGAATGTTGGTGGCTGGGTTCGAACCTGTAACCCTCTGTTTAAACTGCATGAGTCTCAGCCACTAGATCAGATCATGATTTTGTTATTATTATTGACAAATGTTAATATTTAACCATTTCTTAAAGGGTCATCTTCTTCCCCAATGTCTCCACATAAACCCTAATCCTAGAACCAAATACAATTGACCATGAAACGTTTATGATAATGACTAAATTTATAGGGCTCTTGATATACTAAACAAACTGAATAATATGGCAACAATTAATTGGACTTACAATCGTGTTTGATGATCGTGAATGGAGGTTTAAGACTCGAACAGAAAATGGCCGATTTCAGAAGTTCTTGTGATCGATTTGAGGGGTTTGTTTGTGGGTTTCGAATGATTATGTGTGCAGAAATGAAATGGAAGGTTCAGTTTATATAATGAACCAGTCACACTAGCGTTTTGAAAACTTTATTTGTAACCTCACGAATTTTTCCATTTATTTTGCATTAAAGTATTTCCCGATCCATGATATAAAGTCTAATTTATTTCTAAGTATTCTTATCTTTATCCGTGCACTCTATTTTTCTAAGTTCCTTTTATCATTGTACTTGAAAAAAAAAATCTTCAATCATGACATATGTCCTATCCTAATTCTATTTATAAAATCGTCATTTTATAAGACGGTGTTTTTTTTATTTTCTAATTCAAACTAATGATTTTTTTTATTTTTTTCTTAAATAAAGCCTTGAATCAAATAGTCAAAGTCCTGGTCAAAGTCCTAGTCAAAGAGTCAAAGTCTTAGTCAAATAGTCAATTCATCATAAAACCTTACTTTATGGTGTTGACCAATTTTAATGGCTAATTGACTCCAAAACTAGTATAAAAACCCACCTATGACCCATTATACTTTGCACCTCTAAATCGATTGTTTCAATCCGATTAAACTTTCCCTCATACTTTTCTTCTATAGTCTATTACTTCTACAATTGAAGCTTTGATTATAAGCTCTTGTAATTGGCAACTTTGGGGCTACACATATTTTTTTCTCGAGACTTAATACTTTGCTAAGGTGAGTTTACGTAACCATGTTTATGCAATTCTTCATACTTGCAACATTATACTTAAGCAATTCTACATGCATGTCTAGTTGTAAACTTTAATGCCTCATGATTTAGACAACAACAACAGTTTCAACGAGTTTCAACATTACATAATCATTAGCTATGGCCAAGCCGGCGATACTCAATAATAGATCTATTGGATTGACAATCCCACCCGGATACGTGTACCTCCTACATAGGTAGCGCAGGTGATTGTTATCGTTCCAACATATTATTAAGGTGAACCGTGGATGACGGGATGGACCTAAACTAGTCGGAGGTTTGATTATGTCGATTCAACATATCATGTTTATTCATGTAGACTTAAACTTACGATAGACATATGAATTGCTAAACTTTTATACTTAAACTATTTGCTTGACATGGCTTATGTATTCTCACCAACTTCTAGTTGACCCCCCCCCCCCCCATTTTTCCAACTCAACAGGAAATATTGATGGTTGAAGTCTAAAGCTAGCATGAGGAGTTATTTGAAGTTTTAAGTTTCATTTGTTTGTTTGATGTATTAGACCTTAATGTAATTCATTATTGTAATGTAATAAAAGATTATTTAAACATATGTATTACCATGAGCTACTGAACAATCATCAATACGTGACATCCCGATGTTTCCGCCATCGGTTGGGGTGTTACATTATTAATTCCGGTCGGTTATAACACTAAACCCAAATTAAAACGCCATAACAGACGCGTTACAACTTGATTAAATGTGGGATTCAGTTACTACTTTGATGGAGAAACGTTTTGGGACATCTAGGAACTGAAACGGACTATTATCTCGCGAGATTAGGCCTCGCCGGAAAAGTACTCGCCGGCCGGAGTGGTGGTCGGAAAAAAAAACGGGTTGCCAAGGAGGGAGGGGATGTTTATTTGAAACTTTGACATTTTGGCAGAAGTAGTCCCTCCTTTTCTTAACTAGGTTAATATTATAAATAACTTGGTTAGTAATTTCTTTTATAAACTTAACAAACTAACCAAAGTTTTAACTTTTTAAACTCTAAATTTTTATAAAGCTTGAAATGTTTATAATATCCATTCCGGATGACGTCTCGACATACGCATTTGCTTAAAACGTATACCTGATCCATAATAAATACAAACGATAAATTTTTAGCTTGCTCTAAAATAAATTTTGAAAACGACGAAACATACAGGGACTATAACGGAAATCTTTGAAGGACTATTATTGTCAATTAGATGAAAGACGAGGGTGACGGATGTCACATAAGACTCGTTCTCAGACAGGTCAACGGTTGAAAAGCTTTGTAAATATGACATCGTGAGACCGGGAAGTCGAGATGGGACAAGGGTTTTGGTGGTGGTGATTTTTAAGTTTTGGTTCAAATGGGGAAGAAGCTGATCATGTTTTGATTAAATTTGAGATTATTACGGGCCGTCGAGGCATTAAATATCTAAACCTAATCCATTTTTACAGGTCATCGAGGCCTCCACGGGCCGTGGTGAAACACCTCCATGGGCCGTGGTGAAACACCTCGATGGGCCGTCAAGGCCTCCATGGGCCATCGAGGCATTAAATGTCTAAACCTAATCCATTTTTACGGGCCATCGAGGTCTCGACGGGCCGTGGTGAAACACCTTTTCAGACTTTTCAGTCTGAACTCTCTGCTTTTCAGACTGACACCTCGTACCTCGTATCACGACGGGCTGTAGAGGCCTCCACGGCCCGTCGTTTTTCCCTAATTTGTGCACAATGGCCCATCAAGGCCTCGACGGTCCGTAGAAAGGTTGTTTAGGGTTTTTTTTGGTTGTGTAGATAGCATCACCCCATTTAAATAATTTCTGATAATAAGGTGTGTGTGCTGAACATAAACCGTTTAAAACTAATCAGTCGATCATACCGAAACAAGTAGGTCAATTTAGGTTTGGTTTGTGTGATTTTAACCGATATACTAACGGTTTGGTTTGGTTCAATTTGAAAGTGTCAACCGGCCAATTATCTTTATTATTTATATATTCTTTGTATTTTATAACACTATATATAACCAATAATAATTTTTTTTGAATGGTTCAAATCGTGAAAAGGGGAGCTCTAAACCGCTAAAAACATTTGGTTTGATTTGTCGGTCTCGATAATCATAAATAGTAGTTTGGACTGGGATTTTTGTCAAGTGCAATATAGAACACTACCGTTTACACCCCTACACTACAAGAAATTTAACCTTTAGTGGCGACCCGTCTTTTTATCACCGCTAAAGGTTTAAAGCTGACACGGACCTGCCTATCCCTGGATCAAACACAAATTCATTATTAGCGGCGACAACTGTCGCCGCTAAACCCACGAACCTTGTAGCGCCAGCCAAGCCAGCATATCATGAGTGGATTCTTTGTAAAAGTGTAATAGACAAAACAAATGGAATTATATAAAAAAAAAAGTTTCAAAAATTATAAAAAAGTTAAAGAAAAGTCTTGATGAATAAAAACATAAGAAAGAAAATGACAGCTTGGAATGTTTATATGGCACAATAATACGTGATGAGTTATGTCATCAATTGATTTAAACAACAATTATGCTAATTAAATATTTTTATTAGTTAATGGGGTTTGGTGAGAAGAAGTCCAAGATTGGAATTAAATGTTGCCTTTTTACCAACAATTTTGCTAAAGTTGGGAAATCATGTAACATGCCGGAGACTTAGTCGTATATTTTTAGTTTATTGAAGAATATTCTTGTTGATTTTATAAAGTTGCAAGTAATTTACCATCATAGTTGGTTAAAATTATATAAATTAAAAGAATTGTACTTATAATCATGTACCGGAAACAAGGCACAAGCTCAAGATGGCAATAGAGCACTTGATGGGGAGATAAGTTGGACTCTTTTTCACATGCAATTGCTATTTGCTAGTGTCATTAGCTAAACTCCACAATCTACACATGAGAGCAATGTCTATGGATTTTGACATTTTGTTCATAGTTACCTAAATCGCTCAATGAGGCACGATTTACGTATTGGTACGAAATGTACCGGATCGGAATTCGCAACGATCCGATCGCTGATGGTTCGTTGATCCCATCTGAACTGGTACATCGAACCATCTGGACTATAAATCGTGTTCCACTTGGACTGTAAATCGCTTCATTTAGCATCAAATTCGCGAATTAAAACCGATTGTAGGGTTTATTTGGGCTGGTTCTTGGAAGAAGAAGAGGAGAAAGAAGAAGAGAAAAAGAAAAAATAAAGGTAGCAGATGAAGATGAAGAAAGGAAGAAAGGTAGAAGAAAGGTGGAAGAAAAGATGACGGCTGATGATCTTCTTTTAGGGTTAAATAACATTTTATACATTTAGCCCTCTATCTTTATATTGTTTACATTTTAGACCCTAAAACTTGTATTTAACCATTTAAGTTAACCCCCTACTATCTTCACTAATTTATATTTGTTCCTTATAAATTTATATATAAAAGTATAAAATTAATATTATATATAAAATATAAATTATAAATATAAATTATAAATAGCTATTTAAAAAAAATCTACATCGTACTAGACTCTATGGTACACCGTACCGGTCCGTACCGAAATGAGTCTACCCCCATCCGTACCGAATTCGTCCAGCCTAGCGAATTGCGTATTCGTACCGCGTACCCGTACCATTGCGAACCGCGATTTAGGTAACTATGATTTTGTTGTCCTAACTTGTATATATGTTTTTTACTCTAAACATTATATCGATGGAGGCTGGAGCATGCAAAGAATGAAGATGGTTGGGGTCATGGTCTCTATATTACATGTTTTTGTGAAATTTTCATTTGGGAAACCTAAAAGCTATAAATTCAAGTGTCATATCAGACTTTCATTTAAAAGGTGGGTTCTGATTAGAGGTGGCAAAATGGGTAGGTTGGGTTGGGTTGGTTGATGGGTCAGGATGAGTTTGGATCAAGATGAGTAATTAAAAAAATAGGTTAGGATGAGTTAGGTCAGGATGGGTTTGGGTCTAGATGGTTTGGATTAGGATAGGTTCACATCAAAATAGATTAAAATTTAAAAAAAAATTAAAATAACAATAAAAAGTTAAAAATTTAAAAAGTTAAAAAAAATAAAAAATAGTAAAAAAATAAGAAAAAGGAAAAAAAAACAAATTTAAAAAAAAATAAACTTAAAAATAAAATTTTAAGGGATCCGAAATATTTCATTTTAAACCGGACCGATTCGACCCTATCGGGTTGGTTAACAACCCGGACCATTACGACCCGGACTGTTTCGACCTGACCGGTCCCGTTAGCGACCAGGACCGTTTTGACCCGGCTGGGCCCGTTAGTGACCGGACTGTTTCGCCCCAACCGGGCCCGGTAGTGACCCGGGCCGTTTCGACCCAACCGGGCCCGGTAACGACCCAAACCGTTTCAACCTGACCCGTCCCGTAGCGACTCGGACCGTTTCGATCCGGCCGGGCCCGCTAGCGACCCGGATGGTTTCGACCCGACTGGGCCCGGTAACGACCCAGACCGTTTCAACCAGACCCGTCACGTAGCAGCTGGGACCCGGTCGTGCCCGGTAGCGACTCGGACCGTTTCGAACCGACCGGGCCCGGTAACGACCCAGACCGTTTCAACCTGACCCGTCCCGTAGCGACCCGTACTGTTTCGACCCGACCTGACCCGTTAGCGACTCGGACCGTTTCGACCTTACTGATCCCGTTAGCAACACGGACCGTTTCGACCCGAACATGCCGGTCAACAACCCGGACCGTTTGCACTCGATCAAACCCGCTAACGACTCGAACCGTTTCGATGAGATCGGTCTCGTTAACGACCCGAACGTTTTCTAACCGACTGGGGTGATCAACTAATGCAAAAGATATAATTTTTTGTTTTTATTGACATTGATTTCTATAAGACATCAACTTGGGTGAGTTTTAATTTATATTTGTATATGGTTATCTAAAAATACCCATTCTGACTCATTTGTTTTTTTTTGACATACCCATCCTGACCCACTTACTTATTTCCTAAAATTAAAATTACTCATCCTAACCCCCTTGAAAATTATACTAAACTTATTTTAACCCACAAGGTCAAATTTTAAAGCCAAAACAACCCAAACTCAAGTAGATGGGTTGAAATTGCCAAGTCTAGTTCTGATTAAGAAATTATTTAGAACCAACAAATGGGCTTCAGGTGGTCACTTGAGTGAACAGAAGAATTAAGTGGACGATCATGAAGGCCAACATATTTTATACATTAAGTTATTTTAAAAAATGTATAATAACACGATAACATGCTATGTTGGTGGGTGTTGCTGATGTTCTATGTCGGTGGGCGCTGATTGCGATGGCAGTTTTGCCTTGCAACCGATTGTATGTTCTCATGTTAAGAGGTTATCGGCTGACCAAGCGGCTACGTTGGAGAGACCGTTCTCTCTCCAAGAAATTAAAGATGCGGTATGGGCGTGCGATGGGGATAAAGCACCGGGACCGGATGGGTTTAATTTCAGGTTCCTACGAAGGTGTTGGAATAATTTTGAAGGCGATTTTGTTCGATTGTTTGAAGAATTCTATTATGGGGCGGCTATTGGGCCCGGGTGCGCGTCTTCTTTTATTGCCTTAATACCCAAGAAAAAGGACCCGCTTGATTTTAAAGATTTTCGGCCCATTAGCCTTGTTGTGTGTAAACAAAGTTTTATCTAAAGTGTTGATGGCCTGCCTCAAGTTGGTAATAGGGGATCTTATATCTCCCGAGCAGTCCGCTTTTTTATCAGGTAGGAATATTATGGATGGGCCGCTCATTTTGAATGAGATTATAGCGTGGATGAAGAAAATGAGACGAACAGGGATGATTTTCAAGGTGGACGACGTATGACTCTTTGAGTTGGGAGTTTCTTACATCCGTCATGGATCAAATGAACTTTCCAACGAGGTGGTGTAAATGGGTGATGGCGATTGTATCTTCGGCTCGAGCGTCTGTTTTAATAAATGGTTCACCCACTCAGGATTTTGCTTGTAGCCGTGGGCTCCGACAAGGTGATTCCCTTTCACCGTTCTTGTTTCTAATAGCGATGGAAGCATTGTCGGGGGTTATTAAAAGGGCAACGAGCGTAGGTCTCTTTCGGGGGATATCTTATGGTATGAACGAACTACCTATTTCGCACCTCCTCTATGTGGATGATGTGGTATTTTTGGGCGAATGGTCACTTAACAACGCCATGAACCTGAGGAGGATCCTAAGGTGTTTCTTTCTAGCATCCGGCTTGAAGGTGAATTTGAATAAGTGCTCGGTGTTTGGTGTGGGTGTACAACCGGCTGTGGTCCAAGGTTTGGCGGACGTGTTACGGTGTAAAGCCGGAACGTTTCCTTTTATCCATTTGGGTTTGCAAGTCGGGGCTAATATGAATTTGTCAAAGCATTGGAAGCCGGTGGTGGATGCATTTAAGAATAAATTATCGCCTTGGAAGGCCAAGACACTATCGTATGGAGGACGGGTGACGCTCATCAAGTCGGTTGTTAACGCCTTACCCACTTACTATTTTTCGTTATTCAAAGCCCCCGGTAATGTTATTGACGCTCTTGATAGATTGAGATGTGTGTTTTTTTGGGGTGGGTCGGAAGATAAGGCTAGAATGAATTGGGTTGCGTGGCAAAGGGTTTGTTCCCCGGTAGATTATGGTGGCCTTGGTTTTGGATCTCTTCGTGACGCCAATTCGGCTATGCTTGCAAAGTGGTGGTGGAGGTTTAAAACCGAGCCCTCTGCTTTGTGGCGTAATGTCATTTGGTCTATACATTGCTCGAGTCGGGATTGGAATCCAATTCCGACTAAACTTTCTATTTCAGGTTCTTGGAAACAAATTTATTCGTCTATGCAGATTGTTAAAAGGGGTGGGGTGGATGTGGGTTGGGCCATTAAAGGGGTGGTGGGTAATGGGTTGGGTATATCATTTTGGCTGGATTCTTGGGCTGCTGATTATCCCCTTGTTGTGGCTTTCCCGACTCTCTTTGATCTTGAAAGCAATAAGTTCGCGTGCGTGGCAGATCGGGTCAACCAATTGGGGGGTGGGTGGGGTTGGGCATGGAAGAGAAGCTGTCTGAATGCTGCTGAATCGCTGGAGTTGCAGCTGTTCTGCAGCTCTGTTGCTGTACCGAGCATATCGGATGCTCTGGATGGGTGGGTTTGGGGTTTGGGTCAGAATTGCGAGTTTGCTGTAGGTGTGCTAAAGGCCTCACTGCATGCGACCAGGTTTGAACATGCTTCTTTTGTGCTGCAATGGAACTCCTGGGCTCCAAAGAAGGCGATTATTCTTGCGTGGCGGGCTGAACAAGACCGGATCCCAACCCGCGCGGCTCTAAGAAGAAGAGGTATTAATATTGGCTCGGAATGGTGCTCTTTTTGTGGCGACTTTGCTGAAACAACGGAACATCTTTTTATCTCGTGCTCTTTCTCTCAAATTCTGTGGAATCTAGTGGCTCAATGGTGCAATATTGGTCCTATCTACATGTTCCATTTCAAAGATCTGCTTCAACTTCATTCGCATATTGGTGGCTCGAATAAAAGGAAGAAGGCGTTTAACGTGGTGTGCCTAACGACGATTTGGTGTCTTTGGAAGCATCGGAACGAGGTGGTTTTTAATAATCAACAGGTTAATCTTACTAAAGTACTCGGTGATATCAAGTCTTTAAGCTATCTCTGGGTGATGTCAAGGGCGAAACAACCGTCTTTGGATTGGAACTCATGGCGATATTTTAGTTTTCCTAATATTGGATGGTAGTATCTTGGTGTTTGTTTGTATTCAGTCGATCTTTGATGATTATTGTTATTCGGTGTATCGCTAGTACCCCGCTAGCATGATGAAATAAAAATCTTTCGTTGATCGTTAAAAAAAAAACGAAAAATTGGTTGGTCAAACTTATTATGACGCAACTTTGTGACTTTGATGTCTGCTTGATTTTGATGTACCTTTCTACAATGGCGTAATGGTCTAAATAATGCTTTATGCTCAAACTTGGCTATAAACTATTTATTGTTATTAACATCGAGACCCACGGCAAAGCGCGGGGTATTAGGGATGAGCTAATAGCACCGAATACCGATCCCGTCCCGTCCCGATTCCGATCTCGTACCGAACCGAGGGTGTTCGGTATCGGTGCCCACATTTAGAGGTTTTCGGTTTCGGTATTATCGGTATGGTATCAGTATTTTAAGGTAAAATACCGATACCATACCGGTACCGGTACCATACTGTATACTTTTGGTATTGGTATCAGTATTGGGTTTTATAAGTTTTTGAGATCGGCATTGGTTGATACCGATACCGTCCCAAGCTCACCCCGTAGGGTACAGTCATAGCTATAAAATAACTAAAAGATGTATTAACTACTTATTTAACTAACACCCATTATCCCATTAATTTTTATAAACCCAGTAACTATTTCAAAATAAAAACTAAGCCCATTAGTTTATTAGCCCAATAACACCATTAAACCCCATTAGAAATTAAACCATTAAACTAATAAATAACTAAATACATTTACAGATTGTCATATTGGGCAGCAATTCAAGAAGGGTTGATTAGACGTAGACACGGTACCAAAATGTCGCCTAAAGTGTATGTGTAGTGGGTTTTATGGGGCGTTTTGGCCCAGTTCACCGGAGCTACCTATTGTATTGTCTTCTAACATATCAGTGATTGGGTTTCAAAAAATGAAAACTCATGCATTTCTCATGACAATTGTCGATTGGCGTATTTATATTATGTATTTGAAATTTAATCTGTTTTTTTTTTTTTTTGGGTATGTGACCTGACTCGACACAGGCCATAAAAATTCTTTTTTTTTTTTTTAATTATAAGTAAGATGATTTTATTAACACATAAACACGAAAAATTACATCAAGATAGCGGGCAGGCGGGCAACAAGTTGCGCTGCAACCCTTTTCCGAACCGCAAACCCTAACCTACTAAAAACAAACCCATGCCCTCCCGGAGTCGAGACACTGCTATGAATAACCCGTTGGACTCTGGTCAAGAAACGGATAGCTTCCGGTGCCAGGGAGCCAAAGGTATCAAATGTCAGGGGTACGAAAACGTGTTGATTCTCCTCACAGGCTTTAGCATGCTTCTCAACTTTCTTCGCCTCAGCTTTCCGCACTGCTTGCCCTGCTACAAACCCACTATCTTTCAAACCAACTAGGGGAGACACACCTGTTAGGTAATAGAAAACTGACCCTAAAAAATTTCCTGACCTTCATAAAAAAAAATCGTAGTTCCGCCATTCGAGGGCCTCTATATTCAATTTTATATAAAAACTAGATCACTATATGTATGGTGGTTATTGATTTGCCACAATAGGCAATACTCACGACAGAGACAACACCTTCAATTCTACCCAAATTGTATGAATAAAAAGCACTTTTAGGAATGATATAAAATTGGCATTGCTAAACTTGGCTCTTAAGTCTTAACAAAAAATAAGCTTCTATAGTTTGTTCAAGCCTATGGCTCTGGATTGTTGATGGTCATTTAATTAACTGCATAAATCGCATAAGTAATGTTTGTAAAATTTTAAAAATTATCAAGATGTCTGGTAAGGTTTAAGTGTCAACATATCCCATAACACATGCCTTGAAATCCTCTCTTCTCCTTGATTCCATCCTAGTCAATCTTGACTCCATCCTAGTCAATCTCCCACTTTACTACCATTTAGTGTGATTTGTATGTTTTTAGTAAAGAGAGATATTCTTTCCTCCTTTGTTGTAACATCTTCATGTATTTATACTTGTACAATGATCAATAGAGATCATCAAGGTTTTATCATTATCACATGGTATCAGCCAGCCAAGATCAAACCCTTTTTCTTCTCTAAATTTCGCTGACCTTCTGTCCATTTCTGCTTCTGTTTTCAACCGAGACCTCTTTCTTCTGTTCCAAATGGCTACAAACAATCCATCCAACCTCTCCTCCATCCCTCTCCATTCCCTTAGCCATCTCATTAACATTAAGTCAAACTCCACCAACTATCTCCCATGGGAGAAACAAATTACACTGGTTTTGGCCTATCTCAATTTACTCGAACATGTTAATGGTTCGACCCCTTCCACACCAGAAAAAATAACTACTGAAAATCAAACCTCGGACAATCCCGCATACCTTTCTTGGAAAACTGATGAATAAAAGGTCCTTCTTTTGATAAATTCCACATTAACCGAAGAGGCCATGGTTGAAACCATCGGCCACACCACGGCTGCTACTGTTTGGAAAGCATTAACCGATGCCTATAGCCATTGTTCGATCGAACGTATTCACAATCTAAAGGATACCCTTCGAACCCTTCAAAAAGGAGACTCATCCGTGTCCGAATTTGGTCGAAAATTCAAGTCCCTATCCAACCAACTAGCCGCTATTGGGCATCCCATAAGTGATGAGGATAAGCGTTATTGGTTCCTTTGTGGACTAGGCGCCTCCTTTGAAAACTTCTCCACATCTCAACGAACCATCCATCCCGCACCTTCTTTTCGTGGCCTCTTAGCCAATGCCGAAAACCAAGAAATGTTTATCCAAAAACTCCACGGGTCTCAACATTCCCAAGCCGCTTTCTACGTGAATCAAACCAAAAATCATACCGGCTCATCTCGTGGAAGAGTACGACACTCAAACAATAATCGTGGTCGCATCGGTTCTTACACCAAACGACCACCCTTATGTCAATTATGCCGAAAAGAGGGCCACTTCGCCACTACTTGTCCAAACCTTGGTTCTTTTGCTAAAAAATCTCTAAATGATAATCTAGCCGATGCCTTCGTTGCTCAATGCAACGTTGCAACGGGCACCTCGGATTGGACTGCTGATTCAGGTGCTACCACACATATGCTTCCTACTACTTTTGGTCTAACTTGTTCAAAACCTCAAACCAAAAACATTCGAGTCACATTTGGTAACGGGGAATCATTACCCGTAACCCACATTGGAAAAACTAATTTAAATAATTCCATTTCATTAAAAAATGTGTTAATTGTTCCAAATCTCACAAAAAAATCTACTTTCAATTAGTAGATTAACAAATGACTCACCGGTTGATGTTTTGTTTTCTAATGATTATTTTCATATTCAGGACCGAAAAACATCAGAAGTTCTAGCTAGAGGCACGTGTGAAAACGGCTTCTATGTTCTCACTCAAAGTCACAAATCCCTTGTTGCCGCGCTTTCTGCTACGCACCTTCGTGCTTCTTTCAATAAATGGCACAGACGCTTTGGCCATGTTTCTTTTGATACAATTTCTAATTTAAATAGACTTGGACATGTTTTCGTTACATCTTTTTTACCCAAACCAGGTCTATGCAATTCTTGTGAATTATCAAAAGCTAAGCATTTACCATTTATTGAAAATTCTAAACGCGCACAACATGTTTTAGATCTCATTCATTGCGATCTATGGGGACCCACCCCGTCCCATCTACCGATGGTTACCGATACTATGCCATATTTATAGATGATTATTCTCGGTTCACTTGGTTTTATCCATTAAAGGCAAAATCAGATTTCTACAATGTTCTCACAACTTTTTTGCCTTTTGTACAAAACCAATTTTCAACAACCATCAAAGTTTTTCAAAGCGATGGTGGAACCGAATTTACAAATAATCAAGTTCAAAATTTCTTTAAACAAAATGGCATACATCATCGGTTATCATGTCCCCACACACCCGAACAAAATGGGCGTGCGGAGCGCAAACACCGTCACATAACCGAAACTGGGCTAGCCATGATGTTCAATGCTCATGCTCCACCCAATCTTTGGTTTGATGCTTTTGCATCCGCGACCTTCATCATAAATCGCCTCCCCACACCCATTTTAAACAACAAATCTCCTTTTGAAATTCTTTTTCATCAACCACCCACCTATTCAAATCTTCGTGTTTTTGGTTGTCGCGTATACCCATATCTTCGTGACTATACAAAAAATAAACTACTTCCTAGAAGTACACCTTGCATATTCATCGGTTATAGTTCAAGTTACAAAGGCTTTCGTTGTCTTGACACCACATCCGGATGGGTATACACCACACGACATGCTAGATTTGATGAGGAAAATTTACCATTTCAAACCCCCTCAACATCTTCGAATGTTACAAAATTACCTATTACCAACTTTGATGACTATTTACCCTCACCCTCACAAAACAACCCACAACACCAAGACATACCCAACTCTCCTGGCCCATCATCACCACCTCTCGGCCCATCTCTCAAAAACAAAAATAACACAACCTCACCAGCAAGTCATCCACACCCTTCTGTTTACGATGAACCCTCTTTTTTCCCAACCCAAACCGAACCCTCCTCACCGACCCAACATCACCTTTCAAATCAAACCGAACCTTCCTCATGGGCCCACTACTCCAGCCCAACTCCATCCGCCCCTCATAGCCCACCCACACCACCTCATTCAAGCCCAATACAATCCTCAAGCCCGTCTACCACTCTTCCGCATCAACCTGACACCTCTAGTTCGGATTCTTCCAACTCATCTTCATCCCACCCACCTCATAACACTCATCCCATGGTCACTCGAGCAAAAAATGGCATTTTCAATCCAAAAACCTTTGAAAAACACAATTGCTTTTTCTCGTCGCATTTTCCCAAAGGAATAAAAACGGCTCTTAAACACCCCAAATGGATTCAAGCCATGAACGAGGAATTACATGCCTTGTGTACAAACAACACATGGCATCTCGTTCCTCGCCCGTCACACACCAACATCATTGGCTCCGAATGGATTTATAGGACCAAATATAAATCCGACGGCTCTCTTGATCGCTACAAAGCCCGTCTTGTAGCTCAAGGCTTCACTCAAATACCGGGACTCGATTTCTCATATACCTTATAGTCCGGTAGTCAAATCCGCTACCATCCATGTTGTTCTAAGTCTTGCCACAATCAACAAGTGGAAACTACGTCAATTAGATGTAAACAATGCTTTCTTAAATGGCCACTTAACCGAAACAGTTTTTATGGAACAACCTCCCGGTTTTGAAGATCCAAATAAACCCAATCATGTCTGCAAACTCAATCATGCTCTCTATGGTCTAAAACAAGCACCTCGTGCTTGGTTTCAACGCCTAAGCAACTTCTTGCTTACTCTCGGGTTTGAAAATAGTATATCCGACCCTTCTCTATTCACCTACCAACGCCATGGTATTTTAATTTATCTCCTTGTTTATGTAGACGACATCATTATCACCGATAATAATGACACCTTTATTACAAATTTCACCACACGTCTTGACAAGGAATTCAAAATTAAAGACCTTGGATTGCTTCAATTTTTTCTCGGCTTGGAGGTGACGCACACTGACTTGGGTTTATTCCTAAATCAATCCAAATATGCCCATGACATATTAACTAGAGCCAGACTTCTTGATTCCAAACCCGTTGCTACTCCTCTCACATCTAAAGATGTGTTTCATTCACAGGGTCATCCCTTTCATGATCCTACTCTTTATCGCTCTCTTGTCGGTGCCCTTCAATACCTCACTATCACTCGACCCGACCTTTCCTATGCCGTCAATCAAGCCAGTCAATTCCTTCAACAACCCACCACCACCCATTTTCAGTTGGTCAAGCGAATTCTTAGATATGTTAAAGGGACTTTGACTCATGGTTTACATTTTGATAGACCTCCTAACACTACTTTGCTAGGTTTTTCAGATGCAGATTGGGCTCGATGTATCGACACTAGAAGATCCACCTATGGTTATTGTATCTACTTAGGTGGAAACTTGGTATCTTGGAGTGCAAAGAAGCAACCTACAGTCTCTCGATCCAGTTGTGAATCCGAATATAGAGCTATGGCAAACACGGCAGCAGAAATCATTTGGCTAACAAATCTCCTACGGGAACTTAAAGCTTTACCACCAGGATGTCCGACATTATTGTGTGATAACAAGAGTGCTTTGTTCCTAACTCAAAATCCGATCTCTCACAAAAAAGCAAAGCACATTGACATAGACTATCATTTAGTTCGGGAACTAGTTGTCGCGGGTCGTCTTCACACCAAGTTTATCTCCACCGACAAGCAAGTTGCGGATATCTTCACAAAAAGTCTTCCAAAACCTTTATTTGAGCGGTTTCGCACAATGCTTCGTCTAGGCCAACCGCCATCTCGCATTGACGAGGGGTGTCAACATATCCCACAACACATGCCTTGGAATCCTCTCTTCTCCTTGACTCCATCCTAGTCAATCTTGACTCCATCCTAGTCAATCTTGACTTCATCCTAGTCAATCTCCCACTTTACTACCATTTAGTGTGATTTGTATGTTTTTAGTAAAGAGAGATATTCTCTCCTCCTTTGTTCTAACATCTTCATGTATTTATACTTGTACAATGATCAATAGAGATCATCAAGGTTTTACCATTATCACATTAAGCCATGTGTTTTTTTTTTTTTTTTTTTTTTTTTTTTTTTTTTTTTTTTTTGCATATTGGTGAACATAGTCAGATTATTAGATTGCCTCTTTTAACATGTATTTTAGGATTTGGATAAGAACGAAAAAGAGTAAAACATGTATTATGGATTATAATTCATCCGCTTGCTAGTTTTTTTATCTATATCTATACTACATTTGTGACATCCGGGAACCAAGCACACATTTTTCTAGCTGGCTTTACTGTTTACTTGCCGAATTTCGGGACGAAATTCTTTTCAACTTGGGGATGATGTGACACCCCGCATTTTCAGGTTCCTACTTTAACTAAACTCTAGTTAACTTGCATGTGCATACGTGACTAAACACTTGACTAGGGTTAGTTAGGAAGGTCTTCTTATATGTTATAGGGTAATAACATATGTTATGTGATAATAACATATGTTACATTATAATAAGTAAAGTTATCATCACAATGCATACACGAGTCCTGTATCCCGAACGTTGGTGATTTGTCTAGCATACATGATAATGTGTACAATTGAAATATGATGAACGTGAAGTAACATGTTTATGTGAATTACGTGTTTATGCGAATTACTGCTTAACTGATAGTTAGTACGTAAACCATGCAAATTACGTGCACTCTATGATTAATATGTTATGAGATGATAAAAACAACGATTTTTAAGTAAGTTAGGGTGGTTAATATTATCGGGTCCGGTATTGGGCTAAAACATGATTAACGGGTCCGGTTAGTAGACAAAAAGGCCCTAATACCCAATTACTTGGGCAACAAGCCAAATCCCCTTATAATTATTGATGAAAAAAAATAATAAGAAACCCTAACCCCCTACCCTTGCGCCGTAAACACCCCCACCCCCACAATCTCTCAATTTCAATCAAACAACAAATTCCGTTGATTAATCTAAGTGGTGTTGGGTGGAATCTCTAAACCTTGAGGATTTCTTGCATTGAAAGGTATAATTTTTATAAGTTTTATGATAATTGTTAATGTTTTGAAAAGCTTTTAAAAACCCTAGAAACTCTATGAGAATGAATCGCATGTGTATGTGTTTGTGTAAATTCTTATATGTTTTGCATGAAGGTTTATGAGAATTGATGTATGGGATTATAATTAGGGTTTAGGAATGTGAAAAATACATATTTTAAGATGATTGTATATGAGAATTTCATGGAATAGGTGATTATGGATGATTAGGGTTCATGAATAACTTGGGGTGCAAGTTTCAGTTTTCTGACAGATTCATTAGGGTGTTTTGTAGGGTATGTATTGTGATGTTAAATTGATTGTTTTGATCTATTCTTTGCATGAATGGATTGTACATGGTCTTAGATTTTTAGAATGGGCAAAATCATCTGATTTGGATGTCGTTTGATATGTTTTTGAAATTTTATTTGATTAAAGGTCATATCAGATTTTCGGAATTATAAATTGGGTCAACTTTAAACGGTCAGAGGTCGAGATTTACAAAGGGTTAAGTTATGAAATTTGGACAGTAGGTCAAAATTGGAAAAACTTGGCTTTTCCAGTTGGATTCACCTCGTTTGGGTGAATACACAATATTTGGGAATTTTTCTACTAAACTGACCTGCTGTGGAAATTTTCTGGACATAGCTGTGTTGTACGAATTTTAATAATTTTTGTATTTGGTTTTGAGACAAAACAAAAATATGGGTTATCAAATGAATCCCAATTAATATTCAGTAAACATTTGGGAGTTTAATTCATTCGTTAAGTATTTTAAATAATTCGTTTTTCACAGTGTACAATCTGCCCTGAAAATGCAGATTGTGTAAGGGATGTTTGTGGGACTATTTGGAGTCTTATATGGTATGTATTTTGACATGAAGTTGCATGAATACTTATATGAGATGTGTATGAGGTATAAAACTGATAATAATCAATATGATCACCAACGGGATACGTAGGACTTACTTGTGCATGTAGAGTCATTAGGTGTCACTACACGGTTTGAACTTTAAAAGTCTTGGACAAACGAGTTGTATGGTGTGTTGATTATGCACATATACTCACCTAGTGACATTTGTAATAGGGAGTCGGTAGCTCATTTTTGTTTGAGGAATTTAGATTATTCACGTGCAACCTAAGGTGAGTTTCACTACTCTTTTCTCAAAAGCATGCGTCTCGGGTTGAGACAACATACTTAACTTTTTCTAGTCCGGGTTGGGACTACTATTTTCTAGTCCGGGTTGGGACTACTACTTTCTAGTCCGGTTTGGGACTACTTACACATCCCGGGTTGGGATGCTATGGATCCTTGTGTGGGTCGGTTTTTGCTAGTTCGCAAACTGTGTCTTTGATGAACTAAACCAACTCCATCATCTGTAAGTCCTTCACATACCGAATGAGTTGCCGGGTTATGGCAAGCGGGTTATTAGTTGATAGCGCTATTAGGTCTGACAAACCTCACACCGGCTCGGGGAGTGCGGGAGTGAACTATAACTTAACAGATTTTATCATTGTTGATAGGCAATGATGTAAGGCATGCGGCTCACATTTGTGGCTACACGTACATCAGCAGTTCGGTATATCGGTGTTAGTTATCATGAATGGGTTAGCTACCCTTGACATGCGATGAACTAGTGTTTACACGGTTCTTGGAACCAACTCAATACTTGTTTACGTGGTTTTGGAAACCAGCGCATTTACACACTCATTTACTTTACTTAGTGAACTCACCAACATTGTTTGTTGACCCATGATATACATGTTTTTGCAGTTAGTTAGCTTCCGGTGCCAGGATTAGAAAGCACTGCACACTTCACTGCATTTGAGTCTTGGGCATACACCTAAATTACATACTATGCTTTTACATTTTCTTTCGTATGGTTTTAATTTGGGCGCGTTGTTTTGCGCATGGTTTTAAAGGTTTAAATTTGGTTTACGCTTCCGCAGCTTAACTAAACTTGGTTTTTGAAAACGAACTAAATGGTTTGGGCATTTAGAGTTCGTTCATATGACTTATGGCTATGGGATCCTGGTATGTCATGCGCCTCGCGGTATAAACACCGCAGTGGAAATTTGAGGGTGTGACAACATTATAAAGGGAGACATGGGCAAATATGTCCAAATAGTCCAAAGTTAAGATGTCATACAAAATGTTTCTTTACAATTTTCTAAATTTTACCACTTTTATTCCCTAAATGCCCTTAGAAGATAATCAACTTTTATATGAAAATGGAACTCACCCAAACTAAATAAACACATGGGATAACAATATTTTTGAACAAATTTCATATAATGGCGATGAAAGATAATAATTTATGTTATCACAATGAATAATCTTATCTCACATAAACTTGTATTAGTTTTAAAACTTTAAAATATAGTGACTAAAGTCTTCCTAGAGTTAAAGTCAAGCTAACTAGAGCACCTTTTTTATATCATTCAACGCAATTATTTTTGTTTTCAATTTTAATCATGATAAATAAGTGAAATTAGGCTCTATAGCTTTTATTAGTTGATTAATTTTTAGGCGTTTTATGATAGATTGATGATATGATATACGTGTCGTTCATTAGATATTGGTTAAAGTATTGCCTGTTTGTCTAGAAAATTTAAGGTTGGTATAGTCTTTTATTGATCTGCTTTGGTAGGAGAAATTTCATTTTCTATTTCTACGAATACTTGTTAAAACATAGCGTACACATTTCTATTCTTTTTACGTAACTTGCGGCAAAAAGCCAAAGTATCACAATGTCGTATTGCCACCCATTTGTGGATCTCGCTGCAACGCGCGGGTAAACCTACTAGCATTTATATATATAGTGATCACTATTAAAAAAAAAAAACAAACAAACAAAGTCAAACAAATGAGCATACCTTTATTTAAGTTCAAGCTCGTCTTACTCTTGTTTCGTTTACAAACGAAACAAATTCAACCAAGCATTTTTGTAAACAACCTTCTAGTCATGGACTTTTGAATAGCATTAAGCTTGGAGATGTTTTCAACTTTCCTTATGTAAATGTTTTCTTTTGGACAAGCTCGATCGATGCCATTTTGTGTGTATGTTTGTGTTTTGTTTTATTTTACACTAGCTGATTACTTCGAGAGGGTCCCGAAGTTGAAAAATCTAATTTTGCGTGATAACCTATTGCAAATAGCTTAAGTTAGCTAACCACAAAATCTCTCAATCATTGCATTTTCATAGTATTTTAAATGATAACATGGCGATTGGGCTGATTTTCAACATCGTAGATAAGAACCTGGTTTAAAAGAAAAAACATGATTAATGAATAACATGAACACTTTGTGTGTTTTTTTTCCTGTATAAACGAAACCCCACAAAAAATAGTCGATTTTTTCTCCGTTTTTTATATAGTACTATGGTACTCGTTGGAAAGATAATAAAACGCTCGTTAATTTGGTGCAATTTTTTTCTTTAAAAAATCTCGTATATAAAAGATATAAACGTTTAAAAATTATGGGAAGAAACATGAGAGAGAAAATTTTAAATTTATTTTTAAATTCTTTTTCCCTAAAATAACTCAATTTAATTTTAGTAATTGAGAATTTAGGGTTTTATGTTTATCTTTTTTTAGTTAAAAAAAGAAATAATTCAAAAACACTAAAATCTTTCAATTATGATGCCACGTGACACTCTCAAAAAGAGGTTGAGGTCTCCATTACACACCACGTCAGCATATACGTTTTCTTTTATATATATAGATAGATTAAATTTTTTGAAGGGAATATGTGAGTGGCTAAGACATTAACGTTCTTACGTGATTGGTTAGATTTTCTATTTGAAATAGCATTTGTTACGCAATTTTTTACAGGTGTTTTTGTTAGGTTCAAATTGCATAACATATATATTGGTGTGATCAATAAAACTAAGTTTTTTTTTTTTTTTAATTTAAAATTTCATATTACATATATTCCAAGTGTGTTGAAAAAATTTGGGTATTTTGATATGGGTAATGGAATGGACGATGTTGGTTATGGAAAACATGATAAAGTGATACCTGATAGGTTGATGAGACCAAGAACTGATGCATAAAGAGTATTAGAAGGCGGCTTGATTAAGTTAGTAAGGGTAATTCTGTCCATTAAGAAAGTATCAGTTATAAACATATGAATATTATAGTAATTGATCACTATTATCGCCACACATAAATATATAAACATAAGATATATTTATTCTTATAGACAAGGGAATGAAATGGATCATTACCATTCCATGGTCTTGTTTGGTTACGAATTGAAAATGAAATAAATAATTACATTGTATTGTTTGGTAAGCAGGAAATACAAAAGAATAAAATCGGCGGTGGGTGGTGCTGGTAGGTGGCTATGGCAGTGGTGGTCGGTAGTGGTGGGTGGCGGCGGTGGTTGCGGTGATCGGCGGTGGTCGATAGCGTGGAGAGGCGCCGGTGGTTGGTCATGGTGTCTGGTGATGGTGGAACCAGTGGGTGGTGGTAATCGGGGTGGTGATAAAGGGTGATAGAGGTAATGGAATGAAAACAAAACTAGGGCGTGGATGAAATGGATTTGGGGTTGTTGGACAGAATGAAATGGACAAGGTAATAGAAGATTTCATTTCTTTGACTAATCAAACACCCATTTTTTTTTCATTCCTTGCAATATTTTATTTTATTTCGTCTCTCATTCATGAATACCTAACACTACCTTAATTTTAGCCTGGGCTAAAAGATAAATGTAATAGGCTATAACGATTGATGCCCTGTTTGTTTTGCGGGGCTTAGTCTATGTTTGTTAGAAAGAAAATATCATGATTTATAAGTACTTCTATATCATACTCACTTAATCTCATCAATAGCAAAGCTAAGGTAGGGTCTGAGGGGGGTAAGATGTAGACAACCTTACCTCTACCTCGTGGGAATAGAGAGGCTGCTTCTAGTGAGACCCTCGGCTCGATAGTGGTTTTGTATCAAGCCTTGGACATAAGGCACATAACACTTAGCAATCGGGACAGCCCGATTGGTGCATGTAACCCCTTGTCTTTTGGCTATCAACGCTACCACATGATGCATGATTAACCATCCATCGTTTTTAACGTTATTTTCACGAAATTAGTAAAATAACGTTAAAATTAGTGCAACTTTACTTTTGCCCCCCAAGGCCACACATATATACATTATATGCGCAGAGCCTATAAAGTTATAAAAAGAAAAATTGTCATGATAGAATAATGAATCCATGCGGTCAAATGAAAAACAACCTAGTTACAAATGCTTGGTTTTAAGTTTAATTCTAAGTTGTCTGAGATAATCATCTAACTATGGTACGATTTAACTCCAAATTTATATATGTAGTTTCACTAACAAGTAATATAACTTACTAGCTAGTGATTACCAATTAGTTATACCAAGAAACTATGATTAGAGAATATATTCATACAAAATTGATACATCTACCGAAGAAACACCAATCCAATCGAGTGGTTAGATAATGTTCAACCGAGGGCTAATCTAGGATTAAAAGTTTGAGCCTGCAAAACTAGGAACACTGTGCGTCTCGTTACAAGGAGAAGAGATTGGGGGTTCTCGTTGTAACCACCCCTGGCGTGAGAATAAGTATTGTTTTATTGAGAGTAAAATACGAATGTTGAGAGTAGTGAGAGTCAACGCTTGTCACCTTAGAGGATAGTGGTATTTATAGCCGGAGTGGTGATAGGTGATTGGTTAAGATGTCGCTTTTAGAATATCTTTTTGGTTCCCTCTATGCTGACCGTTAGTGGTATCAGAGGAAGGTGTGCATCAGCACGACGTGATTGGCTGGACGTCGCTATCGCTCATTCTTTTTGTCCCCCCGCCACAACCGTTTGGTGTAGATCATAGAGTAGACCTTCTCATCATTTGATTGGCCACATGTTGCTTTCCTATATATGGTCCTTTTTTTTCTTCTAGGGATTGGCATATCCGATGTGGTGTGTACCGGCGGGAGGTCGAGAATCATGTCTCTTCATATACTAATATACCTAAATATTATCACCCTCAAAACTTTGATTAAGCATTTTCAAAACAAATGTATTTGAAAAGAAAATATTTTGCTTGGAAAAAAAACAAATTATAGTATGTTTTCAAATCAACTATCGCTCACCTTTCACAAAAATATAGTTTATCTTTATTGTGTGTTTGGCAACCTTTGTATACATGAGTGGATAAGAGACTCTAAACTAGTAAGAGTATACCGATATGGTGGTGGTTTAAGGAGTTGGTGCGTGAGTGGTCTGGTGAGGGTTATGAAAGTGGTGAAGGGACAAAGAGGTAAAATTTTCATTTAGCGTCATTTTGAAACGTAATCCATAAGAGGTTTGATGTCTGGTTCAGATGTGCCCTTTTAGTGAACCAAAAGCAATAAAGAAGGAAATAGAAGACGATGTGCCACTTCAGGATGAGCGGGAACACTGCCCCAACTGTCAGTTCACCCAAAGCCTTCAAGCCGAGCGAGATATGAGGATATCCAACGTCCACTCCCCTTGGTCTAAGATGTATAAGACGGTTATGTAACCATCTACCTTATTGTTTTTCTAACCCATATTATACGTGTCTAGCCTTACATAAAACTACATTTTACAAATCATATGATTTTCTACTTAAATTTGATTTTAATTTTTTTTTTTTTTTGGAACCTTAACTTCATTAAAAAACGGCTAAGCCCCCCCCCCCCCCCCCAAACGAGGACCGCCAAAAACAAACTTTACATCATATACAAGGGATATCTACACCAATCCTTCCAAATTAAATCATTATACTTAGATCTACTACGATACCAAAGAAAAGAACACGATTTAATGCTTGCAATCATATCGCAAAACCGGGGTTGAACGTCATCAAAAATCGCCTTGTTTCGAGTCTTCCAAATTACCCAACACACTGTCATGACAATCCCTTTTATCATTGTCTTCTTAGCCTTGTTACCTTGATTCGAACCTGGAAGCCTCAATATATCTTTGATCTCCAAAAGAAGAATGGGCTCTATCCTGCACCACCATTCAATAAAGTGCCATATGCCAGTTGTAAGAATGCATCCAGTGAAGAGATGAAGCGCCGACTCGTTCGCTGAATTGCATAAGGCACAATAATTGTTTCCCACATTGATGTTCCTTTTACTAAGCTCCTTTTTCGTCGGTAATCGATCCATGTTAAGCCTCCACATATGAATATTAACCTTAAGAGGCACCCACCCGATCCATACCATATCAGTACTCCGACTAACATTGCGATCGGAATTCAGCGTCTTTTTCATAGCTTTCACTGTGAATATGCCATCATTCTCAGTTTCCCATCGCCACCTGTCTGACTCCGCACTTAAGGAACAAGTCGAAATCACCTCCATGAGCTCTCTATATTCAGAAATTTCAGCAAAGGAACTCAACCCCGCCTTCCAGTTCTCGACCAAGATCGACTTGCCATCACGACTGACAATTCTCTCCACAACCGAGCATCCTTTCTTCTTTTCCAGCGAGTATAAGTTTGGCCACCGTATGGATAACACTGAATCGCCATACCACATATCATTCCAGAATCGGATATCCGCACCACTACCCAATTTACCCCTAATAAGATTTTTAATACCTTTCCCATCCAGCTGCATATTTCCAGCAATCGCCACTATGTTTTTCCAACAACCAAAGAGGCCATTATTCATAGGAAGAAAAGACCAATTACCTTTTCCACCGTGAAGGGCCTCAATAATCCTTTGCCAACTAGAATTCGGTTCTGATTTAAATCTCCAAACCCACTTAGTAATGAGAGCTTTATTGACATCCGTTAATTTCGAGATTCCCAACCCCCCATCTTCTTTAGGAGTGGTAACTACCTCCCATGCTACCCAGTGAAGTTTCCTCACACCATTATAACCACCCCATAAGAAATTTCTCATTAATTTCTCAATTTGTTCCACCACCTGAACCGGAGCCTTATAAACAGACAAATAATAAAATGGGAAGATTAGACAAAACCGATTTTATGTAACATTACGCATTTAAATACTTGTACGTTACGAGTATTTTGAATAAAACGTCAAGTTTCATCATTATTAGTTTTTTGTTAAAAATATTATTGTGACGCATTTGGAACCCTAATACTATGTTATTTATATATAATATACATATATATATATATAGAATAATTGCCAAAAAATAAAGGGCTTGGGCCGGGAATCGAACCCGCGCCCAAGCCGGGTCAACCACACAGCAGCTCTACCAGCTGGTCTACCCAACACTTTTGATAAATCCCCTGCGCGTTTTAACTTTATAATGTCGTGATATATCAACAGTTGACTTAGAAAGTCAACTATGACATCAATCTACCATAATTAACCAATTCAAACGCGTATTATTCCGGATTTGGTATGATTGGTGATTGATCTGATGATTTCGCGTCCCTTACACGCTGTCTTGATGGTCAAAACATACCAATTATACAAGATTTACGCGTCATTTGCATTCATGACGGGTCAAACATACCAATTCATCAATCCGAGCCTCACCCTATAAATTGGACCTCCCAAACCACTCCCAACTCGCCGATCTCTCAACCCCACCTTCAATTTCTGTTAACAACCTCTGTACAAGTATCAAATCGTTTGTGTTTGACCATTCTGTTGACCGGACATTCAAACGCGATTTCATTATTGGTAATACTTGGCATTGTTGGGCAACACATATTCTATTTTCACGAGACATAACATTTTGCTAAGGTGAGTTTTACATAGCCCCTTTTCTATTTTTCGCCATTTTTGGGGTGAAACATGTTACAACATTCTATATACAATTCAATCATAAAGTGTCTATGTGTTTTTCTATGTTGCATTATGTCTTAAACATGACTAGGGTAAGCACAATATTCTAGCATAATCATTAACATTGATCAGCCAACGGTATACAATGATAGATCTATTGGACTGACAATCCCACCCGGATACGTGCCTCCTACATAGGTAGCGTGGGTGATTGTTATCGCATAACATAATCGAATGAACCATGAGCGTATGGGATGGACCACAATATTCTAGTCACAAGGGTTGATTATGCACTCGATTTACTTCTAGTATGTTTTCACATATGGACTAGACTTGCCATGACACTTGAATTGTACAAGCTTTATTCGATTATCAAAACCTATGTAATTCTCACCAACTTTTGTTGACCCAAAAATATTTTCAAAATTAACATGTTTCAGGTAACAATGAAGCTGAGGCTTAGAGTATGCATGAGGAAATACTATGAAGTTTTTTTTTGAAGTTATTTGCTTTATTTGATATCATGTATTTGGGATTTCTAGACATCATTTCATTTTGGATATTTATGTTATGAATAAATTATTTAAAATTTCAATATATACCATGTGCTACTGAAACAATCATCAATACGTGACATCCCGATGTTTCCGCCATCGGTTGGGGTGTTACATTTTATGAGAGTTAAACCACCTCCCATAGAAAGAGAGTTAGCTTTCCACGTCGATAACCGAGAACTAACAACATCCACAACCGAGCTCCAATGACAAATCCGATTCATGTTGGCACCAACTTTGATACCCAAATATTCAAACGGAAAATCTCCAATCTTGCAACCAAGAATGCTCCCCATTTCAGTAACCTCATCATTATTGACACCAATACCAAAGAGATGGGAATATTGATTTTGAGGCTCGTACACAAGTGAAAAATCCTAGAAGGCGCGCTGTCGTCTCTATATTATCCTTTGACCATTCTCCAATAATTAAAGCGTCATCTGCATAGAGTAAATGAGAAATATCCAGCCCCGTTTTCTGGTCTTTTATATCCTTAAATTCCCCTTCGACACATGCTTTATCAAGAATACACGTGAGAGCCTCCATAACTATCAAAAAAGGAATGGGGAAAGTGGATCCCCTTGACAAAACCCCTTTTGACAATGAAACTCAAATGTGGGAGACCCATTTACTAACACAGAGGATCTAGCTGACTCAAGAATCCCTTTCACCCACCTCCCCCACCTTTGAGGGGAACCCATTTGGTCCAACATGTCAAGCAAAAAACCCCAATTGACATTATCGTATGCTTTTTCAAAATCAATTTTTAGCATAAAGGCTTTTTTCTTTTTTTTTTACTTAGCCACCCGTATACTTCATTTAAAACCAAAGGGCCATCCAAAATAAATCTACCTTTTAAAAACGCCGACTGAGTATCGGAGATAACATGGGCCAGCACCTTTTTAATTCGAATCGCAAGGATTTTAGAGACCACTTTGCTGATTACCCCTATTAAAGTAATTGGCCTGTATTCAGATAAACCCACCGGATTTTTCGTTTTGGGAATCAAAGTGATAAAAGAAGAGCTGCAACCTTTGCCAAAGTCACCCGAGTCATAAAAATCATTCATCAAATTAAAAAAATCGTCTTCAAGGTAACTCCAAAAAAACTTTATAAAGCTGAAATTAAAACCATCCGGCCCTGGAGCATGATCAGACCCACACTCGAACACGGCTACCTTAATCTCTTCTTTAGTAAACGTCTCAACTAACGATTGAGTGAGAACCTGAGGCAATTTTTTTATATTGTTACACCTGATTAAAGGCCTGCACGCGAACCTCTCTGTAAATTGCCTTCTAAAGTGCTTCAATATTTCACGTTTGATAATTGCCGGCTTCGTAACCCACACATTATCCACCAATAAACCCGGAATGGTGTTTTTAGCTTTTCTCCCATTCACAATGCCATGAAAAAAACTCGAGTTGTCATCACCATGCAACGCCCACCGAACTCTAGATTTCTGCTTTAAGTCTTTAATTTTGCAATGATTAATATATTCCACCCCTTTTTTACACTCCTCCCAAACCCAAACTTCCTGCTCTTCAAGGTCTCTCTCCTCCGTTAATCTTTCCATCCTCTCAATGTCAGCTTGGAGAAGCGATAACTCCTCCTCTTCTTTTTTGTTTATGTCTAGCCACCATGAAGTCAACGCATTTTTTACAGCCTTCAATTTAAGATTGAGCTTAACATCTGGATTACCTTCGAACACCGAATTCTCGAGAACTTTAATAACCTCCTCCTTGCATCCCTCTCTATCAAGCCACGGGTTGAACCAACGAAAAGGTTTCGAGCCATAATTCGCTTCCACTAAAGAAAGCAGAAGAGGCGAGTGATCTGAGCAATCTTTCGGAAGCGCTCTAAGAACAGCATCAGGCCACCTGTTAAAAAAGCTTTGACAGACAAAAAAGCGACCAATCTTGCTCAATTTAAACTCACCGTCTTTAGATGTCAAACAAGTGAATTTACCGCCCCTCATAATATACTCAAACAACCCCACTTCATCCACGAATTTATTAAGATTCGACGCACATCTATTATTAAACCGGGAATTTTTTCTCTCTTTAGAGATCCTAACCGCATTAAAATCTCCCATGAGAATAACCAACCCTTCCATGTTAAATTAACATATCATGTGGTCTTATTAATATCTTATGACAAGTTAAAAACGAATGATAAATAGCCAAAGACTTAACTTCTAACGAATTTAAAATTCTAAAAATATTTTTGTATGATATATACTATTTTTATCTTTGTTATTTGTGTGAAAGAGTCTTAGGGTGGGGGAATAGTAGGATTGTGTGTGGCTTAGGGGTTTAGGCGCACTTTATGTGGACCGTGCATGTTTCGTTACTATGTTTTATATCACCGATAGTACATTTATTTATTCTTATTATTATTTAGTTCATTTCATTTTATTATTACTACTACTACCATTATTATTATTTTATTGAGTTGTGGGTCTCATTAGAAACAACATCTTTATCCTCACGAATATAAGAAAGGTGTGCCTACATTCTATCCTCCCAAACCCTACTAATAACTTTTGGTAATAGTGGGATTTACTGGGTACGGTTATTGTTGTAAGTATTAACAAATTAAATTATATAAACTATTTTTTTAAATAACGATTACACTTATCTCAATAAACATAGCAATTAGCAAAATCATAGTATTAAGAACGATATACTGTAATAGGTAATTGATGATTTATACTTTCTTATAATTTTTTATAACAAATTGGTTAATAATGAGCCTAATATGTATTTTTAGGTCTTAAGTTTTAACGTGATGAGTCAATTAGTTTTGAGATTTTATATTGGGCTAGGTATACTTTTAATTTTTTAGTATTGTGTCAATACGTTTTTGGGTTATATATATATACCATTGTAAAAAAAATTAAGACCCTCTAAAAAGACGTGCTTAGGCTAGGAACCCTCCTCGCACATTGTCTTGGTTGGCTCTGAATATCAGGTAATGTTTGGTATGCAAATTGAGATGCAGAATGAAATGGAGTATTACGATGGACTATCACCACTACTGACCACCACCAACCACCGTCGTTGCTGACGACCACCACCATTGCCAACTACCGCCACCCCCGACCATCACCGTTACCCACCGTCACCAACCACCACCAACCGCCGCCGCTTACCGACCACCGTCAACCACATGCCGCCACCGCCACCCATAGCTGCCACTCACCGTCGCCACCGCCGACCACCACTACCACCCACCACCAATTTTATTCTATCGTCTTTTACTGCCTACCAAACGATATAAAGTAATGATTCATACCATTCTCATATGGCAACCAAACAAAACCCTGGAATGGTAATGATCCATTTCATTCCTTTACCGATTATATTATCTTGTCCATTTCTTTGGTTTGTCAATTCCATTACCTCGTACCAACATAAAACCTTGTATTAGTAAAAAAAATATCATTTTTCTTTATCTATATACCTTGTTAATGAAACTTGATGAATAGGATTGTAATTTTGCCACACTTTTAATATGGCATATCAAGAGGCACACATATGCATATCTATATTTTACCCCATTTATTCTTTTATGCCCCATATAGTACAACTTTTGATGACAATTATACAAATAAGTAATGCAAAGTGACTCTTCACATTCATGCATTTATATGATAACTCTCCATATGTTTAACGCCTATATTTGTATAACTCTTGTATTTATGTAAGGGCTTATGACTTTTCATATGTTTAACTCATATTTTTATTATTTTTGTATTTATATAAGGGCATATATAAAGAGACATTTGTATTTAATAAGATACATCAATAAGAAAAGCATTTCCTCACTCTCTCATTCTTCTCTCTATATTGTTAATCGGTTTATATGAGTAATGGAATTGTACATTACATTAGGGCAATTGATAAATCAAAGTTCAATGTGAGTTTGTTAATCTCCTTCATTATGCTAATATATTTTGTAGTATTTGAAGACTCTTTGAGTCCATTAATGGGTTGCAAAAATATATCATATGACAATTGTACAAGAAAATAAGAAATGGTGCATTGAATTGTTCCGGTCCTTGTTGTCATGGTGGAGATATTTTCAATTGTATGGAATTATAGAATGTAGATATGTTTTAACTTTTACTCTTACTGTCACAACTTTGAGATATTGAAGCAATATTATTTTACTCTAAGCAAAGTTTTTCTAGAATAATGTATAGTTTCAACATTTGCTAGCTATCATAAGAATGTTTTACTAAGCAAATCCAAGTTACCTGTTTTAGCGAACCGATTATTTTTTATAATTATATATAATGTGTTTCTTGCGTTATTATTGTCATATCTTTTTATTACCTTTTTTGTTTTAATGCTTAATTGCTTACTTAGTTTATTTGCAGGTGTAAACATTCAATGTAGTGAAGAAGTTGCTATGAAGCCGATATGGTCTTCTTATGTTTGTAAGGATCTAGAAGTTTTTAGTTGTCTTATTACTTTAATGATATACTGATCAAACCATGTTTTATGTGGATACATGGACATAGTCAGATAAATAATGTGTAGTTCTTCACGTTTACACTTAGTCATCAGTTGCTTAGTTTGTTTGCGTATTCTAATAGTGTTGTTTATTAAATTGTGCTTCGCATTTTGACCTTCTTTACACGACTTTCATGCTTATGGATTTTGTAATTGAGGGATGCACTCATGTCTGTTTGCAATTTGAAACCCTTCTTTCTTGATTTGTAGGTTTCTATTGACAGTACAATTTACACTCTTTTATGTAATTTTAGTTTTTTTACTTTTATTTTCACTATCTATATGTTAATATGTTGAAGTAATATATATATTTTTTTTATAATCTAAGGGGCTGTTTGGTTGGTTAAGTACTGAATCATTAAGAGGTCTGAATGGTTAAGAGACTCTGAATGATTAAGTGCTGAATGATTCAGCTATACACCAAGTCTGAATCATAATGTTTGCAATCCGTTTTTAAATCCCGCTGCAACATGCGGGTAAACCCACTAGTTAATTATAGGGATGGCAATGGGTCGGGTTTGGAACGGGTTTGGGTCATCCCAACCCCATACCCGATTAGGTATGCTTGTCCCAAACCCGTCGGGTTTGTGTCGGGTAATTACCCATTGGGTATACCCACGGGTTTCGGGTAAACCTATTAATTTTTAAAGCCTACCCATTGGGTATATCCGACAAAAAAACAGTCGGATATTTATTGGGTAACTACTAACCAATTACATTTAACATTGTTAAATATATATGTAAATGATTACAATGTATAAATATGAAATACTTAAATTATATAAAAACACTCAATGACATAGAAAATAAATAGTATACACTAATGTATGGTAAATTTTGGCACAAGATGACAATCTATATGTATAATTAAATATATTATGCATACATATTTAAAAAGATATGTAAGAAATTATGTTGGGTATCTAATCGGGTAAACAGGTATAGTTTATCAGGTAATCGGGTCGGGTAAATGGGTATATCATCAAATCCCAAACCTGTGAAAAAAATAAAAACCAATCCCATACCCGGAACCATGCCCGATTACCCGACCCCAAACCCGTCCCAGATGTCGGGTTTCGGGTTTACCCATCAAGTTCGGGTTTGATTGCCATCCGTAGTTAATTATAAGTGTGGATTAAAAAAAAAAATACTATCATTTTACTTTAATACAACACTAAAAAAAATTGAATTAAAATAAAAATAAACACATTTTTCTATATCTTATTAAAGAGTTTAAATGTTGAGTAGAAGCCACAAGGAACACAACTTCTAAACTACTCACAAACATAACACCACCAACGTGTCCACAATACTCACCGGAGTCGATCCAACGGCCATTAATCATCATCGGTCATCAACCTACGCCTCACTTCATCACCACATCCATTCTTTTTAAAATATTCCACATTTGGCGACCCACATAAATCTCTCTCCAAGATCAACAACAAACCAGCACACACTTCATCTTTTCTTTCTTTCTTTTTTTTTTTAAAAAAAAAAAACCGAATAATAAAAAAGCATATACCATTGATTCGATATCGCTTCTTTTCAACCACAGTTGATATCCCCCTTTGTTAAAACACTTGTTTTCACCTACCCTTTTCGTTTCTTGATCATAAAGGTACTATCTTTCTCATCTTTATGTTGTTTTATTCATTTTAATTCATGGGTTTGTTTGTAAACTGTAAAGGGTATGTAATGTGTATGTTGTTAATGCCTGTTTCTTGTTTAGAAGTTTTTTTTTTTTTTTTTTTAAATTTTTTTATAAACCCTTGTTTTGTCTTTACTTGTGAATCTTGTGATGGTGATGTTAATGTTGATGTTGTGACAGTCTTGACAGCAATTTTTGTTTCAAATGTTATATAAATTTTGCTATTAATGTATATGCATTTATATGTTAAGTTGATCATGTTTGGAAATTGACATATTTGTTTTAATCATATTGAGTTTGTGGTAGAGTTTGGTTTGTCCAAAAGAGGGTTTTTTTTTTTTTTTTTTTTTTTTTTTTTTTTTTTTTTAGGTTTATTTTATAGAGATTACCTTTTATAAATTGTTTAAAATAGTATTTTGATTCAGGGTTCTGGAGCTGGTAACTATATCCGGTTGATTGATTGATCTATCGGTTATCGCCTCATGTACATGAAAAGATTGTGAAACAAATTTGCATATTAAAGATTTGGATATGGGGACGGATACGCAGCCTGTAGGTATACTAGATACCATTAACATGGAGACAGTAAGGACTATGTTAACTCGTACATATCCATACCCTCATGAGCATTCCCGCCACGCGATTATTGCAGTAGTTGTGGGTTGCTTGTTTTTTATTTCATCAGACAATATGCATACACTCATCCAGAAGCTAGACAACAACGTTAAATGGTGGTCGATCTACGCGGGTTTACTTGGATTTTTCTATTTCTTTTCGTCCCCGTTTGTGGGGAAGACTATCAAACCAAGTTATTCGAATTTCAGTCGATGGTAACTTTCTATGATGGTTATTTACTTATTTTATGATTAGATCATAGTTTGTAAGTTTTGGAAATGTGTGTAGGTATATAGCATGGATATTAGTGGCGGCTCTATACCATCTTCCAAGCTTTCAGTCGATGGGCGTAGATATGAGGATGAATTTGTCGCTATTTTTGACAATATTCATTTCTTCCATTTTTGTTCTCCTCGTTTTCCATTTAGTATTCCTCGGCCTTTGGTATATTGGCCTTGTTTCTCGCGTGGCTGGAAGGCGACCTAATATCTTGACTGTTCTTCAAAATTGTACCGTAAGTTGAACTGATTCCCGTTTACCTATTTGCCCATTGTCATTGTTAGTTTGCTACCTAATGTTGAATTTCTTTTTTCGACATTCGACGACAAAACCTTTTTAGAAAAATAAATGTGGCCTGTTATGCATGTAGGTATTAAGTGTGGCCTGTTGTGTATTTTATAGCCACTGTGGAAATCATGCTTTGAATGAAACACCATTTGGACGGAAGGATTCGGGCTTGTTTTCACTTTGGAAAAAAAGTGAAGCGGGTGAATTGCTCGCCAAATTTCTTAAAATGTACGAATTCAAAGATGAAGTGTGCAAAACTTGGTTTGCACCGGTTGGGTCAGCTCGTGATTATCCACTTCTTTCTAAGTGGGTTATATATGGAGAGGTATTTTTATTAGCTTTTATTCTTGAATACTATGATCTAGTTACAATTCAGTTTTTTTTTTTTTTTTTTTCTTTAGTTCTCTTGCAGCGGTCCATGTGAGTCATCAGATGAAATTTCTCCAATATATTCATTATGGGCGACGTTTATCGGTCTCTATATTGCTAATTATGTTGTGGAAAGATCAACAGGGTTAGTGGTGTTTTTTTAGTTGTGAATATAATTATTAACTGTAGTATTTTCTTATTGCCGGTCTTATTCATCAGATGGGCTCTTACCCACCCTTTATCTCTCAAAGAAACCGAGAGGTTGAAGAACAAGCAGATGAAGCCTAATTTCTTGGATATGGTTCCTTGGTACTCGGGGTATATCTACTCTCTTTACGCACACATGACACTTACGTTGTGTGTGCATGTTTGTCTGTCTATACTTATAATGAGAAGCAATATTCAGTTTTAAATGCAAGAATACATATCGTGTTGCAGAACATCAGCTGATTTGTTCAAGACTGTTTTTGACCTACTTGTATCTGTAACTGTTTTCGTGGGACGATTTGATATGCGTATGATGCAGGTTTTTGATATCTCCAGCTTGTTTTTAAAGTTTCCTTCTGCGTTTATTTATTTCATTATTATTTTTTGCTTCACTTTATAGGCGGCAATGATCGGTGGTCATGAAGGGGCTAAACAAGAAGACTTCTTATACGAACATTTTAGCGAAAAGGACAACTTTTGGTTCGACTTTATGGCTGATACCGGTGATGGTGGCAACTCTTCTTATTCTGTTGCTAGACTTCTTGCTCAACCTTCACTTCATGTTTGGGATAACGGTTCTTTGAAAAAATTGCCTCGTGGGAACCTTCTTCTTATTGGAGGTGATCTTGCGTAAGTTTCACCTTTTTTCGCTTTAATAGTAAAACTTGAATTCAAGTTATTTAAATAATCGTGTATTATGTTCAGGTACCCTAATCCATCAGCATTCACTTACGAAAAACGTCTCTTTCGTCCTTTTGAGTATGCTCTTCAGCCGCCACCATGGTATAAAGAAGAGCATATAGCTGTAAACAAACCTGAATTACCTTGTGGTATTTCTGAACTAAAACTATATGACGGGCCACAGTGCTTTGTTATTCCCGGAAATCATGGTGAGTGTTTTTTTTTTTTTTTCTAAGTGTAATTTAAATACTTTATAGGCCTGTAAACGAACCGAACGAACACGAACAAAGGCATGTTCGTGTTTGTTCATTTAACTTTAACCGAACACGAACACATAATCGAACACATTTTTGTGTTCGTGTTCGTTCATTAAGAAATTTGTCATGTTCGTGTTCGTTTATGTTCGTTCGTTTAAAACCTAAACGAACAGTTCATGAACAAACATAAACGAACGCTAACGAACACAATAAATGTAAACATTTTTGTATTACTAAAAAACCCAATTACTAATGGTTATATATATACAAGTAGCTAAAGCCCAATTTATGTTTATATTCATATAAAAAATATAACTACTTATGTTATTAATAAAAAATTTAAATGAACATAAATGAACATAAATAAACGAACACAAACAGACGTTCATGAACATAAATGAACGAACACAACGCTTGTTCGTGTTTGTTCGTTTATTAAATAAACGAATAAACGAACTTCCCGCCGAACAAGTTCACGAACAGTTCATGAACGTTCGGTTCGTTTACAGGCCTAACTTTATGTCTAAAATTTAGTAGTTTTTTATTTTTGGTAATTTTAGATTGGTTTGATGGGCTTCAAACTTTTATGAGGTACATTTGTCACAAGAGCTGGCTAGGTGGATGGTCAATGCCCCAAAAGAAAAGCTACTTCGCTTTGCAGCTACCGAAAGGGTGGTGGGTGTTTGGGCTTGATTTAGCTCTTCACTCTGATATCGATAGTTATCAATTCAAGTTTTTCTCGGAGCTCATACAAGAAAAGGTTAAAGAAAATGATTCTGTGATCATTATGACACACGAACCGAGTTGGCTTCTTGATTGGTACTGGGATGATGTCACTGGAAAGAACGTCACACACCTTATCCGCGATTATTTAAAAGGGAGGTGTAAACTTAGAGTAGCTGGGGACTTGCATCATTATATGCGACATTCATATGTTGAGTCAGATAAACCTCCAATAGTGCAACATTTACTTGTGAACGGGTGTGGTGGGGCATTTTTGCATCCCACACATGTGTTTGGTAATTTCAATCAAGCGTATGGAACGAGTTATGAGACCAAAGCCGCTTATCCATCCACTCAAGATTCAAGCAGGGTACGTTTTTTTTTGTACGGGTCAAAACGGGTTTGGAACTTTGGATAACCTGAAATTTCTTTATTCTGTAAACAATCGCCATGTTAAACCTGTTTACTAAGATTTTATTATTTCAGTAATAAGCTGATTAAGGTGGCATGGACGAATTTCAACCAAATATACCTATTTTCTGTTTATCTATCTTTTAGTTTACCGTTAGAGAAAACATAACCCAAATAGACCCGTTATGTAAATGGGTCGAAATTCTCACTGTTTTTTGAGTGCATCTTTTGTGTCAAAAATTGTGTTATGCAGATTGCTCTGGGTAACATATTGAAGTTCCGAAAGAAAAACTGGCAGTTTGATTTCATTGGCGGGTTCATATACTTCATCTTGACCTTTTCATTGTTTCCACTGGTATATGGTCTTTTTGAATTTAACTTATATATATTTTAGAAAAACAATACAAAAAGCTGATTCTTATGATTATCTTTTTTTTTTTTTTTTGGTCACAGTGCAAGCTAGATCATATCCTACAGGACGATACATTTTCTGGTAACATAAAAAGCTTCTTTAGCACAATGTGGGATTCTTTTATGTACATGTTTGGTCAATCATACGTATCTTCTGCGGGTGCTTTGTTACTGCTGGTGGCCGCAATCTCATTTGTTCCTTCCAAAGTTTCCAAGAAAAAGAAAGTAATAATTGGAGTCATGCATGTTTCCGCCCACCTAGCTTCAGCTTTAGTTCTCATACTGTTGATGGAACTCGGTGTTGAAACCTGCATCAGGCATAATCTATTGGCAACGTCAGGCATGGTTTTCTTTCATCAATATAATTATTAAAATTCTTCACAAATACACATGTTAACAATTCGTGTATGCAACCGTTTCAGGTTATCATTCGTTATATGAATGGTACAGATCAGTGGAAAGTGAACATTTTCCAGATCCCACTGGTCTCAGGGCACGTATAGAGAAATGGACCCTCGGTCTTTATCCCGCCTGTATTAAATATCTAATGTCAGCTTTTGATGTTCCCGAGGTTCGAAGAAGAGTTTATGGATTTTTGTTACTTGAATTTGAAACCGCGTTATATATTGTTTGTTAAACCTTTTGAATGATTAGGTAATGGCGGTGACAAGGACTAACATATGCAAAAACGGGATGGATTCAGTCTCTCGAGGGACTGCGATTATATACTACGCCTCTGTTTTTCTTTACTTTTGGGTGTTCTCGACTCCTGTGGTGTCACTCGTATTTGGAAGCTACTTGTATATCTGTATCAATTGGCTTCATTTGCATTTTGATGAAGCGTTTTCGTCTCTGCGGATTGCTAATTACAAGTCGTTCACACGGTTTCACATCATGGAGGATGGAAATCTTGAAGTATTCACTCTTGCAGTTGATAAGGTGAGAGAGACTCTTGTTTGATAACTAACACCAACCATTATTATTAGGGAAATTGGATTTTAATAACCTCAACTATTGATTATTGGCCGCTGACACACTCAACTATAAAATTGATCACCACCACACTCTACTTTCAACTTCTTGGCCTGTGTCACCCTCAAACTAACCATGGTTAGTTTTTTTTTCCTGACGTGGCCATTTTTGCTGATGTGGTATGGTGATATGGTCATTTTTGCTGATGTGGCATGGTGACGTGGCCATTTTTGCTCATCAGGATCATATTAATAAAATTTGTAGTTGAGTGTGTCAGCGGCCAATAATCAATGATTCAAGTTATTAAAATCCCGTTTCCCTTATTATTATTATTATATAGGTTGAATAAATGAATAATGTTTGTGCGTTTTAATAATACTCAGGTCCCGAAGAAATGGAAGCTGGATTCGGATTGGGAAAATGAGTTAAAACAAGAGCAGCAGTTAAGTCACCAAAGAAAATATCCAAGTAAATGGAGGGCTGATTCTGGTCATCAAGATCCTATTAATACTTTAAAAGTTGTGGATCATTTTGTTATTCAACAAACTTATAATAAAGCAGAAGCAGCAGAGGTAGAAGATGAATCGATTTCTCACCGATGAGTAATATCAGTTTGGTTAAAATAGGTTGGTTTGTATCACTTGCTCAGAACAGTAAATATTTGTGTAAATCAATGAAATGGTTATGTTTCCTTAGTTAATCAATCAATCAATCATATATACATACATGGTTTGTTTGTACATGGCTAGGCTAGGCTAGGATGACTTTTTATGGATACTTTGTCTAAGTTTCTGTAAAAGATGTAACGTTTCGCTGTAAGAAGGATCACTTTTACTAATCGGTTTGCATGAATTTACATGATCCGTTGACTCTAATACCTGTCGTGAAACAAACAGAAAAGAAAAAAAGTCAAAATCTCGCCAGGTGTGCATGCACGCGCACGATATAATACTGAAAACTTACCACTAGTTTCCCATATCCAGGATATGATGATTCAATTGGAACTATTTCCAGTCTAAAGGCCCAACCCCCATAGCCTTCAACTATTGGAGTTACTTTAGTCTCACAAAAACTCAGAACATCAAGGGCTCCTATCTTATGTAGGCGACGGATAAAATCATTAAGCTTTAGTAATCTTGGAGAACCACTTCTCAACTCTCCTACCTGCAAAAACAGAAATATCAACTATAAGTTTGTTTCTTGATGCACTTTCCGAAATGGCTCAACAACAATTGATAAATCAAAGACGATGATAAACGAACCAAAGGTTCTAAGAACAAACTTCCTTATATTCAATAATCAACTAAAACTAACTAAAACAATAAACCCTAGGTCCCCCCCTTTTATAGGTGGAGAATAATTGTTTAAATAGGAAACTAGGAGATAATCCTGCATCATTTGTCCATGATGATTAATGCACACCATAGTTGTCAAAAGCGTGACTAGGCGCAAGGCACAACCAGGCGCACCAAGTGCGCTGCGCCTTGTGAGGCGCACGCCTAGACACTGAGGCGCACTATCGGAGCTGTTTTCAGGCTGATTTCCGGCCAAATTCAGGCTAAAAGTTGCCTAAACCTCTAAAACATCCTAAATGAGTTGTGAACAAGTCCTAAACAACCCTAAAACATCCTAATGTAGCCCTAAACAAGCCTTAAACATATCTAAAATACCCAAAAATTGTATTTTATACTATGCACCTAATTATAAAAAAAACACTCGTTTTTTATGCGCCTTGCGCCTAGGCTCCGGGCTCGGCCTATGCGCCTTGAGTGCGCCTAGGCGCTTTGACAACTATGATTCACACACAAGATAGAAAAAAAAGTGCTTACAGTTGGTGCAGGGCGTAGAACAAAGCCCATTCGCCAAGGCAAGTCTGCAAGTTTGCTACCGAAGTGTGGGCAGCTATAGAACACCTGAATCATGAGGATAAACTGAGAATGTATGCGTGCGCGCGTGTGTGTATTGTTGACAAATTACTCTTGAAAAGAACATACCACACCAATGGTGTTATTGACAATGTCATCTCGGTTTTCTGTTCTAGCCTGGTGAAGCATCTGCTTGACAACTAAGCCCCCCAAGCTGCAATAATGATGCACTTGTCAAACCATACATGTATTCCAGATCAGAAAATGACTAATCAAACCATACATCACGCGGACCTATGAGTTACAAACACAACGGGTCGGTCTCCAATGCCTGCAGTAATTAGCTTTTCCAATAGCATGGAGCTCACTTCCTGCAAAAACCAAATTTAGCTGCTAAACAAATACATCTTTTATTATTCAAAGACGCGTGAAAATGCAAACCTGAAGAGGCAAGCTTGATCCAGACCACTGTGTTAGATTTGTCTGCGAAAGGATTCATTAAAAGAATATGGTTTTATAATATAAACATATCGATAGAAAAGAGGTAGGGCGCAGTGTAGTCACAATTGTACCTTATACTTTAGAGTAAACATACGCGCATGAGGGAAATCAGCCGAAAGCCATTCTGCAGGCCAAAAAGTTCCATGCTTTCCTGCTTCTTCATCAATCTTTTCGACAAGTCCAGATTTTGATGACGACTTGCATTCAGATAATCTCCACGACTTAAATGGCCCGCCACGCAGTCCATGAACAAACACAACGTCAAATGAAGGATCCGAGTCACTCACTGATTCACTGTTGAAATCGTCAAACATTCTGGTATCACGATCAAGATAACCCTCATGGACTTGCGAGAATGGATTAATTCGATCCTTATCCAATGATGTATCCACAGCAGTTTCCCGTCTTTCTTTTACAGGATATTTCCAGTGAGGCAGGTCCGGGTTGATTAAATAGACCATCTCAGTAAAATGAGGACACCTGTGCGTTTTGTCATCATCATCATCGCAAAAAATATTTAACAACGTTGCTCTAGCATAGCTTCGCGTCTTGAGATCATTGCATCCAGGGATTTTCCCATTTGCACAATCCTCAAGCCAACCACACCAAACTTTATCATTTAATATGAATTCCTTAACTTTTGGATGGACCGAAAGAATGGTTAAAAATCGGGCTGCATGTCTGCGGATGTGGGCTGCAGGTGGAACACGGACACTAGACGGATCACTTGCAGCTGGTTGATCACTGGATTTCACAACTGTTGATGCGTTGTACGCTTCACACGCTGCTAATTTCTCATAATCATCTTTTAATAACAGGCGACGTAGCAAAGAGACTACACCATAATCAATTATTTTGGTTTGACAAAATGTGTCATCACTACAGATTTCAGACATAGTTTTGATCCCTTTAAGAGTTGCTAGCGCAGAATCTACGGCGTTCACTTTGGGCACGCTTTTTTTAAAACTTTTTAACGACGTAGAAAAGGGCTCAATGCATAAAAGATCTTCCAAAGACTCGGTTCCCAACCAATTAACTGTTAGATTAACCACCACACTAGCCAACTGCTTAGCTGCTTGTGTGCCGGATACAACGTTTGCCTGGTCGATTTGAGTCTACAATAATTAAATAACATAATCAGTTACCGTAATCAACAAACCAATACCATGCATGTATATGGTTTAAAATATAAAATGACGCTACAAACCTTCACTTTATCGTTAGGCTGAGCAGTCCCTTTAAGTGACGCGGTCCTATGTTTCAGTACATCACTCAGCAATATAGCTAACCAACCTTGAGAAATCGGTATGGAAGATGGTGCATAATCTTCAAGAATACGCGAAAGAATCTTTATAGCAGAAGAACGCGTAGCATCAGAAGACGAATCACCAAATACCCACAAAAGCAAAATGCTTGACCATTTTTGACCTTCATCAAAAGACAAGTGCATGTTCCCTGTACATAATGATTCTAAACCTTTCGCCAACGCTTCTTGTACAGACTCATGTTTCTTCATTCTTTTAGCAGTTTCTCTCATTAAATAAAGACTCTTTTCCATAACCGCCTTTTGAGCCCCGGGGCATCTGTCAATTGATAACATGAATGCAGATAAAGCCACCCGAGTCAAAGGAACATCGTCGCTTTCGCTTGCTAGTGAGACAGTAGAAAGAAGACTGGAACCCCAATCAGGAACAAACTCATTTGAAGGAAGTTTTCGGTCTTCTAACAATGACTTAGCCACTAAACTCCCATGCCATTTCACTGATCTCTCGGGTGCAACCAAAGCAGTCATGATAGCGTGACCATCACGGTCCAGTTCTTGGATATGAGATCTGTTCACGTCTGAAGCCATCGCCCAATTTGCTAACGCCCAAGCAGCAAACGGAACTGCAACATGTTGGCAATGCAAATCATCCCACAAACCAGGGATAAAAGTTGCAGACTTGGTAACTAATTTGTTAAACAACATTCTTTTCGTTTTACGTTTGGATTTAACATATGGTGGCTCTAGCTCAATCAAACCATTAGGTCTAGAAACGCCCACAGCTACAGCGTCTCCATCACCTGACTTTGGCTGTTCATTCCAATACATCCCACCTTCTTCAACAACATGAAGTGCAGCTGCAATGTCCCTCATTGCAGCTTTTCTAGATAACATAGGTTTCAGTTTAATCTTATCCACATTATCATCATGAGAAGTGACAATATCCATGATTGCTGCAACAAGCATGCTCCTGCCTTTCATTGGATCAGCAGTTTCCAACGAATTCGACCTCGTTTGCTGCTTAAATAAAAAATGCAGCATGTAAACGAATATATCTCATCTAATCTTTCAATTGCAAGTACAAATCTAATATGCAAATTTTTTTTTTTTTTTTTTTTTTTTTTTTTGGAACCGCCAACAAATAAAAGTCCGGCTACCCGGGGTAACCCGATGGCAAATGGCTACCCCATACACGGTGATCGCAGACAACGCTGGGTAGCCCAAGCCCAAATAAAAGCCCAGCTACCCGAGTAACCCGATGGCAAATGGCGACCCCCATATGCCCGTGATCGCAGACATCGCTGGGTAGCCCGAGCCCAAATAAAAGATAGGCTACCCGTGTTAACTTGATGGCAAATGGCGACCCCATATGCCCGCGATCGCAGACAGTCCGGTTCCGGGAAAACCCGCCGCCCGAAGGCCCACTACAATAAACTCAGTTGGGATTGGATTCGAACTTGAGATCTGTGGCCTTTAGCCCAAATCTTAACTTTCCCTCTAATGCCAGTTAAGCTAAAGCTCATTGGCTAATATGCAATTACTAGAAAAAAAAAAATATAATTTAGGGTTTATATATTATCATTACCATAAATAAGTGAATAGATTTAATTATATTCCCCTTGTAATTTTCCATATTGTACTTTAATATTCTATGGGGTTGTTTGACAAATTGTGAATGGGTAAGTTTTGGTGCTGAATCAGTAAGGTCTGAACCGTTCATACTCAGTATGATGCTTATCCATTCAGAGGCAAATGTCTGACCAATTTCAACATCTGCTCTCGAAACAAATAGTCTGAATGAACTATGTCTAACCAATTCAGACATATGTGCTATTAAGAGCTGAAACAAACAGCCACTACGTATAGTTGATCAATAATGCACAATATATAATACCTGTTCCTGCAAATGATCAGAGAAGATAAACCGGAGAAGATTAGAAACCGCTTGCGGCCGCCTAAGAACCGCCTCATTAACATTACAATCAGCAATCAAATAAGCCAAAGCCCTAGCTGCTTCGGCCTGAGTCCCCAAACTACCAGTACCTCTATTCAAAGCAACCGAGTCCAACAACCAATCCACCACCAACCCACCACCAGCACCAACAATCGCAGCCCGCCGTCTCTCATCAGCAGCCACAATATCCGCCAACAATGCAGCCACCCTAACCTCAAACCCATCACGAACCTCATGGTTCGCCGAAGACAAAACCGACGTCAAAGACCTCCATAACACCGATATAGCAACACCCTTTTGCTTTATTGTGTCCAAAATTCTTCTTAATGATTCATTCGAACGTTCAAATGTCAAATCTTCGGTTTTCTTACGTCGAATTTTGTTGTTTTCGTCGAAGAAAACAACGTAAGATGTAGCGATTGCGATGGTAATGGATAGTATGGTGGTTTTGAGGACGGCATTAGAGGATTTTGTAACAGGTGGTGATGGACGTGCATGTTGTAATAAGTTGTTGTTGTGATGGGTGGTGGTTTCGGGTGATGAAGAATAGAGGTGTTTGATGGGTAGATGATGACGGTAACGGTGGTAGTTTATGGTGGTTCTGGTTATGAATGTACGGGAAAGCATGATATTATTAATACCTAATATTATTATGCATGCATGCATATAAAAATATCTTTGAGGAAAATATTTTGTTAGGTTTTATGGTATTGAACGAAGATCGTGGGGAATATATGGCATTAAACTGTGGTAGTAGATTTCTGATGTGATTTTGTGGAATGTTACAATATTCGTCACCAAAATTATAAGGGGATACAATTAGGGCGGGTGTGGTACGTAAGCTTAACCTTAATCTTAATCTTAATCATAATCATAATCATAATCATAACCGAGTTTCGTTTATATATAGAAGCTTATAAACATAATCAAAGGTTGGTTAACAATGGTTCGTTTAACCGTTGGTTATGACTCGATTAATATTCTTAATTATCCTTGTTTTTTTGTTTTTTGTTTTGTGTTACAACCAAGGATGCATTCAATTTTTTTGGTTGGGGCACAATATCAATGTGTTTGGTTAAAAATAGGTAAAAGACAACGCTAAAATAACATATAGTTCATTTAATTTTAATAATGACGTACCTTAATTATGATTTCCTTTTTGCATGTTTTCATCTTTTGGAAACACTCGATGCATCTTCAGTAGTAACATTGAAGAGTTCGTCCAAGTAAACCTATATCTCAATGAGCATTAAGACCATAAATGGTAAAAAAAGATAAACACCTTATTTAAGGTTGTGTAAAGACATCACCAAATTAGGTTAAGCAACTTCGATCATGTAATAAGGTTCAACGATTTTCCCCTTACGAAATTTAAATACCACATAACACATAAATCAAATATACAAGTCAACATAAATTAAAAGTTTTAAAAACCCGGCTAGAAAAAGACTAGTTAGTAAAATCGATGGTTAGTGACGGTAGTTGTAACACCCCAACCGATGGCGGAAACATCGGGATGTCACGCATTGATGATTGTTCAGTAGCTCATGGTGAATAATAAATTTCATTAAATGATTTAAATAAATTACATACAATTGTTCTAAGAATTTGTACATCAAAACAACAAATGCTAGCTACGCATCTTCAAGTATTAACTCTAATCTTCAAGCAAGTAGAACCTGAAACATGTTAAGTTGAAAATATTTTGGGTCAACAAAAGTTGGTGAGAATTACATAGGTTTTGATAATCGAATAAAATTGTTGTGCAATTCATGTGTCATGGTAAATCTAGTCCATATGTGAAAACATACTAGAAGTAAATCGAGTGCATAATCAACCCTTGTGACTGTTGTATTGTGGTACATCCCATACGCTCATGGTTCACTCGTTTATATTGCAGTAACAAACACCCACGCTACCTTTGTAGGAGGCAAGTATCCGGGTGGGATTGTCAGTCCAATAGATCTATCAATGTATACCGTCGGCTGATCAATGTTAATGATTATGCTAGAATTGTGCTTACCCTAGTCATGTTCAAGACATAATGCAACATAGAAAAACACATAGACACATTAATGATTGAATTGCATAAATGATGTTGTAACATGTTTCACCCCAAAAATGGTGATAATTAGAAAATGAGCTATGTAAAACTCACCTTAGCAAAATGTTATACTTCTTGAAAATTGAAAAGTGTGTTGCCCAAATAATGCCAAATATCACCCTATAATAAGGTAATAAATATGTCTAAGTCTATCTAGTCTACAAATGTATATGTTCTAGGGCTTCGAATTTGGGATAAATGCTCGTTTGATTAATATTAAAAATGTTTGATAATAGAGAGAATTTTTGTAAATAAATAAACAAAAATCTTTTTATGAAGTTTAAATTTAAGATGGTCCCAATAATGTGATTAAAGTATAAAAATAATTTTTATAAAATTATTTTCTTTAAAATAGAATATTAAGTCTATTTATTACAAATTGTCAAAATTCAACTTTAATATTTAAAAATACTAAAATTAAAGAATTATCAGTTTAAAAATTATATTTCTGTTCTAAATATTCAGAAATAATTTATATAAAATTTTGGTGCAAAAATATTAAAAATTGGATTTATTATGATTTAATTATGATTAAAACTAACAAAAATTGATTAAAAATATTAAATAAATGATTTTTCAGAATTAAAAATCATTTCAGAAAAGTTTATCATTATATAAACTCAGTATAATTTTTGTGGAAATTTATAAAATTGTTTTGATATTTTAATGGAATTTTATAAATATAATAGAATAAAATTGATTTATTTATTAAATATATTAAATAAGTAAATTTTTGAAAACCAAAAATTGTGAGTTAAACTTTTTCATCAGATTAACTTAAAATAATTTTTGTGGAATTATTAAAAGAGTTTTAATATTTTAAAACGAATTTATAAAATTATAAGTATTATATATAATTAATTTGATTTGTTTGTTTAAAAACGAAATAAGGAAAAAGATATGCCACTGCCGGGACTCGAACCCACGTGGCTCAGGAAGATGGCACCAGACACAATCACTTGGTCCAGACCAGTGGTTGTGTTGATTTCTGTTTTATTTTAAATAAATATCATACGCGAAATCGTGTTTATCCCCAAATAAGCATACGAGCCCTAATTTTTCCAATCGATCAATTCACACATCAATAACCCAATTAATCTTAGGGCTATTGATGTGTGGATGCCGAAGATTAAAACCCACAGAAAAGATGTTACTTACAAACACGTATTGAACACGAATGATCGGTCAACGTTTAAAGTCAAACGCGCACAATAGCACACGAACAGTAAACTATTAAGAGAAATTGGAGATGGAGGGTGAGTATTCGGCGATTGTAGTAGCTGTTGTGATGTTCAATTTATAGTATAGGGTCTGGGTTATTGAATTGGAAAGTTTTGACCCTAATGAATATAATAACGCGAATTTGGGCATAATTAGGATCGTGATAACCGTTGATTTGATGTGTAATGGACGCGTTTGGTCAACCCTTCCATATTAACGAAGCAAATTTTAAGTCTTTACCAATTTTGAATCAATCAAAAAGTCAAGCAAATGCCCGACTTCTGTTGCAGCGAACCAGGGAAGAAGCAGACAGAAACATTAATTGTGTTAAATAGTTATTTGATTGAATTTGAAACAAGGAATCAATGTGGCTCAAGTGGTCAGGGGCGCGTGGGGTTTCAGACCCGGCTGACTGCCCGGGTTCGAGTCCAAGGAGCAGCATTCCCGTTTTTTTTAAAGGTGTGTGGGCCGGCTTGGGTGAAGGGAAAAGGGAAGTGGGCCGGTTTCTAGGTGGGCCGAGGTTTGTTTGGTTTGGGGCTAAGGTTGTAAAGTTCCATATTAGTTATTATTATTATTATATACATTTATATATATATATATATATAGGGTGGGGTTCCTGTACAAAGTGCATTTTTCGTACAAAGTGTGAGAAGTCGGTATAGGCATTGTGTTTTAAATTTTAGGCATGATGTTTTATGTTCCTTTGGCATAGTATTATATAGAAAAACACAAATATTAATAATTTAAAACACTAACTAATGTATTCTCCACATGCAATCTAAAACACCCTACGAAGAAAGTAATCAGTGTGTTTTACATTTAATGTCTAGAGTACATTTGATTGTGTTTTAAATTGTATCGTTTGGTGCTTTTCTATATAAATCAATGCAAAAGGAATCCAAAACATCATAGCCAAAACTTAAAACACAATGAATACATAGACTTCTCACACTTTGTACGAAAAATACACTTTGTACAGGAACCTATACCTATATATATATATATATTAGGAATAATTATCATAGTATTAGGGTTCAAAATGCCACAAAATAATTAAATGCAAAATAGAACTTGTCGTTTTTATCCGTAACGTACAATTATAAATCGTGAAATGTTACAGTAGTGAAGGTGACGATGGCGGTGACAGTAGTGTGTAGGTGACTTCGACAACGTATGTAGTGGTGGGAAGTAATTGTAGGGTAAATAGTTGGGTAGATTAGTAATTTAATGTTCAAAAGGCCAAAAAGTATTTAAAAACTATGTTCTTATGACACTTTATTAATATTACACTTTTTAACTTATTAACTTAAAAAAAATTCAACAAATTATTTTTAAACTCAATCCCAAACCCTCTAAAACTTTTAATTTATGCATTTTGTTTAATAAATAAAAAAGGTGTAAAATACAAAAAAAAAAAAAAAAACAAAAAAACAAAAATACAAAATAAAAAATACAAAAAAAAAAAAGGTTAGTGACATATATAAACCACCCCTTGCACATTAAACACATAGAAAACACTTGTGTGTGGAGATCTTGTCTTGTTACCAACGAAAACTGTGTTGATCAAGAATGTCAGGGATGGAACACCTACAACGAATGTTTGCCGGAGCCGGCGGCGCTTTAGGCCACCCGCCACCGGACTCTCCGACTCTCGACACCTCAGAGCAAGTTTACATCTCTTCTTTAGCCCTATTAAAGATGCTTAAACATGGTATATAACTAACTAATCACCAATTTCTAGTCTTTTATTCTATTAAATTTTTTATTTTTATTATATAGGTATATAGTTTAGTGGGATTAATGATTAATAAGAGTTGGGGTTGGAATGTTTAATTAATATAATATGGTGGTATTGTGATGTAGGGAGAGCTGGAGTGCCTATGGAAGTTATGGGATTGATGCTTGGGGAATTTGTGGATGAGTATACGGTTCGGGTGGTCGATGTTTTCGCTATGCCCCAGAGTGGTACTTGGTACTGGTGTTAGTGTTGAAGCTGTTGATCATGTTTTTCAGACTAATATGCTTGATATGCTTAAACAAACTGGCAGGTACTTTTCATGGATTTTTTTTTTCATTTAGTTTCATTTGACAGTTATAGATTGTATATTCTGACTTATCATGTTGCATATTTTTTGACTGTCGATTATTAGCCGATTTTTATATGTGATTTGAGTGTTCTATGGAGGTTTTTAGTGATTTTATTCTTGTATAAGGTGAAGCTATCAATGTGATTGATACCTTTGAATTAACTGTGATACCGATCATAGTTGTCAAAAGCGCATTTAGGCGCTGAGGCGCTCTATCAGGGCTGTTTCAGGCTGATTTTTCGATCAAATTCAGGCTAAAAGTTGTGTAAACCTTTAAAACATCCTAAATGAGCTATGAACAAGTCCTAAAGAACCTTAAAACATCCTAAAGTAGCCCTAAATAAGCCTAAAACATCTCTAACATCCCTAAAAAATGTATTTTAAAAAGCCCTCGTTTTTCATGCGCCTTGCGCCTATGCTCCGGGCTCGGCCTATGTGCCTTGAGTGCGCCTAGGCGCTTTGACAACTATGATACCGATTTTTAGTGCATTTATATGATTGCTCATTGTCTTTATGCTTCACTTAGTGACTATTTCTGAACGGATAGATAAACGAGTTGTTAACGACTCATATGGGAATGCATTTAGTTGCACACTGCAACTTTGTTTCTACTAGATTTTGACATTTTGTTACTCGACAATAGTAATCGTTCTTTGTAGTTGACTAGTATTTCTATTTGTTGTCACAGACCAGAGATGGTGGTCGGCTGGTACCATTCTCATCCTGGATTTGGTTGCTGGTTATCTGGAGTCGACATCAACACGCAACAGGTTATGCATTTAATTTTTTGTTATCTATTATACTACTACATTATCTATCATTCGCTTTCTAATGCTCTGCACATGACTCGTTCTTTTTTCTGTCGTTCATAATTTTATCTGCTGTAAATCTCGTCAGAAGTGCAAAATGCAACTTTCTTGATATTACCAATTTGCCATTAACACTCTTTAAATAATCAAATAGCAGAGTTTTGAAGCTCTAAATCAAAGAGCTGTTGCAGTGACGCCTTCCGTCTTATTAACCCCCAAACCATGATGCTTTGCCAAGAACCACGCCACACAACTTCCAATATTGGTCATCTCAATAAACCATCAATCTAAGTGAGTCCTTGACATATTTCAAATCTTTGGCTAATCGAAGATGATTTAGTGATCTTTTTTCATCTTGATTTTGCAGGTGCTGATCCATGGGTTGAACCGGCACTACTATTCAATAGCTATTAATTATAGGAAGAACGAACTTGAGGAGAAGATGCTGTTGAATCTCCATAAGAAGAAGTGGACTGATGGATTGAAACTTGAACGGTTTGATACCCATTCGAAAACCAATGAGCAGACTGTCCAGGTAAGATTACAACCTATGATAGTTGTTGGTTGTCACACATGCCTTTTGATGCACAGTTGGGTGAATAAATAGCGGGCTAGTTTATGTAGGTACGTCATACGTGGTAGGATCCCTGCAGAACAAACAAAAAAAAAATGAGAACTTAATCATGAACATAAAAGAAACCGAGTTCAAAGCTTTTGTAATAGTGCATGGTTGCCAATCGATGCTTTTAGCAGAGTTGGCAAAATGATCAAGACTATTAAAAAAAATTCTGGCATGGGTTAGATGAACCCGAACGACTTTTTGTTCACTTTTTTTATATATAAAAAACTGTTTATGATAGTCTGTTGCATGGTTTTAAAAAACGTTTGAGGCGTGCGCCCCGAGGCGCGCCTCAAGGCGAAAAGCTAAAAAAACTAGTCTGAGGCACGCCTCATGGGGTTCTGTTTATACAAACGCCTCTAAGGGTTGAGGCGCTAAGAAAATGTGCGCCTCAGGTGGTTTAGGGTGTTTTTGATGCGTTTTTTTTTTATGTTTTAGACTTTTGAGGTCAATTATTTCAATTTTGATGTGTGTTTTTTTATGTTTAAGACTTTTTTAGGTCAATTACTTTATTTTTTATAAGATAAAGAATTTTTATATATTTTTTATTTCGCCTCAGGCTTACACCTCGGTTCGCCTCGAGGCTTACGCCTCGTGAGGCGAAGGGAAAACGCCTTGAGGCTCGTTTCTGTTCTTTTAAACTTTGGTATGTTGATTACAAAAGTTGTATTTCAACAATTATATAATTTTATTAAATATACTTGTTTAACCAACTCATATGGCCGGTTACAGATAAGAATAACCTTAATCGAGTTGTCTGTATTGCAGGAAATGCTGACTCTAGCCATCAAATATAACAAAGCGGTTCAGGAAGAGGCGAACTATCTCCAGAGAAGTTAGCTATTGCAAATGTGGGAAGGCAGGATGCAAAGAAACATCTTGAAGAGCACGTCTCGAATCTCATGTCATCCAATATCATTCAGACACTTGGTACGATGCTCGACACCGTCTCTTTCTAGAGTCTAGTCTGTATTTTCTGTTTAGCAGTTGGCACAATGATTAACCATATTCTTACAAGTGATTTGAGGGAAAAAATATCTTTCACAACTTTTATTACCAACTCTTATTATCTTGACGTTCGGCGCACATCATCATCTTCATTTGATTCAAGTACAAATGAGTCAATTGTGCGATCTGATTCAAGTACATCTCAAATGGGTCGAGCAGGTCAAACGAGTAGAAGACCGTTAGAAGTGTATTCAGATTTATATATCCTTTTAAATTACTTTATTTCTTTGTTTGATGTGTAATGCCTGAAGCGAACGGTACAGTGAGGAAAACTCTTAGGGAGGAAGCAGTGTAGAAATGGCGATATACATCCAAGCACCCTCATCGCTTCAGGCAGCTATTGTATACTATATACGTAGGCTAAAAACGTATTGACTACTGAAATTAACGAACAAATTTTGCAAATCAAACACCATTTACTACTGATTTTGTCGATTAGAGACACGACCGTTGGAGTTTGTCAATTGGACTAAAATTGATTGATTTTATTATTTGAACCGAAATTGGCCCTAGAGTTTTAAAATTGAACTGAAATTGAGATTAAGAGGGTGTTTGGGACTGAGTTTGGAAATGTCTTATTGGCTTTTTCAAAAAGCCAATAAGACATTTTCAAAAGCTATAAAAAGCTGGTTTTTTGATGGCTTATTGACTTATCGGCTTTTCTAAAAACCCAATAAGTCAAATGTTGTATATTAAGGACAAAAAGGGAAGAGAGGGTGGTTTACATGTGGTGTAAGATATGATTGTGAAGATGGTAGATGGTGACGGGAGAGCTGGTTATGGTTGCAGTATACATGAAAGGTGGCGTCGAACACAGGTTCTCGGGGAAAGGTAACGATTGTGGTGAACAATTATAGGTTGTTGTAGTGTTGTTGGTGAGTGTAACCAATGAGGAGATGGGTTCCTAGTGATAAAATGGATAAAATTATCTTGAAGGTATCTTGTGCTTTACAGGCTTGTACGTTAGGTATAACCGTATAAATGTTTGAAATGCCCTTCTAGATAACGGATTTTTTAAAGGAAGTTAACAATATGGACTCAGATAGTAACAATTACAAAAATAGTTGCTTAAATGTTCTCATTTTTCTATTAAAAAAATTAAGTTTTTTTTTTTGGAAGGCGAATTTTCTATGTTGTGGCAGAAATAATCACAACCCCGTAAAATTAAGTGAGCTAAAGGAAAAATATGTGAAACCTATTTTTAATTTAGTGATTTTTTTTTTTTTAAATTAACACTGAAAGGAAGGTGATAGTGAAGAAATCATTAAATACTAACAAAGTTTAATATCTTCAATTAAAGTTAAACCAAAAAGAATCACTAAATAAGACTTAAGATTTGTATATATTTCATTTAGGTCACTTGGTTTCTACGAAGTTTAACAAAACATCACAAAATAATAATAAGATTTGTATATGTTTCGTTTAGGTCACTTAGGTTTTAAAAATATTAACATATATGTAGATTTTTCATAAGATTAGATAACCTAATGAAATTAGACTCGTTTCAAGTTAAAGAACTTGTTTGGAAAACAGGTATGATCGTATGAAATGGGTTTCGATCAATTAATTTGTTCTCAGCTTGGTGACGAAAGCTCCGCAACAAAAATCTAAGTTTTCAAACCAGACTGCAAGTCGGCTATTTATAATACCTTCGTAACGATTTAGGAAATAATTTCAACGCCGTTGAATTCCATGCCACTAGATGATACGATACGATGATGCATTCACCACCATCACCAAACATAAATGAATGAATGAACACATTTGTTCATTGTTTGTTCGTTTATTAAATAAACAAATATAAAAGAACTTCGTGCCGAACAAGTTCATAAACAGTTTATGAGCGTTTTTTTTCGTTTACAGGACTAAACATTTGTTGATGAAGCACGTCCATGCTTAGCTCATGAGGAAACTTAATAAATCCAGGAAAAAACCCCTTTGTGGGAATCGAACTCAGGACCAAATGGTCCATAAACCTTATCTCACCTATGAGATACCACTAGACTATAACGACAATTGATGTGTGACGTGTGACGTGAGATCAAAAATGCAACAATCTATGCAAACTATTGATAAAAATAGGCTTGAATGCAACTACTGATAAAAATAGGCTTGAATGCGTAACAAGGTTGCTTTGCTCTTTACTAAAATCTAGAAGAGATATTTTGATTTTATTATTGTTTTATTGATAAAGTATTTACATATGGTTTCTCATGTATCTTCTCTAGTGGATTATTGAGGGTTCATATATTCTGTTTAATAAATGATGAATTTTTACGTTGATAAAAATCCTCTGATTTGTATCGATGATGTTTGAAAAGTGTTTGTCGAGATCTCAAGAGAGACGTCAAGCGAGCCTGGTGCCTGGATTATCATCTTTCACAAATGCAGATACCCGTGTACTATATTTATAAAATTAATTTTGTATAATTTACAAAAGTAAGGCTACAACGGGTGGTTGTATTTTCATCACATTCATCACACTATTACACCCAATCAGATTCTGTCACCTCATTTTATCACATTTTATCACTAAACTTTTTTTTTTAAATAAACTAAAAACATATTATATTAAATAAAAAAACATTAAATTAAATAAAAAGACATTAAATTAAACTAAAAAAAACATTACATTAAATAAAAAACATAAAAATAACCTAAAAAACATAAAAAAAGCATAAAATAAACATTAAAAACCTAAAAAATCAAAAAAAAAATAAATCTAAAAGTTATAAGGCCACCCCCACTTGTGGCAAATTTCTCGTTTTCATTCGATGAGAATTGACTTGTATGGTTCTTCGGTGTCCTCGTGCGATCCCCTCAACACCTTCAAATCTTTATTTTTTTCAATTTCGGACAAGTGTTTCATGTAGGTGTCCTCTCTTTGTATTTTCAAGTCTGCCAAATGTTTACGCCTTTCCCGATTCTCATCAATTTTCACCATCTTTGCCGACTTGTATTCGGTCATCGCCTCCACCCAAGGCTCTTTGCCTCAGCCACTTGACGACTCGACACTCTTCCTTCGAGCCGTGGTTCTTGTGGGGGTAGTGTCGTCTTCGGGGTCGGGAAATTCATCATTCAAATTAAGCTCGGGCATGTTGGTAGACAACCCGTCCGTTGAAGGTATACAAGTTCCCGAGTCGGAGGTTTTAGATCGTTTTTGAGAACGACCACTCCTTCCCCTTCCCCGTCCCCTTCCTCCACAACGACCGGTCGGCCCAAGTGGAGTTAACTCCGGAATATCAAGGGGAACCCACTTCAAATGAACTCTTTCAACTTCCTAAGAGTCCAATGAAGTAAAATCATTCCTAACGTACGCCCGCTGATAATCGTTGAGGGCCGCACGTATGATGTCCACATCCGACGATCCACTTGGCCAAAGACGTTTCTATAATTTATAAAATAAATATATAGTTAACAATTTTTATAAAAAAATATAAAGTAAACGACTTATAAAAAAATAACATCATATACCCGTGTGACGTAGAGGGAGTTGAATCTACCCATTTTTTTCTGTAAATCGCTTCATTTACCGGTTATTTGATCCATCCGCCTTCTCGTCATACCGGTAAGTTGTTCAAAGTGGGCCTTCACTCGCAGCCAAAATGTGTCATTTTTTTGTTGATTTCCGACGCGTTTGTCCTCGGAAATATGTAAAAACGACTTGGTTAACACCACTTCTTCTTCTTGCGATCAGGGAGTTCTTTCTTTTGGCCCGGTATCTCCTCCTCTTCTTCCTCTTCCTCTTCCTGCTTGCACCGGTATCTCTTCTTCTTCTTCCTCTTCTTCATATTCATCATCATCTTCTTCCTCAGAATCTTGGACCGTACAGTTCTTTGGATCGCGAACCTCATAACAGTCGAACATAGGTAGATCAATCGGATCAGGAGATGCTTGAAACACTCCGGATGCGATTTGGGTTGGCATGTTGGGTTGTGGGTAGTTCAGTGTGGATATTGGTTTGGAAGCGAGAATTGTTGGGTTTGAAACATAAGGTTTTGAAAACTTTGGTTTTGATAGGATTGGTGTGCAGGTTGTGGGGTTATTGGTGCGTCTTCAAAAAATCGAGCCGGTTCGCCTAAGTTAGGCGGAACCTTTGGACTAAACATTCGTTTCGCAGCCATTTGTTTCTTGCTTGATCCTTCTATTTTTTTTTTTATTGTAGAGTTTGATTGTATGTTGTTTTGATTGTGTGTATTTTGATTTGAAATAGAAATGTATATATAGTGATTTGCTCATTCTATTTCTTTTACTTTAACATGTTTACTTTTATACCTTAAACTTTAATAAAGCTATCATGCAACTCTTAAACTTCAATATAGTTGATATAAATCCAACTCTACCTACGTTTTATGTGACATGAGTCATTTTGTTTTAGAAACTTGTGCTTATGTTTTACGGTTTTCCCGGTTCTTTCCATTGTTCGGTTAGCACCATCCCCTCCTAGCACGGTTTTACATTACATGCGTCACAACGTAGGAGTTTAACACTAGTTACCATCAAAATAGTTCATTTATTTTTGTGACTTTCTAATATTTATATTTGACATGTATATTAGACCATAACTTTGTAAATTGTTTTACTATTATTATTTCTATGAATACATAAAAACAAGGAAATTAATGTGATTGTCTAAACGGTAGCGTACGTCATTTACCTGAAAGGTCTTCAACTGCATGGCATCGAGTGTAACAAATGTATTTATGTTGCGATGTTCATTTTTTGACCGGCAAGTTGTTCTTTTGTAAGACCAAGCCGACTTGTTTGACACTTATACGATAACAGAATCCGAACGGACCGATCCAGGCTAATTACCCTTATAGGTCTTCTTTAAACACTATAAATAGTACTCAAGCTCATTCTATTCAACCCATCAAAACTAGACGTTTTCCAAACTTAGTTATCACATATATATAAGGAACCTCTTATAACAATAACATTAAACATATATTATCGATCATGCCTTGTAACGAATCACCAAGATTGCCTTTACAACGACCAACATATGGAAACTTGATCACTATCTTAAGCATTGATGGAGGTGGCGTACGAGGAATCATTCCAAGCGTTATCCTTAGCTTCCTAGAAAATGAACTTCAGGTAAACCTTTTAACGTGTTTTTACAATTATTTTTGGAAGTAGGTTATTTAGTAACCAAACTTGTACTTTCCTTGCACTTTGCTGTAAGCTAACTCGTCAAGTTCGCTTGGGTGGATTTTGGCTGCCACCCAAACAAACTTGTCGAATTTGCTAAGTATAAGAATATTTAGAAGAAGAAAAAAGTACATAAAAGTACCCGTCTTGTTTCTAAACCACCTACTAGTACAAAAAAAAGTTGCGCTTTACACACAACACGTCATTTTATAAACAAGTTAAGCGCAATTGCAGAAACTAGATGGAGAGAATGCACGGCTTGCAGATTATTTTGACGTAATTTCTGGGACCAGCACTGGCGGCTTGGTGACAACGATGTTAACGGCCCCTAACGAAGAGAACCGTCCCATCTTTGCAGCCAAGGATATAACAGACTTTTATCTTAAACATTGTCCGAAGATCTTCCCCCATGATGAGTATGTAAATACATTAAAAACATCAAAAATTACTAGTGTTTTTGAGATTGCTATATGTGTTTCATGTTGGATATATATATCTAATCTTTTGGATGTAAAATTACATGTAGTAATCCATTTGGTCATGCTGAAAGAGTGATCAAAGCTCTAACTGAACCAAAGTACGATGGTGTTTATCTACATGAGCTTGTTCAAGAACTACTAGGAAACACACAACTCCATCAAACATTAACTAATGTCGTGATTCCAACGTTTGATATCAAACACTTGCAGCCTACCATCTTTTCAAGCTATCAGGTTATACATAAATATGCTTTGATTTGCGCTTTTTTTTTTTTTTTTTTTTTTTGCAAAAAAATCGAATATGTTTTGATCAACTATGATTCACATCTTTAAATATAGAAGCGTGACGAATTATATGATAAGCGTTAATAGTAATCATAATATTCGAACTAAAGATGAAATAGTGACGGACAAGCTAGCAAGCTTAATAATACATCAAATAGTACGAATTAACTATAATAGATAAGAAAAAATATGTATTAATTAAGTATAATAGATAAGAAACTCAAATAAAATATGCTGGCAAATCGTGTCTTAACAGGTTTAACAAGTCTCTGACGACGCAAGCAACACAAGTTCTAAATTTAAACACACACTACAAGAATATTGTACAACTCTTTTAACTAGTTTATATCGCATGTTTATAACACGGTTATATGTTTTATATACTAACAAAGAGATATAATGGATCATAGCCTCCTAATTCTAATTATTTTTAAAAAAGTAAAATTTCATGCAGTGTACTTTTTAGTTAACAGATTTAATCGTGTCTTATACAGATTACTCATTGTCAGCCCTTTAATATGCTAACTTCATGTTTCAGCTAAAGAAAAACCCAAGTCTTGATGCATTGTTATCGGACATATGCATCGGAACATCAGCTGCGCCAACCTATCTTCCTTCCCATACTTTTGCAACCGTAGATTCGAAAGGTAATGTACTGGGGGAATTCAACCTTATCGATGGTGGGGTGGCTGCAAATAATCCGGTATGATTAATGTTGTATGAATTTTCAATCAACAAAAAGCTTTAGTATACATATAACATACTAGTTAGAGAGTTTATTGTATGAACTCTACTATAATTAGAAAATATGACCTAATTATTTCTTTTTATAATTAACCTCATTGTATCATTATATATAGTTGCTTAATAATAGATAATATGCTTACGGAGTTTTCATTATTCTATAAAAGTTTAATTACAACGCGCAAAATCCATATTCATTTTGTAGACTTTGGTTGCCATAAGTGAAGTGACACAAGAGATAACCGGAGGTAGCATCGATTTCTTTTCGATTAAACCAACCGAATACGGGCGTTTTCTAGTAGTGTCCTTGGGGACAGGCTCTCCGAAATTTGAAGAGAAGTATGATGCTAGCAAATCGTCTAGTTGGGGAGTTTTGGGGTGGTTGAAAAGTAATGGTTCAACTCCATTAATAGATGTGTTTACTCAATCAAGTAGTGACATGGTTGATTATCATCTCTCTACTCTCTTCCAAGCCCTTCACTCCGCAGAGAATTACCTTCGTGTTCAGGTATAAATTAACAAACCGCTATGAGCTAATAAGTGTTTTTTGAACGGCAAATTTTTTAACATCTTAATTCCACCTTACCTTGCACTTGCAAGAATTTAAACCCACAACTTTACATTTGTAAGGGGACATCATACCACTAAACCAAGAGGTCTTGGGGTCCTATGAGCTAATAAGTGGGGATCCAACCCTATTTTATCGACTTTGTTTTTGTTATATTTGTTTCAATCTAACTCTTTACCCTACTTTTACATGTTATTTGTTGTTTACTAAGCAATTCGTTTTGGCCTAACCAAATTTCGTCCACATACTAAAAGTTTCTGAATCCGTCACTGACTATGACTATGAGAATGCTTAGTCACACGATAATTAAAATACGCGTGTATTTCATATGTTGAAATGGTCCAGGATGATACTTTGAGTGGAGATGTGGCTTCAATGGATCTAACAACCCGAAAGAATTTGAAAGATCTAGTGCAAGTTGGCGAGGATCTTTTGAAAAAACCAGTGTCAAAGGTGAATTTAGGGACTGGCTTGAACGAACCTTATCATTGCACTACCAATGCAGAAGCTCTTACAAGGTATTTACAACATATGTTGAATAATGAATAATGAAAATGACAATAATTACAACGGACATATAATATAATCTTAACTCCTAATTATTATGATACATAATTACAATAAGCTTTATCTACCTCACAAATTGTTACAAATCTATTCAATCTAACTATATTTGATTATTTTTACATCGGTGTTGGTTTAGGTTTGCAAAAATACTCGCTAAGGAAAAGAACACGAGAGAACTTAGATCACCGGGTGTTAATGGGGAAAAGATGCAAACTAGATTGACGACAGACAATGGTGCATTTTCACAGGCAAAGCCAGCGCTTACGAACGCGATTTCTCACTCTCTTCCAGACTTGCATCAACTCAAACTGTCTAGAAACTAGTTTTATATATGCTTTTATTTCATATTTTATTTCTTATGAATAAATTCCAAGAATGCAATAGAGAATATTAGAATCATTTACATAATTGGGGGTTTATTATTTTACAAATTACATTTGGGGGTAGTGGGGAAAAAAATTAAAATTGGTGATATATAGAACTAGATTAGCGGCATCAAAGAAAACCCACAAAGATGCCGCCAATTGATTTGTAGAAGTCAATGCCGCCAATTGATTTGTAGGTTTTGATGCCACCATTTCAAATGTGGTGTTTGATCTTATATAATGCTACGGCCCCTTCCTATTTTCTCCATTCCATTCCACTTACACCTACACAAATACACAGTTGTAGGAAACTACAACACAATATGAGATATAATACTTTTCCTGCAATTGTTCTGGATGGTATGGTTTTTTATTGATATTGGGTCGATGTTACATTCACATGGAGTTTTAACTGTTTTCGGCGGGGATGGGTCATGCTTAACAGCATCGTCTGTTGTTTCATCCCCCGCTTGGCATCGCTTTTCTGGGGTCCAAAAAAGCGGTGTCTTTGGATCGGTGTTACATCCACATTAAACTACTTGGATCGATGTTACATCCACACATGGTATAACACGTGTAGAATGCAACATTGATACTTTAGTTTAAAATATTAGAGAGTTGGTTGTCGTTGGTAGTCTGAACCTCTAGTCTACCAAATCTGGACATTCCAACGGGCTCTTTAGGCGGGTCTACTTTCCAGGCAAACCCACGCCATCCGGTGTTGATGAATCACATCACGTCATTAGCGACCTGTCCGGCAACGGATGATGCGATTCTTCACCGTACTACTTTCGTATGGCAGCCTGGTTTGAACATTGGGTACCTGTAGATTTGGTACACATATTCAACAGGTAGAACCATGTTCTCCTGGATCAAATTCAGATGGGTTTGAATCTGAATGCGGTCCCGAGTTCCCGCTGACTGGAAAAGAGAAGTTTCTGGGTGCACAACACAAGCTATTGTTGATTTCAACAAAGCAATTGTGATTGAAGGTGCGAAACAGAAACTTAATGAACTATGCAACAAGAAACGGTGGTAGAATATTGGAATAGGTGATCTCAGAAAATATATTGTCTTGTAAATCCGTAGATTGTATAGTTTGAGTGACTAGTTTTGAAAAACAGTTGTTAAATAAATTTGTAATATTTGTTTTAAATAAATCTATCAAATTTGTATTATTTGTTTGAGACATTCCAAAAATGGAAAGTCTGTGTGTTATTATTTGATTTAAATAAATCTATCCCTCCGAGCCGTTTTCGGGCCACCGGGATCAGGCCCCGGAGACCCGAAAACTGCTCGGACTTCATGCGACGCCCGTGTGTTACCCAAGGGCAACGCGTCCGTCAGTCCGGTTACCTGTCCGGCAGGCCCAGCTAGGCTGCAAAGAGGGCAGCCTGGCCCGTTTTCAACATAGTGTGGGTTTTAAGAAAAACACCTCCGAGCCGTTTTCGGGCCACCGGGATCAGGCCCCGGAGACCCGAAAACTGCCCGGACTTCGTGCGACGCCCGTGTGTTACCCAAGGGCAACGCGTCCGTCAGTCCGGTTACCTGTCCGGCAGGCCCAGCTAGGCTGCAAAGAGGCCCAAAGAGGGCATCCTGGCCCGTTTTCAACATAGTGTGGGTTTTGAGAAAAACACCTCCGAGCCGTTTTCGGGCCACCGGGATCAGGCCCCGGAGACCCGAAAACTGGCCGGACTTCGTGCGACGCCCGTGTGTTACCCAAGGGCAACGCGTCCGTCAGTCCGGTTACCTGTCCGGCAGGCCCAGCTAGGCTGCAAAGAGGCCCAAAGAGGGCAGCCTGGCCCGTTTTCAACATAGTGTGGGTTTTGAGAAAAACACCTCCGAGCCGTTTTCGGGCCACCGATAAATGATTACGTAATCTTGTTTTAGTGTTTAACGCTTTTATTTGGATTTTAATTTTAGTGCTTGTTTCTCCTATCAATGTTCGAATCACAGGTGGCTAAACGATTCATATATTCATATATTTATAAAGCAAATCAATAATTAATGTTATAAAGTAAATCAAAATGTTACAACAAGTAATTAAGAACACACTTGAATTCGACAATGTTACGAGTTAAACCAGTCCAGAGAGTTCGAGGGTCCCTGATTCATAAGACGTTCAAATTGCCTCCTGGGTGGTTGGTTGGTGGGTGGTGCTCCTTCATTACCATACTCATCATCAGGAAAGAGGTTTAAATTCAGTGTGGTCGATGGTCCTGGCCAGCTTGAAGGTCCTTCATCACACGAATTATGCGGGGCATGGTAATGAAAATCACTAACAAGGTCGTGATCAAACCGTGCCAACCCCTGTCCAACCGGCGTCACGTAACCCGGTGATGAAGGAAACACCCAACTATCTCCGATGCCAATTCCGCCTGCACGAAAGTTAGCTAGCGGACCCATCTCCGCCGGTTGACTGCCACCGGACCCACCAACATCACCAGTTCCCTGTACGAATGATCCACCCAATCCAAATGGAGTTCCCATCTGGTCCAATCCACTGCCCATGAATTGCGGGACATATCCCCCGGTCTGGTTCTGATTGTTGCTGGCCGCAACAGATGCACGAAACCCAGCGTCATTGTCAAAGTGACTTCCAACAGCTTGGTCTTCATTTTCCGGCACGTTTGCCGGCACCTGACGGGGAGCGCGTCGCTGGCGCACCCTTTGAGGCCGTGCAGGTGCCGACAAGTCAACGGCGTCCCTGGTAAGATGCGTCGGATTTTGTAAGTGTCCGACATTGTGTGACATCATCATACTGTGAAACGCCGTGTTTTGTATATGCTCAAGCTGCGTGGAGAATGCCTGAGGATTATTAAATGCCTCCTGAGATGACCGGTAAATATCACCCATGGCATCCCTCTGCAAACAAAATTTTTAGTTAGAAACAGCAAACTGAAAATAATTAATGTATGATTTAGGCACGTAAAAATGCTTTACCATCAACTGGATTCTAGCACCGTCGTCTTGGAAACCGCCAACTGGGGCCGGTGCTACACTCGGATTTCCAATAAATGCAACGGTACGCCCCATATACCATTGCATATAACCGGGCGCTATTGAAGCTGTCCTTATGAGACCAGAGCGGAAAACCGTGTTACGACGGTTATTCCATGCATTGATGTAGGCTTCATGCCTACTCATCCAGTCCGCCCCGTTGTGTCCTTGCCGCCCCAAAGCATGCAGTTTTTCAAGCTGAGCCGTGGGTACGGTTAAGGTTATCTCGGGAGGTATGTACTGGACCATGCCGAATTGCTTCAAAACCCGTTGAGGGTAATGATGCTCAACGATCTCGAAGCATATAAGCGGACAACAACTCCTCCAGCTTTCCATCCCATTTGAGCACATGGCCGGTAGTCGATCCAAAACCGAGTTGTAGGGGGTCCAGTTGAACTAAAAACAAACACTTAAGTCAGTAACAAAACACAATAAATGCATGATTAATACAAAAAACTAAAAATAATTACTAACATACCATGTCCTCGTCCAACGATTGTAGCTGCGAACGATATGCCTTGAGGCAGTGTGTGGCCACCTCCTGGAAGTTTAACCGCCGGTCTCGCCACCTACAAAATTAACATGTTAAAAAACGTGTTCAGAAAAAAAAAATACAAAGGGATGCCATGCAGGCAAGTATAATCAAACTGGGATTTGCGATATATACCGAGCCGCTATCGGGCAAGTATAATCAAACTGGGATGGTCGTGGTGCGAGACACCGAATCCTCTCCCATGCCCATACTTGAAGCAACATAATGGGCCCGGTCACGGCTTTCCTATCCGGCTGGGTGGAATCACAAAGCCGCCTGTATAAACAAGCCAGAACCGCACTGCCCCAGCTATAAGATGCTGTACGGTTGAGGTCTCGTAAAAATCTTAAGTAAAAAACATTTAATCTATTATTATTATTATTATCAGGGACTAAGGTGGAACCTATCAAAAAGAAAAGGATTAAACGAGCACGAAAAATGCACTCTTCATCCGTAGCCTCTGCTTCAACAAACTCCTGCTTTAGTTTATTAATAATAACACTACCCAAAACGGACTTGCCGGACATTTGGGCCTCTGTAGGCGTAACACCTAACAATCGTCGGCACAACGCTATTGCGTCGGCAGTAGACAAATTATCATCTACCCCAGACACAACAGCTCCCTGAATAGGTAACCCCCACAAGACGTTAACATCTTGTAAGGTGACAGTAGCTTCACCAAATGGAAGGTGGAACGTGTGAGTTTCGAGCCTCCATCGTTCCACCAAAGCTGTTATCAAGGAGTGGTCAACGTATCGATAACCACAATCTATAAGGCCACCAAACCCTGCAGCATCGATAAGGTGACGAACCCGTCCTACAACAGGGTGGTCACGAAGTACCTTCCATATGGCTCTATCGCTACGCTTTACCATCATGGTGGCATTGAAGTTTTCCTCGTCTGTGAAAACGTGAAAGGCACGATGTCGATCACGCAGATACAACACATCGTCGTTTAGGGGACCAGGGTGTAAGTTAATGTTTTGATTCATGGTGGGAGGAATTTGGGTGGTATGATTTTTTATAAATTTCAAAGGTTTCAGATGGAGATTGTAGTGTTGATGGTGTGTTCTTGGATGTGGGTGGTGCTCCTTCTTCACCTCAACCTCCATTTTATAACCTTCAAAGCCTGAATTCTTACACTCCCAAGAACACTATTTGCCTATCAAATCATCTGCAACTTACAAGACCATTGCATGCAATGCTAGAGACCTTGTGAGTGTGTTTTATAGGCTGCATGGTTTGCAGGTGAAGACTGATTTTCATTTGCTGGTTTGAATGCATGAAAATGGATTGGCGGGATCATGACGGCAATATTGAAGAACACACCAACTCAATTGGCGGCATCAATGACTCCCATTTGTGGATTGGCGGCATCTAGAGGTGACCCCTCCAAACCATTTGGCGGCATTAACCCCACTGACAAAAGTCCCCTTGATACCGCCGTTTGGTTTGGCGGCATCAAGGTTTTAATATTTTGATACCGCCAATCGGTTTCTATGCATCACCAAATTCAATTTTTCCCCAATACCCCCCAAATGTAATTTGTAAAATGATAAACCCCCTATTTATGCAAAGGATTCAGAATATTAAGCAAAAAATGAAAATTGAACTTGTGTATTTGACGTAAATCACTTGTGACATATACTAAGAATTAAAGGGCTACCCCCCCCCCCCAACTTTTTTTTTTTTTGCTCAGTAAATCACTTATGACATATACTTGAAGAATTAAAGGAAATTTATGTGTTTTTTCTAGGAAACTTTATACGTATTGAACCAGACCCCCTCTGAATTGGGTCCCATGACTTTCGACCCCTTTGTATTTTGGTTCAAGTTTCGTCACTGAAAACCGCCCCACACCTCTCGACCCATGTCGAGTTCCAACATCTCTTCAGCTACCCAATCAAGGTACTCGGACCAAGGGGAGTAATCGAAACCCCACCCAAACCTTTTGTATAATACAAGGAGGGGGGGCTACCCCAAAATATTTTCAACTTCACTGATTTCTATCAAACCTGCACTGTAACATAGGCCTGTAAACAAACCAAACGTTCAACAAACAGTTTGTGAAATGTTTGGCGGGACGTTCGTTTGTTAAATAAATGAACAAAGGTCGCGTTCGTTCATTTATGTTCGTGAACGTTCGGTTACTTGTTCGTTTATGTTTGTTTGTGTTCGATAGTTCATTAGGGTTTTTAACTTTTTATTTTTAATGTAAGTACTTCAAATTTACTAGCGGTAGATTATTTAATATATATTAGTGTATCACATATTAATGTTACTTTAACTATTTTAATTAAGTGTTATTTTAGTTGGATTAAATGAGGATTTCAAATTTAATATGATAAGTTTGTGTTTTTATGAGACATTATGTGATCAAGATTATGTTAAGTATATTGGGTAATTAGATTAGTATATTTTGGGTGGAAAATATTCATGATGAAATTTTCATAATTTAATATGTGTTAGTTGTGCTCGGTTTTGTTCATTAATGCATGTTTGTGTTCGGTTACGTTCATTGGTGTTTTTTTTTGTTCACTTTTATCCAATACCTAAATTTAACAAATAAAGACAAATGAACATGAGCACATTCATTTCTTTAACATGCGAACATGAACAAAAACCTCATTCGGTAATTGTTCATGAACAGTTCGTGAACACATTATTACGTTAACAAACAAACACGGACAAAAAAATCTCGTTCGGTAAGTGTTCATGAACATTTTGTGAACACGTTATTTCCTTAGCAAACGAACATGAACAAAGACCTGTTCGTGTTCGTTTGGTTCGTTTACAGCCCTACTGCCACATCACTTCACTATTCACTTAACTGAAACCGTTTTTTGAAGGCAGCACTCCACTGATTCTTTACCCAACAATCAATTATTTTTACACATAATAATAATAATAATAATAATAATAATAATAATAATAATAATAATAATAATAATAATAATAATAATAATAAGCTTTCAAGTACATTGTGGATTTACATTTCAATGAGTTTTCTTATTAAATTTTTGGTTAAGCCATATATTAAATCTCAAAAGGTCCACCAGTAAAAAAAAAATAGGGTATGCAGTCTTCTTCTTTAAAACCTATACAGTGCCCTCACTTAAACAATCGCCGCCGCATCCCACCTTCGACTTCTTCTCTTCTGTTTTTGTTTCAACAAAGGCAATATTTGAAGGGTGGAAATATCAATAAATATCACCGTTAAATCTTGGTTTTGTTCGAAATTTTAATGATTTGACAGAAAGAGAGAGAAATTTCAGGCTTACCGTGTGTTAACTAGAACCAGAAAATGGTTCACGGATCCACTACCAGCATTACTGACGGCGTTGTTACTGTTGGTTCAGGCCCCAACTAAAACACTCACTAATACTAAAACCTTAAGTATATGTGTGTGAACTAAGTTGAAAAAAAAGATGTAGAGAACAAAATGGAAAAGGGATGATCTTATTCAATAATCAAATGGCTTATAAATAGCCTACATTGTACATAACGTGGGAATAGAAAAAAAAAACAATAAAATCTAATAAATCTCCTAAAGACTTGGTATAGGAAGACCCTTTCTTCCAAACGGATATTTCCACACAAATCGGTCAAACCAAATTCTCACTTAGGGGCTGTTTGGTAGCCTCTTAATCAGGCTCTTAATCATTCAGTGCTGAATGATTCAGCATTTAGCGCGTTTGTTTCAGCCTCTTAATGGAATGGTTAAGGCTGAATCATTAAGACTTGGGAATTGGGATGTTGCTGAACCATTATGCACTGAACTAGGCTGAACCTTAACGAAACTCTCACACCAATGTGGAACAAGAAAACTAACCATTAAGAGGTCCAACTTAATGATTCAGCACTTAACCATACAGACCTCTTAACCATTCAGACCTCTTAATGATTCAGCACTTAATCAACCAAACAGCCCCTTAGTTAAAATACTAAATGAACCATCTATAAAACATAAATGTTTAGCTTCTATTTTCTAGCCATGCACATGAACTCAAGAACTTTAACTTATTTCATTCAACTAATTAATTTAACCTCCTTCTGATTGTACTTGACCCGTTAGCTATCGAAACCGTGACCCGCTAACCTGTGAACAAAACCCGATTAACACAACAATCACCCCCTTAATCGGTTTATTTACACCATTCACAAACTACCGAATCACTTATTTCGCAAACCATCTTGACCCATCCTGGACACCCGACCTTCACCTCGGTCACGTCCAAAGTCAACTCGGTTCAACCCGAATAAAAACCGCCACACTTGTAACATATCCCATGGCATCACGTTGGAAACCGTTCACTAACATCACGACTTATCACGAATTAACGACCTCCTCCGGCCAAATCCAAAGCCACCCGATTTGAACTCCAACGCCATAATGTTCACACCGTGTAGTTTCTCCAATCTCTTCCCGTACCTTTTTCCGATCACACTTGTCCAAAGAGGCTACTCCACCGACAAAGAAAACAAAGCCACCCGCTTCTACCGTTTTCTTTCAACCGCTAAACGAACCGAATCCAAAGCCACCTGCTTTGACAGACCCTTCCTGCCCGTTTTTCACGCGTACGCCGGTCTCCTCTTATCACGAACAACCCGATCAAGGCACCCGTTCTTACCTTCTGTTTTCACCGGTTGTATGTCATCTGCGCAAACCCGCAACTAACAACCGAACAGCCTTGAATCTTCTATCAAAACAACTACTCAGAAAAACAACCAACGGTTACTTTTCACGCGAGAACCATTGTCACGAAACAACCCATTTTTCCTCTCGTCCGATCACCACTAACAACCACAAGACACCCCGGTGTTCCCGTCACCCCCGTCATCCTAACCGGTACATCATCCGCGACAACGATTGACACAAACACCTATCCGGACCCCGCCTTGTGTTGTATAACATTCTCGAACGCTTCTTTTACGCCTGCCCTCCACCAACCGACACACCCGCCGGTGGCGGAGGCTTCCTCGGTACGAGCCCTAGGCTCTGATACCAAATGTTGGTTCAGGCCCCAACTAAAACACTCACTAATACTAAAACCTTAAGTATATGTGTGTGAACTAAGTTGAAAAAAAAGATGTAGAGAACAAAATGGAAAAGGGATGCTCTTATTCATTAATCAAATGGCTTATAAATAGCCTACATTGTATATAACGTGGGAATAGAAAAAAACAATAAAATCTAATAAATCTCCTAAAGACTTGGTATAGGAAGACCCTTTCTTCCAAACGGATATTTCCACACAAATCAGTCAAACCAAATTCTCACTTAGTTAAACTACTAAATGAACCATCTATAAAACATAAATGTTTAGCTTCTATTTTCTAGCCATGCACGTGAACTCAAGAACTTTAACTTATTTCATTCAACTAATTATCCTATATGTTAATTTGTGAGTCTTCATGAATAGTGCCTTCCTTCATTTTGAAAAGCTATTATATACCAATGTGTTTGATAATGATAACAAAGGATGATGTAGTGCAGTTGGTTTGGTAGTTGTTCTGTCTGTTTCAGTGCTACGGTTCGAATCCTTTAAAGGGCTGTTTTTTAGGGCATTTTTTATGTCAGTTTTTTTTTTTTTTTTTTTTTTTTAATAAGGTGTTTTACAGCTTTTCAAAGCAGACACGTGTTCTATGACTCATTGTTATCCATATACCCAGTCCTCTCTCTCTCTCTCTCCTCATCCAAGCTTCATCCATATACCCACTCCTCTCCCCCCCCTCTCTCTCTCTCTCTCTCTCTCTACAACTAACCGTCGAGACCCTTTATGTCACTACCGTAAGCCACCATCTTCCTCATAACCTGGCTCATCGGGTGCGGACCAGACCCGGTTTGTTGGTGAGGATAACTATTGGAATTATTATTATTATTGGGGAGGGTGAGGATAAAAGAGGAGTTGGAATTGGGATTATGGATTATTATTACTATTGGGGTTTTTATGTTTGGTTGGGAGTTTACGGGAAGAAGGGATAGAGGAGATGGGGTTGGCTTGTATTGGAGGGTTTGATGGTAGGGTGAAGTCCATTATTTATGTGGGGATTTTTGATGTCTGGTTATACTCTCAACTTAACCTACCATTTCTTTACATTTCGTCCAATTATTAGGTAAGCACCTTCGATTCGCTTCAAATTATAACTTATTCCATCGGTTTTTACAAATTCATATCTGATTGTTGTTACTTGCTTTCGATTTAAACTGGACTCACAGAAGGAGAGTAATGTTGATTACATTTATAGACATATGTTCTTTGGAGATGTTACCAACTTCATTCAGGTGAAGTTTTTTTTAAACCTATAAGTGTAATTAGCCCAAATGAATTTAAATGTTTAGTTATTGATTCTACTCGACTATTTGACAGGAAGGGTGTTGTGACAAGCAACCGAGATCCAATGACAATTTTCGTGTACCTTCTGGTCTTTGACATCAAAAAAGAAAGTATGCGAACAAGATAAATGGCTTCCTCGAAACAAAATGAAGTGCAAGGGAAAGTGTACATGTTAGATTCTATTTGACTGTATGCAGCCATATTTGTAGCTTATGCTTCTTGTATGATGTTTAATTTGTAAATATTTTTACTGGTATATATACATAAATATTTTCAATGAAACCTACCTGCGATTTTTAGCGATTATTGATATCTGATTGTTGTTACTAGTTGCTTTTAATCTGTACGTATATTGAACCTTCCTGCGATTTATTTGCTTGAAATTTGAACTTACGATTGATTGATTGATTACTCTGCGCCGCCCCAATCCGCCGCCATATTTTGCAATTCCACTATGCCACATGCATCAGGTTGTTGCAGGCGTCGATGGTGGTACGGTATCTGGTGGCGTTAGTGGTGGAGGTGTAGGTGGTTGTGCTAGCAGAAAGATCTCGGGCTTAGAAACAGGGGATAAAGAATCTAACTTTGGGATGTGTAGGGCTGAAGGACTGACGGTTGTGACCGGTGCGTGAGGCTTCTGGTCAGTTACCGACCAAACTCCGGTAAGATTTCTTTCCTCTTGAATGTTTACTCTGTTTTTATAACATCTTAACTCTTTCTGTAACCCTTTCTATTTTTTTTCTCTTTGTAGGTGGGTGATGCGATGACAACACCACAAACACTACAGGCCTTTAGAAATCGCTTCCGCGGCTGCCAAACAATCCGATGGTGGTGTTGCTTGGTGTTACTCTTGATGGGAGTAACCACTAAATCCGGTGAGTGTTGGGTTCCGTTCCGTTAATGGCCCGAAGCGCCATTCGTGATGTTTCGTTTCTGATTGTAAGCTCCAAACTGTTTGATTGTGGTTTGCATTTCGATTTATTGTGGGCTTTGTAGGAGGAGAAAGCGATATGATTTTAAGTTCCAAACTGAATGTGAGAGGTAAGCTTCAAGTGGCTGCCAGTATTTGAAGCACAAAGGTTTATGTCTCAAAAGTAAGGATATGGAATGTAGATTTGATTACAACTGAACTATGTAGCACTTACTCTAATCTATTTTGTATGCATTCTTTACGTTTTTAAATGAGGGAAGATTTCAACGCCTAGGTTCATGTAGCTTTTTATTGAAGGTAAGAATTCTCTCTTTTTCCCCTAAAGTTTAAACGACAATTGAAATCCATATACAGGTTATCCACTTTTTATTGGGTTGTTTTGTCTAAAATTATTTTTAGGCTTAACCTCCATGAATGTATTCTCTGATATTGGGTTAATTGCAGCAGATGATATTGTGGTACAGGTGATGATCGACCATGGGACGACATCACATGGTGCGAACATTGAACTGTGCTTTAACAGGTATAGCTGTACCTGGATTACACTAATGCATATAACAATGAGGTATGAGTATAATCCACTCATACAATTACTATAGGTTGAGACATGGTTAGGGTTGGTTCTATATTGAGTCAAATGATTAAAAGTATATTTTTGATTGAGTCGAAACAATTTTTGTCCAAATATTTTTCAATTTTATAATCTATACTTTGTTACAGACACGGTAATTGGCTCGCTGTTTCGCACACTAGGGTATATAGATTTAAGTTCTATATACAATTAGTTTGTCCACACAATTTCGTGAGTTATACTTATTTTCTCAGTGATATGATTTGCTACCAAAACAGGTGGGCCGAGTCGGGTGGCGGGTCAAAAGGGCTTCGGGTCAATTAAAAAAGGCATGGACATTCGTCTTCCCCTGCATGATGCTTCCAACAAGAAATTTGCCTGCATTATAGGTTACTTTGTTCAACTTCCTTGCATTTAAAGGTTCATTTGTTAGGTTGTTGCTCGCAATTTGTTTTTATCTTTTGTCGGTTGTGCTTTTAACTGGGTCTGGACCGGTGCAGCAAAAATAGTGGTGGCGTTTTGACATCGCCGCGGGATGGATCTGGATTTATAGTGATCTTATTAGTCATGTTATCAGCCAGGTACTGCTATACTTGTATTGTTTTGCTTACTACCATGTTTTGAATTGTAGGATTTCTGTTTGGATTTGGTGGAGGATAACAGGGAAATAACTCCATGAGACTACCTAGAACTTGCTTTGAGGCCAGTACAAGGTGAAGCAAGAGATGTTTCAGCCAAAAATGAGGTTATTCTTTTAGCTTAGTCTCCACTTATTTAGATTTTGACAGGATCACATGATGGTAACCAGATCTACAACAATGATATACTTTTAATTTTTAAATTTGTCTACACTTGGATTTCAATCATCATATTGTAAAACATATGTATTCTTATTATGAGTTATATTTTGTTTAAAAATGATGTGGTGTTTTTTTAATAATAACCATAGCAGTTAAAGAAACCTACTTCAATTCCGTGAACTAATTCAATTAAAAAACAATATAGATGTAATATTTAATCTTAAATTAGTCAATAAAAAATTAAGTTGAAAAACTAATAATGCATGTAATTCTCTTAAATTGATATCTTTATTAAAATTAAATTATACGCAGTCCTTTTGGGATGCTCTCAAAATGGTGCAGTGCCAACATAACTTCCTCATAGCAGGTTAGTTCTTTAAGCAATTTGTTTGTCATCACTACAATCTATTGCATCATTGGCTTAATTGTTGTTGTTAATCTGTTGGCTCATATTGTTATTTACATGGATTTGATGTTTATAGGTTAGAGATCCCATCCACAAAATGGTGGGACTTGATTGTGAAACAACAAGGATGTCATTTCAAGTTTAAATGGATTCATTGGGTCCTGTCGAAATGTAATATACTACCATCGAAGGCCGAAATGGACAGAATTCCGACAATTGAAACGTTGGAGCGCAGAGGCGTGGTTATTCCTGATATAGCCTGCTGTTTGTGTAATATCAGAGCTGAAAGCACAGATCATATCTTCACGACATTTTGGTTTTCGATTGTGAACTTGACCCAGAATATGCAACATATTAGGAACGCACAGGTGTGGCCAGACCTGCAGCAGTTGAATACACAACTGCAGGGTCTCTTTTTTCCTGATATGGACGATAAATGGGTCTGGACGGGTGCATCAACAGGTAAAACAGGTGCCGAATTCTCTGTGCAGGCGGTTAGAGGTATTTTGAGGAAGAACTGATACTACTATTTTTGCATACTACTATTGCTTTTGTAACATTTTTATCATAATGATAGTTAATTTGTAAAGAAAATTTAAGTATAATGTTTTGAAAGGATAACCACTGAAATTTATTTGTAGTATCTTATGTGTTATTTTATTTTTAATTCACTGAACGTGCCGTTTAACATTTGTTATTTAGTATTTCATCTTTTTAATGAGTTCTTTTGCGTGCAGATACAATGGTGCGACAGGCTGCAATGGCTATTAAGCTGGTAATGCTTATGTATAACAGAATTTTCGTATGCTGTTTAGGGCCTCCTGTTCTTTTATGTTTTGACCAAACATATGTATCAAAAATGTTTAAGCAACAACACGATTCTGTAACAATCTTTTACATTCAAATCAAACACTCAACATTTTTTTATAACTCTATTTAGTAACAACCGTGCTCAACAGTTGCGCAACGCGCAACTCGGCAAACATCTAGTTAATTTAATCTCCTTCTAATTGTACTTGACCCGTTAGCTATCGAAACCGTGACCCGCTAACCTGTGAACAAAACCCGATTAACACAACAGTTACTGTGCTGATAGTGGGGTACCCGTGACCAAATCTGATAGCGTCCGTCCCCTAAATCTAAAGAACCAATTAAGTTACATAATATAAATATATTAACTATTGTTCTCTCACTTATTTACTTTTATTGTATTTTAATTAAGAAAAACACTACACTATGTCATTTGTCAAAGTATATATAAATCCCTAAGTTAAAAGTGTCCTCTGTAAAATAGTAATCGAAATCACATAAACAAAAGCAACATGCTTTGTTGTTTTTTTCCTATATTTTAACAACGTAAAGCGAGTTTATAATAGAATAAAAACGATTAAAATCTTACTATAATCTATACATATAATAAACCAAAGTCATTTTAATGACATTTCACTCAATGAGATATTCTCTTCTTTAGGTGTGTCATGTGTCATCCCATGTGGCATTGAGATATTTTAGAAAAAAAATAATTTAAAAACAAAATTGGATTTTTCAACCTCATGTTTTCTCCCATAATTTTTAAATGTTAATATCTTTAATATGCGAGATTTTTTAAAGAAAAAAATTACACCAAATTAACGAGCATTTTTTATCTTTCCAACGAGTACCATAGTGCTATATAAAAAACGGCGTGGGGGAGAAAGAATAGGACACTTGGCATGTTTTTATTGGATGAGGTTTTTATTTATTAAAAAATAATTTAAAAACAAAATTGGATTTTTCAACCTCATGTTTTCTCCCATAATTTTTAAACGTTAATATCTTTAATATGCGAGATTTTTTAAAGAAAAAAATTACACCAAATTAACGAGCATTTTTTATCTTTCCAACGAGTACCATAGTGCTATATAAAAAACGGCGTGGGGGAGAAAGAATAGGACACTTGGCATGTTTTTATTGGATGAGGTTTTTATTTATTAAAAAAAACAATAATCTATTATCATTTAAAATGCCCGGTTTTTTTTTTTAAAAAAGAAATTAAATAAAAAAAATAAATAAAAAAACATTACATAATTAAATTACTTAATAACCATTACATACTTAAACAACCATTACATAATCCTAATAATTCCTAAATTACTTATTTAAACATAAATAAATCCTAAATTACTTATTTAATCCTAATTTTCTCCACTATGGAGAGTAGTTGTCCCATTCCCCGGGGAGGGTGATGTACTCGGGTGAGACGGAACGTGAGCTATCCCGACCATCGGATCTCGCATCCGAGGGGAAGTAGTAGTACTCACGAGGAGGGGTAGGTCGGCTCCAGTAGAGTTCCTCCTCCTCAATCTCCCTGAGGGCTTCCAAGTCCCCCTCAGTTGGGGAAGTCTCGTGGTAGGGGGTGGGGGTAGCCTGGTGTTGGGGGATGGGGATGGGGGTAGTCTGGTGTTGGGGGATGGTGGTGGGGATAGCAGCAGCAGTCCGGGGGGTGGGGGCCGATAACATTAGTCGGTCCATTTCGTTAACAGCCATGACATAATTCATGGCCCAGACCATTTCCTCATCCGTCCAGTTATCATCAACTTCAGGAGGAGGAAAGGTTGGTTGTGCAGCAGCAGCAGCAGGAGGGGGATATAACCAATGTTGTGGAGGAGGAGGAGGATGAGAAATAGTGTAACACCCCAACCGATGGCGGAAACATCGGGGTGCCACGTATTGATGATTGTTTTCAGTAGCACATGGTATAATATAAATTTTAAATAATTTATTCAAACATAATATCCAAAATGTGAAATAATGTCTAAGAATTCAAATACATAACATCAAATAATAACTTCAAGAAACTTCAAATAAACTTCAAGATAAATCCTCATGCTAACTCAAGCCTCAGCTTCATTGTTACCTGAAACATGTTAATTTTGAAAGTATTTTGGGTCAACATAAGTTGGTGAGAATTACATAGGTTTTTGATGATAAATGAATAAAATGTTATGCAATTCATGTGCCATGTTAATCTAGCCCATATGTGAGAACATATTAGAAATAAATCGAGTGCATAATCAACCCTGCTGACTGTTATAAAATGATACATACCATACACTTATGGTCCCAATATGTTATGCGATAACAAACACCCACGTAACCTTTGTAGGAGGCACGTATCCGGGTGGGATTGTCAGTCCAATAGATCTATCAATGTATACCGTCGGCTGATCAATGTTAATGATTATGCTAGAATGGTGCTTACTCTAATCATGCTCAAGACAATATGCAACATAGAAAACACATAAACACATTGATGATTGAATTGCAATGAAAAGTGTTATAACATGTTTCACCCCAAAAATGGTGATAAATAAAAGGGGCTATGTAAACTCACCTTAGCAAATGTTAACTTGTTGAAAAGATATGATAATTGTGTTGCCCAAAGTGATTCCAAATATTACCCTATAATGAGGTAATATATAATAAGTCTAAGTCTATATAACCTAATATGTGCATCCTAGGGTTTCGATTTGGGGATAATCAATTGTTAAATTTAAATTAAAAAAAATGTTAATTAAGTAAAGGAAATTGGATAATTAATGAAAAATAGTTTCTTTTATAAAATTTGAATTTTGAGTGAGCACATTAAAGTGTTTGAAGCAATAAAATAATTTTTATAAAATTATTTCATTTAAAATAGATTTTTAAATCTATTTATTTATAAATAGCCAATTATTAACTTTAATAATCAAAAATACTAAAATTAAAGAAATCTTAATTTAAAAATCATATTTCTGTTCTAAATGATTAAAAATAATTTGTATAAAATTTTGGTGCAAAAATGATGAAAATTGGATTTATTATGAATTAATTATGATTAAATCTAACAAAAATTGATTAAAAATATAAAATAAATGTTTTTACTGAATTAAAAATTATCTCAGTAAAGTTTAACTTTATAAAAAGTTAGAATATTTTTTGGAGAATTTAATAAAACTGTTTTGATATAATAATGGATTTTTATAAATATAATAGTATAAAAATGATTTAATTATTATAATTATTAAATAAATGAATTTCTGAAAAATAAAAATTACAAATAAAACTTTTATTACAGATTAAACAATTATAATTTTTTTAGAATTTATAAAATAGTTTAGGTATTTTAAAAAGAATTTAGATGATTAAAAGGATTAATATATATATATAATTAATTATATTGTTAAAAAGAGAAGAAAAGAAAAGAATACAAAAACCCGGTCAGAGCCGGGACTCGAACCCGGGTGACCTCTGTGTCAAACAAGGGTCACAACCACTTGGCCTAGGCCGGTGGTTGTGTTATCCTCTGATTTAAAATAAATAAATATAATATGCTAATCCAGTTTTATCCCCAAATATAAACACGATGAACCCTAGATTTACAATCAGATGATTCAGACAACAATAGCCCGATTATTGTTAGGGCTATTGTTGCTGGGATGCCGAAGAACTAAACCCACCAAAAAAATTAGACTCACAGTGTAGGATTGATGTTGATGGTCGGGTCAAAGAGAAAGTCAAACCACGAGCAATTTAATCATTTACAGAGTGAAATAGAGAGATATAGAGATTGAGAGAGAGTTGTGAGCGATTTTACAAGGCTCGCAGATCATCTATATATACTAGAGGATTAGGGTTAGGGTTAATTAGAAGGTTGACTTTCCATAGAATGTATACGCGTCCAATTGATTATTAGGGCAACGATTGCCGTGTTATTGATGTGCAATTGTGTTGTATTGGGCCGGTTATTGCCCTAATTTGCCAAAAATATATCAATTACGCGTTCAATTGATGGATTGCACACCAAGCTATCCCACAGTTGACTTTTCTTGTCAACTGTGAGGATTTGAAGCGTGTATAAGATTAATATGAGTCCGGGTTAATCACAAGGAACTGGCTAGCCCAGTTGGTTGTGCACTCGTGTTTGATCCACCCGGCCTTTGGCGCGGGTTCGAATCCCGGCCAAGGCAGGTTTATTTTTTTGATTTAATTATACTCACACACATATATATAATATTATATATAGTATTAGGGTTCCATAATAGCGACAAAAATAATAAATGCGAAGATAATTATGAAAACTTGACGTTTTATTAATGTCGGTGCGTAACGTACAAGTATTAAATGCGTAATGTTACAGTCTCCCCTACTTTTAGGAACTTCGTCCCGAAGTTGGAGTTGGAGAGTCTGGTGGAAAAAGATGCGGATGCTTCGACTTCATCTGGTCTTTACGTTCCCAAGTGAACTCTGGGCCTCGTTTAGATTCCCAACGAACCTTAACGATCGGAATACGACTGCGCTTGAGTTTCTTGACTCCAGTGTCAACAATCTCGACGGGTTTCTCGATAATGTGCATGCTTTCATCGATTTGCACATCCTCAAGAGGAACATGAAGGTTCTCATCTGCTAAGCATTTCTTGAGATTCGAAACATGGAAGGTCGGATGAACATTGCTTAGCTCAGGTGGAAGCTCAAGTCTGTACGCCACTTTCCCAACTCTGTCAAGAATCTTGAAGGGGCCTACGTATCGAGGAGCTAGCTTTCCCTTTCTACCGAAACGAATAACTCCTTTCCAAGGGGATACCTTAAGTAGTACAAGGTCCCCAACCTGAAATTCCAAGGGTTTACGACGTTTATCAGCATAACTCTTTTGGCGACTTCGAGCCTTGAGGAGATTATCCTGAATAAGCTGGATTTTGTCTGTGGTTTCCTGGATTAGTTCGGGTCCAGTAATACGAGCTTCACCAACCTCGGTCCAACAGACAGGTGAACGACATTTCCGACCATAGAGTGCCTCAAAAGGAGCCATGTTAATGCTGGCGTGATAACTGTTGTTGTATGAAAACTCAACCAAAGGAAGATGAGAATCCCATGCGCCACCAAAATCGATGACACATGCCCTGAGCATGTCCTCAAGTGTCTGGATGGTTCGTTCAGTCTGACCATCCGTTTGAGGGTGATAAGCAGTGCTCAAGTTCAACTTAGTACCCAAAGCATCTTGTAGAGATCCCCAAAAGTGAGAGGTGAAACGACCATCGCGATCAGAAATAATATCCAAAGGTATCCCGTGACGACATACGATTTCACTTACGTACATCTTTGCCAACCTTTCCACAGAATACTTCTCACGAATAGGTAGAAAGTGAGCTGACTTGGTCAAACGATCGACGATTACCCAAATACTGTCAAAACCTTTGGGTGTGCGAGGGAGTTTGGTGATGAAATCCATAGCTATGCTCTCCCATTTCCAGACAGGAATCTCTGGTTGTTCAAGCATACCAGATGGTCGTTGATGTTCAGCCTTAACCTTGGAACAAGTGAGGCATTTTGCGACGAATAGAGCAATGTCTTTCTTCATACCAGGCCACCAATAAGAATAACGAAGATCTTGGTACATCTTGTCAGCTCCAGGATGAATAGAATAACGAGACTTATGAGCCTCGTTCATGAGAAAAGTACGAAGATCATCACGGTCGGGAATCCACAGTCGATTAAGAAAATAAAGGAGACCATCGGGTTTGGTTTCAAGTTGAGTCTCAGCACCACAAGACATTTCATCGTACATGTTACCTTGGGTGACTGAGGTGTGTTGAGCCTGGAGAATGCGATCTTGGAGATCGGTACGAACTCTAGCACATTGGAGTTTGACACGCTCTTTACGACTAAGTGCGTCAGCCACAACATTCGCTTTGCCAGGATGGTAGCGAATTTCGCAATCGTAGTCGTTAAGTAATTCAACCCAACGTCGTTGCCTCATGTTAAGATTCTTTTGATCGAAGACATGTTGGAGACTTTTGTGGTCCGTGAACACCACACATTTGGTCCCATAGAGATAATGTCTCCAAATCTTGAGTGCAAAGACAACAGCACCCAATTCAAGATCATGGGTGGTATAATTTTTCTCGTGAGTCTTGAGTTGTCGAGACGCATAAGCAATAACCTTTCCTCGTTGCATGAGAACACAACCGAGACCTTGGTTCGATGCATCACAGTAGACCACGAAATCATCATTACCATCAGGTAGAGATAAGACAGGAGCTTCACAGAGTTTCAGCTTAAGAGTTTCAAATGCTTCCTCTTGCTTAGGTCCCCACTCATAGGGTTTACCCTTGTGAGTTAAGGTAGTGAGAGGAACAGCGATCTTGGAGAAATTGGCGATGAATCGACGATAATAACCAGCCAACCCAAGAAAAGAACGGACTTCTGTTGGAGTGGTAGGAACACTCCAATTCTTCACAGCTTCGATCTTTGCAGGATCAACATGAATTCCGTTCATATCAATGACATGTCCCAAAAATTGAACTTCCTTAAGCCAAAATTCACATTTTGAGAACTTGGCGTACAGTTGTTCTTTCTTTAGGAGACTCAAGATAGAGTGAAGATGTTGCTCGTGATCGGATTTTGACTTAGAGTAAATCAAAATATCATCGATGAAAACGATCACGAATTTGTCGAGATAGGGTCTACAAACCCGATTCATCAGATCCATAAATACCGCGGGAGCATTGGTCAAACCGAAAGGCATAACCATGAATTCATAGTGACCGTAGCGAGTGCGAAAAGCTGTCTTGGGAATATCTTCATCGTGGACTCTAAGCTGATGATAACCAGAACGGAGATCAATCTTCGAGAAGTGGGTTGCTCCTTGAAGTTGATCGAAGAGATCGTCAATCCTAGGAAGTGGATAACGATTCTTGATGGTGAGTTTGTTGAGTTCACGGTAGTCAATGCACATCCGAAGAGAACCATCCTTCTTTTTAACGAACAAGACAGGGGCTCCCCATGGAGAAGAACTAGGGCGAATGAACCCTTTATCAGAAAGTTCCTGTAATTGACTAGCAAGTTCTTGCATCTCAGAGGGTGCAAGACGATAAGGAGCTTTAGCAATAGGATTAGCACCAGGAACAAGATCAATACGAAACTCCACTTGTCGAGCAGGAGGCAAACCAGGTAAGTCCTCTGGAAAGACTTCAGGATAGTCACGAATAATAGAAATGTCTTGGATACTCTTGCCTTTGTCCTTCTTCTCTATCACGTTAGCTAAGAAGGCTGTATACCTCTTTCGTAAGTACTTTTGGGCAGTAGTACAAGACATAAGCTTAAGCTCACCACAGGGTTTCTCACCATAGATCTTCAAAATCTCACCAGATTCGAGAGGAATGCGTATGACTTTCTCGAAGCACAGAATTTCGGCACGATGAGTTGACAACCAGTCCATGCCTACTATAACATCAAAACTACCAAGATGCATGGGAATAAGATCGATAGGGAAGGTATGATCATCGAGATTCAACAAGCAGTTACGAATAATAGAACCGATCGAAATAGACTTCCCGTTAGCTACCTCTACCACAAAAGGGTCTTCTAGATTAGTGTGGGGTAAGTTAAGTAAAGGTTCAAACTTTAGTGACACGAATGACTTATCAGCTCCTGAATCAAATAATATGGATGCGTAGTGGTTATTAATGAGAAACGTACCATTCACCACTTCGTTGTTGTCACGAGCCTGGTTAGCGTTGAGATTGTAGGCGCGACCTCGAGCACCTTGGTTCTGGTTGCGGTTCTGGTTTTGGTTTTGGTTTTGGTTCTGATTTTGGTTTTGGTTACGGTTACGGTTAGGGCAGTTGTTGATGTAGTGATTAGGGTTACCACACTCGTAGCATTGACCACGAGGAGGCCTGTTGTTTTGTTGGTTGGGAGCTAGGTTGTTGTTGTCTTGGGCAGCAGGAGATCGGCAGACGTTCACCAGGTGACCATATCTTTGACACTTAGTACAGAATCGACATGGCACCTGTGTGGGATGGTGATACTTGCAAGTGTTGCACAAAGGGTGAGGTCCGGTGTATGGTTTCTTGGCTGGGTTTTGGGCAGCAGGTGGAGTAGCAGCAACCATATAGTTTCTAGCCTTGCGCTTCTTGTTGCTTGAGGTCTCAGGCTTGACTTCAATTGCAGGCTGTGGAGTATCTTTGGCAACAGTCTTCTTAGTGCCCTTGCGAACTAGAGTACCGTTCTTCACATGATTATCAGTAAGAGTGGCCGCAAGACGTTTGGCCTCTTCCAGAGTTGCAGGATTTCTACCCCAAACAGTGTCCTGGATTTGCATGGGCAGACCACCGATGTACTTCTCGATGGCTACCGGCAGAGGAGTAACCTTGTGTGGCAACAATAAGCTAAGCTCATGAAAGCGGGTGTTGTAGGCAAGATTTTCCCCACTATCTTGAGCCAAGGTGTGGAACTCATCCTCAAGCTTTTTAACTTCATTTCGAGGACAGAACTCCTCCTTCATGATCTCTTTGACCTGGTCCCAAGTCATAGCAAGAGCAACCTCGGCCCCACGAGTACGCTTTTCTTCATTCCACCAAGTGAGTGCTCGTTTATGGAGAACACTCATGGCGTAACGAACCTTGAAATTATTGGGGCATTCACTGTTGATGAAGGTATTTTCAATACCCTCAAACCATTGGAGAAGTCCAGTAGCTCCTTCTTCACCGCTGAACTTTGGAGGGTTACAAGAGTTGAAATGTTTAAGGGTGCAAGCTTGGGGTCCATTGCCATTGCCATTGCCATTGCCATTCCCGTTCCCGTTGTTGTGACCATTCCCATTCAATTGGATGACCTGAGCAAGTAAGTTGGGAACCAGAGTTGCGATTTGCTGCGCCATTTGTTGAGAAATGATCGCAGCCAGTTGAGCATCGACCCCATTGTTGTTGTGACCGGGACCTTGGTCATGGTTGTGGTTATGGTTATCACCACCTTCTTCGTGGTTCTCACCATTGTTGTTGCGAGTGCTGCGACGAGGAGGCATGATCTGTAATAGACACAATGAAATGAATGAGAGTTTATATAAGGAATGTAATCATTTATTCATTAATTAAAACGAATAAACGAAAACGTTGACTTATCAAAGATTCTAAATTCTAATAACATATGAAGACATGCTTTAGCCTATAAGTGAACACTCATCCCGAGAATTCCCAGGTAGGCATCCGGGTCCCTCGTCTGATTGGGATATATGCGCAATGCCAGCCTAGACAGAAGACTCAGAATACAGGCGTTCACCCTTCCAGATTGCACGTGTTCGTTATTAAAATCTAGAACTTCGACGAGATCTCAAGGGGGTTCAGGTTAAACCTGAGGATTTTGTCCTATAAATCTAATGGTGGATCAGGATTGCAGCAGACAATTAAGAGTAGTCACATGTAGGTTTAGGGTTGTAGGGCATAGGATAAGGATAGGATTAGGGAAGCAATTAGGGTTACAAGTAGGAGAAGCAAGTACTGTTTTAGTCCCTAAGGTTATAGTCTAGATTATTTCTAATAACCTAATTCCCTATAACCAAGGCTCTGATACCAATCTGTAACACCCCAACCGATGGCGGAAACATCGGGGTGCCACGTATTGATGATTGTTTTCAGTAGCACATGGTATAATATAAATTTTAAATAATTTATTCAAACATAATATCCAAAATGTGAAATAATGTCTAAGAATTCAAATACATAACATCAAATAATAACTTCAAGAAACTTCAAATAAACTTCAAGATAAATCCTCATGCTAACTCAAGCCTCAGCTTCATTGTTACCTGAAACATGTTAATTTTGAAAGTATTTTGGGTCAACATAAGTTGGTGAGAATTACATAGGTTTTTGATGATAAATGAATAAAATGTTATGCAATTCATGTGCCATGTTAATCTAGCCCATATGTGAGAACATATTAGAAATAAATCGAGTGCATAATCAACCCTGCTGACTGTTATAAAATGATACATACCATACACTTATGGTCCCAATATGTTATGCGATAACAAACACCCACGTAACCTTTGTAGGAGGCACGTATCCGGGTGGGATTGTCAGTCCAATAGATCTATCAATGTATACCGTCGGCTGATCAATGTTAATGATTATGCTAGAATGGTGCTTACTCTAATCATGCTCAAGACAATATGCAACATAGAAAACACATAAACACATTGATGATTGAATTGCAATGAAAAGTGTTATAACATGTTTCACCCCAAAAATGGTGATAAATAAAAGGGGCTATGTAAACTCACCTTAGCAAATGTTAACTTGTTGAAAAGATATGATAATTGTGTTGCCCAAAGTGATTCCAAATATTACCCTATAATGAGGTAATATATAATAAGTCTAAGTCTATATAACCTAATATGTGCATCCTAGGGTTTCGATTTGGGGATAATCAATTGTTAAATTTAAATTAAAAAAAATGTTAATTAAGTAAAGGAAATTGGATAATTAATGAAAAATAGTTTCTTTTATAAAATTTGAATTTTGAGTGAGCACATTAAAGTGTTTGAAGCAATAAAATAATTTTTATAAAATTATTTCATTTAAAATAGATTTTTAAATCTATTTATTTATAAATAGCCAATTATTAACTTTAATAATCAAAAATACTAAAATTAAAGAAATCTAAATTTAAAAATCATATTTCTGTTCTAAATGATTAAAAATAATTTGTATAAAATTTTGGTGCAAAAATGATGAAAATTGGATTTATTATGAATTAATTATGATTAAATCTAACAAAAATTGATTAAAAATATAAAATAAATGTTTTTACTGAATTAAAAATTATCTCAGTAAAGTTTAACTTTATAAAAAGTTAGAATAATTTTTGGAGAATTTAATAAAACTGTTTTGATATAATAATGGATTTTTATAAATATAATAGTATAAAAATGATTTAATTATTATAATTATTAAATAAATGAATTTCTGAAAAATAAAAATTACAAATAAAACTTTTATTACAGATTAAACAATTATAATTTTTTTAGAATTTATAAAATAGTTTAGGTATTTTAAAAAGAATTTAGATGATTAAAAGGATTAATATATATATATATAATTAATTATATTGTTAAAAAGAGAAGAAAAGAAAAGAATACAAAAACCCGGTCAGAGCCGGGACTCGAACCCGGGTGACCTCTGTGTCAAACAAGGGTCACAACCACTTGGCCTAGGCCGGTGGTTGTGTTATCCTCTGATTTAAAATAAATAAATATAATATGCTAATCCAGTTTTATCCCCAAATATAAACACGATGAACCCTAGATTTACAATCAGATGATTCAGACAACAATAGCCCGATTAATGTTAGGGCTATTGTTGCTGGGATGCCGAAGAACTAAACCCACCAAAAAAATTAGACTCACAGTGTAGGATTGATGTTGATGGTCGGGTCAAAGAGAAAGTCAAACCACGAGCAATTTAATCATTTACAGAGTGAAATAGAGAGATATAGAGATTGAGAGAGAGTTGTGAGCGATTTTACAAGGCTCGCAGATCATCTATATATACTAGAGGATTAGGGTTAGGGTTAATTAGAAGGTTGACTTTCCATAGAATGTATACGCGTCCAATTGATTATTAGGGCAACGATTGCCGTGTTATTGATGTGCAATTGTGTTGTATTGGGCCGGTTATTGCCCTAATTTGCCAAAAATATATCAATTACGCGTTCAATTGATGGATTGCACACCAAGCTATCCCACAGTTGACTTTTCTTGTCAACTGTGAGGATTTGAAGCGTGTATAAGATTAATATGAGTCCGGGTTAATCACAAGGAACTGGCTAGCCCAGTTGGTTGTGCACTCGTGTTTGATCCACCCGGCCTTTGGCGCGGGTTCGAATCCCGGCCAAGGCAGGTTTATTTTTTTGATTTAATTATACTCACACACATATATATAATATTATATATAGTATTAGGGTTCCATAATAGCGACAAAAATAATAAATGCGAAGATAATTATGAAAACTTGACGTTTTATTAATGTCGGTGCGTAACGTACAAGTATTAAATGCGTAATGTTACAAATAGGAGGTTGTGCAGCAGTAGGAGGAGTAGAGGAGGTGAATGGTTGTCTCCGGGGGCGGACCCGTCCCCGGTGTAACATCCGGCCCCTCTCACCACCAATATTGTCCGCTTTGCCCCGATGGGTTGCCCATCCAGAGCTCACGGATTTGTTTTTGGTCGCCCCGGTGGAGACTTCCCAGGAGGTCACCCATCCTGATACTACTCCCACCTGAGCACGCTTAACTGTGGAGTTCTCCTCTCATCCACTAGCATTAAGCTCAAAACGCGTTGGTGATTTAAGAGGCTTTGGATTACTTATGAACCAAGGATCTCTCCAGGCCACGGCCGATGTGGGATTTGCCTAGGGTGTCATACAAAGGTCCATGTTAATCTCCCAGAAATCAGTACTGTTACACCCGGACCCGGCGAGAGTACTGCCGGATATTAGACGGTCCGGCAGCTCCTGCTTGAAAACCAGCACCCATGTTATTCATTGTTTTGAAGATGAGGAATTGGAGGTGTGACTGAAAAATCAGATTTGGTGTTGTATTTATAGGGTTAGCAAATTTTGAAATTCAAACGGTTTGGGGGGAAAACGTTTGAAATTCAAATTTTGAAATTCAAACGGTTTGGGGGGAAATTTTGAATTTCAAACGGTTTGGAACAGTAACCTATGGAATTTCAAATTTAAACGTTTGGGTGGGAAAAATTAAAAAAATTTTTTATTTTGTTTAATATTAATTATTTTTTTATTACTTTAATATTTTCGGTTTGTATTATTATTATTATTATTATTATGTTTTTAATATATGAAAGTTTTTTTATAAAAAAAAGAGTAAACTGCCATTTTCGTCCTTGAGGTTTGGCACTTTTTGCCAGTTTCATCCAAAAAAATTTTTTTTCTCAACTGGCTCCACTAGTTTTCAAATTTTTGTTGGTTTCGTCCAAGTGCCTAACTCCGTTAGTCAATCTCAGTTAACTGAGGGGCAGTTTTGTCAATTCAAATATTATATGTATAATAATAATAATAATAATAATAATAATAATAATAATAAAAAAGAAACATTGTGACACCAATTATAACCAAAGAGACGGTGCCGCCAAATATTGCCATCATTTGCATGTAAAGAACAGGAGAAGCCTCCATCTTCATTTAATTTAATTGTGTTTTCTTTTTCTGAAAAAGAAAAAGAAAAAGAAAATGAAGAGTCAAGATAAAGATCCAGAAAATGATCGGAGATCAAGCAAGAGAATAAAGTTACCTAAAAGTTACCTTGAGAGGCTCAAAAGCAAGACACTGGCTAAGTTTAAACCAAAACTCAGTTCAGCAAACACTCCTTCACCGTCTTCCGGTGGTGGTGGTCGGATACGGGGAGGTGATCCTTCTTGCAGGAGAGCGTTGGATTTTGGTCTGGTTCTCACAAAACAGATGTGGCGGTGAGTAGGTTTAACGGTTTCAGGTTGGGGTTGAAGGTTTCAGGTGGGGGTTTAAGGTTTCAACAGAAATTGAAGAATTTGGGGGTCGGAACCACCGCCGACCACCGGAGATGATGACCAGAGATGATGACCAGAAATTTTGGGGGTCGGAACCACCGCCGACCACCGTCGTCTTCCTCCTCCGTCTTCGTCTTCCTCCTCCGTCTTCGTCTTCCTCTCTTCTGCTTCCTCCTCCGTCTGTCTCTCTCTCTTCGTCTTCCTCCTCCGTCTGTCTCTCTCTCTTCGTCTTCCTCTCTCTTCGTCTTCCTCCTCCGTCGTCTTCGTGGGATGACCAGAGATGATGACCAGAAAAATGTGTGTAGAATTAAAGGGCAGGGATGGATGGGTTGGGTTTTTATAAAGGTGATAGTGATTGAGTTGCAGGTGTGGGAGATGATGTTTGGTTGATAAAGGAGGGACAGATTAGGGGATGTTTGGATGCGGGTGTAGGAACTAGCTAGAGGGGTGTTTGGTGACAAGTTTAATAACAGGAATAAAAGGTGTTTGGCTACAATAAAAGGACAAAACTGCCCCTCAGTTAACTGAGATTGACTAACGGAGTTAGGCACTTGGACGAAACCAGCAAGAATTTGAAAACTAGTGGAGCCAGTTGAGAAAAAAAAAATTTTTGGATGAAACTGGCAAAAAGTGCCAAACCTCAAGGATGAAAATGGCAGTTTACTCTAAAAAAAAAAAGAAAAAAGAAATGTCACATGTCACTTCCCCCCCCCCTCTTCCCCCCTTCCACTCCCCACAATTCCCCCCCCCCCCCCTAGGGGTCCCACAAGTGCCACATGGCGCTTCATCCCCCTCTTTCCCCCCACCACTCCTTATAGTCTTAGCATTGGAGTTGTACATTGTTAATTTGTTTTAGGTTAGATATTAATATTAGAGTTATACATCAGTCTATTTCATATGTAAAATTGATGTATCATATTAAATTTCTCAACTTGGGACGCTCCCGAAGTATAATCTAGTATATAAAAATGACATTCGATTCGTTTTTACAAAATAAAAATGCGAATGTCAGAAGGTTGGACTACTCGAAAAGCTATGCACGTATTCAATATATAAGAATTGAATAATAGGATAAATACAAGATTCACAGTTCTCTGAAAATTGGTTTCTTACAAAAAATAGAAGTTGAAAATTAGATACTTGTGACAAAGATTCTTGTCGTAAACCGTGTATCTTATGTACTATGTATGGTTTGAGATTCTCTAGATTTTTTTTAACCCCTAATTTTTTTCTTATATTTTTTACACCCTTTTTGTAGAAGTTAAACTGGCATTACAGTGAACTAGTAAGTCGGCCTGCGTGATGCGACTAGCGTCATTGAGACTCTTTTGAAAGGGCAATCTAGCCCGACCTGCATTAAACATTGATTATATTGCAGTATTATTATTATTATTACCATGTAAATATATATTAATTATATACTTCAAGTATCAAAATAAGATAATACTGCACGATGCAACGGATGTCATCGAGGCTCTTTTGAAGAGTGCAATATAATCCGACTTGCCTTAACCATGGTTGTAGTGGTGGCGGCACACGGCGGTGGGGGGAGGGGCATAAGGTGACAACAACTACCACATGGTGGTCGTGAGAGTGGGTGGTCAACCACCTTATGGTGGCGGCCCTAGGTGGTGATGGTGAAGATCTATGTTTTTTTTCTTATGAGACAATTTTATTAAATTAAAACTCCCTTTAATAAAACATGAGTAAAGATCAAATACAAAGTGTTTTTCGGTAAGAACTGTGAGAATCAAAGGGGGTAAAAAAATTTATTTATTTTTTTAGAATTTTTAACAATTTTTCTAGATGAATAATACAAAAAAAATAAAAAAAAATTAGTGTAATTACGTTATTAAAGTAAATAGATTAGTTTACACTAGAGTAAAATTTTGTAATTACTCTACACGTAATTACTCTACATCAATTTTTTTTTCAATACTATAATACATGTTTAACAATATGGGAAAAAAAATTGAAAAAAAAAATAAAAAAATACCCTCCTTTGATTCTCACAGTTAATACCGAAAAAACATTTTGTACCGGATCTTTCCCCAATAAAACATAATCAACAATTTTAATGCCTTGATTAGTATTCTTTAAATATAATACTAATTACAAAACAAGTCCTTAGTGTTTTAGCTTGCTCATTAAGCTACTCTCTGATTACTTTTAATTAGATATTCACCAAATTTGACTTTTATAATTAACTAATTCATTATTGTTTAACTAAATAATCAATAAGTTAATTATATATGTTTTTATTATCATATTAAAAACCCGATATCGTTTAACCCTTTAAACGATAAAGTCAATTATATGTATCGTCCAATAAATAAATCCTCCATATTCGTTTAACGCATTGAACGAATAATTAATAATTATTCTGAATAATTAATCTACCATTTGTTAATCGTTTCTCTAAAATAATTAACTATGATTATTCCAAATAATCTAGTAAATAAATATTTCTCTAAACATTTTCTACCCCTATTAATTTGCTTTTGTAATATAATATTTAATCAATAAATACTATCTAATGTTTACACTTCAAGATGTAACTTTTGGATCGTATCATGATAATTACATTAAATAATCGATAATTTGACATCATTTCTAACACAAATGAGAAAATAGGTAATGTAGTGAATTAAATAATAATCTCATGTACATTAAATAATATATTAGTTAAGGAAATTTATTAAATGAGGTAAATTATGAACAAATACATTGAACACTTGTACCCTATGCGTTGCAACAAACGTTTTAAGTTTAATTGAAATTCTATATCTTTGTCCATAAAAAAATAATTTATAAGGGGGACGGGGCACCACCAGATTTGATTACGGGTACCTCACTATCAGCATGATAACACCATCACCGGTAGTGGATCCGTGGACCTTTTTATGGTTCTATCTAACGAGAGTGAACCATCAATTTCTTTATAATATTATTTCTTTCTATGCAACCTTTTCCCCAACTATCATCATCACCACCCTTTGTAACCATCACTACCACCATATGTAACCATCACCACCACGATTATCTTTATGGTTAAGGAGGTGGAGGTGGAGGTGGAGGTGGAGGTGGAAGTGGATGATGGGTAAGGCTGTACTGATTTCGGTTGTGGGTGTTGAGGTGGTGGCAAGTGGGCGTATAGTAGACGGTGGTGGGGTTTGAAGTGGTTATCATGGCTGGTGGGTGATGGTGGAATTCGTATGGGGGTGGTGAAGATGACTGTGATGGTGTTGTGATGAACTGATGACTGCGGTTATGGTAATGATGGTGGGGTTAAGTATTTATTTATTTAAATGAAAAAAATAAACGAATAAGTGGAGTGTTGCTTCCAAAAGATAGTTTCAGTAAAGTGAATTAGTGAAGTGATGTGACAATGTAGGATTGGTTAAAATCAGTGAAGTTGAAAATGTTTAGGGGTAGTGCCCCTCCCCCCTAAGGTAAGAGAGATTAATAGTTATTGCATTTAGATTTTCGTTTATGAAGTGCTGCTATTTATCAATATGGTTTCTTTTATTTTTGAACTGCAAATTTTATAACACCTTAATTTCACCTTATCTTGTATTTGTAAGGTTTCGAACCTATAAATACTTTGAAAAGAAAAGAATCTCATGTGCAGATAACATAACAAATTGAACTTAGACCCTACCATTGAGTTCAGCAACACAAAAACCCTAATTATTACTTAATAATGCAAAAGCTACAAAAAAATACAACGATTGCCCCGTCAAATTCCTTTCATATTCTAATAATTGGAGAGGGGGTCCTCTAGGAACATATAATTGATTTCTTGATTGAGTCAAGAAGAAAGTATGTTATACAGGAAAAGATACAAAAATTGTAATAAACATCAACTATACATGATGGTTGCATTACTACACCAAACTCTTAGCAAGATTATGAGTTGTAATGAAAGAAAAACAAATGTCTATTTGGAAACATTACAACCATTTTAACTGATTTCAGTAGTAAAGTTGGACACCTATATCTAACAAATAAATTACAACTCGTTGTGTCATGTGTTACAAGTTTGACTCAAAGATTCCTTTATCGGCTTCTCTTGTTTTACCCTTGTTTATTATAGATTTTTATCACAAAATATATACATGACTAACCGCTTTATTTTATGTTTCAATTTCATGGCTTATACTATAATTAATGTACGCCTGTAACTCATTAATTGTTAATAATATTATTTTTCTCTGATAGTATGTGTTCGTTAATATTAAAAAAACCAAATACAGTTAAGTTTAATTTTTCCCGTAACCATTTCAATATAATTTTTTTCGAAAAAAATTGTATTTGAAATAAAATAGTTTTTAGCATCATTATTATACCGAGTACCGCTACCGTAATAATTAAATTGACGAATCGAATCGATATAGACCAAATAACATTGTTACCATTATTGATATTAGCGAAACTGGTATCGATATTCATTTTTATGATTTTCGATCGATGTAAAACATGTGTTGATATTCTTTATGCATATTTCCACTTTAGTTTCTCAGTTACTCGAGTAAAACTTTGTGCAAATAAATCAATGTAAATAAACTTTTTTTTTATTTTGTGAAATAAACACATAATAATATCTTATCAAGCCAACAATATACTATTCATACAACATCGGCATCTGAATTTTCTTCTTATGTTTTCTAGGTCATTTTGCTTATAATTTATTTTATTTCTTTGTAGTGTCGATCATGTGATTGCACCGTCAGGGCTGACCCAAGATTTTTAGAGGTCCTAAATGAACTGGAAAGTTGGGGCCCTTTGAATTGGTATAACGAACAAATCGCAAATATCAAAATGAAAAATTGGTATTTTTTCTAAGTTACACAATCGCAAATCGCACTGCATATACAAATTAATGTATTATTGTAAAAAAAAAATAGTCGTCAAATGAATAATCCTTGTCGCTCATAATTTTCTCCTAATCACCATCAATTTTGGATGCAGTTTGCGAGGTCGTGAGTAATAAGGATATATATGAATTGAGGATGTGTACAAGAAATAAGGGATCTGACCATTAATTCTTTAAGTTTTGGGCTTAGACATTTTACTTGTTTAGTCTTTTATGCATTTAGTTATTAGTTTGTTCATTTAGGACAAATAAACATGTAATATATGAAAAAAAAAATCAAAAAGTTGGAGGCCCTTGTTTTTCGGAGGCCCTAGGCTTTTGTCTTGTTTGCTAAGTCTGTCGGGCCAGCCCTGGCACCGCCAATACACGAGTTCTTTGTGGCAACATGACTCTCCCTGGTTTGTTTAGAAAATTAACGAAACACCTATACATTGATGTGAGATATATATATATATATATATAGGGAATGGATAGTTTGAGAACTCACATGAGTTGTGAGAACCACAGGAACTCATCTGGACCATTGATCTTGATGATCTAATGGTTGAGATTAAAGGATTACATTTTTTGTCTTGACTTGATTAATAAATATTTTTTTAATCTAATAAAGTACATTAAGGGGTATTAAGGTAAAAACACAATGTGAGAGAAATAATTAATATAATATCACATTAATTTTTTATTCAATATTCAAAATATCATATTTTTTAAACTTTATTTTTTTTATTAACTTACTTTTTTAAAACAAAAAATCAAATGTACAGTTTGTCTTCTCTCTCTCTCTCGTTTTTACATTGGTGTAATTATTTACACCAGTGTTTTTCTTACATCTATATAAACCAACCATCCATACTTTTTGTATATTTTACACTGGTGTAATTACATCAGTGTTTTCTCATACCTATATAAACCAAACGTCCATATTTTTTTTATGTTTTACACTGGTGTAATTATTTACACTAGTGTTTACTAACATCTTTATAACCAAACATGTATCATTTTATATGATTTACACTGGTGTAATTATTTACACCAGTGTTCACTCACATCTATAAACCAACATCTATAATTTTTGTTATATTATTCGTATTACGGTGGTGTAAAAAATAACCACCAAACATCTATACATCATATTTACATTGGTGTTTACACCAGTGTTTTCTTACATAATACTACACCATCCTTCACCAACCCAAACTTAAAAAAACATCATCTCCTAAAAAAACGTATTACACCGGTGTAAATAACCCACAAAACATTGAAAAAATACGTATTTCATCACACTAAATTTGTTCTTCAAAAAACTCCATTAAAAATACGTATTACACCGGTGTAAATAACCAACAAAACATTGAAAAAAAATAACGTAATCAAGGTAAGCCTAGCATTAGGAAGTAGCAAATACAAATACATTTCCATGTAAATGATTTTTATACAAATACAAATCCACCGTTCTTGATTTTTTTATAAAAAAAAATAGATGACTGGCGTTTTAACGTGGAGACAGACCTGTGGGGCTTTCTCTTCATCATCATCTTCATCGCCTTCCTTCTCCGCCGCTCACCATCGCCTCCGCCCCCTGGCTTCACCACCACAACCATCACCAAACACCCCAACGATCGACTTACACCCAGAACCACCACTGACGGCACGCCTTCCATAATATTTACACCGGTGTAATCCCATTCCTTTATTAAACCAAAACCAAAATATTACACCATAATATTTACACCGGTGTAATCCCATTCCTTTATTAAACCACCCTTTTAAGTTTCAATAATAATAATAATAATAATAATAATAATAATAATAATAATAATAATAATAATAATAATAATAATAATAATAATCTTACCCATCGAGATCCAGAACCACCAAATCATGGAACACCACCATCTTAGATCCAGAACCACCCCCACCCGTCGCCCTTCACACCGAGCCACGAACCACCACTATTCAGAACCCCCACTGTCACCATCACCACCTTCAAAAACCACCACGATTTAGATCGATTCAGATCTGTCACCATCGACCACCTTCAAAAACCCCACCACGCCAGCCACCATTAGCCACCGTCAGCCATCACCTTTAAAAACCCTCTCCACCATCACCACCTTGATTGTTGTTCTTTGTTGGTGTTTTCCTGTTCATCACCTCCACTGCACCCAGTCGCGTCGTCTTCTTGTTCCAGCCACCACCATCGCGTCGTCTTCCTGTTCCAGCCACCACCGTCGTCGAACACCACCTGCACCAGTCGTCGTCTTCCTCCTCCTTATTATTATTATTATTTAGAGAGAGAGAGAGAGAAAACGAGAGAGAAGAAGATAGAGAGAGAGAAGAAGAGAGAGAGAGAGAGAGAAGTTTAAATGAGAGAAAGAGAAGGCAGATCTTGATTTATTATTATTATTATTATTATTATTATTATTATTATTATTATTATTATTATTATTATTTAAAAGTTAGTGGGGTTGGTTGTGTAACACCCCAACCGATGGCGGAAACATCGGGATGTCACGTATTGATGATTGTTCAGTAGCTCATGGTGAATAATAAATTCCATTAAATAATTTAAATGAATTACATATAACTGTTCTAGAATTTGTACATCAAATTGAATAAAACTATACACATATCTTCATGCAAATCTTCAAGCAAGTAGAACCTGTAACATGTTAAGTTGAAAATGTTTTGGGTCAACAAAAGTTGGTGAGAATTACATAGGTTTTTGATGATTGAATAAAAATGTTGTGCAATTCATGTGTCATGTCAATCTAGTCCATATGTGAGAACATACTAGAAATAAATCGAGTGCATAATCAACCCTGATGACTGTTATAATATGATACATACCATACGCTCATGGTCCAATTGAATATGTTATACGATAACAAACACCCACGCTACCTTTGTAGGAGGCACGTATCCGGGTGGGATTGTCAGTCCAATAGATCTATCAATGTTTACCGCCGGCTTGTACGGAGTTAATGATCATGCTAGAATGGTGCTTACTCTAATCATGCTCAAGACATAATGCAACATAGAAAACACATAGACACATTGATGATTGAATTGCATAAATGATGTTGTAACATGTTTCACCCCAAAAATGGTGATAAATAGAAAAGGGGCTATGTAAAACTCACCTTAGCAAAATGTTATGTCTCGTGAAAAAAATAGAATAATGTGTTGTGAATGTATGCGAGGCGAATCCCAAAGACTCAACAACGTAACTAGTCCAAATTGAAGAAAACGAAAAAGAAAGAATATCAAGCTTCCAATTCGCCAATTACAAGAGCTTATAATCAAAGCTTCAATTGTAGAAGTAATAGACTATAGAAGAAAGGTATGAGGGAAAGTTTAATCGGATTGAAACAATCGATTTAGAGGTGCAAAGTATAATGGGTCATAGGTGGGTATTTATACTAGTTTTGGATTCAATTAGCCATTAAAATTGGTCAACACCATAAAGTAAGGTTTTATGATGAATTGACTATTTGACTAAGACTTTGACTGTTTGACTAAGACTTTGACTAGGACTTTATTTAAAAAAAAAATTCTTGACAAGTGTATGTGTAAAAAAAAAAAAAGAATTTAGATCATATTATTATTATTATTATTATATATATACATTTATATATATATATATATATATATATATATAAGTTGTGAGTTAGGAAAAATAAAGACTTAGGCACATTTGTATAATATTAATGATAAAGATGCAAATAAAAAAAATAAGGGCTTTTATGTATTAAAATTTGGGGAAAAAATTTTGCGATGTTACAGTCTCCCCTACTTTTAGGAACTTCGTCCCGAAGTTAAAAGAAAAACACCAGGTATGCAATTGGTCGACTACCGAAAACCTTGATAAAATTTCTCACTACCTTAACGTACCTGTAAATTCATGATTACGTTCCGGACCGTAATTATCAATTTACCTTACATTAGGGTTTTGCGTCCTTTTATGACTCTACCGATTGTTGAGCAGGTTCGATAGTCTCCACCAGTCGTTGAGCAGGTTGTAGGGCCTCTCCCGACTGTTGGAAAGACATGATGACCTCTACCAATAGTTGAGTAGGTTGTTTGGTAGTCAACTAATTGTTGTACAAGTAAGCAAGTATGATTATAGATATAGCAATTAGTTCACATTCAAACAAGCATGCACTCAGATGTTATGATAATACTTGAATTTATTACTTGAATCAAAAAGTGTCAATACATAGAATTAAAAAGTAGACATCATTCAAATGGTGGGGTTTGCTGTTAAGTAGCTGGAGGGTCTTGATCTCGATTTAGTTTAGGGCATCGGTTACGGAAATGATTTGGGTTTCCACATTCATAGCATTGACCATAGTTGTATTTACCAGGACGATTAAGGTTAGCAACCTGAGCAGGGTTGGTTGGTTGGTTGGTGTTAGGGTTTGGGGACTCATGACATGTGTTGACCAGATGGCCATACCTACCACAATTGGTGCACGGGCGACACACTGAAACAGTGGGGTGATGTCGTTTGCATGTGTTACACAATGGAAAGTTTCTTGTATAAGGCTTCTTGTTAGAGGCTTGTGTAGTGAGGTTTACATTAGGATTCCTGGTCTTACGCTTCTGGTTCTTGGTAGTTACCGCGGCCACAATACTTGTTTTCTCGCCTTTCCGAACTAAGGTTCCGTCCTTTATGTGATTTCCATCGCCATTTCCATTTCCATTGCCGTTCCCATTCATTGGGATGACTTGAGCCAACAAGTTAGAAACCAGAGTTGTGATTTGTTGTGCCAATTGTTGAGAAATAATCGTAGCTAGTTGGGCGTCACCTCCATTGTTGTGGTTAGTGTTGTGGTCGTG